>JASPKZ010007225.1:780000-1465000 GCA_030220185.1 Diploptera punctata | reverse complement strand
GCCGCACATCCACATGTGTTAATAACTGAAATGGATAATCACTCATTCAGTATAGGGGTGACATGCTGTTAGCATATTGGGTCCCCAGCCGTTGTACCTTGTTTTATCAACATAGAGCAAGTACACTATTGTAACTATCCGAATAATTTACGACTCTGGGTGAGCATAGTTTCATTCTCGTCAAAAATTCCATGACTATTTAACTCATGCCCAAATGGGAGTCTATGACCAATCACATTTCAATGATTTTTAATTTACAACCAATCACAGTCGTTTTCACCTCGATTTTATCAGTATAATTTTATCGCTGTAAAATTAAGCTCCTCCTTTTTAACATTCTGAATAGGTCATAGCATTATTACGTAGTGGCCACATGTGGCTACCAGATTGTATGTATAGTGCACGAATGTTAAATTGTCACGGTTGCGGGAGACAATATAAAACATTTGTAGCAATTGATTATATCACAAAAAAAAGAAAGAAACCATTGTTTGCACTTTCTTAAACGTATTTTTTCCCAGGTAATAACGTTCCAGAAAAATACAATTGACATATTTACATCATAGGACATCAGAAATTAATTAATATACAGTTTGATTTCTTTAATTTTTTCTACATTAGGGTGCATTCTTACAGTACGAGTATTTCGATCCTTTGGCAATTAATAATATGATCTGGTTGCAGTGATAAACAAGTGAAACATAACGTTTCTCATTTGTTTTCAAACATCGCCGTTTACATTAAATATATAAATATTTTAAAATAACTATATTTAAATAATAATTTGTGAGCAAACAGATTAATTTTATTCGTTAAATAGTCCTAACAAATGCCACTCTTGATTTTCAAATTCTCTAAATAAATTCAATCCTCCCTTCGTGAGTCGTGAATTTATCGATGATTTGGAAATCACTCGTGGCATTACTTATGATAAAATTTCTTCTCCTATTGGGACTCGAACCAGTGCCAAGCACTAAGACACCATGCCTTATATAATAATAATAATAATAATAATAATAATAATAATAATAATAATAATAATAATAATAATAATAATAATAATAATAATAATAATAATAATAATAATAATAATAACAATAATAATAATGACAATAATAATAACAATAATAATAATAATAATAATATTCTTCACTTCACTGGCTAGGCAAATTGCCTGTTGTGCCTCACGGTTGTTCTGTCCATCTTTTCACTGGCCTTCCTACATTCCTTGAATCTCTTGGCTTATAATTAAATAATAGTAATAATAATAATAATAAAAATAATAAAATAAAAATAAATAAAAATAAAATAATAGACACTATGACGCGAATGGTCTTGAATGTTCTTGACCCACCATTCGGCTACTGGCCTCACATCCACATATGTTAATAATTGAAATGGATGATCATTGAGACAATATAATGGTGACATGTTATTAGCTTGTCGGATCCCCTAGCCGTTGTATCTGGTTTTCTCAACCTGGAGCCGTTACTTTACTGTAGCTATCGATATTCCTTACGATGCTGAGGGTACATCAATTCCATACTGGACAAAATTCCATGATGAAATTTCTTCCCCTATTGGGACACGATCCAGCACAAGTACTATGCTTTAAATAATAATAATAATAATAATAATAATAATAATAATAATAATAATAATAATAATAATAATAATAAACTAGAACTTGACGAAAAACAATATAAATTTGACAATGAAAATACAAGAAAATAAATATCAAAACATATTCATAAAACTTGATTATACAGGGTGTAACAGGACCTCACCGACAAAATGATAGGGATTATATGCCATGCAAAGAGGATATTTTTTTGTGAAGGAACATATAGTCGCAAACACGTCGTTTATAAGTTATGCGCAGATGAAAGTGTTCACCAGTAGGGGTCGGAATTGAATACAAACAATTGTACACATATAATTTCATTGAAAAATACATGTTTTACAATAAGTGTTCAAACAGTCGACCCTGTGCATGTTTGATATCGTCGCAGCAATGATCGGCCAAGACGTGTTTGCGACTATACGTTCCTTCACAAAAAATGATCCTCTCTGCATGGCATATCATCCCTAACATTTTGACGGTGAGGTCCTGTTACACCCTGTATAGGCCCCCTATTATACTCAGCCAGTGGCACCTAATTTATTTTAAGTTCTGAGAAAACTAATGCTAATATTATGATTCTACAAGGAACACCTTCCTCGGGTTATTTTAATACTAAGTTTCATTGTGAAAAAAAATGCGGCCGCTAGAGCGATTTTAAAAGTTCCGTTCAGGTGAACTCCTACACCCAATGATTTGATTTTGCTGGTTAACGAACTCGACCTTCATCATCATCAACAACAACAAGGATTAAGCCCAATGGCCTGTTCCGATATCATTATAGGTCGAATTGGTCCTTCCATCTCTTCAATGGTCTTCCCAACATTCTTCTCCCTTTTGGTTTATAATTATACAGTCTTCTTGGTATGCGCTGTTCATTCATTCGTAATACTTGCTGATGATAAGCATTTTGATAATATTTTATTCTTTCATAGAGATTAAATATATTAAGTTCTGTTCTTATATCTTCGTTTTTCTTTTTATAGGTCCTTTAGTATCCTGCTATTGCTCTCAACATCTTCATTTCAGCAGCCTCTATTTGTTTACTATCTGCCTTCGTTAATGTCCTTTCTTTGCTTAATTAATTGCTATATGCCAAGTGTGGTTTCGATGAAACAAAAATTGCGACCCCTAGATAGGACCGGTGAAGATGTGTAATTTTTTTCAAAAATCTCTTCATGAAAACAATCTCAACAGCTACATTTTTTCGAAATTCGCAAAAAAAAAAAGTTATAGAGTACATTTCTCAACCGAAATCTAAACCACGACCACGGTTATCCAATTTTTTATTGTTTCCATAACACCTATAAAAATTACTGAAAATTCACACAAATTGTTATGAAACCATATAGCCTATATGAATCAAACATTTGTTTTTGTAACTAACATCCGTAGATTTTCGGTACTTGCATGTGGAAAGCAACGGGAAGCTACCACACCTACAATTCCCTAGTAAAGCTGCAAGCATAACATGGAAATGCTATGATTGCAGTGAAGGACGTGCTTTCGGGCAGAATTACTATGGATGGATGGATAGTTGTTATGGAAACAATAAAAAATTGGAAAACGGCGGTCGTAGCTTAGACTTCGGCTGAGAAATCCAGCCATAATGTCGCGATGATCTGTCATGGTTGAGTTAATGAGAAGCTCACATGAGCTTATCTATATTAAACTAAATAAATATGTTTATACAAATACTAGAAACTCGTAGAAATATCTCAGCCAATTGCGCTTCCTAGTTTAATAGAATTGAGAAAATTGACTGTCTAGTTACGAAAATATACCATTAAATATAGAACCATTTTCATTTTTATATAGGCCTACTTTTTCAGACATTCTTACAAATATTCGTAGAGCATATTCTTTCTGTAGCGCGTTAAAACGTTTTTATTTGAGAAACACTTAAAAAGCACACACATGTTTCATATTACATAACATTGCCTCGTAAATTTTATTCAACGTAATTATGTACTATAGAATTTATCCTTTGACTTGAGAATTTTAATCTACATATAGTTCCAGTTTTGACTTACAGGTGTCACCATGTAACCGTTACCGTATCAATATTGAGATCTCGTTGCATGGAAATGACTTATTATCGAGTCGCAGCAAGAATATTTTTACAAGTTTTAAAATATTTAATTTATATTCAAATAGACGTTTATTACAGTTAGGCGTCATCCAATTACATTATAATCTATACGTGTTAGGGTAACGCCTTATTCTGGATAATGTTTTCATTACAAGATATGTAAATATGTTGTCATATCGATATTATGAGGTTCTGGCAAGCTAAAATCTCCAAAATTGTTTCTAATAAATATTTATTATTTACTTTTAACACATCATTAAAATATTATTCTTACCACCCTAGGTGAATTTTTTATCACAGATAGGAAATTGGCTAAATTCAACAGAACTTTACATACAAAATTATAATTATATCTTTATACATATCGCTCATTTGCTGCAACAACGTCATAACTCGAAAATCACGATTTTTTCAGGAGAAGCATTTTAAGTTTTAAATACTGCCATTTTCAAGTCTCCCTGTGAAACTAACTAAATTATCGTGATTTTTAAGTTATGACGTTGTTGCAGCAAATGATATATATATATATAATATATATATATATATATATATATATATATATTTAATACACAAGTGATCTTCTTGGTGATATAATATTAAAATATATATGTAGTCAATATGCCCATTTCACCAATTAATGTTTTAAAATGGTCAACAAGTTTTCTACAGCCAAGCTGTCATTCTTAAGACCAGATATTGCCATAGTCAATATCTGGTCTTGAGAATGACAGCTTGGCTGTAGAAACTTGTTGACCATTTTAAAACATTAATTGGTGAAATGGGCATATTGACTACATATATATTTTATATATATATATGTTCACCGCTGTCTTCTCGAGGTAGCGTGCTGCCTGTCACGCAGCGGACCCGGGTTTGATTCCTGGTCGGGACAGGCTCCAGGGTGAGGCTTTTTTTCGGGGCTTTTATTCACCTATAAGACAAATGTCAGGATGTTTAGGGCTAAACGGTCCCCGAAACTCATCCGGCCATCATCATCATCCTTATCATTATCATCATCATCCTTCATCGGTGTGGAGATCATTTTTAAGACATTTGACATTTCCATTTATCCATTTTGTATGATCTCCTTGATCTTTTTGTATGGATAGAAAATGGATAACTGGAAATGTCAAATGTATTGAAAATGATCTCACAAAAGCATATTGAAATATCAACAAATTATGGAAGAAATTTAATATTTGACTGAGATAACGTATTAATCATTGTTATTAATACAGAACAAGTGAAGGGTACAGGGAAAAAAAAAGCAAGTACGTCAATTTTCCATGAAAAGAAGGATACGTATTTTTAATTATAAAAACGATCTACTTATTTCCTGTATGGCAAACTTTGAAGATAAATAAACCCATGACCAAAATTTTCCTTTTACTTTTTCACACTTCTAAAAGAATATCCTTTCCATGGATAATCTAATCGCACTTCCAACTCCATATCGATATAAACGTGACTTGCCTCGTTCTTTCCTGTGCCTTTCAAACAACTATAAAAGTAAATATTAACATATTTATACAAATTAAACTGGAATTAAAATTAATCAAATAATTTTTATAAGAAAAACAAAAAAAAATATAAACCATCAATCAATCTACCGATAGATAATTTACAAGAGAAATATATTTAAATTTATTTTAAAAAAGATGCTAAAGTCTGACTACCCAAAATCTATTGTGTCAGAGACTTGAAGTCTGACAATGAATACATAGTACAGTGTTCTGTCTGATGGTACAATTTAGTACCTATAATAATTATTTCAATACTGTTTACGATTTTTTAATATTAACTTACTAAAATTTTAATTTCGTTTCGATATAAAACTATTTCAACTTTATTAATATCTGAAATTCAGCTAGGACTAGTTGCAACACTTGACAACCTCCATCATTTTATCTATAAATATAATTTAAATTTACTTAACTAACTAACTAACTCACTGGCTCTATCGAATCCTTAGGTTCATAGTCGCACGGACCTGAGTTAATGTTTTCCAATCATATCCTGTATAATCTATGTCCCTCAAATCATGGATAATGTTATTCTCCCACCTCAATATTGTTCTACCAACTGGGCGTTTTCCCTCCGGTTTTCCTACAAGAAACTTCCATGCACCTCTTTCATCCCCATACGTACCACATGTCCAGCCCATCGCAGTCTACGAGACTTAACTGTTCATATTATATCTGGCTTCCTGTACATATCATAGCTTTATTTGGGATAAAAAATGGTTGTATCCGAAAAGGACAAAAATTACGATTTATGTCGACAGGAAAAATGTAGGCTATTCAGCACATGAAATAGGGACTTTAAAAATAAAACTTATTTCGAGAAATCAAATTAATGCAGGAGATTTTGGTTATATTTTTTCGGGGATTAAAATACAAGTGAGGTGAAAGTAGGAGATACTGTAACATATGCTTATAAGCCAGCTACAAAGGTTGTGCAAAAAGAATTTCAGTTGATACTTCGAATATTTTGCGATTCCACTTTGTGATGGATCTAGAATGGTGTAGTAGGCTCCACACTAGTCTGGAGAACTAGAGGTCCACGGTTTGATTCCTGGTTCAGACATTAATTTTTCTTTTCACAATATCATTATAATATTATAATATGATCCATTATTGAACTGTGTTAAAATATTGGAAAATGTTAATGATTTCAATTTTAAGAAATATAATTTTTCGCAGTGACTTATGCAGACAATGTTGATGTGTAATTATGATCACTGATCACGTAGAGAACGGCCTGCTGGAATTTCCTGAACGAACCCGATATGGAGGAGAAGAAACTATCAGATGTCCCATTAAAATGTTTTATTGATATTTTTGTACCGCTGTGACCACCCGCTTACATACCGACAAAACACAAGCCTATCATTCACTAAGAAATATATACAGGGTATAAATTAATTGCACCACATTATTTTAACTGCTTGCAGAGTCGCCTTACACAGTATGATATAGGGCACCAGCTATTTGCAAAGTGATACACCAGAGTTATATGGAACTTATTGACAGTTGCAGGATCAATAACACTAAGCAACAAAAAATAAACTGTTTTTGTATCAGAAAGAAAAATATGAGATTCTGATAGTACTTGTTCTCCTGAAATCAAATATGATATCGGGTTTTCTCCGTCATGCAACGATTTCGAGAGACAGGAATTTATAATTTCTAACACTTTTAATATTTTCTACATTCGTAACTACACAATATTCTAATATTCGGACTCATCTAGAAAGTAAGAAATGACGATTTTCTGCTATATTTCGCCTGTGGAGCATCCCTCTTGATGGTCCAACAATAATCGGCCAGCATATTAGGATTCCATTTGCCTTGATATCTCTTTTCCATAGATGAAATCTCCTGAGTTAGTTCATTTGGTTTTATTTTACAATGGACAAATGGACAAAAAAAAGTTTATTAAAAATAATTATTTAAATCCATTAATTGAAATTGAAATAAAAAAAAACTGTGGGTGATGGAGAAATTCCGAATACATATTTGAAAACACGATAAAAACTGCATTAAGTACAACTATTGGTACTCATGAGACAAAAATCATGTTGACCAGTGTAATTACAAATAAGAATGAGATGCATCTAGAGAAATCAAACATAAGCTCAATTTTGGAAATGCATGCATTACATGGACTCTTGTCCCAACTTCTCTAAAAAAATAAATTGAAAAAGATATAAAGCTGTTATTCTCTCTGTTATATTAGATGGACGCGAAACATGGGCTCTTTACTTGAACTGAGAACAAAATATTACGAGTATTTGAGAATAAAGTTCTTAGGAAAATGTTTGAACCAAAGAGAAATGAACAGACAAGCGAATTGAGAAGACCAATTAACACAGAAGTTCATGATCTTTATAGGAAAACAGATATAATAAAAACAGTTATAGATTGCGATTGGCAGGACATATGGCAAGAATGGGGAATGAGAGACGAGCATGGAAAGTTCTTATAGGAAAACCAGAGGGAAAGAATGAGGTGGGAAAATAATATTAACCATGATTTGAAGGGAGGTTATACAGAGGTTGTTTGAAAAATATTAACTCAGGATAGGGGTGTGTGGAGTGTTTATGTCCGCGCAGTCATGAACCTAAGGGTTCTATAATGCCAGTGAGTTAGTTATATGGAACATAAAATGTGAATTTTACAGTCGAGCCTCCGACCAGGAAACAACACGTAGAAGTACTCGCCACTGAAGATGCCCTCCGCAGTTGAGGGAGAAATGTCTGGTAGGAACAGCAGTAATGGACCACGGCCACATAGCCCGGAATCACTTAATATTATGATTACCGGCCATGAAAGCCTGCATTGGTCTAATATTCTATGCTGTTAGCTCATTCCTAAATGAAGTTCACTTTTCATAAATAAAAATAAATAAATAATTCATTTAAGAATGTTCTCATAATTCGAGTTTTGTTCCCTGGTGAATACCTTCGTCATGATGTAAAATTAGTTATGCCACTGACAGCAATATGTAAGCGACGCCATTAATATTGTATTAAATGTTAACATACGTTGTAATTTACGTACATATTTATATGCACAAGGTAAGGTGATACAAGACATGTGGCGCCATTCATGCAGTGAATGCAATTTTATTATGCATCTTTTATGCACTTGTTAGACTTATATGGAGTTATAAGAATGTATTATTTAATATCTTCATTGAATTTCCCTGAACACGACATTTTTAAACTGTAAGTCTTACGTTCAGGCCAGTCTGTTAAAAAATGTATAAAGTATAGTAGGCTATATGATTTTTTATATCAAATGAAAATTTAAAAAAATACATTTAATTATTAGAAAAATTAAAATTTTTCAGTTACCGGTACTGAAAAATATGAGGGGTTTAGAGTGAAAGTGGACCAGGTACATATTTTACTATTTTGAAAAAAAAACTGATATAAAGTCAAATTAATTCTGTACATTTTAGCGTAGTGGTTAAGGCACAAGCCGGAAGGTCAAGGGTTCAAGTCCCGATGGGGTCAGGATTTTTAAACTGACCCAAATCTTCCGGCGGCACTATGGCCCTGGGGTCAACTAAGCCTCTAACGGAAATGAGTACCAGACGCTTGTTCTGGGGGTAAAGGCGGCCGTCACGCAGGGCTGACAACCCGGCTGACATCAAGTGCTGATTGTCTAGAAAAAGTGGGAGCCTTAACCTCCTACTACCCCAAGGGCCTCCTGAGGCCTGTAGCGGGACTACTTTACTTTACATTTAATTGCAGTTGAAGAATTGAACATTGATGTTTACAGTAGAAAAACAAATATAACACACGATTAACCATTTTTTTGGAGGAATATTGATATTTTAACCCAAAGTCACATATTTTGAATTTTTGGACTTGGTACACTCTTACTCTGAAACCTTCATATATTAATCTGTACTTTTAGCGAATTACGAAGGAATGAAGGTATTGAGATAGTTCTCATGACAATATTTTTGTAAAATTTTACAGATTATCACCGATCCTACCCAGTATGCATCGAAAATGACCAACATTTATGTCTCTATGTATGCTATCATCATCAACTTCACGGATTATGTCTTTGCCTGTTCCGCCTCACAGTTGTTCTGTCCATCTTTTCATTGGCCTTTCTGCATTCGTTGTATCTTTTGGCTTGTAGTTTAATGCTGCTTTTGGTAGGCCTTATCTTGTTACATTCATTTTTATACATGTCTAAACCATTTAGGCCTATAACTATTTTCCTTTATTTTATCATTCAGTGGATATAAACGCTGTTTTTATATCTTCATTCTTTATCCGATCCAATCGTGTACAGCCTTTTGTTCTTCAAAGGAAGTTCATTTCTACACTTTGTATTCTATTTTGTAATTTCTTGGTCCACCCCTGTTATCTTGTTACATTTTTTAAAAATTGATTTAAAACAATACTGAAAATAAATGACTGAAACTGTTACAGGATATTAAACATCAATTCCTATATTACGAATTTCGGATTTGCTTTGACTACTGAAGAAAATCGAGAAAAAAAAACACTTCCTGGTTGGCATGTCCTGGAATTTTAACTGTAAGAGATAGACATATGCTTCGCGGACATTCTTTTGTATATTTATCTGAGATATTCAATACTGTGTACGTTGATTTGGTTTATTTGTTATAGGTTAGGCAGCGTAAGCCATTTTAGCGTATAAAAGATACATTTTAGTACACCTATGCCTTTTTTTTAGCTCCGTTCCTATAGTACGTAGGGTAATTTGTTATATACGTTAATTGTCCCAGAAAAATTCTCTAAATGAAGAAAAACATTCAAATCGTTCAAGTAGTTTTAGAGTCCATAAGTGATAGACAGACAAACCCTCACTCATTTTTATATACAGTAAAAGCTCCTTCATCGCGGGGGATATGTTCCGCAAATATGCCGTGAATACAGAAACCGCGAATATGAAACGGTAATTTGTATTGGTAGCTTATATAGGGAATACGTTCCAAGGTTACAAAATAAAATTAAAATTATCAAAATAAAATTAATTAATGATAGATATTGAATAATTTATATTAATTATACTGGTCAACATGATTTTTGTCTCATGAGTACCAATAGTTGTACTTAATGCAGTTTCTCATCGTGTTTTCAAATATATATTCGAAATTTCTCCATCGCCCACAGTTTTTTTATTTCAATTTCAATTAATGGATTTAAATAATTATTTTTTTAATAAATGCTTTTTCGTTCATTTGTCCATTGTAAAATAAAACCAAATGAGCCAACTCAAATGGTTTCATCTATGGAAAAGATATATCAAGGCAAATGGAATCCTAATATGCTGGCCGATTATTGTTGGACCATCAAGAGAGATGCTCCTCAGGCGAAATATAGCAGAAAATCGTCATTTCTTACTTTCTAGGTGAGTCCGAATGTTCGAATATTGTGTAGTTACGAATGTAGAATATTAAAGTGTTTGAAATTATGAATTCCTGTCTCTCGGAAACCTTGCGTGATAGAAAAAACCCGATATCATATTTGAATTCAGGAGAAAAAATACTATCAGAAACACACATTTTTTTCCCCGAGAAAAAAAAAGTTTCTTTTTTTGTTGCTCGGTGTTATTATTGTCAGGTTTAGGCAAGGGCTTAAAGAACTTAGTAATTTTTCCCTGTTTTGCCGCTTCTAAAAATCTTCCAGTTAAGATTGATATTCAGCTATGAATTCTGTGATACATTTTCTTATTTTGTCTTCGGATTTCTTGATTCATTAACATTGAAACGCGTAATATAAACGCAAACGACTCGCCAACGCGTATAAACGGTCAAGCATTTCTATTTTTACTTTAAGCGTCAACACCATTTTTTTTCTCTTCGGTACTAATCAATTTTCTTTTACTCGACATTATAAACTGGGAACAAAGCACAAGAGACACGTGTTATTCAATCAAAATTATTGCAACGACTGACAAGTTGAAACAATTATAATAAACCGATTGCGGCGATGGCGGCATTTATAAAAGTAGGCCTACATATCGGTACGTAAAATACAACAGCTTTTAACAATGAACTTTAGAGTTGGTGACAATTTGGTTTGTTTTGTTTCGAAATTTATTTTTCCATTTGGTTTGGATCGCTATTTGCAGTAAAAAAAAAGTAAAAATAAAAATTACTGCTGATGGTTAATAAATAATAGGCTACTAATCCCAATATACCGACTGGATCCGCGAATAGACTTTTTAACCGCGAATACAGGAACTGTGTCGTAATTTTTAACCCGCGAATAAGGAGATTTTACTGTATAAATATTAAAAGAAAAGACATTTCTAAAGCAATACTTTGATCATGATTTTTTGCTTTGCGCATTCGTTACAATAATGAAGATTTTAAATTTAATGGGAAGTTGTTTGTAAGATAACAAGACATTTATTTTGCTAGTAGTGTGTTTCAAGGCACGTGAATGAAATAGTTGAATCTCTACCTGGACTTGATATAGTAACTAGCAATGGACTGCAGTGGTAGCTTATTTATTGTTCATAAAGCACAATGAATGTCTATTAAGCGGTAAGATAGTTATGATTTATGTCAACTTGCTAACATGCTATAATTAACTACATTTTTATTTTATTTTTGGGGCGTCAAGATTAAATCGATTAATTTAACAAGAGGCAAAGCAAAGTCGTGACCAAAGTAACACCCTCATGTGCGGCACTGACGTCAGATAATGGTCCTCCCATCTCCAAGCTCAGATCTGGAGACGTGTGCTTTAAATGTTAGCGAGGCCATCTGATTTGTCACACCGTCCTTCCAAATCTCTTTCAAATTTGAGACAAAAGATCTCAAATTTCATACAAATATTCTAATTGAAATATTGGAGGCGTCAGTTGTTGCTGGAAATGTATATAAATTCAGATCACGAGAATTAATCCGAAGGCTAGAGAGTCCTTCCTTTCTTCCATTTCTTCTTTCCTTTATTTTCTTTTCTTCTCCAGAAAGCCTGACCGGAGGCTATAAGATGGCAGCCCCATCACTGGTCTTGCCTTCCTTTGGCCAGCAACCAATCGAAGGGACTATTATTATGCTTTCAAGTCATATATGAGAATTTCCCATAAGGGAAAATTTTCTATAGGATCGTAACAGGCCTTGGCCTAATACTTGAAAGGAAGAAGAAGAAGAAGTAATCTTAATATATAAAAATGAGCGTGGGTTAGTTTGCTGTTGTTCTTTATGGACTCAAAAACTACTTGACAGATTTGAATGGAATTTTTTCTATCATTTAGAGACTATTTCTGGGTCAATTAACATATATGACATATTACAATATATACTATAGGCCCGGAGCTAAAAAAAGGGGGGCACTAAAAAAGTAGTGTTTCGACGCTTAAATGGCTTACGCTGTCTAGACCATAACAAATACACCAAATTAATGTACACAGAATTGAATATTTCAAAAAATTCTACAAAAAAGTCACAGACAGCATATGTGTATCTTTTAAGGATAACTCACAGTAAACATTTCTGTCTTTCAGCTCACTGATGACATGAAGGCCGGGATAAGTAGAATCCTGGGCAATGCCTGAATCTCTATCATAAGTGGCAGTGGGACATCTCTCGTAATGCCATAGTCCGTTAACGCTCTAGCGGCCTCTATTTTTGTTTAAACGAAATCAAACTTGGCATATAGCAATATATTAAAAGGTTACATAAAAAGATGTGTGTGTATGTGTGTGTGTATGTGTGTGTGCGTGTGTGCGTGTACACACACATTTTCAGTGTCTACTGGAAAGGATCGGTGAGAACCTGTAATTTTTTTCAAAAATATTTTCATGAGAACAACCTCCTTCGCAATTAGACAAAAGAGTCAGACGAGGAAGACTGAAATATACTTGGAGGGGAAGAGTTCAAGAAATTGCAATGGAAGAGATAATATGGAAGTTGACAAAGAATACGATGGAAATTTTAGGCTGGAAAATATTCTAAGCGGCATATACTACGAGACTTTTGCCCATGGGTCCAGAATCTGAATGTTTTCGGATTTGTGAAAGTACCAGAAACCTATATTAGAGCGTCTGGCAAAATATAATCGGCCTTTCCCACCTAAGTAATATCTTGGTTGCCTACTGGAGGTCACTTTGAAAACATGAGATAAGCATACTTCACTCACTAACATATACAGGCTGTTCCAAAATAATGGACGGGGTTTCAAAGTTATTTAATTTCCCATACATGATATATATAAGAAAAAATCTTACATGGGATTAAAGAGAAACTCTTCGAGTTTTCATAACACACTTTATAAGTATACGATGTGAGCATCTTTCGTTACACGGCACATATCTAATCGAATTCCACCCAAATATTGGTCAGAATATTTAGAGTAATGGATTAAACAGCAACAACAATCCTTCTTCTCAAGTCTGGAAGGTCGACGGGAAGTGGTGGTACGTACACATGATCCTTCACATACCCCCACAGGAAGAAATCACAAGGTCTGAGATCGGGAGATCGTGGAGGCTGTGGGAATAAACCATGTCATCCGGACCGACGCGTCATTTGGTGTTCGTTGACGTCCTGGGCTTTTCCTCTTACAGATACATCTAGTTGTTTCTAACTGCTTATAACATCGACGGGTAATCTTATCTGTCGGAGGATCAATCCCAAATTGCCGTCGGAAAGTTCGCTGCACAGCAACAATGGAACCAGACCTCACAAATTGTAACACACAGAATTGCTTCTGTGCAGAAGTCGCCATTTTCACAAATTTAACGCTGACGATGTAATAATGACAATAAACAAATTACTGCATACAGGATATGAAACTTTCACAGTTTTTCTTTCATTATAGCAAATAATCACTAATCCAATTTCATTTGTGAAGCTATACCAACTACTTAAAACCCTATCCATCATCTTGGAACACGGTGTATAGAGAAATAAGCTTAACAATTAGCTTGGTTAGATAACTCCCACAAGGGAGAACCCTTTCTCCAAATGGGAGATGTAAAGTAGACGGACAATAAATATATACGTACATAGAAAGAGAGAACTATAAAACGATGCTAATAGGCGAAAGCTGTCTAAAAAGTGAAAAACTTGACATGTTGACCAACAAATGGGATTGCAACACACGTCCCTTCGAAGTAGGCCACGCCTCTATCGCCTGACCTAGCCAATCTAATTGTAATAGTTCCATATCAGCAGATCTAGCAACATTTAAATATGCTAATTATGAGTTTCTTATTAATGCAATGTAATTAAAAATATGTGACAGTTCAATCACTAGAACTTCCTGTCCATGACATTTAGTTTCACTTGGAGAAACAGAAATATTGCCAATTTAAATGTGTAGGCATTTCATATGTTAATAAATCAATACCTGGGACACAGATAATACCTTCAAACATTTTTTAAAACTCATTAAAACGCCAATTAATCTTACCTACTGTTTTCCTAGTTTCTCATTAGGCAATATATTGCAATACGGTGTAGTACCGATTTTCCTTGAACTATTCTATTTTATTTTTATTTCCTTGTTAATAAATTTTCGTGTTAGACATCTGTTAGGTGAGTATTTGCTTGTTTATTTCAAGACATTGCTTTGACGAAATTATAAAGGGGATCTTGACTAGTGACGGTTACTGGGAATTCTCATAATAGCATGTTCACACCCAATAAATAAATACTTAAAGAAGTAAATTATTCAATTACAACTAAATAAAAATAAATCTGCCTGAACCGGAATTTCAATCCAAGATCTCCAGCTTTACGCGCTGGTGTTTTTACGACCTGAAATATTGAGATAATTCAGGAGCAGACACAAATTTTTCTCTCTTTCGAATTCCATTTTATCCATAGTAGTGATATTCTATTCACATTACAATAGGGTAATTCTATCAAGAATATATTGTGATTGAATTTATTCTATGTCATATCAGCTTGTTATCCCTTAAATTGGTAAAACACAAATTTCTTCTATTAGTGATTTGAATGTGGCGGACCGCAGTTAAAACAGAATCTTGTGTAACCGTTATTATTAGGTATATTGTATAATTAGACATACATTTAAGTTGTTTCTTTTTGTTAGTTTTCTTCTGATTTATTTAAAATATAAAATTAATTAAAGCAACTGACGTATCCAAAAGGATACATTACGAATTTAAGGGTTATGAACGTAATATTGAAATTATTGTACGCAGTTAACCCATTTGCACGCTATAACTAACTCACTGGCACCCGTAGGTTTATGACCGCTCGGACATAAGCTCTCCACACATCTCTGTCCTGAGCTAATGTTTTCCAATCATCCCCTGTATAATCTACTTCCACCAAATAAATATTATTTTTCACCTCATTCTTGGTCTACCAACTGAGCGTTTTCCCTCTGGTTTTCCTACAAGAATGTTCCTTGCCTCCTTGCATTCCTCATTCGTATCACATGGTCTGTCTCTCGCAGTCTATGAGACTTAACTTTTCGTATTATATCTGTTTTCCTATAAATATAAGGCAGCTCCTGTTATGCAGTCTTCTCCACTCACTTGTCAGTTCATCTGTCATTAGTCCATTTTTTTTCCTAAAAATTTATTCTCAAATACTCGTAATCTTTTTTCCCCCATTTGCACGTAATAGTTAATACAAATACCACCACTTTCTTGGTTTACCAACTTAGCGTTTTCCCTCTGGTTTTCCTACAAGAACCTTCCTTGTCTTCTTTCATTCCTCATTCGGACCACATGTCCTGCCTATCGCAGTCTATGAGACTTAACTGTTCTCATTATATCTGGTTTCCTATAAAGATAAAGCAGCTCCTGTTATGCAGTCTTCGCCATTAGCTTGTTTTATCATCTCTCTTTGGTCCAAACATATTAATAAGAATTTATTCTCGAATACTCGCAATCTTTTTCGCCATTTGCACGTAATAGTTAATACAAATAAAAAGAAAAAATATCCGTGAGCCAGTTATAACTTCTTAGTAGATGTAACCCCGTTATAAAGTAAATATAAATTTATACTATGGTTACAAGGGATTTCAAAGAGAGAAAAAAACATTTGCCTGCTGCGAATTGCCTGAGTAGTTAAGTAGTAAGAACACCAACGCGTAAAGGTGGAGATCACGGATCTGCAATTTATAGTAAAATTTTGTCATAAGTAATGCCATAAGTAATATCCAATTTATCTAGAGGATTTGGAAATCAAGAGTGGCATTTGTTAGGACCATTTAACGAATAAAATTAAAGTGTTTACTCAAAAGTTATTACTTAAATAGAGTTACCGGCATTTTAAAATATTTATTTATTTAATGTAAACGGCGATGTTCGAAAACAGATAAAAAAATGTGACGTCATGTATATTCACTGCAACTTGATCATACTATTTATTGCCAAATAGATCGCAATATTGTTACAGTGCACCCTAGTGGAGAAATAATGAAACATCAACTGTGTATTATAATCAACATTATAGATTATTAATTTATTTTTTTAGTCAACAACTCAGTAAAATCAAGGAATCTGTTCATTATTTGCTATATTTAATGTATTTGTTGGAGAAAAACAATGCTCTGACCTGTTGAGAATATTAAAAAGGAAGAGCTTTCTTTGTTACAAAAGCAGGAGCTGATAAAGAGAAATCGATAAAGATCGAGGTGAAACACGACTGTCATTGGTTGTAAAACAAAATTAATTGAAACGTGATAGGTCATTGATTACCATTTGGGGCATGAGTTAGTCTCTTTAATTGTGTTAACTATTGAATTCGAATCACTTGCTCGAGTATATATTAATAATAATAATAATAATAATAATAACAATAATAATAATAATAATAATAATAATAATAATAATAATAATACTTTATTTATTCTGGCAGAGTTAAGGCCATAAGGCCCTCTCTTCCACTCAACCAGCATAAATACAAATAAATATTTGACAAATATAGATGTACACTATACTAATTATAAACAGTTAAAGATACAATGAATGTAGCAATGTAAATGTCATGTACAAACAACATTTTATAGGGTAATAACAATAATTATACGATAATAATAATAATAATAATAATAATAATACCAATAATAATATAAATATGATACACTATACGGGAAACACCAATTAATATATATAGGCCTACCTTACACTGGATAATAATGAAGTCGAGTTTAGAGAAAATATAAATTTAGATTTCTTTTTAAAAGATGCCAATGTCCGGCAGCCCCTTATTTCTTGTGGTAGGGAATTCCAGTTGCGAGAAGTGAAGATGATATATGACATGGAGTGATGTGATGTCCTATGTTGCGGTATATTAAGTAAGAGACTATGTTGTGATCTTGTGTTTAGGTTATGGTTTGAGGATAGATACTGGAAACGGGATGTTAAATAATTGGGAATTGAGGTATGTAGGATTTTAAATAGGAGAATTAGACAGTGCGATTTTCTTCGTTCATAATACATTTGTTTAAATATATTAAAATAACATTGAGCTGTTTTGAGTTGTTTTACTTCTACTTGGGTTTCATGAAGTATAATTACACTGGTAAACATGATGTTTGTCTCATGAGTACCAATAGTCGTACTTAATGCAGTTTTGTTATTGAGTTTTCAAATATGTATTCGGAATTTCTCCATCACCCACAGTTTTGTTTTTATTTCTATTTCAATTAATGGATTTAAATAATTATTTTTTTAATAAACTTTTTCCGTCCATTGTCCATTGTAAAATAAAACCAAATGAGCTAACTCAGGAAATTTCAGCTATGGAAAAGAGCTATCAAGGCAAATGGAATTCTAATATGCTGGCCGATTATTGTTGGACCATCAAGAGGAATGCTCCACAGGAGAAATATAGCAGAAAATCGTCATTTCTTACTCTCTTAGAGTTCGAATGTTCGAATATAGTGTAGTTACGAATGTATAAAATATTAAAGTGTTTGAAAATATAAATTCCTGTCTCTCGGAAACCTTGTGTGATGGAGAAAAACCTATATCATATTTGAATTCAGGAGAAAAAATACTATCAGAATCACATATTTTTCTTTCTGAGAGAAAAAATAAGTTACTTTTTTGTTGCTCAGTGTTATCAATTAATCAGCTTCACTTTCCTAACATTGTAACCACCCTCGAATGTATACGAACATATCCTTGAATTAGCTGAGTGGTGTTTTTGGAGATGCCTATTTCGGGGAGAAATGCAGAAAGAAATGCCCGAATATTGTGCACGATTACTATGCAATGGTTGACATTCCTGAAGTCAATTACCTCAATATTCAAGTTTGACAATCGTCATCATACGTAAATATTTTCAAAAATAAAAGTTAGTTTTAATGATAAAAAATATAACAGATCTAATAAATATCATAATTGATAATGCACATGCAAACAAAAAATGTATAAACCGCAAAAGAATATAATCTTCTTAAAATAAGGGAAAATTATTTATAATAACAAATGTAAAATAAATTAAATATGACTGCAAAATTGGAAGAAATATAATTAGGAGTTAAAGGAAACATTTTTTTCCTTTGATTGGGAGCATGAATGGGGTTGAAAATAATTTGCTGTTCATGGCAGAGTGCAATGGGAAAAAATCTGAAGTCTGTATCTTCTTTTTCTACTTCAGGGGTTAGGAATTTCTATCTGCATTTATACCAAAAATAATATATACTTTGGAATTTTGAGTAATCTATTTTTAGTATTTTTACCTATATTGCGAACAATTTTTTTTAGTATTGGTCATTGTACATTATAAACAGGCACAAATGTATATCACACACACACACACACATATATATACACAGGATGTTTCAGATTAAGTATTACATACTTCTAGAGGTTGTTGAGGGGATTTAGTAGATAAAGGTTTGATGAGGAACCCATGTTCAGAAACGTATCATTTCGATGTTAAATAAGTTTGAAGATTGAAATACAATGGGCTAATGTCGTGTCTTGTGTTTCAGAATAAGTATTACAGACTTCTAGGGGTTCTACTACACCTGTCGAGTCAGATGGAAGAACATCTTGCACGAATTAAGGCGGCAGCAGAAATTTGTTGAGCACACACCAGGTCTTATGGGCATGTGTATGAAATCATGCGTCGCAGGTACACTTTGTGCAACGAACAACAAGGTCGCCACGTGGAATCACACTAGTAGTACAACCCCTTGAAGTCTGTAATACTTATTCTAACACACAAGACACGCGATATCAATCCATTGCGTTTCGATCTTCAAATCTATTTTACATCGAAATAGTACGTTTCTGGACATGTGTTCCTTATCAAAAGTTTATCTACTAAGTTCCTGATACTTATTCTGAAACACTCTTTGTATATATATATATATATATATATATAAACACTGCCTATGTTACAACTTTCATAAAACTGCCCTGGATAGAAATTGTGATATTGAAATTTGAAAAGAACGTAGTTTTGACTAAAATATTACAGTTGATATTACATTAAAGTTGAAGTAGATTTTGTAGAACAAATTTTATATTTATTCATATATCATCATTCTGTTTTAGAATGGAAATCCCATGTTGACCACATTGCCAGGAAATTAACCATAAGTAAAAGTTTATTTATGCTGAGAGACCTCACCAAAAACTTAGATAGAAAATATATACTGACAGTTTATTATAGTCTTATTTACAGTTATTTGAGCCATGGAATTTTGTTGTGGGACAACCATTATTAGTAAAAAAGAGTTTTATTCCATACAAAAGACTATTAGAATAAATTAGTGGATAGGGTATAAGAACTCACTCTAAACCATATTATAAAATTTGAAAGTATTATTCTTGAATAAATATACTTTTCAATTGCTTATTTTATTTTTAAAAATATTAAATATTCATGCTGCATAGGCCTATCTCTTCATAACTATTCAGAAAAGAAACATAATGTATATTAAAATAAATATAAATTTGGTGAAACTCAAAATAGTTATGAGGTGGCATCCGTGAATGTAAACAATAGTTTTCCAGGTGGATAAAGAATTTCAGACTCTAAAAGAACAATTGAACACACAACTGTTGGATCTAAACATAGTAGATATCTAGGACCCAAATCATACAAAGAAATATTAAGATCCAATCCAGAGTTAAGCAAATTAATCACAGATAAATTTAACAAAGTAATTAAATTCATTATTTAAATATTTTAAAATGACAAATAGTAGGCATAACCTATTTTGTTTTACATTATTATTTCCTAATGTATTTAATTATATTTTTCAGTTTGGTTTGAATCTATTATACATTGTTTCGTTTTACATCATTTTCCTTTGCTTAATTCTTTGTGTGTCTTAGTTACTTACTCATTGGCACTATCGAACCCGTAGGTTCATGCCGCGCGGACATAAGCTCTCCATACATCCCTATCCTGAGCTAATGCTTTCCAATCATTCCCTGTATAATCTACTTCCCCCAAATCATAGTCAATGTTATTCTCCCACCTCATTCTTCGTCTACCAACTGGGCGCTTACCCTCTGGCTTTCCTACAAAGAAGCCTCCATGCAAGTCTTTCATTCCCGATACGTGCAACATGTCCTGCCCATCGCAGTCTACGAGACTTAACTGTTCTCACTATATCTGGCTTCCTATAAAGACCATGTAGTTCATTCTTTGTGTGTCAGAGTGTGTTTTATATTTTGAGACTTTCACCTAATTATTTTTTCATTATTGTATGCGAAATACATGTTTCGTTTCACGCATTAAAAATATGCGGAAATGATTTACATGTTAAGTGGTGCCTTCGCAGATAATTTGAGCGGTTTTTGATAATGCATAGAAATGCATATTCTGGAGGAAAATGCTTATTTTAGTTTTTAAAGCATAGATGCATATTTTACTCCTAAATATGGTATTAAATTATAATTTTGCCTTCAGCTAATTACTAGTAATTATTTAATTATTGATTAATACTTACTTACTTACACTACTTGATTAATATTTGCTTAAATTAATAAAGTTTCTGCAGTCCATTGGATATAAGCGTAATGTGAATATTTACATCTGTGTAAGAGGGGAATATCCGTGGGCTTTGAGAAATAATATTACGGTATTGCTAAAGTCGCATTTGATAAGCTTAGTGAAGTATTAAATGAAAATCCTGGCGACAATAGAATTTGTCAAATTAGCAAAATGTTCTCTGGTGATAGTGAAAAAAACTGTAACCGAAGAGGAATTCACTGAAGAAGTACTGTGGTGTTTTCACATGCACCTGTGACATTATGTGATGTAGAAAGGACATTTTCATTGTATAAACCCTTCTTCACTGACAGATGAAGGAGTTTCACATAAGAAAACCTCATGAAAACCTTCCGTATCTACTGTAATAACCAGGAATAAGCTAAGATTACCCACAAAGTAAATTAATTTATTTTATTTTATTAAAACCTTTTTTTGCAATTTAGGGTTCATATTTTATACATTTTACATGCATATTTGAATGCACATTTAGTAACTTATTTTGCATACAAATCCGGGCTCTATTTATTATCTAATGTATTTAATTACTTTCTTCAATTTGGTATTGATATATTACATATTTTTTATTTATACAATTTTCATTTTCATTAATTATTTGTGTGCCACAATGGGTTTTATATTTTGAAAATGTATATTTTTCACATTATTTCGTAATGTCTACAATTAATTACCTTTGTAAGTTTTTTGACCAGCCTCATGGGCTAGTGATCAGCATTCTTCACTACTGTTCATGAGGTTCCGGGTTCGATTCCCGGTCAAACCATATGAATTTTTCCTTAAAGGGAATCATTCCTGTGCTTGCCCATGGTCCTGAATCTAGGTTAAGTTTAGGTTAAGAACTCTCCTGGCGGTTCATTGTCATTTATCATCGGGGTAACGTAACTCCGCCTTCCAGGCGCCCCAACTTCAGAAGTGGGTTACAATAAAGCCAGGAGCGAACACCAGAAATGTCGAAATGACAATCTGGGGATTTAAAAAAAAAACCTTTTTAAGTTTGGTATTAATCTATTCTATAATGCTTTGTTCATTTATTCCCCCGTGTATTACTTTTTTCAAAATCTTTCATGTGCCAGAATTTATTTTGTCTTTAAACCGGCTCCTAAATATATATAGATATAATTATAATTTCTTTTCACTCTCCCTTTAATTAAAAATTTGTAATGTATATTAGGGTTATAACTTTTTGGACTTTTGTGAAATAAAATATTTCCTGTGCAATGGATGAATAAACTTTTACTTAAACCCATTGAAAAATACCTTAATTTCACTGGGCTTCAAGAAAAGATCACCCCCAAATATATCAATATTTAATATTGTTCTGGGAGTGACCTTTTGTTGAAACTCAGTGAAATGCAGACCTTTTTCAATGATTTTAAGTAAAAGTTCACAGGAAACATTTTATTTCAACAAACAGACCAAAAAGTTTTAACCCTCTAGGGTTATAACTTTTTGGACTTCTGTAAAATAAAATATTTCCTGCGCAATGAATGGGTGTATAATATTTCCTGTGCAATGAATGGGTGAACATTTACTTAAAACCATTAAAGACGGCCTTCATTTCACTGAGATTCAAGAAAAGGTCACCCACAAATATATTTATATATCAATATTAATATTAATTTGGGGGTGACCTTTTCTTGAAGCTTATTGGAGTAAAGGCTTTTTTCAATGGTTTTAAGCAAATGTTCATCGATTAATTGCACAGGATATATTTAATTTCACAAAAGTCCAAAAAAGTTATAACCCCAATGTATATATTCTATATGTGTTATTTCTGTCACTGATCTGGACCCGAACACGAGGACTTGCTCATTCGGGTGTCAATACTATGTAAAAAATTACTTTTGAATAAAATTTATTCTAATGCTTTAAAAAAAATACTGTATTTGAACTCTCTTTACAGTGTCCGTTAATATCAATCTTTGGTTAAGACGCAACACTAATTGATGTAATAATGGACATTGCTATACATAATATCTCAGGTGATAAAGGAATATCTATCTACTACCCAATGCTCTTTAATATACCTCATTGAGAGCCACCTATATTATTTAAGTCTATTACTAATTTTTCTTTCGAGCTTATACAGTTGTGGTACCTTTGATGTGGTTTGTTAAATTTTTATGAGTACTGCCACTAACAGACAACAGGCAATTAGTTATCAATGTTCTGTCCATTCCATACATTTAAAGTTACATCTGCCAATAAGTATGGATACTCAATGCATTACTGTTTTCTTTGAATCTGTTCTTTTTAAATCAATATACTCGTATTTCACGTCTGACGTCTGTCTGAAAGGTATGTGGCGAATTTCCGCTCTTTAGAGATAATAATGCTTAAAGCCAGACTTTCGCATTTTGTTTTCTTTACGTTTGGTATCAGACGTTCTGTCGTATGCACTTCCTTTATGCGAATACTTATCATCAGGATATGAGTTTTTTTTTAAATAGCAGAACCTATCTATTATAATGATGATGTAAAGTGAAACATTGCATCCTCTGTTTTCATGTCGCTCTATCTAAATCACAATTGTATCTCATATGTCTCAGTTAAGTTAGAGTCTGGCGAAATGGTATATCGAAGGATGAGATGAGATGAAGCCCCTATTATTAAAGATTTGTGATATACAAGGATGCCGGTCGACCAGGCCAGTCGCACCGTAACATGAGCAGATGGAATTGAATTAAACTGATGATTTGGATATGGAGAAGGGGTGTAATGAAGTTTTTTTAGAATGGACAATTGTATTTCATATGTCTCAGTTAAGTTAGAGTCCGGCGAAATGGTATATCGAAGGATTAGATGAGATGAAGTCCTTATTATTAAAGATTTGTGATATACAAGGATGCCGGTTGACCAGGCCAGTCGCACCTTAACATGAGCAGATGAAATTAAATTAAATTGATGACTTGAATATGGAGAAGGGGTGTAATGAAGTTTTTTTTAAAAGGGACAATACTGATACAATTCATAGTAAAATTCCGTTATGGTAAATAATCACAAATTAAAATATTAATTTAATGCCTGGCAGGTCCGTCGTCCGTAACTAGATTTTTTTTTAACTTTTAAGAACTGTAGGCCTTTCGGAAACCGGCTTCCTCATCTGCAGAAGGATATTCGATACTAATCGTTGTTTTTGTTATTGTTTGCGACGCTTTTGACATCAGTGGCCTTCCAGCGTCGTCAGTAAAACAACAGTTACTAGCGCAAATCATTATGCTGATGATGGAAGCCGATTTACGAAAGACCAACATTTCTTAAACTTTATAAAAAATAGCATAGTGAGGACGAGATTTAAAAGGGAAAATGGGAGAAATCACGAGCAAAACCTGTCCTCACTCCGATTCGAACACCACGAATCCTACATAAAGTGAACGAGATGCGAACCCGGGACCAGAGCTGGAGGACGAATGTCTAACTATTTGCGCCTTAATTTGTATGAGTAATACGTGTAAATGTAAAGGAAAAAAGCACTACATTAATGGGGGCGTGGATGGGTGGATCTACACTTCATAGCCAACGGCATAAGAGGAAATAAAATGGCATGCCTTAATGTCCGACCAAACTTACCTCCATGAAGTTCCTTTACAGGAAGCTAAATGGCCCTCAGGGCCAGTCCTGACACAAATTAGTATCAAGTTAGTTACCATTTTAAAGCCACTCTTTAATAGCTTTGGTCATTGGCAAAGCAATTCAAATCTAGGTGTCAAAGCGCTGATAGATTTTGCTGAGAGGCATATTTTTTTCAAGCTTCAGGTTGTTTTACTTTGCTTTTGTCGTTATCCGTTTGACCGTCCGGCTATCTCTTTGGATATTATAATGGTATTGTGAAAAGAAAAATTAATGTCTGAACCAGGAATCGAACCGTGGACCTCTTGTATTCCGTACAAGCGTGAAAAACCACTATTCTATACGAGACAAAGTACAAACATTATCAATTCTTTTGTCCGCTGCCAGGTAGGTGTCATTACCATCACCAACGGCCGGCTTCGTTTAGAAGTATCTATATTTGAGGATTTTACACCACCACTTTTATAAGCAGTAAACGATGTTATTTAACATTTTCCAATACTGTTATTTTAACACAGTTTCAATAATGGATCATATTATAATAGTAAAATGATGATGATAATAATAATAATAATAATAATAATAATAATGCTTTATTTATTCTGGCAGAGTTAAGGCCATAAGGCCTTCTATTCCACTCAACCACCACAAATACAAATAAATATGTGACAAATATAGATATACAATATACTAATTATAAACTGTTAAAGATACATTAAATGTAGCAATGTAAGTTGATGCACAAAGAACATTTTATAGGATAATAACAATAATAATACTTACAATAATAATAATAATAATAATAATAATAATAATAATAATAATAAAATTATATAAATATGATAAATTATACGAGAAACACCAATTAATATATATATATCTTACAGTGGGTAATAATGAAGTCGAGGTTAGAGCAAATATAAATTTAGATTTCTTTTAAAAGATGCCAATGTCCGGCAGCCCCTTATTTCTTGTGGTAGGGAATTCCAGTTGCGAGAAGTGAAGATGGTATATGACATGGAGTGATGTGATGTCCTATATGGCGGTATATTAAACAAGAGACTATGTTGTGATCTTGTGTTTAAGTTATGGTTTGACGATAGATACTGGAGACGGGATTATAAATAATTGAATTGTGAAAAGAAAAATTAACGTCTGAACTAGGAATCGAACCGTGGACCTTCTCTTTGGAGCTTGTAAGCATTTTTAAATGTCCCCAGATTACGGTACTAACGTTCTACAGAACAAACTGGAAATATCACTTAGCAAGGATGACTGAAAACAGATTACCAAAAACAGCATACAACTATTCACCAAGAGGAAGAAGAAGTTTGGGAAGACCAAAGAAAAGATGGAAAGAGCAGCGAATTGGAGCTAGCAAAAATCCTATACCGTCACTAAGAAGAAGAAGAAGAAGAAGAAGGTTGTTTTATGCGCAGTAATTCTATAAAACCGGACGAACACTGCTTAACTTCGCGAAATAAGTCGTTAAAAATCCATCGATAATGGCCGAGTTAGATTCCACGAACCTCAGAACTAGAGGAGAGCACGGTAACCATTAGCCCTCAGGTACCAGTACACACACGAGTTTTGAAAAATCTCCACTCCTCCAATGATTGAAATCGAACTTACGTTTCCCAAGCCATAGACGCCTTTACCTAGCACACATGAGATTCATAAATAAAAAAAAAGTAAAGTATTCCCACTACAGGCCTCAGGAGGCCCTTGGGGTAGTGGGAGGTTAAGGCTCCCACTTTTTCTGGAAAAATCGGCACTTGATGTCAGCCGGGTTGTCAGCCCTGCGTGACGGCCGCCTTTACCCTCAGAATAAGCGTCTGGTACTCATTTTCGTTAGAGGCTGAGTCGACCCCAGGGCTATAGTGCTGCCAGAAGGTTTGTGTCAGTTTAAAAATCCTGACCACACCGGGACTTGAACCCTCGACCTTCCGGATTGTAGCGCAGTGCCAATTCAAATGAATGGAAACCTCTTAAATAAGGAAAAATTATTCATAGTAATAAAGACAAAAATAAACTAAAAATAGGAGCAAAATAATAACAAATATAATTAAAAGTTAACGGGAATGTCTGCTCCTTTCTAAATGTCCTTCTCAGAAATTTATTTTCCGTTGCTTTGATTCTGCCCCGTCTCTCTTTTTTAATGTTCAAATCTCACTTCCGTATAAAAGGGAGGGCAATGCTAAAGTATATATTTTTATTCATGTGGATTTTTTTATTAATTTACCTTTTAATGTCGGATTATTTATTATTCCTAAGATTTGTGTACATTTGGCGAGTTTCTTGTTCACATCATTTTCATTTTGATAAGATAATTCACAATCTAAATAGTTGACATTTTGTACTTGTTCTAGGAATTGGTTATTGTGTACTATCTTACTTACCATACTAAATTATAAAGGATTAAAAATACATTGAACGTTGTTATGTAAATTTCATGTAGAAACAACTTTTTATACGATAAATATAATATAAATAATAATAATAATTTTTATTAGGAATATTCCACAATGCAGTGTTTCTCCTTCACCCAAAGTGGTTTGTCGCCAGAGGTTTCTGTCTGAAGCATCTTCTTCCCACAAATCTCTAGAAATACTTCTCCTCACTCCATCTATCCAATGTCTCCCTCTTCCACTTCTTCCATTAGCTTTCCAATTAAGGATCTTCTTTGGTATTCTGTCTTCTTCCACTCTTACGAGGTGTCCATACCATTTCAAACGTTTTTCTTCTATTTTTTCTAATGTTTTTTTAACTTGCATAATTTCCCTTATTGTGCTGTTTCTAACCTTATCTCTTCATAAAATAACAGTAATAATAATAATAATAATAATAATAATAATAATAATAATAATAACAGTTCCATAGAGGGTATTACATGATCATATCTGCGAATACCACAAATAAACACGCGCTAGAATTATGAACACGGTGAAGTGTTTGAGTATCTCAGGATAGCATGTGAGCGTATGTCTCTACAACTTTGAATCTCCGGGTTCGATAGTGCCAATGAGTTACATAATAGTTAAATACTGAGTCAGCAAAAATAATGTTATCGTGATATGCAGGCGAGGTACTCAAGTTGC
The DNA here is from genome assembly GCA_030220185.1 of Diploptera punctata. Taxonomy (NCBI): domain Eukaryota; kingdom Metazoa; phylum Arthropoda; class Insecta; order Blattodea; family Blaberidae; genus Diploptera; species Diploptera punctata. The sequence goes on along the minus strand of JASPKZ010007225.1, from coordinate 1,437,153 downwards.
CTCGTATAAGTCCAGAGGCATCACGTTTGAATCACACTGTAGTTCCTAATTGATATTTAGAGCAGATTAATAAAGCAGTGATTATTAAGGGATATGACTTGCATATCGCAGACTATGATAGTCTGTCCGCGGTTCCCTTGTCATCGGCAATAAAGGAACAGTAACAAACTAATGATTCGTGCTGACCTGCAGTGATATTGCAACAAAAGAACAAACAATTTAAGGCTTGTCCTTCGAGATAATTAATCGATACTAACATGATGCAGATTTAAATTAATAGCGTGTTCAAGATCATTGTACTAGAGATATTAGTCTTGGATGAAAGGTGTTTATTATTATTATTATTATTATTATTATTATTATTATTATCATCATCATCATCATCATCTGCCTTTCAAGTATTAGGCCCAGTGGCCCGTTAGGGTCTCCCGCCATCTCCGAAAAGGTCGACCCACAGATCTTCTGCCTCGAGGAATGTAGTGAAGAATTTGTTTTGGTATTCTGTGACGATCCATGCGCTGAATATGGGCTAGCCAATTTTTTCTATATTCTTGGAGGTATTGAGATATAGGTAAGATGTTTAACTCTCTGGCTATTGTTGAATTTCTTTGGTGGTCTAGAAGGCTATAACCTGCAGTTCGTCGCAGAAATTTCATCTCCGTGGCTGTAATATGACGATCATCCTGAGTTCTGATGGCCCAAGCTTCACTGCCATAACAGATTATGAGTCTAGCGAGAACTTTATAGATTTTCATTCTTGTGTGCCTCTGCCTTTTTGATGGTTTGAAAACTTGGTTGATAATTCTGAAAGCTTTATTATAGTTTTGTATTTTAAAGGATATATCACATTCCTCAATATAAGTTAGATTATATCCTATTTAAATGAATTTACTTGCTCTAATATTGAATTCTGAATACAAATTTTACTTCTTACTGGGAATTTCCCTTGAAAGGCCATAACTTTAGATTTTGTTGTTGATATTTCCATGTTAAATCATTGGACTATTATATTAAGATGATGAGTGGAATATTGTAATTCATCTTCATTATTGCCGAAAAGAGCCAGATCATCTGCATATTAGAGTGTCTAAGATTGTGTGTCTTGAGAGAGGAATATTACCATGAACTGTCAATAATAATAATAATAATAATAATAATAATAATAATAATAATAATAATAATAATAATAATAATAATAATAATAATAATATTATTATTATTACTTTTTATTGGGAATATTCCATACTACAGGGGTTCTCCTTCAACCCAAGTGATTTTTCGCCAGAGGTTTCTGTCTAAATCATCTTCTTCCCTAAAATCTCTACCTTCCATTCTTTTCCTTACTCCATCTACCCAACGTTCTCTAGGTCTGCCCATTCCACTTCCTGCACTGGCTTTCCAATCAAGGATCTTCTTTGGTATTCTATCTTCGTCCATTCTTATGATGTGTCTATACCATTTCGAACCGCTGTAGTCTCGAAGTAGCGTGCTGCATTGCCACGCAGCGGGTCCGGGTTCGATTTCCGGTCGGGACAAGCTTCCTGGGTGAGGTTTTTTTCGTGGGTTTCCTCACCTGTAAGACAAATGTCAAGAAGCTTTGAGCCCCAAAAGGTCCCTGAACATCATCTGGCCATCATTATCATCATCATCCTTCACGGGTGTGGAAAGCAACGAGAAGTTAGCACACCTATAATTCCCTAGTAAAGCTGCAAAACATAGCATGAAAATTATGATTGCAATGAAGATCTGCCCGAGGACAGAACACTATAGAATAGAATACTTTAACATCTAAGGTGACATCACGCCTTGGTAATCAGGCTTATCCACTCCGCTGAACATGTCCACGCCGTAGCGTAGTTGGTTAAGGCAATACAATACAAACCGAAAAATCACATGTTGGACTCCCGGTGGGATCGGGTTTTTAAACTGGCCTAAACTATTTGGCGGCACAATGCCTCTGTTGTCGACTCCGCCTCTAACTTAAATGAGTAGCAGACTGTGTACTGGTGTAAAAGCGGTCATCCCTTACGGCTGATACCCGGCAGGCATCTGGTGCCGATTGTCTATAAAGGCGGGAGTCCTAATCTCGTACTACCCCAAGGTCCTCCTAAAGAACATAATGGGGTCATTTTAATATTTTACTAGGCTGTGTTTATAAAGTAGTATTGTCTGTTCAACGGATCTGTGCCCCCGTAAGATAATTATGCGAACTAAAGCCTACTTGGTTTTCTCACACCCCTCCCTGCATTCCTAGCTCGCCGCTCTCTCTCTCTCTCTCTCTCTCTCTCTCTCTCTTTTCTATCTCCCTCTTGCACTTGCACTCCAGTGTTGTCAACTCAATTCCAACCTTGCAAGAGCCATGACACTGCGGGAAGTTTGGCAACATCCCTACTCGATGGCTACTGTCTGACATAGTGGGAGGGGAGTGCGGTGAAATGGTGTGAGTATAGACGTGTCCTTTTCTAAGAACGATATCAGCGCTATAGGGGCACAGTTCCGTTGGTCCGAGTGTGCTAGCTAAAACCCGGAGTGCGCTACTACGCCCAAATAAATGAAATGCGTTTTTATGTTTGGTTGAATAAGTAAAAAAAAAAATAAATGTATATCTTAGGTATTTTTAGATACCCTGTGCTGATTACCTGGCGTTGCGCGGGAATCTACTAACCCCCATATTCTTGGCATCAATAAGCTGACAAAAACAGTTATAGTGAGTTATCCTTAAAATATAGACATATACTGTCACTGCCTTTTTTTGTAGAGCTTTTTGAGATATTCAATTAGGCTATGTGTTGTATTTGTTATGTTTTAAGCAGCACAAGCCATTTAAGGATCCAAAAAGCTACTTTTTCAGTGCATTGATGCTTTTTTTTTAAGTTTCAGCCGTATGGAACGTACAGTGATATGCTATATACGTTCTTCTTCTTCTTCTACTACAAGGTTTAGGCTATGCAGCCTGTTCCGGCGAAGTTAAAAGTGGAGTTCATCTTCTACGTGGTCGGCCAACATCTCTTGTTCCTCTGGGATTATACAGGAAGTTTCTTTTTGGTATTCTTTCGTTGTTCATTCTCATTAAGTGTTCTGTCCATTTCTTATTATTTTCGCTGATTTTATCTTCAATTTTATATATATTTAATTCTTCTCGTATAGTTTCATTCCTTATTCTACGTAAAAATCCCATTTAAATAGGGCAAGTAATTTTTGAGTCCATAAAGGACAAACAGACATACTCACAATCATTCTTATATAGGCCCTACATTAGACTAGCTAATGCCCGGCGTGCGCTGCTGCCCCTAAATAAATGTTAATGTGTTTCTACAACCAGCCTTGAGCTGCTATGCTTGCCCGGGAATCAGCTAATCCAGATCTAAAAATGGTTACTGTAAGTTATCCGTAAAAGATAAACATATGCTGTCGCGGACTTTTTTGTAGAGTGTTTTGAGATATTCAATTCCGTATACAATAATTTGGTGTATTTGTTATGGTTTAGGCAGCGTAAGCCATTTAAGCGTTAAAATAGGAACTTTATTTCACGTTTTTCACTACAAAGAGTGATTTTTAGGGGTGAAGGGGTTGAGTATTACAACTCCCTTATAGCATATATTCATCCTGGGAATCTCCTGAACATTTTGCAAAAAAACACCATCAAAATCGGATCAACGGTATGGCCGTGCATAGAATACGAACAAACAAACAAACATTGATTTTGATATATTATAGGCCTATTATCTGACATTCGCTTATGCAATTTTTTTAACGTCACATTGAAATAAAGATGAAATGAGCCCTGATAATGATATTCCAAGAAAGCATTTCCTATGACGAAAGAGAAAAATCAAGTATGAAACCTCTATCAGATTAGTCGACAGTGGGATTTAAAACGAGTATTTCCCTAATAAGTGTATCAAACGCTACCGCCTGAACCTTACTCGTTAGGTACGTAGTCAAGTTTAAATAAATTATTATTTTTTGTTACAAAAATAATTCCTTATACGTAAGTTATTATGGAGCGTGTGAATTTAAAGGAACCCAAGTAAATTATCTCATCAGACGTTTTCCTTAAAACGTGTCTTGAGCAGAATGAATGTTTCATTGATGTAGGTATTCTTTGAAAACATATTTCACTTTAAAAGAAAGAGGGAAAAATACAGCGCTTGCTTTGAGAAGAAACCCGATAAGTAAGAGACTAAAATAGACATAAATTACATTGGTGAATACCCCACACCCTACCATCTGTGTCGTCGACTATATGTAGGTTAAGTGGCATAGAATGCATGATGCAACTCTACCACAGAATGGCATCAAGGTCGCAATGCAGACCTACATTACACATTGCTATCTTGTCCACCTGTGGCTCGTCAGCATTGTGCCATCTGACAGGTTTCAGCAACTAAATTATATCATACGTTAGTAAGCTAACTTACAATTATTTAAGGAAATTTATATTCCAAGGACTGAAAGTAAAGTTTTAGGGATGACTTCAGATTTCAAAATGAATATTGTTAGAAGACATTCAAATATTGTAACTTAAAAATTCATATTATGGCAAATTTAATTATTTTTAAAAATAAATATCAACGTTTCCAAACTAACTTACAATTATTTAAAGAAATTTACGTTACAAGAACTGAAAATAAAATTTTAGAGATGACATCAGATTTCAAAATTAATTCTTGGAACACTTTCAAACCTTGTAAGGTAAAAAATTCATATTATGGTGAATTTCATTATGTTTTAAAATAAATATCAAGGTTCTTAAGCTAACTTCAATTACTTTAAGAAGTTTACATTCCAAAGACTGAATGCGAGGTTTTCAGAATGAATTTGTAAAACATATTCAAATCTAGCAAGTAAAAAATTAATAATATTGTGAATTTCATTACCTTGAATAAATAGATCATGAGGTTAAACCACAGGGTTCTATCCTACGTTTTTAAATTTTTCAGGAGAGTGATTTAAATTATTTATTTATTTAGCCTGCTGGAGTTAGGGCCATATGTCCTCCTCTTCCACTCACTAGGACAAACATATGTTTACATTAGAATATAGCATTCACAATCACAATTAACTCTAATATTAAATACTAAATGAATGTTTGATCAATAAGATAATATTTATAAGATTAAGATCGATAATACAATAATGTTAATAATAATAACTAAAATTAGAACTAATAATGAAATATGTACAAGCAAGGTAAGTTGTTTCGTGGACTGTCTCCCTATCTACGTAATTTACATAAAAAACAAACAAAAATAATGACACACAGAAAACTAATTTGTCGGTTGTACAATATTTAAAACAAGCAAATGATATTTGTTAATCTTCATAGGTACTATTTTCATAAAATAAAGTCAATCAATAATTAAACTGGTCTACAAAGTTTTCTTCACAAGAAATCTGATTAATGAATCTAGTGCATTTGTTCATACTGAATTCAGATATGTAGTCAGAATTTTTTCATCAGGGACAGTTTATTTTTGTGACATACTTTTTAAAAATTTATTTTAGCATTCTCTTTGACCTGTCATGGGATGCAACATTTCCTTAAAAATACACTTTTTGTACTCTCACTTAGACTTATTTCCGAAAAATCTTGGGGCTGTCTCTGATGAGCACGGTGAACGTTTTCATCAGCAAATTTCCACAATGGAAAGGAGTGGAGTTCTAATATGCTGGCTGACTACTGTTGGACCAAGAAGAGGGATGTTCCAGATGCAAAATATGCCAGAAAATCAATATCTACCACTTTCTAGGTAAATCAGAATGAGTTAGACCAGATGGATTTTATTAAAAATTATAAAAAAATATAAAAAATGTAAATGAATATCACAGAAAACTCTTGCCAGATAGGAAAAAACTGAAATTATATTTTAATTCAGGATGAAAAATACTTCTAAAATCTCATATTTTTATTCTTGAAAAAGAAAAAAAGTTAATTTTTGTCGACCACTGTTGTTAAAATAATACTGTCAGTGAGGTGTATAAGTTAGTTCAGAACTAAATATAGAATTAAGTATGTAATGGTAATTATTGACCTGATCAGTATACATAAATAATAAATCGTATGACAAAGCATGGAAGTTAGTTATAGAAATTAGTTCTAAGAACCATTTAAATTGACTATTAACTCATGCCCCAAATGGGAGTCAATGACCAATCAAGTTTCAATGATTTCTGTTTTACAACCAATCAGACTCGTGTTTCACGAAATATTTATCAGTGTTATGATTACCATATTAAAGAAAGCTCCTCCTTTTTAATATTCTGAACAGGTCTGACTATTATTTTGCAGTGACTGAGCCTGTAAGAAATACGGCTACCAGTTTGTATATATAGTGCATGAATGTCAACACATGCCGCATGCGGGAGTTAATATAAAAACATTTGTAGCAATTGATTATACCACCAAAAAAAAGGAACCACTGTTTGCACTTTCTTAAATGTATTTTTTCCCAGGTAACAATCCAGAAAAATATAATTGTCATATTTACATCATACGACATCAGAAATGAATTAATATACAGTTTCGTGTGTTTCATTTTTTCTCCACTAGAGAGCATTCTTACAATATTGAGTTCCTTTGGCAATAAATAGTATGATCCGATTGCAGTGATAAACAAAAGAAGCAGATGAAGCGTGCCAATCGTTTCTCATTTGTTTTCAAACATCGCCGTTTACATTAAATATATAAATATTTTAAAATAACTATATTTAAATAATGATTTGTGAGTAAACAGCTTAATTTTATTCGTTAAATCGTCCTAACAAATGCCACTTTTGATTTCCAAATTCTCTAGATAGATTCACTCCTCAATTCGTGAGTCGTGAATTTATCGATAATTTGGAAATCGCTCGTGGCATTACTTATGAAAAACAAGAGAAAATGTAGATAGGACGCTCTGGTTCTAATCTCGCGAACTACTAACAAATACATATTCGACACCGATACAAATAATCGTCCCTAAATATGCTCAGAATAAATTGACTTGCATGTAATTTTAAGCTGTTTGAACTGTTCCAAGACGAGATAAGAATAAAAGTAATTTATTCAATATGTATACTAATAAATTATAAATCGTTGCAAAATTCACAGTAACTTATGATGTGTAGTCAGTGAGGCACTGAAATATTACTTTTGCAATATCTGGCTGCGCATTCGTAACTATAGTTTATGAAATGATTAATATTTTGTTAGCACATACATTTGATATATTCTATTAGAACATATTTTATATTACTTTCATTTTGCAATGAAACATTTTAATAATAGAATAAATTAATACTGAATTATTTTTTTAGGAATATTCCACAATACAGTGTTTCTCCAACCCAAAGTGATTTGTCGCCAGAGGTTCCTGTCCAAAACATCTTCTTCCCTAAAATATCTAGCTTCCATACTTCTCCTCACTCCATCTATCCTAATCATTTTGCTAATTGATAAAAATTGGAATGCAAATTGTAATAGAACGGTTGAAAATATTTTATCCTGAAATCATTTTCAGTTAGTCATTACAAATGATCAACTACATTTCGAAAAACGAACTAAATATTTCATATCCACATAACTAAATTGTGTTAATATAGATATGCATGCATAGTAATTCTGCCCGAAGGCAGGTCCTTCACTGCAATCATAGCATTTTCATGCTATAATGTTGAGTGATTCCGGGTTCTGTGGCCGTGGTCCATAGTTGGTGTTGATACCAGACGTTTCGCCCTCAACTGCGGAGGGCATCTTCAGTGGCGAGTGCTTCTAGGCGTGTTTCCTGGTCGGAAGCTCTATAGGCGTGTTTCCTGGTCGGAAGCTCTAAGTAGAGCTTCCGACCAGGAAACACGCCTAGAAGCACTCGCCACTGAAGATGCCCTCCGCAGTTGAGGGCGAAACGTCTGGTATCAACACCAACTATGGACCACGGCCACAGAACCCGGAATCACTCAACATTATGATTACCGGCCGTGAAAGCCTGCATTCAACTATTTTCATGCTATGCTTGCAGCTTTATATAATATAGATATAATGCACAAATTTTAATAATATTAATAATAATTTCTAGTTTTTTTATTTTAAACACTTAACTAATCTTTTTATTAAATGAAAACAAAACAAAGTTTTATGTGATTTTCATATTTATTAAAATATAAATTAATAACAATAATAACTATCACTCAAAAATTATAGACAATTTAACTAAGAAAACTTATTACAAAAAAGCAATTAACAAAGTTTTTCCTTTACCCAAGAAAGACATAAATAAATATGCCATAATGTCATACATAAGCCCACTTTCCAATAAAATGTCTAAATACTTAAAAAAGTTCAACATTAATGTGGCATTTGAAACTAATAAAACTTTTTCAAAATATAATAAAAACAATAAAATCAAAGTAAAACAGGAACAGGTATCATATGTATATAAATAGAAGTGTGGCACATGTGACAATGTCTATATAGGACAAACTAGCAGACCTTTTATTTCTCGTATAAAGGAACATATGAGAGCATATAACAGAAATTTAGATAATTCAAAGTATGCTAACCACCTACTCCAATAGATCATTGTTTTGATTCAAATTTAAAAATTTTACATGTTTATGTCAAAAGAAAGAAGTTGGACCTTTTAGAAGTCATGGAGGTAAATAAATTGAAAATTGGTAATAAGCTGTTAAGTTCCTAACTAGATTTGAATGAATCGCCTCTTTTAAATTTATAATAAAGATTGTTATAAAAATGTTGCATAGTTATAGTTATGTACTATAATAATAAAAATCATTCATTTGTAATCATGTCTGTAGAAAGTACAAAGTACCGAAACAGCTGTTACTAATTTATATTTTAATAAATATGAAAATCACATAAAAGTTTTAAGTTTTATTTTTATTTAATTAAATTAATTATGGATTTTCATCAAGTAAACGCCAATTCAATTGATTACCTAAATCATGTTTGTTTTAACAAATCTATATCCATATCTATAAATTATCTCATTCCTTCCCCAAATATTTTAATTAATTTTAATCCAAGAAACATACAGGTATTTATTCATCTAATGGTCTTATAGAATACTACAATGTTAATAGTAATTTTCCCTTTAATTTTTTTAATCCCTATATGTTTTATAATGAACTATTGATTTATTCAGTCTATAATTTTTATTGTTATTTTTATATTTATATTTTTATACCCTTGATTCAATTACATTAATGCAAATAAAACTAACGCGCAAAAAGAATAACGAATGTAGTCAATTAATTGAATCCAATTTCTTGCGAGATTGCCAGTAGCGAGCAATTTCCATGTGAGAATGTGAGGCAGAGTATGTTCAAACGTTTGAATATTAATGACATATTTCTATTTCTTCATAATATAAGATAAAATAACAAGATAATGTTAATAAGCCAAACTATTTTTAAGTACTAAAAATTAGATTACAACATAGGTTAGTATAATGCTAATGTAAATGGAATGTTCTTTTCAGATGCAAAATAAACTCATGCAATATTAAGGTAATATTACTAGATTCCACAAAAGTTGTCGAAGAACTTTTTTAAAGTTATATTTATAAAATTGTAAACAAGTAATTCTCAACTGATCGAAAAAAAAACCTAAACTATGTAACAATGTTAACTTCTAACATATAAAAATCCGCTCTCTAATAGTAATAATAATAATAATAATAATAATAATAATAATAATAATAATAATAATAATAATAATAATAATAATAATAATAATAATGATAATAATAATAATAATGATAAATATAATGATAATAATGATGATGATAACAACGATAATGATAATGATGATAATGATAATGATAATAATAAAATAATAACGATAATAAAAAAATAATAATGATAATATAAATAATAATAAAAATAATAAATGATAATATAAATAATAATAATAAAAATAATAAAAAATAGTAATAAAAATAATGATGATAATGAAGATAAACGAAGATGATGATGAAGTAGATGATGATGATAATGATAATGATGATAACAATAATAATAATAACAATAACAATAATAATAATAATAATAATAATAATAGTTTATCAACATGAAGGATATAATAAAACATTTTAATGGGAGAGGGAAAAAATAATGAGAAGTCTCTCTTAATTTAATAAATATAAAGAGCCATAGATCCTATGGATATTTGAAATGTTGAGGATTAAACCTAAAATAAATAGATTTGATAAAAATTGTTTTAAAATAGGTAAATAAAATTTGGTGGAATAAAACAATACATAAAAAATATTCGATTATGGATTATTTAATTATTATTAATTATGAGACAATGTTCAAAACTGAAATACAGAATGTAAAGGTGAAATGAGGAGCAGATTATGGGATTAACCATATTTAGATAAAAGAAAAGTATATATACCGTATATATTTGGTAAAAATATGAAAAATATACTAAATAATTCGTATGTGGAAGTAAAAAAATATAATTTGGAAAGTCTAAAGCAAGATAGAATAAAATATATTAACTTACAAAAAACGGTAAATAATAATAGATTGATAATGAAAGACAGAGAACTGGTAGAAGAATATGAACACATAAAGAAAAGTATAAACGAAGCGGCAAGTGAAGCACTGGGTATAAATGAATAGAAAAAAATGATGGAAAAACAAGTTGGTGAGATGAAAAACATTAAAAGATAGTTTCAAGGGGAAAATATATGTAGGCCTATTTGAGAGTATTACATATAAAATACGATGAAAGCAAAGCATATAAATCCATAAACAGAGAAGTGATAAAAAAGAAGAATGAAACGTGGGGAAAGGATGTGAATATGTGGAAGGAAAGTTGGGAGATAATTAGATTACGGAAGCATGGAAAACATTCAAAACGTTGACAACATCAGTTATAAAAAATTAAACACTGTAAGATCCAAGATTGAAGAAATTGTTACTTGAATTTTTTTCAAGAAAATAGACTAGAATTCATTCAAGAAGATGATATACCTCTGAAGAAACTAGATCAACCAATGTAACATTAGATGTAAATATGCGTATGTTAGAAAATTTGGTGAGAAGATGTGAAGGGAAAACTGCTCCAGGATATGAACCTATATATCCAAAATTGGTTAAACGTGGCCATGTACACTCCAAAACATGCTAACAGTATTGTAAGAAATAATTATTAACGGAGAAGAAGTGTCATAGAATGGAGGGAGCGTGTCCCATTCAAACCTCTCAAAATTTAATTATTCATAACTCTCAAAGTATGCGGAATTATGAAATGAGGTTGGTATTAAAAGATAGAGGAAATTCAAAGAATTTTTGTTTTCATTGTTGCAGTTAATTCATCTGTCGCATGTTGGACAATTATGGCATAAAACAAAATGACGACACCTCAGCCAACGAGCACAAACCCTCTGGGGGTATGTAAAAGACCGCGTGTTTGCGACTCCAGTACAAGATCTCCATGATTTACGAACCCGTATCCTTGACACAATCGCAAAAGTACCAATGGGCATGTCGGATAGAACGTGGCAGGAAATCGAATACAGACTTGATATTGTTAGTGCTACTAATGGTGCACATATAGAGGTGTTTTAGTGTGTGACAATGCGTGTCAATGAAAATTCTTTGAATTTCTGTTTCGTTTAATACCGACCTCATTTCATAATTCCGCATACTTTTTTATTTATGATTAATTAAAATGTGGGAGGTTTGAATGGGACACCCTGCATAACACCAGTATTTAAGAAAGGATTTTGAGATGAACCATAAAAATTATAGAGGATAGGCAGTAATTCCTTTCATGGGAAGGTTATATGAAAACGTTCTTAGGGAATTAATAGAATGAGAAACTGACCAAAAGCAACAAAAATAACAAACGGATTTCGAGCCGGAAGATCGGTATTAGACAATATTTTCACTATTAAGAAATTGCTCGAGAAACAAAATGCAAATGACATGATACACGCACACTTCCTTCATAAGAGTTAGAAACAGCTTATGACAGTGTGCACCTTAAGAAGCTGTGGATTGACTAACGAGTTTCAGGTAAACAAAGGTTTACTCCAAGGCTGTTGGTTATCGCTTACATTTTTTAATCTATGCCCTGAATCAGCCTCTCAGAAGCGGCTTAACAAATGTGAACCCATGGCAGTTTGTTTTACTATGATACGAGTACGCTGGATTAATCATGAATCTGGGTAAGTGTGAATATATGGTATTGGAGAATGATAAAATTGAGAATTTACCCGTAAATGGTAAATACATTGAAGGTATTAAAACAGCGAAATATGGGGGCTTAATTTTAATGAACAAAGGATTATTAGTAATGAGATTTTAACGAGAATAAATAAAGGAAAGGCAACGATAAGGACATTAAACTTTATTGTATGGAATAAAAGAAAAAAAAAGATGAAAATAATAAATAGGAAAAAAAAAGTATTTTAAATATTTATGTTGTATGGATCCAACGTATCAGATATAAGTAGCGGGAATAAAAAGAAACTCTTGATCAGAGAAAGTGATTTCTTGAGACGGAGTAGATGTAAAACGCGTCTAGAAAAAAATAAGGAATGATGTGATAAGATAAGAAATGAAAATAGAGATACGTATACTTGATGATGTTCAGAAGAGGTAGTTGGTTTGACTTAGTCATGTCAATAGAACGGAGGATGAAACACTCCCTAATAAGACATTAAGGTGGATACCAGGTCAAAGAAGATATCGAGATCGCCACGATACAACTGGAGTGATGAATTTGGTTAAACAATGAAGACTAGAAACTTACATATTGAAGAATGTCAAATTATAAACAGATTTCGACCCGGGTTGTAGAGGCAGAGACAATTGTAACAAACCATGAGAAGAAGAAGGAAAAAAAGAAAGAGAAGAAGAAAAAGAAAAAGAAGAAAATAAAAATGTATGCCTAAAATGATAGTTCGGGCAAGCGCAGTAAATTATTTTGCAATGATATACACGTCAACAGTATTCTCAATTTATAATAAAATATAATATGAACAAACAAAAAAATTGATACGAAGCTTGGAAATGAGAGTCCATTTTAAACCATTTTTTTACTTACCTCCTTTTATAAAATATTTTTATTTTTTCATTCAATGCCCTAGGTTGTCACTTCGACATTTCTCGTGTTCTCTACTGGCATTTAACCCACTTGTGAAGTTGGGGCGCCTAGAAAGGGGATTTACGTTACCCCGATGAAATGGGTGATAAATGATAATGAAGCGCCAGTATAGTTCTTAACCTAAACTTAACCTAAATTCCAACCACAGGAATAATTCCCTTTAAGGAAAAATTCTTATGGTTTGACCGGGAATCGAACCCGGGACCTCATGAATAGTAGTCAGAAATGCTGACCACTAGCCCATGAGACTGGTCATCCTTTCATAAAATATACCATACCATACCGTATTCTCATTCTAGAGGAAGTTATATACATATATACACACAACTTGTTAAATCAACTGTGTTAAAAATACATTACGTACTCTAGGATAAGAGTATCTTCGAGAAAGTAGATCAGTGGATTTCATCTTCATCAATAACAAGGATTAAGCCCAATGGCCTGTTCCGATCTCATTATAGGTCGAATTGGTCCTTCCATCTCTTTAATGGTCTTCCCAACATTCTTCTCCCTTTTTGTTTATAATTATACATTCTTCTTGGTATGCGCTGTTCATTCATTCGTAATACGTGCTGAAGATAAGCATTTTGATAATATTTTATTCTTTCACAGAGATCAAATATGTTAAGTTCTGTTCTTATATCTTCGTTTTTCTTTTTATCGGTCCTTTGGTATCCTGCTATTGCTCTCAACATCTTCATTTGAGCAGCCTCTATTTGTTTACTATCTGCCTTTGTTAATGTCCAGGTTTCACATCCATAGATAAGAGATGGATCAGTGGATTTACTTAGCGAATATCTTTTTTAAAAAAGGGGACATACGTTTTATTAATTTAACATTATCGGGATACGCCATTCTAACTTCCTTTAAGAAGAGAGATCCAGAACTCGTCACATAAATTACTATTTTATTTTTCGACATCAGATGGCTGACGTGTACAATGTACTCTATGTTGCCTGACTTCACCTTACTCATTTTCGTAGAACTAAATATTGGCGTTAGGGATATATCGACATTATTTGGATGGAAAACGATTTCAGAGTTGGAGGTTGAAAGATTGGAACTTGATAATTTCACGTGACTGCTAGTCAATGAATATATTTTAGAAAAAATGTGGAAGTAACCATAGTTTGAGGCGTTTGAAATAACAAACAGTATCTTCCAAGGAAAATAATTTAAGTGAAATCACGATAGTTCGTGTAATGAGTTCGACATTTCTGTGTACAATGTAGCTATTATCGGGCGTAACCCGTAAATACTTCACTGGATGAACGTTAATTGTAGAAATAATTACACAGACATTCGAGTGTCTCACACAACAGATGGTACAAGATCACATTCCAACATCTGTTGTGTATCCGTACGCCAGGTGTTGGAGGTTCGAGTCCCATTCAAAACCTAGTTTTCACCGCCAATTTCTCTAGCAAAACAAATGCCATAATAGTATTGATTTAAAATCTTACAAAGCACGATTTCTCAACTCTCCATTTCTTGTTTTTCCTGCACCTCATTTTATAAACTTTCATTATGATTATTCCACATCTGATATGCTGTGTAAGGGATCATTTCTCATCGAACATCTCTGCGGCCTAAACAATTCAAATAATAATGCGGTTCCGGTAACCCAGCGGTTCCAAGGTTTACAGATTCAAACCCGACCGTCGACAATGAAAAACATTTTGAGTATGTGTCATTCGGAAAGGAACTAAAGCCGTGGATGCCGTGTCTTAGATTAAAGCATGTAAAAGAACGCACAAATAAATTAAACATAGGCTCAATTCTGGAAATGCATGCTTTATCCATTACAAGGACTCTTGTCCCAACTTCTCTCAAGAAAGTTAAACTAAAGATATATAAAACTGTTATTCTCCCAGTTATATTGTATGGATGCGAAACATGGACTCTTATTTAAGCGAGGATAGGAGATTACAAGTCCTGAGAATAAAGTTCTTATGATTTTTTTTGGACCAAAGATTGATGAACAAACAGGTGAATGGAGAACAATATATAACAGTGAGCTTCATGGTCTTTATAGGAAATCAGATATAATAAGAACAGTTAAGTCTCGTAGGCTGAAATGGGCAGGACATGTGGCACGAATGGGGAATGAAAGAGGGGCATGGACGCTTCTTGTAGTAAAACCAGAGGGAAAACGCCCAATTGGTAGACGGAGAATGACGTGATTAACCATGATCTGAGGGAAGTAGATTGTAAGATAATGACTGCAAAACATTAGCTCAGGTCAAGATATATGGAGAACTTACGTCCGCGCGGCCTTGAATCTACTGGTTTGATTAGTGCCAATGAGTGTTGGTTAATAGACCATTAAGACTGAGAAAAATGTATTTTCCGCAGTTTCATTCCAAGATTTGAATTTTTATGTTAATGACCTTGGCTATTAAGAAGCATCCATAAATATAATAATACTAAATTTATGTTACATTAATCAGTGTGTAGTATTTTTATATAACGACGCTCTTTGACAGGTCACTAGCGACAAATTTACTCAGAGGGATCTTATTTCAAACTTGAGGTTCTATCATGTGCCGTAAATCTACGATGCATGACCGTAATTGTTTCCCTTCGGAAGGAAATCATATTCTTTATGAAAATTTCCGGGACTGATTTCAAATAAACATGAAAACAAACATGTTTATTGGGATCAGCTCCTGGTATTATCACCTCACTATGATGGTTGTCAGGCCTCATGGGCTAGTGGTCAGCGTTTCTGACTACAATTCATGAGGTCCTGGTTCAATTCCCGATCAAACCATAGGAATGTTTCTTAAAGAGATTTATTCCTGTTGTTGCCCATGGTCTGGAATTTAGGTTAAGTTTAGGTTTAAGAACTCTCCTGGCGCTTCATTATCATTTATCGCCTATCATATCATCGGGGCAACGTAACTCCGCCTTCCAGGTGCCCCAACCTAATTCCGCCAATGCCAGGGGAGAAAGCCAGAAATGCCATAAAAGACAACCTGGTGGCGTTAGACAAAAAAAAATTAGATACATATTTAAGTGATTTCTGTTTGTACTTGTTCTTCTGATTAAACCAACTGATGTATCCCATAGGATAAATTGCTAATTTAAGGGTTAACATCGTCACCTTTTTCCTTCTTCTTCTTCTTCTTCTTCTTCTTCTAAAGAAAATGCTTTGTTACATGTGGCAAGTTATTCACTCAGCCTCCTGAGTAACTCTATAAATGAATCCCAATTGGCAATAAAAATCAGATACAATTATAATATCATTGAACGAAGCAGTTACTGGACTTAGGCCATATTTATATTCAAATTGATCAGGGAAGCGAGTGGAACCTGATTATGTAAGATCAAATGTCATATAAAATGATCCGAAGAAGTCAGTAGCGACTAGCGAGTGTGCCGTTGCGGGACACATCGCTTTACATAAACGAAATAACCAAGTTACTAATGCGAGTGCAAGTAGGGACGACACGTCGCTCTGTATAAGTTTCAGCACTTGGTTGAGTGTTATAAATATTGTTAGTTCTGATTCACCAAGAGCCTTCGTGTCAACTCGTCGTCTACTACGACAAGTGTAAGTCAAAGTATCAATAAAAGTGGAACGTCAAATTCAAGACATCACACCGGGCCTACTATATAAGTTATATATCCCCAGTGAATATCCTTTCTCACGGATTCCCGAGATATAAGTCCATTGTTCTACCGAAACCTGAACCCAACTAGTCCGGAGCACAATTGTCCATTAAACCTTAATCCTGGACACCTAATTAAACATATCCTGACCACTAGTCTGCTTCACACAGGAACCATTATTCTCTTTTTTCTCTTATACTTTTCATTGGTTGATGATTCTGGCAGACTATAATTTCTTTTACGTCTTCCAAACAGCCTTCTTTGTTCCGCACAATAATCTTCTTACTAAATTTTGGCTTCGAAAAAACATTTCACAGAAACTCTTGTGATGGAGTAAGTAGACAGATGTAATTCCCTACATTAAAAAAGCATTTTAAGAAATTTCTCTTCTTTTCTCACTAATATTTGTCATAAATGTTTCCCTATGTCCAAGGACAGCCCTTCACACCTTTGAATATTTTGAAGCCCCATTTACAATCGCAGATTCAGTTTATGGTCCCTTCAACTAGCAATACTCTGATGGTCCAAACGTTGTTAAACATAATCAAGTGGTAAAGAACCTCTGAACTACGACATTCCACGGTGATCCGAAATATATTAAAACTGAAACATTCCTGAAGTTAATATTTTTTATAGATGTATGTAATCTTGTAACTGAATATTTTAGTGCAGTTAGAACTTATTGAGCAGAAGATACTCACTTTTGGACTCGTGTGTATTACTAGTAACTCACATTAAATAAATATTCCTTGAAAATAAAAAAAAATAATTCCTTGGCATTTCAAACTGCTAGTGTTCAAGAAAATGTGGGAGATTTTTCAGCTTTTTCTTGGCAGTTTTCGAAGTGATGCAGTCTCTCAAATAAACATCACTTACTTTCACTACTGCACATCACTGAAAAAGTATTATTTTTATCGCATTGCAAAAACTTTACGCAGTTTTTGGAATGTAAATTCGTTACTACTCTTGGCTCCTATCTTTTTATAACTCGACGAGAAGTTCTTCCTTCACATCAATTATTTAATGGTCATTTGTTAATATATAAAGACTATAATTATATACATTTTTATTATTCCAGTGCGTTATAAACACACCATTCTTGGTTTAAAAATGCATTATGAATTAAATTATCTACATTAAGCATGAAAGGCGGCTCCGTGGCGCAAGCGGTTAGACGTTCGCCTCTCACCGCTGGGGCCCCAAGATCGAATCTCTGTCACTGCATGTGGGTTTCGTCGTGGACGAAACGGAGCTTGGGAGGTTTTTCTCGGGGCTTCTCCTGTTTTCCCCTGCCTCAATTTCATTCCACCTTTTCTCCATACTCATCTCATTTATTTCGTTCCATTTCGTTCATCTGCCCCTGTGATGGTGCGTCTGACTTGGTCGGCCGGCACATTTGTCATTCACAGACCTCTATATAAGGGGTTCATCTTATCTCATCCCTCGATCCGACTCTGAGTTGGACACGAGTTGATATTATATTACATTAAGCATAAAAATATCAATGTTTCAAGAGTAAAAATTGAGATTTTAAAACAGTAGAATTCAAACGGTATTTTATTGGGCTCTTTATTAAATATATTATAAACATTGCAACAGTGATTTTTTAGCAATCCCACTATAGGCCTCAGGAGGCTATTCGGGTAGTAGGAGGTTAAGGCTTCCACTTTTTCTAGTCAATCGGAACTTGATGTCAGCTGGCCGTTCGTGGCGGCCTCCTTTAACCCAGAACAAGCGCCCGGTACTCATTTCCGTTACATGCTGAGTCAACCCCAGGGCCATAGTGCCGCCACAAGGTTTGGGTCAGTTTAAAAATCCCTACCCCGTAGGGACTCGAACCCTCGACCTTCCGGCTTATACCGTAGTGCCTTAACCACTACGCCAAGGCGCGCCCCGAATAGTCACTTTAAATGGTCCTATTTATTGCAAATCAAACAGAATAAACGAAGATTTGGAGTAAAAATGTATAAATATACGTCATTTTGGCGAAATTTTCAGAGTTCAGAATCACTGTGCACTGCTTTTATAATGTTTTATTGTTTTGATGACAACTGTACAAACTAAAATGAAAAAGCAAACCATGACCATAGTTTTAAAAGCATTATAAAACCGCGGTCGTGGTTTTGACATTGGTTTTGCACATTTCACGCTCAATGGAATGCTACACAGATGGAATAGCTAGTTGATGGTCACCATGTCTACAAACATGAACAAGAGCACAAAAAAAAACCCATAATCTGTCAATTACAATAATTACTCATATTCTGTAACTAATTAATTACTAGCCTTGACACCATTTTAACATCAATATCTGGACTATTAATGACTGGGTGAATAACATCGATGACTTAATTACTTCAATTGACCTTAATAAAGTGAATTGGTAACGTAATACTCACTTTGCAATTTGCAATAATAAAGAGCGGGTTTCAATTGAATATGTGCTATACCAGCTATAACCAAACACTGAATTTCAATCATTTGTGAATCTGTTTATCACTAATGGACTTCACATTGTATGCACCAATTCCAAATATATCTGCTTTTCCAAATAGTATATCCTTAGTTCTTGTTTGGTAGTTCCAATTTTATCTGTCCGGCTATATACTTGGGGCTTTTGGGTAATCTATATTTACTACTCCACTAAGTAATCTGTGCAGGCGGAAAATATGTTAACTAACATGCTGTCCCTCTCTTTCTCTTCGTTACTATGTTGCCACTTCCTGTCCTCTGTATATGTTCTTTGTCTAGCAGGTAGAGAGCTGACAAATACTATGGATTTTAATGATCCGTCCTTGGTCATTGGCAAAACGATTAATTTGACAACCCTGTTACTATTGGGGTTACGTGTAGGAATGAGCTGTCCTTTCTCATTATATGTTGCCACTTGTGATCTGTTGTGAGGCTGGTAACGGAGAGACGACAAATACTGTGATTTTAAATGATTCGACCGCTTGAGCGTTCCGTGCTTAAATGACTAATTTGACAACCATGTTAAGATCTTTCATGCGTGTTTAGGGAATCTCCGCCCACACTTAATGTCGGACCATTCAGTACGAGATCGGATATCGATTTCTCTTACATTTCTTCCATAGATTCAGTAGTTCGATAACACTAGCGCTAAAACTCTTCCCCTCCGCCCGTGCATAGTTAACTTGGTGGTATAATACATGGAATGGTTACCAGCCCTCAGCTCTTCACAATACTCCAAACCTGGAGGACCAGAGATTGATTTTGGAGGGCCTTTTTACTAGGTGAGTTGCCTTACAGGGCTAAGGAGTCTTATGTACCCCAAGCATCTGGTTTTGAAGCCAGAGACTCGCCATATATTCTCCATCTTCAGTAATACATCTCCGCCACGAGAAGACAGATGATAGGATTTAGAAGAGAGAGGCTTTTTGAGACGCTAGTTGTATTGAGGATTTCATGGGAAGTAAGAGCTCATTCTTATTTCCACTCTAGCTACTTCTGCTCTTGTTGACAAGAATATGCCAATAGAGCACGTTCGTGTATTTTATAATTCAGGATATTAAAAATAAGCTATGGTTTTAAATTTTGAATTAGGAGGAAAACAATTCAACATTTCAGAATGTATGTGGCATAATTTTAAGAACTTTAAAATTAAAAACTCGCCGAGAAACTCTGCTAAATTTTTTAGAATGTAATGGCAGTGTTGTGTACGGATGCGAAACGTGGACGTTAACTAAAAAGGATTGTTGGTGAAATGAAATTTCTGAGAGCAGTGCGAAATTATAAATTAATGGATAAGAATGAAATGACGAAATCAGGTAAAACCTAAAAATATTTAAGTTATATGAAAAAAAATAGTGGAATGAATTACAAAATTGACAGACCATTTACAACGCGGCACACCAATAAAAAATATATAACGAACACAACAGGCACTGCTATAACAAAACCAAAGGACGGAGAGGTTCAAGGCACAATCATTGATAAGATGAATGGATGACAAATATAATATTTTTTTTGGGCCGGAACAGGCAGAACATATGTCTACAATAAACCCTTGAAGTTAAGGAAGAAGCTTCTTGCTCCGCTCGATTTCTTATGAGCTCCTAGCTGTATCTAGATTCTTTGAGGTATTAAAAACATTTCAAACTGACACACAAAATTCCACAACCACTCCTTCCAGCATGCAACTTAAGCTCAGCATGCGAGAAATACAGCTCTGAAATTCTCGGAAGAGAATAAATACCGAAAATAAAAAAAGCAAGTTTTGATTTCGTGAAAATTATGTCATATAAACATAATCCTAAAAATGAAACAATACTTTAATGTAAGTAAAATAATGACGAGCCGAAGAATGAACAAACAATATATATATATATATATATATATATATATATATATATATTTGGGGCGTAATCCAGTTCGTTCCCCTGCAGAGCAATCTGGATAACGTTAAATTAAATGGAGATATGTATTGCATTTTTTTAGTATAAGGTGAGATTAATTTATCTGTAATTTAATAATATTGTTATCAATTTTATTGTCTTTTTGTTTTGTCTATTTTAAATTACTACCAAACATTCATTTATTGACACGGATTGTAAACAGCAGGTACGGATTGCTGCCCGTGCTATCTATATTTGTAAATAACATTGTACGTGCCCTATCTTACTTTTAGTCTAATAAAGTTCTACATTACGAAATAAGCATTGGTTATGAATTGTTGGCACTCAATCTAGCTAAATGGGGTTCATTAGAAAAAATCCGTCAAGCAGGCACTGCATCAACTAAGCTAATTACTCAGCAAGTATAATTTATGGTCCGACTTTACTGATTTGTAGAACATACGTACATTTTACTAAATTGGAGAATTGCAATTTCTTATACTAGCTTATTTAAATGTGTCGGACTACAGTAACACAAATAATGGATAAATCGTACGTTATTATTGCATACTGCTGTAGAATTCAACATAAATTTAAATAATTTTCATTATAACTAACACGATATATTGTCAATTTAAGTCGTAATTAAATTTTATGATACATAAGTACTTTGCGACAAAGGTAAACATGGCTGCTGTTGGGTTGTTTTTTTAATAATGTGACCACGAGAGCATTCATTTTTTTAAGATGAATTTCTACTCCGATTTAGTTGGTTTCGAACTAGTCCTTTTTTTTTATTTGATCGCTATATACCAAGTTCGTATCCGAAAAAAAAAGAAAACAATAAAACAAGAGAGCAATAAAGACACACACAAATATCTTAATATATAAAAATTTCGTGTGACGTTGTTTGTCCGCGATGGAATCCTAAACTACTGAACCGATTTTAATATTAATAAAATTTTGCACACTGTGTGAAGTTTGATCCAACTTGAGACCTAGGGTAGTTTATAACTAAATTTACAGTCGCATTATTTTTTTATTGCAAATTATTTGTTTATTATTTAACAAAGAGTTATAATTATCTGTGAGTTCCATACGATTCTAACAGATGGCAGTGTAAGGTAATTTGGTAAAGTAATGGGTTTATTATTTACCAAAGATAGATCCAGGTTGCTGTGCTTTTTGTTGCACCCGCGAATTTCAATTGAATCACAAATATTGATTATTTCATAATTTAAGTGTGTTCAGTGTTTATTTTATTTTCAATATATTGATAATATTAATTTCGTATGTATGTATTAGTTTTAAGTAATCTGGCTGAAAGACAGCAACTTAATTGAAATTTAACTGGACCGAGAAGGGACATTGAACAATATGGCGAATCAGTTCTAGAGACCATGAATGATAAGATATGAAGTGAATTTCCGCAAATTGCTATAGGCCTATGTGACATAAATCTTACATTTAAGAAGAATGTTAATTTAAAAACATATGAAGGTCCTAAAGAACGGAATAACAGAACTGTAAGTAAGTCTGTTAGTTATACCTAATATTACAGAAACAATCTCCATGCTTCAATTAAATGAAAAACAAGATGACTATAATACACTGCTCAAAAAAATTAGGGGATATTGTAGAATAACCTATTAAGACTATGTTTTTAGGAACAGTATTAGATGCAATCACTTTCTATTACTCCAAAAGAATGTCAACAAGAGTTTGAAGTCATTACGTAACCTCTGTACCACACCAGATGTCAAAGAGATCCTGATTAGGAATATGGCAAACAAACAAAGCAACATTAACATGGGTGAAAATGTTTCTTTAGTACGGTGTATGGTCTCCTCGAACGGCCAGCACTGCCTCACACCTGTATGGCATTGATGCAATGAGGTTAGCAATGAGTTCTTGGGGGATACGTGGCCACTCTTCCATAAGAGCAATGTGCAGCTCTGGAACAGTTGTGGGAGGTGCTGGTCCGCCTGCAATGCACCTGCCTAATGCATCCCACACATGCTCAATCGGATTTAAGTCCGGGGAGGAAGCTGGCCATTGAATACGCTCGATACCCTCCACTTCCAGCATGTCGTCCACGAAGCCAGTTCTGTGGGGTCGTGCATTATCGTCCATAAAAAGAAAAGAATCACCTATGGCATCAGCATAAGGCACGACAAAAGGTCGGAGAATCTCATCTCTATACTTTACCGCAGTCAAAGTACCACCTTGGATAACGTAGAGGTCCGTACGTCCACCACTACTGACTCCTGCCTACACCATCAATCCACCGCCACCATATGGAGATCTTTCACGTACAAAAGCTGGATTGTTTCGTGTCCCTTTTACTCTCCAGATGAATACACGCCGACTATCACATTCCATGTTGAATCGCGACTCATCAGAAAAATAACTGATCTCCATTCAGCATGCCTCCACCCACGATGTTCCTCCGCCCAGTTTCTGCGATCTCTACGGTGTTGTGGAGTTAACCTGGTACACAACATGGGCCTACGGGCATAGAGACCACTTCCATGCAGTCGATTAGGGACAGTTTGAGTTGACACCCTGCGTCCTGTTGCTGTTTGAAGTGTATTTCGCAGTTGAGTTGCATTCTGCTGTCTATTCCGACGGGCTGTTAACAAGAGGTAACGGTCATCCCTTGCTGTTGTTGCCCTTGGTCGACCTTGTCCGGCTTTTCTGTGAACAGTATGCTCTTTGAAAATGATTCCAAAGACTGGAAACCACGCTTCGAGACACCCCAATGGCTTGTGCCACCTCTTGTTGTGTCTGTCCAGCTTCCATCCTTCCTATGGCCCTCCAAGCCATTGGTTCAGGTATATCACGTTGTCGAGGCATCACTGTCCCTAAGGCAAGTCATTCACTAACTGAAAACTGGACTGGATTTAAAAACAGCAACAAAACATTCACCCCCACACCACCCTTTCACATCAACAGTACAGACACTGCCCTCTGGTGTGGTACCGAGGTTACGTAACAACTTCAAACTCTTATTTACATTATCTTGGAGTGAAAGTGATTGCATCTACTACTATTCCAAAAAACATAGTCTTAATAGGTTTTTCTACAATATCCCCTAATTTTTTTGAGCAGTGTATATCACAAGATGATATTACTATACAGAGACTTCTTGATGATGATGAGAATCCAATCTGGCAATAAGTTCGTAAAAAAAAACGAAAGTATAATGAAATCAGCAAGCCTCCTCAAAATATTCCATCAATAAATGTATATAATCCTTATGATACACTTATGGATGATACTGAGAATGCAGACAACATAAATTCATCTCAATCAATAAAGCCACTATTAAACATCAGAGAAATTAACGTAAAAATATTTAAAGGCGATACGAAGTTCGCCGGCCCATCTTACATATATATATATATATACACACACACACGCATTCGAATTACAATTAGCCGATAATCATCGCATTTCGGGCAAGGGTCTCCTGCGACTGTAGGGTGGCTTACGTTACATCCCCGGGTTAGCCAATCCCTTGGGACTATCACTTCAACTTTCTTTTATGGATTGTTTCCATATTTGTCTATTATAGTCCACAGTGTTCCTATATGACACTTAAACACTTCGCTCCAACGCTTTTCTTGTCTTCCAACTTTCCTTTTCCCTAGTCTGGGTTCCCAAATAGTCACTGCATAAGTCCACTTTTTAGGATCCATTCGGAGCACATGACCCCCTCCCCCATTTTCATTTCAATCCCATTGCTGATGTAGCTACGTCTTTCAGCCCCGTTATCTTGCGGATGTCCTCGTTCCTGAAGCGGTCCCTTCTTGTGATGTTTAATAGCTCCTGCTCAATTTTTCTCTGGCAAATCTGTAGCACGGATGTTCCTTTTTTTTTTGTTAATGATTTTGTTTAATATATATATATAAAGTCTAGTACAACTGAGAGAAAATAAAAATCCTAATTTCCTAATTCTTAAAGAGGGGAAAATTATTTATAATAACAAAAATAAACTAAAAAAAAAGATGCATAATAGCAAGAGATACAATTACAAGTTAAAGGGCATGTTTGTACTTTATTAATAACGGCGCGCGCGTACGTGTGTGTATGTGTGATTTGAACCCGATATATCTAATTTTATACGTTAGCGCGATACTCACGCATCCTAGCACAAACACTTTTTTTCTTACTTATATATATAAAATTCTATATTCATGAGAGGCAGCAGGACATCGGTCGCACTGCTATCTCGTGGCTTCTAAAACAAGCAAGCATTTTAAAGAGAGTATTTACTTTATAGCACTAACGCTTATTTATTTCGGGGTTATAACATTATATATATATATATATATATATATATATATATATTATATAAAGTCCACCGCTGTGGTCTCGAGGTAGGGTGCTGTCTTGTCACGCAGCGGGCCCGGGTTCGATCCCCGGTCGGGGCAGTTTTTCTGGGTGAGGTTTTTATCGGGGTTTTTCCTCACCTGTAAGACAAATGCCCAAACGGTCCCCGAAATCATATGGCCATCATAATCACCCTTATCATTATCATCATCATAATACTTCACCGGTGTAGAAAGCAACGGGAAGCTACCACACCTAAAATTCCCTAGTAAAGCTGCAGGCAAAGCATGAAAATGCTGATTGCAGTGAAGGACCTGCCTTCGGGCAGAATTACTATGGATGGATATTATATATATATATATATATATATACATATATACATTGAGTTTCGATGTCAAGTAGATATAGGATCGGATAAGATAAGTAAAAATAGTAACAACATTTCCATGAGAACAACTTCAATAGGGTATAACTTCATTCCTTTGGAATTCGATAAAAAGTTCACGCGACCGGAGAATACAGTAAGCTGCACCTCCTGATCTCCATGACTGGCCCCTCATCTTGCGATCTCTGTTCCAGATTACAGATAAAGAATTCGATTACCGATATTAGACATGAGGATTTCATTATTTTAATGAGAGTTTTCCCTGTTCCAATGGGGTCTTGGTGCGTGTGAATGTTTTCATTGTATCTGTGGCTGTGTAGAATGGAACAAATGTACAATAAAAACAAAAACATACAAATAGCAATTAGAAGGGCATAGAAAGCAAAGCCGACCTTCTTAAAAAAAGTCAGTCACGCAGAAGGTGCATAGTCCTAAACTAGGTAAATTCCACAGCTAGTGCAATTTATGGTCCTCTTGGCTAGTTTACATAATACATCCTCCTTTTGTTAATTAAATGGTATGTAACCACATTCATTGTGAGAAAATAAAAATTGGATCCGAGCCTCCATTCAATATGATTTTGTTTTTTGTTAATTTGTCAAATATCTATTTATTTTGACAATTATATAAATCGTTTTGTAAAAACTGCGTTGTATACACCAAATTTTAGGAATAAGATGCGCAAAGAAATTAAACAAGGCTCAATTCTGGAAATGCAACCTATTATGTAATTCAGGGGCTTTTGTCGTCCCAGCTTCTCCCAAAAAACATTAAACTGAAAAATATGTAAAACTGTAAGAATGGTTGGAGAAAACCCTAAAAAATGAGGAAAATTCTCAAAATTATGATGTTATTCTCCCAATTACATTATATGGATACGAAACGTGGACTCTTACTTTAAGGGAGGAGAAAAGAGTACGAGTATTTGAGAATAAAGTTCTTAGGAAAATTTTTGGACTAAATAGAGATGAACAGGCAGGCGAATGGAGAAGACCACATAATAGAGAGCTATATGATCTTTGTAGGAAACCAAGTATAATAAGAATAGTTAAGTCTCGTAGAATGCGATGGGCAGGACATGTGGCACAAATGGGGAATGAAAGGGGGCATGGAATTGTATTGTAAGAAAACCAAAAGGAAAACATTTGGTGGATCAATAATGAGGTGGGAAAATAACATTAACCATTATTTGAGGGAATTAGATTATATAGGGATGATTTGAAAATATTAGCTCAGGATAGGAATGTGTGGAGAGCTTATGTCCGCGTAGCCATGAACTTATGCGTTTGATAGTGCCGGTGAGTAAGCTTGTTTATACACCAAGTTCTGTTGCGATAAAAAAGTACGACCGACAAATGTTGAAAATTCTTTTACTATAATTTCAGCTTTCAGATTAAACTCCACTCCTAACGGATTGATTTTGGAGATGAAGGAACTCTATTCATATCGTGATTTTCGTTGAGAAAAAATTGTCCGCTAGAGCGAATTTTAAATTTTGGCCTTCATGTTGACTCCCGCTCCTAATGATCCGAATTCTCTGATTTTTGGAGTATCAATCATGTTTATTTTCAATGGCATATACTGAGTTTTATTGCGAAAAATGAAAATTGCGACCGATAGAGCGGTTTTATTTTTTTGATTCAGCTTATCCCTCACTTCCATTGGTCCGATTTTGCTGTGTAACGAACATGATCTTACTTTTCTAAATTGATTGTTATATGCTAAGTTTGGTTACAAAAAATATTTTTATTGTCATTTTGGTACCCAGTAAGTAGGATATATAAAGATTTGAAAAGAAAATAAAAAATCGTGGATCAATAGAAACATTCCAACAGAATTCGCTAAAAATACACACTATTAATATCATTCTTCATATGATTCAATCCAGTATTTTTTTTAAATTTTATTGACGTGGTTCATTTCGGTATTTTCAACAAGTTAGTTTATTTTATATTGTCAGTCCTTGCGTGATCTGCGTAACACAGCACCACTTTATTAGATACACGTTTTTACTTTTAGCGAATTCCGAAGGAATGAAGAAGTTGAGATCGTTTCATTAAAATATTTTTGATAACTTTTTTATGTATCTTCATTGAAAATGTGGTAATAACAATCATATGATTTTGAATATATATATATATATATATTTTCTGAGGAGAATGGCAAGAAATATACTTCCAAAATTGGCATTCCAATATACCCCAACTGGACATAGGGACCAAGGAAGACCAAAACATCGGTGGAAAGAGCAAGATCATCTTCGGTAGGTTTACCGTATAGGCCACATGGCCTAAAACGAATTTTTCCAGGATGATGATGATGATATATATATGTGTGTGTGTGTGTGTGTTTCTAGCTTCTTATTTTTCTCCTCCTCTTAATCGCCAGTTAGGAAATGAGTTTCCCACCTTTCTTGTGGTCTTCCTGCGGATCTCCTCCAAGTTGGAGACTTTTGATAACTTGTGATTACCCATCATTCTTTATTCCATTCTTCTCTCCTTGTTTATATCCATTCATTTATTGGTTGGATGTCATATTATTACCGAACATATTAATTTCTGAATCTGCCATCTATTGACTTAGGCTTTTACTGCCTCACGACCAGGGACAAAAGCCCGGAAAATATCTACAAGATCTTAATCCTATCATATATTTTTTTCTTTATTATTTTTGTAAGTTTAATCAATTATTGTATTTCCAATTATTTTATTATGGATTTTTTCGGCCCTAATTTCAGATGCATGGATCATACAACCGATTTATACATTAACACTTTTTTTCTGTTCTTAGATATTTATTTCCCTAAATGTTTGTAAACATATTTAATATATAGTAATTATAATAACATATAATATATTACTATAGATTATATACTAGATATCATTATATCAAATGTACTAATATTAATATAGGTATAACGTATAATGTTCGATCCCCGATCGGGATAAATTTCTTCTGTAAAGTTTATTCGAGGGTTCATCAGCTGTAAGACAAATGTCGGGAAACTTTATGGCCTAAATGTTTTTCGAACACCATCTGGTCATCATAATCATCCATATGATATTCGCGTTGTAAAATATGAATAAATGAGAGGAAGGTGTGTCTTGTCTTAAATTTCAGTTATTTTCTTGGAGGTGGCCCTTGCGTTGAGCTGATTACACATCCAGACAGACCCTCCATGCCTTTGTATGGTCAAAAAAATATGTGATCCTCTCCCGAGAGGTTGTGTGTACCTCTAATGCCCGGATTGTGTGGAACATATTAAAGTTACAAGGAGTAAACATTTGGCTTTTGATTGAAAGCTCCAGCCCTAGAGGCTTTGCCTATCTCCCCCGTGTTTCAGTAGTAAAATTTATTATATAAAGGAGGTCAAGTCTCACTTTCTAATTTCAGAAGAAAATTAAAAAAAGGTACTGAGAACCTGAGTATTTTAAAGCATACTACGATAAAACAAGAAAACAGAACAAAATATGAGTCTTAATTTATTTCATTACCTTTATTTATTTTATAATGTTTATTTATGTATTCTTTTTTATTTACTTTTTTATTTTGATATTATTTTTATATAAAAGTACTTAAAAAAGAGACAGGTTAAATTAGGATAGAGAGAGAGAGAGAAAGAGAGAGAGAGAGAGAGAGAGAAAAAAAAGAGAGAGAGAGAGAGAGAGAGAGAGATGATATATAATTTTTCCCTAACACTTTTATGAACTTTATTTAATTATTATTTATTTATTTAATTATTATTTCTGAAGAAGGAATTATAAATCATGGTGTGAGACAAGGCTGACCCCTATCCCCAATATCTTTGCGATTTATATCAACGAAGTAATATGTTGCTGGAACAAGAAATATAAATTTGGAATAAGAATATCAGAAAATACAAAATTAAACACCCTATTGTTTGCAGATGACCAAATAATAATAGCAAATTCATAAGATAGTCTATAGGAAGGTCTGTATGAAGTTAAATTTACAGAAGAATATGGATTGAAGATATCTACAGAGAAAACGAAAATTATGGCATTTTAGGTGTAGATCCTGTCAGAAGTAAAATTGTACTTGACAATACAATTTTTGAGCACGTGAATAATTTTATATATCTAGGATGCAATATCTCATATGAAGAAGAAAAGGATGTAAATGCAAAAATATCAAACATTTGTTAAGAATTTTAGGGTTAAAAAATTCTATCTTCAAGCCACAGTTAGTCCAGAAACATTCAAGACTAAAAGTGTATAAAACACTGGCTCTTCCAACTCTTCTGTGTGGTAGCGAAGTATGGACGTTGAAACAGAAGGATATACAGATACTTGATCTGCTGAAATGAGATACCTTCGGAGGATTGCAGGATACACACTACTAGATCACAAAATAAAAAATTGAAGACATCCTAGAAGAATTACATATGGAACCTTTAGAAAACAAAATTTCTGATTATAAGTCAAGATGGATGCAACATGTTTATCGAATGGAAGATCACAGGATATCCAAACACATGTTAAGATATCAACCTGCAGGAAGAAGAAGACCAGGACGTCCACTCAAAAGACTTCTGGGTGGCATTTCTCTTGAGGCCGAAACAGGTCAACAAATGGCCTAAATTTGTGAATGTAGCCTACTATGATGATGATGATTTAATTATTAATTATTTATTACTAAAGGATACAAATAAATAAATCTGAATACTTGCAGAGTTAACACGTAATAATTTTGCATTGCAAATTCTAGAAATAAACTTCATTCATCAGTGTTGTAAAGTGTGTTCCAGTACATCCATTTTTTCTAAACAAAGTGATTTCTTAATATCGTTATAGGATTTATAGACATTTGTTCCTGAATAACTTTTTATTTAATTTGAAACACGATTGAAAAAAGCTATAACAACACAAATTGGTGGTGTAATAAATGTACAGAATAGTTGTGAGCGACATCAGGGAGTGATATATATATTTCTGCTATTTAGAATTCGAAATCAGTAGTTGTCACACCCATCATTAAGTCGTACGGAAATTGTTATTACAACAACTTTGCAAAATAAATAAAGAAAATATTTACATCCCACAGTGAAGCAATGATTATTTCTTAAAAGACACAGATGCAACTTTCCAAATAAGACGGGGAACCTTGTCTTTACGGAAATTAACAGATTTGAAATATAATTGGGTATTTTTTGTTCGGAAATCGTTATGTTCTTTCTCGGAAGGTTAATTTTCAGTATCTAACTCATCGACAGAGTACTTAATCTACATATTCCCGCAAAGAAAGATCTTAACTTTGCCTAATTACAGCCATGCATCATTTTAACTTGTAGAAACGTAATGACAAATTATTTATGCATTGAAATGCTTCGAAAGGCGTTATTTATGGTTCAGGGAATATGTTTATTATATAATTTATATATCGATGAGTTTGAAATGTCTGGAGTAATTTATTAACGAATATTACGCAGTCTGATTTACGAAATGTATTAAGTTCAATGCAGAGTGTAAAGAAAACTATGTGAAATATTTAATATTAATCATTTTAAGCTTTTAAGCTCAATTATGCATTTCGAACTTATAGTTATGTTTAACTAGCTGCGGTAATCAATTGTCCTGAACTTCTTGTCACCAATTAGCCTGACAACACCGAACAATTATGGATTCGAAAACAAGAGTACAGTAGTCACTTCTGACAATTTTATTTTTCACCCCTTATCACTCCCCCTTAGGAATGTTAGGACATAAACGAGGGTTTAAATGTTAACTGGACCGTCACCAACCACATTAGTGACCCTGAAGACTATTACTCACAAAGTAATTAGGTAGATTTCTATAATTTTACGTCATCCCTTCTCACCCTCCTCCTTGAAGGCAAATGTCTCTTATCCCAAACAGTGTACTTTCCAGATTATAGCCTACGTTCTAGAGTATAAAATGCTCGGCGGTTGGAACATATATCTTTCTTATTCTAATATTTTAACATGTCATCCTCTCTCATCTCCCCTAGATGTACCAGAAGTCACTTACCCCTTATCTCATATATCTCCCGATTACCATTCATGTGTGTTCCAAATTTGGTTTAATTGTTTTAGCCATTCAATTACATACGATATAAACATATATATCCATAGTAATTCTGCCCGGGGGCAGGTATCTCACTGCAATCAGCTTTGCAGTTTACTAGGGAATTACAGGCGTGGTAGCTTCCCGTTCCTTTCCACACCGGTGAAGGACGATAATGATAAGGATGATGATGATGGCCGGGGACCGTTGGGCCCTAAGCTTCCTGACATTTTTCGTACAGGCGAAGAAAACCCCCGAGAAAAAAAAAACTCACCCAGGAGTCTGTCCCGAACGGAAATCGAACCCGGTCCCGCTGCGTGACAAGGCAGCACGCTACCTCGAGACCATTGCGGTGGACTTACATATCATCATCATCTTCTTCAAGGTATGGGCCTGTTGGCCCGTTCCGCTCCTCGATGCTCAATATGCTACAGGCCGTCCTACCAACGTGCGTTGTTTTGGTCTTCTTATATTTCTTCGGCCTTGAAATTTACAATGAAGCATATTATTGATAAACGATTATTTGGCATTCTTTGTACATGTTCAAACTAATTAATTTATTTCTGCATATTCTCTCATTTATATTGTATATTTGTAATTCATCTCTGATATCTTGACTTCTCTTTTGATCTCTTAAAGATACACCTACAATATATATATATTTAACACTGGCACTATCGAACCCGTACATTCATGGCCGCGTGGACATAAGCTCTCCATATATCCCTATCTTGAGCAAATGTTTTTCCAGTCATCCCCTGTATAATCTACTTCCCTCAAATCACAGTTAATTTTATTCTCCCACTTCATCCTTGCTCTACCAACTGGGCGTTTTCCCACTGGTTTTACTACAAGTAGCTTGCCTACACGTCTTTCATTCTCCATTCGTGTCACATGTCCTGCCCATCGCAGTCTACGAGGCTTAACTTTTCTCATTATATCTGGCTTCCTATAAAGACCATGTAGTTCACTGTTATATAGTCTTCTCCATTCACATGTTTGTTCATCTTTCTTTGGTCCAAACATTTTTCTAAGAACTTTATTCTCAAATACTCGTAATCTCCCTTCTTCCCTTAAAGTGAGAGTCTTCGTTTCGCATCCATATATTATAACTGGTCGAATAATGGTTTTATATATTTTCAGTTTAACGTTTTTTGACAAGAGTCTCTGCAATGCATAATAGCACGCATCTCCAGAATTGAGCCCATGTTTAATTTGTTTGTGCATCTCATATCTATTTGTGATTATTGTTCCTAGGTATTTGAATTCTGCCACCTCCTCAAAATTTCCCTCATTTGTCATTAGCTGTCCGTTTCCATTATATAAATTATATCTATGTATGGCCATATATTTAGTTTTATTGATATTTAATTCCAGTCCTAATTTCTTAGTGTTAATATATATATATATATATATATATATATATATGGTATGATAAGAAAAATAAATGCCTGGACGGGATTCGAACCCGGATCTCTGAGTCTGTACCTCAGCGTGATATCCATTACACTACCAGGCGAATCCAATTCAAACACTTATTTTTCTTATATATGTATTATACTCTCCATTATTACTAGATGTCGCGAGAACACTGTCTTCACTGCCATCTAGTAGCTGACTATATCAAGTAAGCAAATTATAGAGAATATTTATTTTACTTTATAGCCGTGACGCTTATATATATATATATATATATATATATATATATATATAAATAAAATAATTTAAATATTCAGTTTTGTATTATCTATAATATCTCCACAAAACCCCGAAGAACAAAGCTAAATACAGAAAACATTACAAAAACAGGAAATCCGAATATTTAAATTAAAGTTCTAGTCACTTTCGATGGACTAGTAGTTATCATGTTCCTAGTTGTAGACCTGGAGGGCGCAAAAGTACTGAGTATAACCGTGGGCATTATGTAGTAGATTTAGAATACGTAAAAGAACCTCAGTACTGGATAAAAAGCTTCTGACAAATTTTGTCGCCTATTTCATTTTCAGATTTCAATCGCGATACTAAAGACTTAAGATGTTAAATAGCGTCCTTAAATAAAATACCGATTAATTCAATTTCTTGTTTATAAATTATTAATAAAATATATATCTTTTTTGTCAAGGCATTTGATAAAGTAGATAGAGGAAAACTTGGACAATTTTAAAAGAAAAAGGAATTCCGAAACACTTAATAGTAGTTATAAAGAGTTTGTACTGGAACACAAATTTATTATAAAAACTATAAATGAAGTAAGTAAAAATAAAATTCATACTAATCAAGGAGTTAAACAAGGATGCAGTATCTCTCCAGTTTTGTTTAACCTATACATCAATGATATAATAAAAAATGGAATGAAGAAACAAATAAAGGAATAAAATTAGATAAAACTCACTACTTGAAAACATTATTATACGCTGATGACCAGGTAATAATAGCAAATACGGAAGAAGAACTTCAAAGGAATATTTTTAAACTACATAATATATGTGAACAATATAATCTCAAAATATCCATAGAAAAAACTAAGGTAATGGCATTCCAAGGGAAAAATCAAATCAGATCCAAAATAGTAATAGGAAACAAAATCATAGAACAGGTGAACCATCTCAATTATCTAGGATGTGACATTTCATTTAATTATGATAATGATATAACTAATAAAATAGCAAAATTCCAGGGAATATGTGGTACGATAAAACGATCACTAAATAACAAAACAACAAGAGAGACCCAATTGAAATTTTATAAA
Organism: Diploptera punctata; assembly: GCA_030220185.1. NCBI lineage: Eukaryota > Metazoa > Arthropoda > Insecta > Blattodea > Blaberidae > Diploptera > Diploptera punctata. The sequence goes on along the minus strand of JASPKZ010007225.1, from coordinate 1,402,550 downwards.
ACGTTGGCAGTACCGGTACTGCTCTATGGTTTAGAAGCCTGGATACATAAAAAACAAGATCTAAGTAGGATAACGGCGGCAGAAATGAAATTTTTGAGATCTGTTAAAGGGTGCACTAAGGAAGACAGAATCAAGAACACAGAAATAAGACAGGAACTTGAAATATTTGCAATAACTGATAAAATAGATACATATAGACAAAAATGGAAGCAATACATAGACAGAATGAATGAAGATAGATATCCAAAACAAATAAAATACAAACCTAAAGGCACCCGAGATGTGGGCAGACCTAGAAAGAGATGGGCTGAAGTCGGAACGGGTCAACAGACCTAATCCATGAATGCAGATGATGATGATGATGACCTTTTTTCTCTTTGGCAACGAGTGGTAACATGCTACTATTATATTGACTTAGGCTTTCTCGGCCGGAATTAATATGATGATCTTGAAGAAAATTTCAGGACTGTTGGCCGTGGTCTTGAGGCTTGAAGTTCCCCGACGTTTCGCCAGAGACTGCGTCCGGCATCCTCAAGGGTTGTCTGGCGAAACGTCGGGGAACTTAAAGCCTCAAGACCATGGCCAACAACCCGGAAATCTTAAAGATCATTATGCTACTATTACATCGAAATTTTGATCTTTAAGGTTTTACGGCAGTCTACAAAATTGTGCCAAGTTAGAGTATGCGCTGAAGAAGGAGCCAGCACGAGCTGAAACGTGGGTATATCTCAAAGTAATGTACTTTACAAGACGGTATAATGACCAATGAGAAAGTCATACAGATAATTGTAAAGGCCTAATCACAAGAATTCATCTTATCGATAATTCACGACCCAGAGTTTAGAGAAAGGTATATATTTTTCATAGAGATCAGAACTCGCGTGCCATCTTGAAAATAGTATTTTACGATGCAAGGTTGGGAAGTGTTTTTACAGAATTGAGGAAAACGTTTAGAAACCGAACGATAGCGACGTTTTTAATTTCCGAGATTTTGCAAAACACTTCATAAACGTGCGTTGTACATTATTTTTTTTGCGCGATTGTGTTTTGAAAATAATAAATAATAGTAAAATCATAACATCTTTGTTGGAAATATTTGCATTCATTATAAGCAATTGACCTACGTTAACAGTGTGGGCAATGTTATTAGTTGAAACAATAGGAGGTCTTGAGAACAATTATTGATAACTTGACCGCAAGTACGTATTTATTGTTTTATATTGTTTCAAATAAAGTACAGTTCATTTAAAATGCAGTGATTTGTTTCGTATAATGTATATTAACACTGCCGTTTGGATATATTTTGTATATACATTTTATGTAGTATACATAGAAGACAGTGGGTTTGCTTCCCACACGCGTGTTTGTAATATGTAATATTACAGTATAGTTATTTTATTACACTATAGTTATTTAGATTGGCAACCCCAAAATTAGAAAAGTTGAAACTTTCAATCATGATCGCCATTGCTGTAAGTATGACAAAACGCACTTACAGCGCATAAAGTAAATATTAAAACACACACACACACATTATATATATATATATATATATATATATATATATATATATATATATATATTCAAGATATTCAAGATATGAAATCTCAGTCAAGAATATTAATGATTAATAATACGATACATATTCGTCATGATGTTCTTGAACATTATTAGTCTAAATTGCAAACAGAAATTTCGAACAGTGAACTTAAAAAGTGATCGTACAGTGAGTAATTTGAACAATTAATTAATTAATTTTTCTTTAACTGGCACTCTTCCATGGTAACCATTTTATCTTAAGAAATTATGAACTGTAGAATCACTTTCGATATTTCTGATCTCAATTTACATTTTATTATGGAACCGAACAGTACTTTTAGTTTAACCGTATGATGTTTCTTTTGTTTTCGGAGCCATTTAACTGTTTTGTGTAGTCTCAACAACTGTACTGATAATTTTAGGTTATTTATCTGTTGTTTCTTTTCAATTGTTTTGTGTATTCTGTATATCTGTACTGATTGGTACTGTGTACGTTGTGTTATTTTACAAAAGAAGAAAGAAAGCACTACTGTAACTCACTTTTGGATCGTAAAATATAATGGACAGAGTTTCATATTGTGTATTTTCACGAGTAGTATAGCATGGCAATGTACTAACATTGTATATAAATGTTAAAAGTACTATGAAACACATGAAATAGTATATTACGATGCAAGGTTCATAAGTGGTTTTTAGAGAATCGAGGAAAATTGTTTAAAAACCGAGGGATAGCGAAGTTTTTAATTTCCGAGATTCTGTAAAACACTTCACAAACGTGCGTTGTTCTTTATGTTTTGCGCGGTGGTGTTTTCAAAATAATAAATAATAGAAAAATAATAACATCTTTGTTGGAAATATTTGCGTTCATTATAAACAATTGACTAACGTTAACAGTGTGGGCAATGTTTATTAGTAGAAACAACAGGAGGCCTTGAGAACTATTATTGATAACATGGCCGCAAGTACGTATTTATTGTTTTATATTGTTACATATAAAGTTCAGTTCATTTAAAATGCAGCGATTTGTTTCGTATAATGTGGATATTTTCTATATATACATTGTTCATAATACACATAGAGGGCAGTGGTATTACCTCCCGCACGTGGGTGTAAATGTAATATTACAATATAGTTATTTAGGTTGGCAACCCCGAAATGTAGGAAGTTGATCTTTCAATAATGGTCGCCATTGCTGGTAGGTACGACAAAACGCACTATCGCGCAAAAAAATATATTGTATAGTATTAATGTTTACAGATTGTCAATATAATTTTTAGTAAAGCTATTTAAGTGCAAGTTCAATTTTCACACTGTTTGTAGTTATTGCCATAAGACTATACTGTTAATCCATTAATGTAATATTTAATGAAGTATCAATAATCATATGATATAAGAATATGTTTCAAATAAGTGTTTGCTAAATTTTAAGAATAAGGTCATTGAATTGTTCAGGTTTAAAGGAACGATGAAGACGTATAGCCTTGCAATAAAAGGAAGTATGTAATAAGAATGTCCAACATGGCCAGACCTTAAACTCGATACAAAGGAACCTTGTATTGTAAAGTCAGCAAACTTGCCCGATATACCTTATATGTCAACATGATCCTCTCCAGGGCTGTACACAACTTAAATTTAATAAACATTATTGTTCGAGGAAATTTAGAACATGTTGCCGTGTGAAGGTTGGTTAAGTTACTACCCTGCAATCCGACGACCCGAGTCCGATTCCCAGAGAGGCAGAAGATTTTCAATCTCCATCTCTTTCTCTAGTCTTGTGATTTCCTGTGTACTGGGACATCGCATTGATGTGTGCTTTGGGGATTTAGATGGCCACCAATTTCTCATAAGTAGTAATTCTCTTGAATTAATGTAGGTTTGGTAATTTGGATGCAGCGACATTATATAATTCCAAAGATCTTTTCGAATTACCTTTAGAAAGCATGATCCGCTATGTGGTATTGAGACCAGAAAATGCGGGGACAATGCGAAAAAATGCTAATAAGCTAATTGAAAAACATGAATAATGCATATGAAGATATGCAAATAAGGTACAAGCAATTTCTATTGGATAGAAGATGATAGAGACGTAACTTCAAGAGTGTAAACGTTGAATGAGTAGACAATTAAATAAACTGTTATGCATATAATTAGTAATATGAGCTGCTTGAAAGAAGTCAGAAGATATCAAAATGTTTTAACAGGAAATATACATTTTTATGGACCTCTGAAAAAAGAATATAATACTGAAATTATTTTTTGGAGTGTGGAAATGTATGAATCGGATATATGGAAATTATGATGCAATGATATTGGAAAAAGTTAACTACTAGATAGGCTATATGCATACAGAGAATAATGGGACAAAAATTAAATTAAAACAGTGGTGTAAGAAGAATGATGATGTTAAATGATAATGAAGAGAATGGGTGGGTCCTTGGTTAGGAAGAAATTACGTGTTGAAGGATACTCTAGAATAAATGGTGGTAAATGTCCTTGATAGAATATCTAATATTTTAGACATCACAAAAGATCATATGAAAATAATAAGACAAAAACAAAAAGAGGAAAGAATGAAAATTGCTAAGTTTGCAGTGAAGGACCTGTCCTTCAGGAAAAAACGCAAGATTAACTCACTGACTCTATCAAGCCGGAAGTTGTTTGCCGCGCGGACAAAGGCTCTACATTCATCCCTATCATGAGCTAAAGTTTTCCAGTCATTCTAGGTACAATTCTCTTCCCTAAAATCATGGTAAATGTTATTCACTCATCCCATTTTATCCTATTTACTGGGCACTTTCCCTCTGGTTTTTCTACAATAAATTTATTTATATACCCCTCTTTCATTCCCAACTCGTGTCCCACATGTCCTGACAATCGCAGTCTATGAGACTTAATTATTATTACGAGTAAATCTACTTTCCTATAAATATCTTCTAGCTTACTGATCTGCAATTTTCTTCATTTATGTGTCTCTATGTTTCTCTTTGGACAAACATTTTTCTAACTACTTTATTCTTAAATAGTCGTAATCTTTTTTCCTCCCTCAAAGTAGTAGTAGTAATAAGATTTTATTAGACTAAAAGTAAGATATATACAATGTTGTTTACAAATATGGGTCGCATAGGCAGTAAGCCGTACGTGCTGTTGACAGTCCGTTACAATAAAGTAATATTTGGTAGTATAGTATAAAGAAAAACAAAAAGAAAACAATAATATTGCAATTACATAAAGAAAAAAACAGTAATATTACAATTACATAATAATACAATGACACAATACATTAATTAAGTTATGTAGAATTATTAAGAAGAATTAATGGTATTGCATTTTGATAACATGTATTTATTCATGAATGAGCGTTGTTCTAATTTTCCGCGTTTTGTCCACAAATTTACCCACGTTTATCCAATTTTCTGGATTTACCATTAACTCCTAGCATGCCACTGTTTCACGATTTGAATTTAGAAATATATCTATCTATCTATCTATCTATCTTCGGGTTTTTACAGCTGCTGTCGTCTTCCCGTGTCAAACCTCCAAAGCCTACGGTCTTGGGCATCTTCGATGCTTAGCCCTCTAGCTTGCATTACTGTCTTCATGTTTTCCTTCCATGTTAATCTTGGTCTCCCTCTTTTCTTCTTTCTGTTCGGATGCCATTCATATAGTTGCTTCGGCCATCGCTCATCTTCCATTCTTAAGACATGTCCTAACCACTTTAATTCATTCTCCTCAATTCTTTCAATTATGCTTTCTTCTGCTTCCATTATGTTTCTAATTTCCTTATTTGTGATATGTTCTAGTCTAGACTTTCTGGCACTTCTGCGTAAATAATCCATAGAAATCTTTCCGGTAATAACTGACGCCTCCAATATTCTAAATCGTTACATTTTCCTAATAGGCCTATTTGTATCTCGTCTTCAAAGCTCCCGTACATTGGACATATTAAGAGATCATCGTTTCACACCCGTATAATATAACAGGAAAAATAACAGTTTTTATGTATTTTTGGTACATAAAATGTTATTTTTATAGACGTTGGGGTAATGTTATGAATTACAACATGCATTTTTAGAGTTGAGCATATATTTAAGTTCTTTATGCATCTCATTCCTGGTAAAGTTAAAAATTGTATAATATTCTAAATTAAACGTTTATATGTTTTTCAGTTCACCACTGTGGTCTCGACGTAACGTGCTGCCTTGTCACGCAGTGCGCCCAGGTTCGATTCCCGGTCGGGACAGGCTCCTGGATGAGGTTTTTTCGAGGTTTTTCCTCACCTGTAAGACAAATGTCAGAAAGCTTAGGGCCCAACGGTCCCCGAAAATCATCTGTCCATCATTATCATTCTTATCATTATCATCATCATCACCCTAAACCGGTGTGGAAAGCAACGGGAAGCTACCACACCTATAATTCCCTAGAAAAGTTGCAAAGCTTAGCATGAAAATGCTATGATTGCAGTGAAAGACCTGCTCTCGGGCAGAATTACTATGGATGGATGGATGTATTGTTTTTCGTGTTTTAGAAGAAATAATCTATGAAATGGCAGAAGGTCTCAGAAAACAATTATGACTACAATATATACTTTATGATTACTTAACCAAACAACCAAATCATTCAATGAACCAGTGGGTTCAAATTGTGCATACACTAAGGCTCTCCACTGATCCCTATCCTAAGCTAACTAAATTCATTTATCTCCTAACATCCATGCGAATAATATTCTCTCACCAAGGCCACCCAAATGGTCAACATTGATAATATTTTGGCCAACGATATATATATATATATATATATATATATATATCATAATCCGGTATCATGGCAGCTGCCGCCGTCTTCCGGAAACCAAACGCCATTCCTCTCTGTCCATCCACTGATCTTCCTCCAATCCTCTGATATTCATAGCTGGTTGTACCCATTCTATCCAAGTTTTCTTCGGTCTTCCTCTCTTCCTCCTTTCTACTAGGATCCATTCCATAACAATTTTAGGCAATCTTTGCTCTGGCATTCTTTTGACATGGCCATACCACTGTAATATTTTCTTTTCTATAATATGTATGATATCTGGCTCCTATTGTACACCCATAATTTCCCTTATTTCTTTATTTCGTATTCTATCCATTCTAGATTTTCCAGCTGATCTTCTTAAATCATCCATTTCTGTACTTAAAATTATTTTCATTTCCCTGGTAGGAATTTACCAGACTTCAGCAACATATGTTAAAATGCTCTGAATTATGGTTTGATATATTTGTAACTTTTTATTTTTTGTATTATTTTTGCTCGACCAAACAGAGTTTAAATCATTTATTGCTTGTTATGTTTGTGCGATTCTATTTAAACACACACACACACACACACACATATATATATATATATATATATATATATATATATATTAATCAATGTTACCAGGTTGTCATATGACATTTCTGGATTTCTGATATCTCGTGGCATGGCATACTAGTAACCCACTTCTGAGGTTGGGGCACCTGGTAGGCCGGGCTACATAATCCCAATAGTATGAGAGATGATGATTATGATACTGATGCGCCAGGACCAAGCCTTGCATTGCATTTAATCCAATGAGATGAATATGATAATGATGGGCAGATGGTGTTCGAAAATCGTTTAGGCCTTAAAGTTTACTGATATTTGTATTAGAGGTGAGGAAAACCCCAACTTACGGGAATCCTTGTGCGATTTCCTACATTTTTCCTTTTCATCTCGTACAGGATCAAACTTAGGATCCTACTTCAATGTATTTATCTTGCTTTTTTTCCTTAATACAAGAAACCATGTTTCATACACATACAGTACCACAGGTAATAATTTATCGGTTAAGAAAACAGAAATCAATCTTAAACAATTTTTTCACACTAATCATGCGTAATTGTAATATGATAATAATAATAATAATAATAATAATAATAATAATAATAATAATATTTTTTTTTTATTTTGGCAGAGTTAAGACCATGATGCCTTCTCTTCCACTCAACCAGCACAAATACAAATAAATATTTGACAAATATAGATATACACTATACTAATTATAAACAGTTAAAGATACATTAAATGTAGCAATGTAAATTGCATGTATACAAACAACATTTTATACGATAATAATAATAATAATAATAATAATAATAATAATAATAATAATAATAATAATAATAATAATAATAATAATAATAATAATACTTACGATAATAATAATAGAGTTATCCTGCGATTGACTTTTCTTTTTTTATGAACTTACTTACTTACTTACTTACTCACTGGCACTATCGAACCCGTAGGTTCATGGCCGCACGGACATAAGCTCTCCAAACATCCCTATCCTGAGCTAATGCTTTCCAATCATTCCCTGTATAATCTACTTCCCTCAAATCATAGTTAATGTTGTTCTCCCACCTCATTCTTGGTCTACCAACTGGGCGTTTTCCTTCTGGCTTTCCTACAAGAAGTTTCCATGCACGTCTTTCATTCCCCATACGCGCAACATGTCCTGCCCATCGCAGTCTACGGGACTTAACTGTTCTTATTATATCTGGCTTTCTATAAAGACCATGTAGTTCATTGTTATGTAGTCTTCTCCATTCACCTGTCTGTTCACCTCTCTTTGGTCCAAAAATTTTCCTAAGAACTTTATTCTCAAATACTCGTAATCTCCTTTCCTCCCTTAAAGTAAGAGTCCATGTTTCGCACCCATATAATATAACTGGTAGAATAATAGTTTTATATATTTTTAGCTTAACGTTTTTTGAAAGGAGCTGGGACATCAAAAGTCTCTGCAATGCATAATAGCATGCATTTCCAGAATTGAGCCTATGTTTAATTTCTTTGTGCATCTCATTCCTATTTGTGATTATTGTTCCTAGGTATTTGAATTCAGCCAATTCCTCAAAATTTCCCTCATTTGTCATTAGCTGTCCATTTCCATTATATAATGTATTTCTACGTGTGACCATATATTTAGTTTTACTGATATTTACTTCCAGTCCTAATTTCTTAGTGTTACTCAATAGTGTGTGCGTGTTGGCCTTTAGTATCTCCTCGCTATCGGCCAGTAGTACTACATCATCAGCATAAACTAACAGCTTATTAATACCATTGAGTTGTAAGCCTTCCTCATTCTGTAAAGATTTAATGGCATGCTCTAGTACAAAATTAAATAGTAGAGGAGATAGTGCATCTCCTTGCTTCAACCCATTCTGGATTTCAAAAGTGTCTGAAAACTGTTTGCCTACACGCACCCTACTCGTTGAGCCATTTAGACACATTCGTATAAGTCTAACTAACTTTTTAGGAATTCCGAACTCCAGCAGGATACTATATAACTTCTCCCTCTTAATTGAATCATATGCTTTTTTGAAGTCTACATATAGTTGATGTACAGTACCATTATATTCCCATTTCTTTTCTAAAATCTGTCTTATACTAAAAATCTGATCTGTTGTAGACCTGTTTCTTCTAAATGCACATTGATGATCTCCTAGAATGTCATCAATATAGGGAGTAAGTCTGCTTACTAATATATTTGTTAGAATTTTGTACGAAGTTGAAAGTAATGAGATGCCCCTATAGTTGTTGCAATCAGTTTTATCTCCTTTCTTATAAATTGGTACGATAATTGATTCCTTCCATTCATCTGGAAGAGCTTCATTTTCCCAAATCATACTAAGCAACCAGCGTATCTTGTCCATCAATTTTTCTCCCCCTGATTTTATCAGTTCTGCTGGGATCTCATCTGAACCTGTTGCTTTATACATCTTCAATTTTTCAATTGCCATTTCAACCTCTAATGCACTTGGCTCTGCGACTAGCATTTCTGCTGTCTGCAACTTATCCTCCTCAATGTCCTGTTCTGTATGTACATTTAATAGCTGATTAAAATAACTTTTCCATCTATTTAATATACTCCTAGAATCTGCAATCATATCCCCATTTTCATTCCGAATTATGTTTGTTCTAGCCTGAAACCCTTTCTTCTCTATACTAATTCCCTGATATAATTCTCTAATGTTCCTATTTTTTGCATTCATTTCAAGATCATTAATCTTCTCTCTCAAATATTCCCTCTTCTTACTCTTTAGTAACTTGGTGGTTTCCCGTCTAACACTACCCAATTGCTCTAAATTTACCTCATTTGGCTCGTGTAACCATTTCATTTTTGCTAGCTTTCTTTTCTTTACAATTTCGGCACATTCCTCATCAAACCATTTCTTGTTTTGCCTCTTTTTTAAACAACCAATGCTTTCTGATGCTGACAATTTAATAGTATCTCTTATAGCCTCCCATTCTTTATTTATATCAGTTTCTTCTTCGTTTGCCACATTGTCATCTGAAGATTCCAGTACTTCAAATCTATTAGCAATTTTGATTTGGTATTCTTGCCGCATTTCATCATTTTTCAAGTATTTTAATTCATATTTTACAGAATCATCTTTCGCGTTTGTTCCTCTCATAAGCGATAGCCGTTGTCTGATTTTCACCTTGACCAGATGATGATCTGAATTGCAGTCTGTCCCTCTAACTGATCTAATATCAATGATGCTACTGTGCCAGCGTTTATCCACTAATACATGATCTATCTGGTTCCGAGTTTCTCCATCTGGGGACGTCCAGGTGTATTTATGAATATCCTTATGCTGAAATGTTGTGCTCTTAACAATGAGATTCTTTGATGTGGCAAATGTGACTAATCTAACCCCGTTGTCGTTACTATCTTCATGAAGACTGAATTTGCCTATTGTTGGTTTGAATATATCTTCCCGCCCCACTTTTGCATTTAAATCTCCTAAGACAATTTTCATATGATATCGTGAAAGGCTATCAAATAAGCATTCTAATTCTTCATAGAACTCATCCTTGATCTTGTCATCTTTATCTTCTGTGGGGGCATGTACATTTACAATTATAAAATCATGTCGTTTACCCCTTTAGAATTATGTATGATATCCTATCACTAACAAACTTAATATCTCGGATAGCGGATAGGATCCTCCTTCTGACTAAAAAACCTGTTCCAAATGCAGGTCTTTCTGCACCCCCATAGTATAATGCAAAGCTTCCTGATTCCTGACTACCTTCTCCTGGCCACCTAACTTCCTGTAAAGCGACTATATCCAAGGGCGATTTATCCAATTCCCGCGTTAATATCTCTAGTGCCCCGCTATTGTATAAAGTCCTAACATTCCATGTTCCTAGGAACATGTCCCTGTGTTTTCTTTTTCTATGAAGGCCTAATTAATTTATTTGTATATCTTAAATGTGAAAAAGATTTTGTACAACCATATTGGTGAATTTGAAGGTTACACACCCAAAATAACATTCTCGGAATACCCATTTCCTTTCAAAGAACATTGGACAAATATTGTATTGCACCAATTCGCATAATGGAAATGTAATGATTCTTTAACAGAGCTGCTTATTTGAAGTGAGTCAGAAAACGAAATAAAACGTTGTACGGTGTTTGTTCCATACTTAATGTTTCTTTTACTTTGCGGCTCCTTCAGTGAACGCCTTTTTAGTGAAGATTTTAAATGGAAACAGGCGCAGTATCTTGGTCGTGCGACATTGTCACAATCAACCTCCGGTGGAGCAGGCTGTGGTGTAAAATTACGCTCCTAAAATCGACTATTGAGAATGCTTGATTTTGACAGTATAAATAGGCTGTGAAGAGGGGCAAAGAATAATTCGTAAGCAGAAAATTATATCTCTGATTCAAATCATCCATCCATCCATAGTAATTCTGCCCAAGGGTAGGTCTTTCATTGCAATCATAGCATTTTCATGCTATGCTTTGCAGCTTTACTAGGGAATAGTAGGTGTGGTAGCTTCCCGTTGCTTTCCACACCGCTGAAGGATGATGATGATGATGATAAGGATGGTGATGATGATGGGCATGTGATTTCGGGGACCGTTTGGGACTTAAAGTTTTCCTGACATTTGTCTTACAGGTGATGAAAAACACCTATAAAAACCTCACCCAGAAAAACTGTCCCGACCGGGGATCGAACCCCGCTGCGTGACAAGGCAGCACGCTACCTCGAGACCACAGCGGTGGACTATTCAAATCATTACATTACAATTTTTACGTTGATTATGGATATATTTAATTTTTTAAAATATTATTTTTTTATATATCTTTAATTAAAGTAATCATTCAAAAACGTAAGATAATATTTCTGTTTTACAATGTATAGTATAATATTGTTATAGTAAGCTACAACCCTAACGTGTCTTTGTGGCGAAATAGGATTTCAAAATATTTGGAGATCCAATAGTAATAATAATAATAATAATAATAATAATAATAATAATAATAATAATAATAATAATAATAATAATAATAATTTAAAGTAATGATGAAATAATTTAAATATGGCAATGGAATACTTATATTGTGATACAGTTTTCTAATCTTCTGTAAGAAAATAATTTTTTAAAAATTAGTATTATTGTATTTAAAAATCTCCCGGCAGTTTTCTTCTTGTATCTATAGTATTTTGAATACTGGACATAAATTCATTTTAACTTAGAAATGATATACTTTTTATGAATATATGACTTTTGAATGCATATTTTATTGAATCTGCTGCAGGAATTTTATCATATCCTGAGTAAATTTTATTGAAAATTTCAGTTATGCCTTTATAATTCCCCTCGTATATCAAGGACTGTCCGACTCAAAAACAGTTTAAAAAGAAACTCACTTCAAATTGCCTTAGACAATATAATATATAACCCTGTTTCATGTATACTTTTATTGTTTCTTTATATTTTAAACTTTCTTTGCCAAGCCATTTACTTAAACTAATTATAGCTTATTATTTTGTTATTATTATTATTATTATTACTATTTTTCTTTCTTACCCTTGTCAAATTTATAATGTGTACTCTAAATTTATTATGTATCAATCATAATTCTTATTATATGTATAATTTAACCCTGGTGAAGTGGAAGAAAAGGTAAAATAAATAAAAAAAATTGTGTTTGAGAAAAGTGTAGCTTAGAATAATTTTAAGAACCATTTATAAGTTAATACTTAATTAATGGTTTAATGACATTAATGAACCCAGAGGTTTACGACCGCGTGTACATAAGGTATTCATACATCCTCATCCTAAATTGATGTTTTTCAATCATCCCCTACATAATCCACTTCCCTCAAATCATGGTTAATGTTATTCTCCTATCTCATTATTGGCCTACCTACCGGCCACTTTCACTCTGGTTTTCCTAGGATTTTCCATGACCCTCTTTCATTTCCCATTCATGCCACATGTCCTGCCCGTCGCAGTCTACGAGATTTAATTGTTCTTACTACATCTGTTTTCCCATAAAGATCATGTAGTTCACTGTTATGCAGTCTTCTCCATTAGTTTCTCTGTTCATATTTCTTTGGTCCAGAAATTTGTCTGAGAAGTTTATTTTAAATATTCGTATTATTTTCTCCTCCCTTAAAGCAAGAGTCCTTGTTCTTTACGTACTATATAACTGGGGGAATAACAGTTTTATATACAGTAAACCTTGTTTAAACCGGAACGTGAATAATGCGGGAATATATCCAATGTCAATAAATGTATGAGTCCCGGCAAAATAATAGTAATTTTACGTGTACTTATGTGTATAAAACGGAATCTGTCCAACGCGGAAACGAAAGCATATTTCTGCACAATTCGTGAAAAAAGTTTATAAGGCGGAAAGATAGATAAATAAATTAGTTTCCATTTCATTGAATTCCCGTTAGGTGAATTAACAATAAGTTATGATTCCTGCCGCCGGGATAAGTAGAGTTTCTACCTGTATCTGGAATTTTCTTTCGGCCTTATTGCACACCCGTTTTGAGAAATACAGGTTCGTTTAACTAATATTTGGCATGTGACATCTGTCTTATAAATAACTAGTGCACTGTAAAATATTAAATTAGTTTAACATCTGAGACTGATTGTGTACGCATCTTTCACACGTAGCGTTCTGAATTTACGGAATAAAGATGGCTAAATCGTATGTAACATTGTCATTAAACAAAAAATGATTGAAGACAAAGAAAAACAAACTCTCAGTACGCGAAATAATGACTAAATTTAAATGTGGAAAACTCCACGTTTATGAGATTTTAAAATACAAAGAAAAAATAATGAATGAATGGACGCAAGGAAAAATCGACGAGGTGTGGGATTGTTTTTACAAGTCCACGATCAAAAAATCTCCAAATTTCCGGACCGATACTCCAAAGTCAAGCTGTAGCTGTTGCTATATCCACGGAATAACGATTTCAAGGCATCTTCAGGTTGGTTGTAGTCATTTTTAAAAGTCGACACAATGTAGTGTGGAATGAAATTTGCGGGGAGTCAAAGGACGTGGACGGAAGTATTGTTAGTGAGTGGAAACCGAAACTGCATACTTTAATTTCAGGAGTCGCGCCTAAGAGACATTTTTAACGCTGACAAAACGGGATTTTTTTTTTCGCGCTTTACCGTAGAAGTCGCTAGTACATACTATACTTCACTTTCCAATGGCAGCGGAACTACAATTAATTCAAGGTACATAAAAAGACATATACGGTTCTCTACAACTAAGATTGGTTAATATTTTTTTTGTTTTCTTTTTACAATGATGAATGTTATTTTATATGGAAACAAAAATACGTCCCATGCGATTCCGCTTTGAACAAGCTTTACGTATTTTCTTTTTAAGACGAATCGCCTAAATTTTGAAGTGAAGGCGAAGAAGAAGAAGAGAAAGAAGAATTATTTTTGAGAGAAGTTGGGACGATTAGAGAGCGCGCGCACGCACGCACACACACACACACATATATATATATATTTTTTTTTTGATGGATGAAAATATCTGGATAATTCAGTTCATCATTTGAAATCAGCTCTAGATAGGGTTTAATAAAGAAGTTCATCAGTTGTATTAGTATGTATTTTATTATCTTATATTTTGTAATTATATGCAAGAGAAAAAACTAATTTACAATTACGTGTAGGCCTATATAACAGGTGGGAGCACGCCGTAGCACAGTGCTTAAGGCACTAGGCTACAAGCCGGAAGGTAGAGGGTTCGAGTCCCGGTGGGGTCAGGTTTTTTGAGCTGATCCTAAACTCCTGGCGGCACTATGGCCCTGGGGTCGACTCAGTCTCTAACGGAAATGAGAACCAGACACTTGTGGGGGTAAAGGCGGCCGTCACGCAGGGCTGATAGCCCGGCTGACATAAAGTGATGATTGTCTAGAAAAAGTGAGTGCCTTAACCTCCCACTACCCCAAGGGCCTCCTGAACTCCTGAAGCCTATGGTGGGATCAATTTACGTATATAACAAGTGCAGCAACTTTGTTGTTAAGTGAAAGAAAAAAGAAAAGAAAAACATATATATAATGTTTACAATCGTATTTCCCACCCATTTCTATCAATAACTTTTTTCAATTCGGCAGGCATAGAATGGACTAATTTCACCGTGATGTTCTGTCCAGATTTATGCCATTACACCATAAATATATGCTTGAGATGGATGTTGTTGTTTATGTGGTGTTTTCGGAATCGTCTCTCCAGTTGATCCTCTAAATTTTATCTAGGATTTAAAACCAGACAGTGTGGTGGAGAATATAAAGTGTGAGATGTGTTCAAGACGATCCATCACCGAACTACTCGTATGTCGGCGGAATACTTCGGGTCATTGTCTTGTTAGAAATAGTAATCCTCAGACAGACCAAGTTTCTTAAGCAGTTTGCTGGATGTTATTTTCCGTTGTTTTCTAATCCATAATTTTTATTTTCCCTATTATGAAAGTAAGCTGTACCAATCCTGAAGCCGCCATATACCCCACATTATAACTTTTCTACCCCCGTGTTTCACTGAGAACTGGATGTTGTGTAGCAATTCAAATACGCCCATCACAATTAAATATCTTAAAGTTACTCTCTTCTGAGAAGATGATTCCAAATCCTTTCCCAGAAAATAATTTCAAATACGTGCCTTTTTTATTTACCTAAGATGAGAATAGGTTTCATATTGGTAATATGGCATTGTATACAGCCCGATGAAGTGTTCTCCTCATTGATTTTATTTAATAATATGTATCATTGCAGCCAATGGCCATGTAGAAAGAACTGTTTTCATGTCTTACAAAAGTCTGTTATCGATGTTCCGATGTTTTTACATTGTAATAGGTGATATCGGTCGCAGTGTGACCCACATAGTTTGCACTTGCACTTTTCTTCTGGGTTATGGCGCTTCACTGTTGTGCATATCCTGTGGTGGAAACCATGGACCGCGACTCTCGTCACGGTGTGTCTGAGGTCGTATCTGGCTGCTGTCCATTCCCTGTAGATCATCGCATCCGTTGCGTAGAACTCAGGCCATATCTGTTCTCTCTTCTCGTTGAGTTCCCACAGCAGTTCTTTGTAGGCATCTGTTACCGGCACGAGAAGGTCCAGGTGGAGCTTTTCTATGAAGAATGGTTCCTTTGTCAGTATGTATGTTAGGCGTGAAGGCATGTATTTTGATACACTTAGCGCTATCTTTAAAAAAGTGTGCTTTGACTTTCTCTATTTCTTCTAGGTTTGCCTTATTTAGGTTCTTCCAAATCACTTCTATTCCGTAGGTCACGATTGGTGCTATTTTTAAGTGGAAGATGGTCATTGCTGTCTCCAGGGATTGTTTACTCAGGCTTTTAATGCTGTTCGTTGCTATTCTGGCTTCTAAGGCGCGTTCTTTGATGTGCTTATCGAAGGTGTCACCTCGGCTCTACAGTGTGATCCCCAGATATTTGAACTGGTTTACATTTTGCAGTGGGTCTCCCTTATACCGGATGCAGTCATTCGCTGCGAGTCTTCCTCCTTTCCTGAAGGTCATTTTTACTGTTTTCTTCTCATTTATTTTATTTATTGATTTTATATGAACATCTTTCTCCAGATACGCACATATCTTTGGTTATTGGACTTCCCATTGGAGTTTTCTCCGCTATATTACTATAACTTTTCTTTCTTCTCTGACGGTAGGGATTCTTGGACGATTTTTATGAAAATCAATAATAACGTTTTCCTTCCTTTGTTATTTTTATATCGTCAAAGACAGTTGAGCAACTCCCATTCACGGTTTTGTTATTTTTTGCGCGATAGTGCGTTTTGTCGTACTTATTAGCAATGGCGACCATGATTGGTAAGTTCAACTTCCTACATTTCGGGGTTGCCAACCTAACTAACTATACTGTAATATTACATATTACAAACCACGTGTGGCAAGGAGGTCCGAAGCTTCTAGGTGTATTGATTTCGATTTCCTGTGGTAAGTAAAACCACTGCCCTTTATGTATACAATGTATATACAAAAATATAGGCTATCCAAAAGATAGTATTAATATACATTATACGAAACAAATCACTGCATTTTAAACAAACTCAACTTTATTTGAAACAATATATATGAATAAAAACGTACTTGTCCCCATTTTATAGTAATTGGTATCACGGCCTGCTGTAGTCTTAACTAATAAACATTGTCCACATTGTTGACGTAAGTCAGTTGTTTATAATGGACGTAAATAGTTCGAACAAATATGTTATTATTTTACTATTATTTATTATTTTGAAAACACCATTGCGCAAAAAAATAATGTACAACGCACGTTTGTGAACAGTTTTACAGAATCTCGGAAATTATTTCCTTCCTTCTGTAAAATCCACTTCCCAACCTCCAAACCTTGTATTACTTCGCCTTTCACGATACAAATTAATTATGATCGTTCTTTCTTCGATAGATGTTAACTACGGACGGCAGGACATGGGGAATGAAAGGCGAGTTTCAGACTCCTTGTAGGAAAAACAGAGGGAAAACACTCAGTAGGTAGACCAAGAATGAGGTGGAAGAAGAAGAAAAGCGTTAAATATGATTTTCGGAAATTATACAGCGGATATTTGGAAAATTAGCTCAGGATAGGGACGTATGGAGTGCTTATGTTCGCGCTGCATTAAACCTTTTGGTTCGATAGAGCCTGTGACTTAGTTGGATAGAAGTTTCTTTACTTTTATGCCCATGGTATTTTGAAGTGTTCTAACTATAGAGATCAAAGCCAGACTGCATGGAAATGCAAGCGACATAAACATGGCATGTTTACAGTATTTGTTTCCCTCTTTAAGTTAACTATCCATTACTTTTGTACTGGCGAAACTCAACTAGATATATTTCCAATTATTGTAGATGTGTACGTAATTATAAATGTCTTAATTTTTTAGATGCAATGCTGAAGCTATGTTCTTATAATCTACATCACAGCAGTAATATTCTATTGTTTTTATATAAAAATTAAGTTGAAGTTCATATACAGTCTTCCATCCATAGTAATTCTGCCCGAGGGCAGGGTTTTCACTGCAATCATAGCATTTTCATGCTATGCTTTACTAGGGAATTGTAGGTGTGGTAGCTTCCCGTTACTTTCCACACCGGTGAAGAATGATGATGATGATGATGATGATAATGGTAAGGATGATGATGATGATGATGGTCTTATGATTTCGGGGACCGTTTGGGCCTTAAAGGTTTCCTGACATTTGTCTTACAGGTGAGAAAAACCCCGATAAAAACCTCACCCAGGAAAACTGCCCCGACCGGGGATCGAACCCGGGCCCGCTGCGTGACAAGTCAGCACGCTACCTCGAGACCACAGCGGTGGACTATACAGCCTTATATTGTAGATTTTCGCGGATATAAGTATAATTAAGGTCTGAATTCTTGCTCCCCATATTGGTTAACTATGTTATATTGTAGATTTTCACGGATATAAGCATGATTAAAAAGTTTTCTTGGGTTATCAGCGTCATGGATTCAAGGTCGATGTATTCAAGTCCATTCAATGTTCAAGTATTCCATCATACCATTCCTTGATAATGGCGTGTGGGATCATGCCGAAACGTCGGAATCAGTGGCCAGAGGCCGACCTTGAATCCATGACGCAGAAAACCCAAGAAAATGTTCTTAATTATAATATATATATATATATATATATATAGTCCACCGCTGTGGTCTCGTGGTAGCGTGCTGCCTTGTCACGCAGCGGGCCCGGGTTCGATCCCCGGTCGGGACAGTTTTTCTGGGTGAGGTTTTTATCGGGGGTTTTCCTCACCTGTAAGACAAATGTCAGGAAAACTTTAAGGCCCAAACGGTCCCCGAAATCATATGGCCATCATAATCATCATCATCCTTATCATTATCATCATCATCATCATCATTCTTCACCGGTGTGGAAAGCAACGGGAAGCTACCACACCTACAATTCCCTAGTAAAGCTGCAAGCATAGCATGAAAATGCTATGATTACAATGAATGACCTGCCTTCGGGCAGAAGTACTATGGATGGATATATATATATATATATATATATATATATATATATATATAGTCCACCGCTGTGGTCTCGAGGGGTAGCGTGCTGCCTTGTCACGCAGCGGGCCCGGGTTCGATCCCCGGTCGGGGCAGTTTTTCTGGGTGAGGATTTTATCGGGGTTTTTCCTCACTTGTAAGACAAATGTCAGGAAATCTGTAAGGCCCAAACGGTCAACGAAATCATATGGCCATCATCATCACCATCCTTATCATTAACATCATCATTCACCGGTGTGGAAAGCAACGGGAAGCTACCACACCTAAAATTCCCTAGTAAAGCTGCAAGCACAGCATGAAAATGCTATGATTGCAGTGAAGGACCTGCCTTCGGGCAGAATTACTATGGATATATATATCTTGTTATGGTGGCAGTTGGAACGCTTTCCCGCTACCTCTTTTGTGAATTGAGTATACTACATGTGTATATATATATATATATATATATATATATATATATAAGAAACATGTATGTTTGTGTTGGAATACTTGAGTGGCTCAGATGGTTAAAACGCTAAACGTACAGAGTTTAGATACACGGGTTCAACTCCCGACTCAAGCATTCATTCATTGAAAAGTATTCTTGTAAATTTAAGCAAGATAATAAGAATCAGAGATAACATATTTTGATTAAAAATTACTTTTTACCCCTCCTCATTTTTCATTGTTAATTATTAAAATCGATAGAAAATTACTCGCACTGATTTAGAAATTGTAAAACTGTACCAGAAACAGAATATCGTGATTACTCCTAGATCTGAGTGAATCACAATGTGAATGGTGAGAATTGAGGACAAATGATTGGAGCAGGATCTTTATGCAAGATACTATATTGCGCTGTTTTGAAATTGTTGTTGTAGAGGTTTGGCCATTATTAAGGAGGCGGGAGAGAGAGAGCTGAGTGGGCTGTTCTCATTCTGAGTAGGTGGTACTGACTAAACTAAAGAGATGACGTTATGTTCAAAAAAACAAGATCAATATAAATTGTTACTGTTGATTGTGACCAGCTTTACCTAAATAACTTGGTATTCAATGAACTGTATTTATTTTAAAGAGAAAGAAACTATATTTAAACCTTACACTTTAAGTCATCTTCATTCATAATATATTGTCATTTAAGTCAATTTTCATTATATTCTGCATCATTTAATTTTGTGCATTTGTTCTCGATGGATGAAAGAGAAAGCCTTATGAAATTACCTCTGTCAGTATAAATAATTGTTTATTATTATTAAATAACTAACTTACTGGCATTATCGAATCTGTAAGTTCATGGCCACGCGGGTATAATCTCTCCATATATCCCTATCCTGAGCTAATGTTTTCCAATTATCCCCTGTATAATCTACTTTTCTCAAATCATAGTTAATGTTATTCTCATACCTCAGTCTTGGTCTTACCAACTGGGCGTATTCCTTCTGGTTTTCCTACAAGAAGTTTCCCCGCTCCTCTTTTATTCCCCATTCGTGCCGCATGTCCTGCCTAGCCTACGTTCTTAATTGTTCTTATTATAACTGGTTTCCTATACATATTATATAGCTCACTGTTATATAGTCTTCTCGATTCCCTGTCTGTTCATATTTCTTTGGTCCAAAAATATTCCTAAGAACTACATTCTGAAATATACGTAATCTTTTTTCCAGCCTTAAGGTAAGATTCTATGATTTCACATCCATATAAGTGGGAGAAAACAGTTTTATGTATTTTCTTTTTAATGTTTTTATTTTAGAGAAGTTGAGAATTATTATTATTATTATATTATTATATTATTATTATTATTATTATTATTATTATTATTATTAATATTAGTATTATTATCATCATCATCATCAATACATTGTAGCCTACTCTCCTTAGAAAAGCATACAATGTTCATTCCATCCTAAATAGCGTCTTTTTCAGAAAAAATCCTCTTCTTACAAGACCCCTATTAGGAAAAGACAAGATATTTGTACCATTCCAATGAACCACTTTTTACAGTCATATGCTATGATATATATATATAAGATATTTATTTATTTTATATGTAAGTTCACAATATAATGGATACGAATTGATGTCAACAGAGAAGCTGAATGAGCGAACAAAGAAGAGCAGAAGTTGAAGAACAAGAACAAAAGAAAATTAAAATAAATACAAAAGTTGTTTTTCATGTTCTACACCTAGATTCACAATCGAGGGTGTTTGAAACTGAATTCTATCTAAACAGTTTATTCGGACAGTAGCGTTTGAGAGACCGCATTCATTTCTCGGTATCGGTCCATTTCAATAGGATTTTTCGTTTTCTCAGTCTTCAAGATAAATGATAATTTCAATTTTAATTAAATTCATCAACATAATTTCGTAACTGGTTTTAAAAATCAACGAATTTGTATAATAAACATGACAATACACAACCAAAATAGTAGTAGGACTTTACTAGTCTAAAATTAAGAATCATACAGTATTATTTACAAATATGGATCGTGCGCAACAAGTGAGACGTGCTGTTGACAGTACGTATCAATAATTTAATGTCTAGTAGTAATATAAAAAAGAAGCAAAACAATAGATGACAATATAAATAGACTATAAATTAAGCTAGGTATAGGCCAAGTTAATTATTATTAATAATATTACATTTTGCTTACATACTTATGTATTCACGAATAAGTGTTCTTATTTTCCGTGCTTTGTCCAGAAATTTACCCACGTTTATATAATTTTTTGGGTTTAAAATTAACTCGTAGCATACCAATCTATCACGATTTGAATTTAGAAATATTTCCGTTAACAACTGGTACTTTCAATATTCCAAATCGTTACATTTTCCTTACATATGTATTTCGTCTTGAAAGCTCCCACATGCTAGACATAATCGCATATCGTGACCGTCGGTAATTTTAAAAAAAATGTCCATGCCCCCAACCTAAACCAGTTGAGTACTGATCTCTCTTTAAATCCTAGATCATCCATATCATATTCGCATTGTTCATTATTAATGTTAGATTGAATGATGGATATTGTCTTAAATATTCGTGAGGTGGCACTGGCATTGAGATGATTACTAATCCAGGGAGGCCCTCCATATATTTGTGGTTTGCGTTTGATCAAGTGTTTAAAATTCTCTCCATGGATGTCGAGTCCTTGTAAGGTTGGTTGACGTGGGGCATGTAAAAGTACCTACAAAAGGAGACACTAAACCATGGTCGAAAATAAAGAAAATGAATTTTTATCAAATATAAATATTGATGTTTCTAAGTGTTAATTCATTATAGGATAATGTCTCGCTTTTGTTTACCATCCAATACGATTCCTGAATCACAAAGAACTCATTATATAATGGTTCCATCTTTCCGATGAAATCCTGCTTCAACTTCTGCGACAGATTTATTTCGGCATGGCGAACACTAAACTTATTACGCAGCAAGAAATGTATATTCAGAAACGTTAGTGAACTGAGGACGTAGCCTTTATTGCGATATAAGTGTGTATGGGAAGTGTCCCTGGGGGTCCGTCGGGCCCCAGCTGTGCTCACAACGTCCCCGGGTGGCGGATAGGGGAACGGTCGGTGGTTTGCTTGCATTCCTCCCGGCTAGGTCCAGTCCGGACCCGCGGGCCATTTGTGGGGTCGTCAGGACTCGAGCGACCTGACGTACTATATAGCTCGTGCTGCGCCCACTCCAGCAGCAAAACGCGTCCCCTCGGTGGCGTAGTGGGGAAAAGGTCGGTGGATCTGCTAGTCAGTCCTCCCTTCCAAGTCCGATGGACTCGCGGACCATGAGTGGGGTCAGCAGGAAAATTTATAAGAGGGGCCTGCTGTCAAGCCTGTACGTCCCGGCCCACAAGCGGGAGCATGGGCCGGCGTTGGTGGGGCGGTGGGAGACTGGGGATTAGAAGCCCCTTTCTCTTGGTTCAATGGAACCCGAGACCATCTGTGGGGGCACCATGGGAGATGAGCACCCTGGATGCCTACATTGCTCAGTGGGCTGCCTCACAGCAGCTACACGACTAGGCTTAGTCTTGCGAACGGGCTGGTTGGGACAATACCGGGCGTAATGCTGGGAATTATCACCAGGTCAATAAGCTCGGGAAAGGAGGAAGCGCGGTCTTTTGGTTTGTGGGACAATCTGTGAGGTCGTCCGGAGTTGAGCGACCTGACGTACTAATGCTCAGGCTGGATCCACTTCAGCAACCAAACACGTCCCAGCTGTACACTGGGGGAAAGGTCGGTTGATCAGTATAGAGTCCTCCCGGTCAAGTCCAAGGGACTCGTGAACCATTAGTGGGGTAGGCAAGAGTTGAGCGCCTTGTCGTACTATTTGCTCATCTGTTGGAGCTTGCGAGCTCCGTGCTGGCCCACAACAGCTGCAGAAGGCGTCCCTGGGGGCACACCAGGGCTCGGCTCGGACCAGTGCAGAGGGGAGCAACTGTATTGGTTCCTGGCTCGGCCTACGGGCCGTCGACAAACTGTGGGGTCGCCAGGAGATGAGCACCTGGATGTACTAAAGTCTCACACTGTTGGGCTTGTAGCCCTAGCCGGTCTCACAACGGCTGCAGGACACGTCCCTGGAGGCAGAACAGGGGAATGGTCGGTGGATCTGCGACAGCAGTCCTCCCGGCTAGGCTCATGGAGCCCGTGGACCAACTGTGGTGTCATCAGGAAGGAGCGACCTGATGTACTATGTAGCTCAGCAATTCCGAAGAACTGCAAACTCCAACACTCTCTCCCTGGGGTGTTGGTTTAAGGACCGTGAACTTGAACGTGGACGTGAACATAGGATAGGGAGGACTAGAACTAGGACTTGGGAGTATGGTCATGACGACCGAGGTATCCCAAGGGGTGGACGGATGGGCCTAGATGTATGGGAAGTGTGTCTTAACATAATCGATGAGAAGTTAGAAAAATCGAGACAAAGTCTAGCTTTTGTTTTTTATTTCCGAGATTCTCGTAAGACACTTCACACACATCTATGCATAGACTTTTTTTTTTGACGATGGGTATTAGGATTAAATAAAATGTAATAATAAATAATAAATCTTTATATATATATATATATATATATATGAGTATGAGACTGTTTGTTTGTCTCTCTGTCTGTCCTTTAGGGACACAAAAACTACTTGACCGATTCGAATGTTTTTTTTCATTATTAAGATTTTTTTCTCGGACGATTAACATATTACCCTACGTACTATAGAGCCGAATTAAAAAAAAGGCATAGGTGCACTAAAAAAGTAGCTTTTTGGACGCTTAAATGGCTTACACTGCCTAAACCATAACAAGTACACCAATTTAATGTACCCACAATTGAATATCTAGTACAAATGTAGAGAAAAGCCCGCGACATCATATGTCTATCTTTTACGGATAACTCGCAATAATATATTTTGTCTTTCAGCTCATTGATGCTACGAAGATCGAGATAAGTACATTCCCGGGCAACGCCCGGTAATATGCACGGGGTATATAATAATAATTATTACGATATAAATTTATAATTATTTTTTTCTTTTTAATTATTCAACAAAACATAAAAACACATTTAATATATTTAGGCATAGCAACGCACGCCGGACATTACCTAGTATTTAATATAAATGATTACAATGACAGAGGGAGCGACAGAAAACCCTGACATGGCTGCGATCTGTTCACCATGAACTCCACATGGACAGACAGAGACGCGAACTCGTGAATCAGAGGTGGAGGGCAAGTATCTAACCACATTCGCCACGAAGCCGCCTTGGCGAATTTCTGAACTCATAGTTTATAAAATTACAAATGTCATATCTGTTTACATATGGTTTTAATTATTCTTACTGGTAGTGAGTATTAGTCCCGTTCCTATTACGACTGTTTTAAAGTTCTTAGAAGAAGAAAAAAAATAAGACAAGGAGAGCAGTAAATACAGTACTTGCAGGAACACAAGCTCCACTATGTTAAATCAGTAAAGCGATCACAAGAGTACACCGTTTAATCCGCTCCAATACTTTTACTTCCCGCGGGAACTACCTTACTAAACTTTCAGTATTTACAGAAATATTCTGTGAACAACGGTATTATAGCAAATTATGAAGAAATGGATGAAGGAGCGTTTTATTATAGTTTACAGCTTTATTTAATGATAATTTTTTAACGAAAAATGGCCAATTTAGAGTTAATAATTTTAAAATCCACTATGAACCACCATTAATGTTTTTCTTTTGTTTTAGTTTCCACCTCCATTATTACAGTTTAACCTCTAACCTTTCAGGTAATGAAATTCAGTTGAGATGTTCAGTACCCAATGGAAATAATCAATGCTATTTATATTAAAATTTATATTTTTCCTTTAGCATAGTTTACATAACAGTATGTTAAATAAGAAAAACAGTTATCCCTTTATTGTACAATTAATTTCGTGATACGGTATATTGCTTTATAAAATCTAATTTATTTCCATTTCTTCTCAAAGTGACATAGCTCCCTCTCTCGCTAGATCCCTCAATTGTATAAACTTTTTAATATGCGAGTCCAGTTTTTTTTTGCCAATTTCATGTGGGATAACCCTTAAATGTGGAATGCAAGCTTTCAAGTGCGGTAATAATAGTATTACAGATTCCAGGCTATCTATAACTGGTGTTTCTTCCAGACGTTTCTCCCTCAACTGCGGAGGGCATCTTCAATGTTTTATTGATTTATATTTAAGTAATAATAATAATAATAATGATAATAATAATCTATTCTATCTTCGGGTTTTACAGCTGCTGCCGTCTTCCCGTGCCAAAACCTCCAAAGCTTACGATCTTGGGCATCTTCAATGCTTAGCCCTCTTGCTTGCATTAATGTCTTCATGTTTTCCTTCCATGTTAACTTCGGTCTCCCTCTCTTCCTCCTTCTGGTCGGATGTAATTGATATAGTTGCTTTGGCCATCGCTCATCTTCCATTCTTAAAATATGTCCTAACCATTTTAATTCTTTCTCCTCAATTCTTTCAATTATGCTTTCTTCTGCTTCCATTATTATTTTTAATTTCCTTATTTGTGACATGTTCTAATTTTGACTTTCTGGCACTTATGCGTAAATAATACATTTCTAGAGCTATTAGATTATTCTTGTAGTACTTATTGAATAATAATAATATTAATAAAATAATACAATTTTATTTGTACAGGAATGAATTTATTTGGCTATTGAGAAACGTACGGCTTCTTACACGCAGTAAACATTTCTTCTGTGGCACCAACACTGAATGTCTTCATCTTTCGTACTCAACTGCGAGAATCCCGGGACTTCTCGTTCTCGAACTGTTTCCGGTGCACGAGACTCTCGTGACCGCACTCCCTTTCAGCCTATCTCAGTTACGAGAGCGAGCGGGAGTACGAGTATGACCGTCTTTAATCTCTGTTTAAACCGCAAACACTTAAATCGTCTTCTATGATTGACTAAACAAAATTGTATATTATTCTATGTCTCTAGGCAACCTCAATTCTGAAACAGATTACTCTAATAAACATTCAAATATATATATATATATATATATATATATGTGTGTGACACAAGACAAATAAATGCCTGGACGGGATTTGAACCCGGACCTCTGGATTCGCACTCCAGCGTGCTATCCATTACACTACTGGGCAAATCTTATACAAACATTTATTTTTCTTATATATATTATATTCTCCATTATTACGAGATGTAGCGTGAACTCGGTCTTCACTGCCACCTGGTGTATCCATCCATAGTAATTCTGCCCGAAGGCTTCACTTCAACCATATTATTTTCATGCTATGCTTGCAGCTTTGCTAGGGGATTGTAGGTGTGGTAGCATCCCGTTGCTTTCCACAACCTGGTATATATATACATATTTTGAATGTTTTTAATGTGACTTGGGTTGTTCATATATACAAACATCAAACATCACTTAATTTTTTAATATGTATGCCAGAAATATGTTGGTTACGGTTTGGCAATGCAAAAAGAGGGAGCGGACGGTAATACATTAGAAAGACAGCGATTGGTTAATGACAGTATTGCCGGGAGACCTTCTTATTGCCAAAACTGCGATCATCCGCTGACCGAGATTAATTCATAATTTATATCCATATAACTTATTATTTAACACTATTCAAGCAGAACGACCTTCTGTTCTGATGCTTACCAAATAAAAAAAAATTAGGAGTCAGGTTCGACAATTTCACACAATTGTGAATTAGGTCTTACAATTTCATTTCGAAAATATTTTGTTTCAAACTGACACGAGTGTATGTTGGAATAGTCAATATTCAATGTTAGCTAATGAACAAGAGAGTCAATATAATTTTTAATTAGAGATTTACACACCTAAATTCACTCATCCACGAAAAAAACAGCAAATTTGTTAATCATAGTGACCACTACTACAGGACATCGTATCCCCATAACAATTGAACAGACCGAGAAAAATTTAAAATATGTACCGAAATCCAACATATTTTTCCATTTTTTTTTAATTTTATTAATGTGTATGGCTCTTGTTCTTTATGCCACGTAATTTGGCAAAAGCTAGATAAGTCTATTATTCATTCTATTAGCTAAAATAGATAATTTTTGTTTTAGATAAAATATAGAAAGTTCACTGGGAAAAAGCAGATATATCGACGTATCTTGTTTGTGCCAGTTTTGGACTTATCTGGGTTTTCCCAGGGATGATTGAATTATTCTCTATAAATAGCTTATGCTTACACTCATTAGGAAGGATGAATCATAATTATTACGTAATGGAAATCAACAAGCAATTGACACTTTTATACCAGTACAGTCGAAACTAAACTGAACAGATCAGCATATGGCTAAATTACTTTTTTTAATGAGTTGGTTATTTTACCGCTTTACTCTCCCCCTGTCTTTTATAGATACAGTTACATCTGGGGCTTACGGGAACACGACCTGTCGGGAGAGAATTTGTAACTCTGGATCACACACACACACACACACACACACACACACACACACATACACACACACACACACACACACACATATATATATATATACTTTTTTAACTACACAAAGTCAGCTGAACGCTAGGGGCACTTCCGAGACAACACGAACATTTAAGACAAGATACATTTTTCACTTTTCTGAACCAGAAAACATAGATTAGCCTATCTTTACTAAAATTCTATAATTATTCTTAAATAAAAAAAACTCTTAAGGTGAATATGGTATTGATGATTGTGATGGACAGATAATGTTTTTTGGAGCGTTTCCGACATTTCTCTTACAGGTGAAGAAAAACCCCGAAAAAAAATTCACCTAGGAGATTTGTCCCGACCGAGGATCGAACCTATGGTTATCCCGATTCCACAACAGTGGACAGATACAATACATGCTGTATTATAATATACATTATTTGCATTTAAATACAAACAATAAAGGAGTACATAAATCTTGATCGAAATGTATCATACTACGATAGGTTAACTTACCAAATAGAAATATGCGAACTAACTAAGGAACTAATACAATGACACAACCAAACTCGGAGGTTCATGATGACGTGGATACCGTATGTGAACTACACACAACAATAACCTCAGTTAATTTTTCCAATCATTCCCTCTACAATTCCCTTTAATATTCCTACTTTAATCTTATTTTTTTAAATATCAATATAAGTACCTGATGTATCAGTCTTCCTCAATTATCAGGTACTTATATTAATATTAAAAACGTTTATTACATAACCTCAATTTTGATTATTATGAATTTTAGAAATATTGATTTCATCTTATTCTTGGCCTACCTACTGGACACTTTCTCTCTGGTTTTTCCACAACAGTTTACTTTATTCACTTGTATGTTCGTCTCTCTTTGGTCCAAACATTTTCTTAAGCACTGTAATCACAAATATTTACAATATTTCTCCTCTTTTAAAGTAAGAGATCATGTTTTGCATCCACATAGTATCTAATTTACTTTATGGCAATTATATCCAAGAGAGATTCATGTAATGCCCATGTTAATATTTTTA
Organism: Diploptera punctata; assembly: GCA_030220185.1. NCBI lineage: Eukaryota > Metazoa > Arthropoda > Insecta > Blattodea > Blaberidae > Diploptera > Diploptera punctata. Next base: position 1,373,637 of record JASPKZ010007225.1, on the reverse strand, counting down.
ATGCTCACAATTCTAGATAGAATTATAATTTATTTAAATAGTATTACAATAATCATTATAAAATATTTATCTTGCAACATATAAACTTTATGACTGAAGTCAAATATACTGAATGTATTCTATAAAAAATACTTATATTTTATTTTTCTAACTGTATAACGTCATAACATTCCATGTTCCAAGGAAAATTCATCCATGTATACACATTTGCCATGGATCCCCTGAAGAAGTCCCAGCACTGACGTGAGATCTGAATGAGTGATTATTTTATTTCCGGAAAGTTTTACACAAGTTGATTCCATGACCGCGTTTCTTGATGGTTGTAATTTTACAGCGAAATATACTATTATGAATACATAGAGTACTTTACATAGATATTTACTTATTTCATATATTATTTTAATTATTCAAATAAAACAGTTGTTGAAATAAAGCACTTAGAGATATTATATTTCAGGACAGAATTTTGACTTATGACAGGAACAAAGTTTTCAAGGCTAACTGTAAAATCTCTGTATTTAGTCTAATGGAATGTTTAATACAGTTAGTTGGAAATGTAGGTCAAGAACTTAGTATTTAACCCTGGCAAAATAGAGGACTCGTGTCTGTCTGTGTAGTGTTCTGATGGGTAAGTCTGCACACCATTTTTCTTAATAAATTCGCTAGGAACAGTTAGAAATGTAGTCAAGTATCTTAAATATTTTAATACTGTTTTTTCAAAGTGTAGGAATTAGTAGATACTTATTAAAATGTAAATAAGGGTAGATTGACAATCCCCCATCTCCCCATCTCCCTCTCTCAAACCTAAAGAAAGTTCGAATGTAGGTTTTCTTAATATAAGCTTAGATTAGTTATTTAGGGTTAGAATACTTAGGGTTATTGTAATCATTATTCTCTAGAAATAAAATAGTTAAAATTAAGAATCCATCTATTTATGTTCAAAAACACGTATGCATAACTAATACATACATCCACATACTAACGCTCAGCTAGAACTTCATGCTACCAAAATTTCCAAATCCCGAAGGTCCTTTAAGCCCTAAGAAAACCAACAGTTCGTAATATATACCCAGATTTGAACTATGGTATATTTTAGTCTGGCTTATCACCTTTGGCTTGTCCGGGATTGGTAAGCCTTCTGGTTGCAATGTTAGTAGCTGGCAGAGCAAACATGTTCATTTGACCATGCAACCCCTTCTCCAATGAACAAGGTAAAGGTTCGATGTGAGGGGATCTTCATAACTACAAGAATCGGATAGAAACGATGAATTATTTATAGGAATAGACTTTCAGTTTCAAGAAGCTGTTTCATTCAGTTATTTTTCTTGTGATTCATAAGATCATTAACTTCTGATCCCCTGGGTTTAGGCTTGTAAGCCACTATACAATGGCGGATTATATGTCTTAACAACAGCCTTATGTTATTTATATCTCCTGTTCCTATTTTGACAAATTCTACATCCTACATGCTTCCACTAATGATTCCTTTGTCATAATAATGGAAATGGAGGGTACGCCTACCTTAATACTTAACTTACGACCATTAATGTCTCGCAGAGAAGTATATAAAGTATGAACGCGTAATTACTTGCTTATTTTACCATCACACGCGCATAAATCATCGCTTATTGTTTGGCATCAGATGTGGCAGTTAAGCACGATTAATTCGCTTAACTCTACGCCTTATTTAATTTCACGTATTTTACTACTATTCACACGGAATATGGCGGCTCCTTGGCGCAAGCGGTTAGAAATTCATCCTCAATCTATCGGTCCCGAATTTGCGTCTCAGTCATTCCACGTAGTTTTGATGGTGGAAGAACCGGAGTCAAGCGAGGTTTTCTCCCATTTCCCACTTTTCCCTGCGAGAATATTTAGTCCGCCACTTTTCCATGCTACGTAAACACGAATGCTAAGCAGAAAACTTTGAGAAGGGTAAGTAAAGAACAAACATTTGAAGTTGAATTAATTTGTTTTCATGCTCATTTATGGCTGATTTAAAAATCCAAGGTCATAAAGCGTCTAAAATCTTTCGGTTGGTCCTGGTGAACTAGTAATTACTAGAGCCCGAATTTGTATGCAAAATAAAGTACGAAATATGCATAAAAATGTAGATAATATGCATCCTAAATATTCAAAAACAGATTGTATTAAAATAAAATAAATTATTTGCTCTGTGGGTAATCTTAGCTTAATACTGGCTGTTACAGTAGATACAGAAGGTTTTCGTTAGGTTTTCTTGAGTGAAGCTCCTTCGTCTGTCAGTAAAATAAATCATTATTATTATTATTATTATTATTATTATTATTATTATTAAATAAGGGTTTATACAATGAAAATGTCCTTTCTACATCACAATGTCACAGGTGTAATGTTGAAAACACGACAGTTCTTTTTCAGTGAATTCCTCTTCGGTTACAGTTTTCTCACTATCACCAGATAACATTTCGGTAATTTGATAAATTCTATTGTAGCCAGAATTTTTATTTAATATTTCACTGAGCTTATCAAATGAGATTTTAGCAATACCGTAATATTGTTTCTCAAGGCCCAAAGGTATTCCCCTCTTACACAGATGTAAGTATACACGCTATGCTTATTATCCAATTGATTGCAGATACTTTATTAATTTAAAAAATATTAATTAATAATTAATTAATTAATTACTAGTTATTAGCTGAAGGGAAAATTATAATTTAATACCAAATTTAGGAGTAAAATATGCATTTATGCATTAATATTCTAAAATAGGCATTTTTCCTCCCGGAATATGGATTTTTATGCATTATCAATACGGCTTAAATTGTCTGTGAAAGGGCAACTTAACATGTAAATCATTTCCACATACTTTTTAATGCGTAAAACAAAACACGCATTTCGCATACAAATTGGTAATTACAAAATAAGCTTCTGGTCTCGAGGAACGCGTGTTCAAGCTTGGGCGGGATAGATATAATTCTACTTTCACTATTAGTAGCAATTAGTTTCATCTATAGACTCGTATTAGTACAGAAGCCATATGTATTTTTTATTATATTTAAAAGCTGAACACGGTGTATAAGACATATAAAAATGTAAAACAAACTCAAAACTACAAAATGTTTGGATGTGTAGTTTTGGTTTAAAAGTTCACACAACGTGCTTCAGTACGTATGTTGGCACTTATATTAGAAGGTACCTATCATCTGCCTCTCCATACTTTGTAAACAGAATTCAAAATAATGTCAACATTAACTTGTAGTTAAAAGCTGTTTTTTACACCCTGATGACAGCACGGAATAGAACCTTTGAAAGTCAGGAATGCAAGACAAAAAGCATTCCATCACTTCACACATATAGACCTAACTTAACATGTAGCCACTTTCTAAAAAATAATATTACATTTTAACTGTTTTTGTAATTTTAAACTGCTATTTCAATAGACTATACAATTGATATAAGAACAATAAAACAAAGTAAGATGCCATGTCAACATTTGATAGCAATAATAATAATAATAATAATAATAATAATAATAATAATATAATAATAATAATAATAATAATAATAATAATAATAATAATAATAATAATAATAATAATAATTATAATTATTATTATTATTATTATTAATATTTGGGAGTAAAAATTACAGAAGATGGGAAGCAGGAAAGGAAATAAGATCAAATATAAACTCAGGAATATATGTAATATCTTCCCAGAATGGAATATTATGGGATAAACATTATCAAAAGAGAAAATAAAATTAACATTTTTAAAACAATAGAAGTATTATGACTTATGGTTCAGAGGTTTGGACTATATATTATCAGATGAAAAGAAAATTAATGGTAGCAGAAATTGACTATTGGAGAAGTTCTGCTAGGAAATCAAGGAGAGAGAAAATTAGAAATTAAGTTATAAAAGAGAACATGAATGTACAAAAACTCAATTTTAGAATTTATCATAAGTAATGCCACGAGTGATTTCCAAATTATCGATAAATTCACGACTCACGAAGTGAAGAGTGAATTTATGTAGAGAATTTGGAAATCAAGAGTGGCATTTGTTAGGACTATTTAACGAATAAAATTAAGCTGTTTACTCACAAATCATTATTTAAGTATAGTTATTTTAAAATATTTATATATTCAATGTAAACGGCGATGTTTGAAAACAAATGAGAAACGATTGGTACGCTTCTTTTGTTCGATCACTGCAACCAGATCATAGTATTATTTATTGCCAAAAGATCGCAATGTTGTAAGAATGCACCCTAGTGGAGAAATTGATAACCAACGTAATAGGAATTAATTAATTTCTGATGTCCTATGATGTAAATATGTCAATTATATTTTTCTGCAACGTCATTTCCTGGAAAATAATTCGTTTAAGAAAGTGCAAACAGTGTTTTCTTTTTGTGGTATAATCAACTGATACAAATGTTTTTACATTATCTCTTTCTGTTGACATTCATGCACTATATATACAATCTGGTAGCCGTATTTCTTAGGGTGTTTGTCACTGCAAAATAATTGGTGCCGGAAAAATATATCAACCTTGTTAAAACATGAAATATAATAATAATAATAATAATAATAATAATAATAATAATAATAATATAATAATAATAATAATAATAATAATAATAAGGTAATATAAATAGTCTCTTAATAATAGTAGTAGTGATAATAGTGATAATAGTAATAATAATAATAATAATAATAATAATAATAATAATAATAATAATAATAATAACTTTATTCACACTGTGGAGTTAAGGCCATGAGGCATTCTTTTCCACTCAAACAGCGGCAATTAAAAGTATACAATATATTCTAATGTGAATATGCAGTCAAATATTTACAAATAAAGTTTAGTGAACAATGACAATATTAACATTAATAGTAAAAAATTAGTCGAAATATACAATAATGGCAAAGGAAAATTAATAATGTGACATTGAAAATTGTCTTTTCAAGGGGACTACTGAACGGTAACACCTAATTTCAGGAGGGAGGAATTCAAGAGCGTAAGAACTACACTGTGAAAGACATGGAATAGAGTTAAGTTCTGCACAGGAAGACATACAACGTATCAATTAGAATGCAAAATAAATAAATAATTAAAAACAATATATATATATATATATATGATAGAGGGAACGAGGAGGGACGGAGTGTTAAAATCAAGATACAGTACCTACAATAGTTTAACACCACTAGCAAATTTCATTACAAAATTCGTGATCTTATATTTTTGTTATGAAAACTGTCATGAATATTTTATACGTAGCTAGTTATAAACTCTGAGCCATAAATTTGTGTTTATAACTTTGAGATATGACTTTGTTATTCAATTTTTTTTTAATTTAAGTGATTGGTAAAATGTCCGTCACGCTGGAATTGAGTAATCTCAGTTAATTCCTCACCAAATATAATTTATGATCCGATTCTGCTGTTTTGCGTAATATATATACTAGCGTACCTAGCAAACGTTGTCCTGCCCGAAAGTTCAATTCTAGTGTCATGACCGGACCATAAAATATAAATTACTTTGTTTACCAGAAAATTCACTAATTAAGACGTAATTAGGTATTATTAAATAAGTTTGCAAGGAAACCTCTCACAGTCAAGAAGTGTGCATGATGACGTCACATTGTTGTCGCGTCGAATAAGTCGATAATGCAGATGACTACACATCTAACATAAAAATATTCCTATAACCCGATCGCAGCGCCACCTACCGAGTCTAATTATGAATTAAAACCATCCGGGGACCAACTCAAACAGACAGAAACAATTTAATCAAATTCGGTCTAGACGTTTAGGCAGTTTTTAATTTCGGATTCCAAGTAAATCTCGGATTTCACTTATTTTTGGACAGTAACTACATCGGTTCATTTTAATGGGATATATTGCGTTTCGCTGTGAAACATTGAAAAATTTGACTGCTAGAGTGATTTTTCAATTTTCACTTCGGGTGAACTACTACATCTACTGGTTCTAGAGGGCCCTGTTGTGAATAAAAACCATCGAGGGACCTAATCAGACACACTTAAAAATGTCATAAAAATCGGTCCAGTCGTTTAGGAGGAGTTCAGCGACAAACACACGTATAGAAGAATTATATAATTTTTTTATTGTTAATTAAATTATTGTATAAACAGGGGCTGCTAGAGCGACTTTCTAATTTCGGTTTTCAGGTAAATTTCCATTTATAATGATAGGATATTCCAGAATTCTTTATAATGAATTTCTCGTTTTATTCCAATGGATCATACTGGATTACGCTGCTTAAAATCGAAAAAAAATACTGAACCAAAAGGATTTTTATAATTTTCGCTTCAGTTAACTCCATTCCTAATTACTTGATTTTGTTGGTTATTGAACTCGAATTTACTTTTTTTAAACTAATTGATACAGAGTTTGGTACCGAAAAAAGCAAACATTTATAGAGCGATAAGAAATGTTTTATTTTGATGTGATTATTTTCATTGTCTAATAGATAGAAACAGATGAATACATGTAATCATTTTTCAAAAATCTTTATGTACGAACTACCATAATAGATTAATTCCTTCGGAATTAGCTAGAAGCTTACATTTTTTATTATGATTTAATTTATGGACAGCAAATTATCTTGTTTATTTCATTATTTTTTGCAGCATTATAAATCGCGGAGAAATATTTATTTAGGCACAAGAATAAAATTCAATTATTTTTTGCTGTCCATAAATAAATTTATAATTAAATATGCAAAATGTTTTCAAATACTTACTTACTCACTGGCACTATCGAACCCGTAGGTTCATGGCCGCGCGGACATAAGCTCTCCATACATCCCTATCCTGAGCTAATGCTTTCCAATCATTCTCTGTATACTCTACTTCCCTCAAATCATAGATAATGTTATTCTCCCACCTCATTCTTGGTCTACCAACTGGGCATTTTCCCTCTGGTTTTCCTACAAGAAGCTTTCATGAACGTCTCTCATTCCCCATTTGTGCCACATGTCCTGCCCATCACAGTCTATGAGACTTAACTGTTCTCATTATATCTGGCTTCCTATAAAGACAATGTAGTTCACTGTTATGTAAGTCTTCTCCATTCACCTGTCTGTTCATCTATCTTTGGTCCAAAAATTTTCCTAAGTACTTTATTCTCAAATACTCATAATCTCCTTTCCTCCCTTAAAGTAAGAGTCCATGTTTCACATCCATATAATATAACTGGTAGAATAATAGTTTTTATATATTTTCAATTTAAAATTTTTTCAAAGGAATTGGGAAGTCAAGAGTCTCTGTAATGCATAATAGCACACATTTCCAGAATTGAGTCTATGTTTAATTTCTTTGTTCATCTCATTCCTATTTGTGATCATTGTTCCTAGGTATTTGAATTCAGCCACTTGCTCAAGATTTTCATTCATTTGTCATTAGCTGTTCATTTCCAATATATAATGTATTTCTATGTGTGACCATATATTTAGTTTTATTGATATTTACTTCCAGTCATAATTTCTTAGTGTTACACAGTAGTGTGTGCATGTTGGCCTTTAGTATCTTCTCGCTACCGCCCAATAGTACTACATCATCAGCATAAACTAACAGCTTATTAATACCATTGAGTTGTAGGCCTTCTTCATCCTCTAAAGATTTAATGGCATGCTCTAGAACAAAATTAAATAGTAGAGGCGATAGTGCATCTCCTTGCTTCAACCCATTGTGGATTTCAAAAGTATCCGAAAATTGTTTGCCTACATGCACACTACTCTTTGTGCCATTTAGACACATTCGTATAAGTCTAACTAACTTTTTAGGAATTCCGAACTCCAGCAGGACACTATATAACTTCTCCCCCTTAATTGAATCATATGTTTTTTTGAAGTCTACGTATAGTTGATGTACAGTACCATTATATTCCCATTTCTTTTCTAAAATCTGTCTTAAGCTAAAAATCTGATCTGTTGTAGACCTGTTTCTTCTAAATCCACATTGATGATCTCCTAGAATGTCATCAATATAAGGAGTAAGTCTGCTTACTAATATATTTGTTAGAATTTTGTACGAAGTTGAAAGTAATGAGATGCCCCTATAGTTGTTGCAATCAGTTTTATCTCCTTTCTTATAAATTGGTACAATAATTGATTCTTTCCATTCATCTGGAAGAGCTTCTTTATCCCAAATCATATTAAGCAACTGGCATATCTTGTCCATCAATTTTTCTCCCCCTGATTTTATCAGTTCTGCTGGGATCTCATCTGAACCTGATGCTTTATACAGCTTCAATTTTTCTATCGCCATTTCAACCTCTAATGCACTTGGTTCTGCAATTAGCATTTCTGCTGTCTGTAAATTATCCTCTTCAATATCCTGTTCTGTATGTACATTTAATAGCTGATTAAAGTAACTTTTCCATCTATTTAATATACTCCTGGAATCTGCAATCATATCCCCATTTTCATTCCTAATTATGTTTGTTCTAGCCTGAAACCCTTTCTTCTCTATCCTAATTCCCTGATATAATTCTCTAATGTTCCTATTTTTGGCATTCATTTCAAGATCATTAATCTTCTCTCTCAAATATTCCCTCTTTTTACTCTTTAGTAACCTCCTGGTTTCCCGTCTAACACTACCCAATTGCTCTAAATTTACCTCATTTGGCTCGTGTAACCATTTCATTTTTGCTAGCTTTCTTTTCTTTACAATGTCGGCACATTCCTCATCAAACCATTTCTTGTTTTGCCTCTTTTTTAAACAACCAATGCTTTCTGATGCTGACAATTTAATAGTATCTCTTATAGCCTCCCATTCTTTATTTATATCAGTTTCTTCTTCGTTTGCCACATTGTCATCTGAAGATTTCAGTACTTCAAATCTATTAGCAATTTTAATTTGGTATTCTTGCTGCATTTCATTATTTTTCAAGTTTTTTAAATCAAATTTTTCAGAATCATCTTTAGCGTTTGTTCCTCTCATAAGCGATAGCCGTTGTCTGATTTTCACCCTGACCAGATGATGATCCGAATTGCAGTCTGTCCCTCTAACTGATCTAACATCGATGATGCTACTGTGCCAGCGTTTGTCCACTAATACGTGATCTATCTGGTTCCGAGTTTCGCCATCTGGAGACGTCCAGGTGTATTTATGAATATCCTTATGCTGAAAAGTTGTGGTCTTAACAATGAGATTCTTTGATGTGGCGAAGGTGACTAATCTAACCCTATTGTCGTTACTATCTTCATGAAGACTGAATTTGCCTATTGTTGGTTTGAATATATCTTCCCGCCCCACTTTTGCATTAAAATCTCCTAAGACAATTTTCATATGATATCGTGAAAGGCTATCAAATAACGCATTCTAATTCTTCATAGAACTCATCCTTGATCTTGTCATCTTTATCTTCTGTGGGAGGCATGTACATTTACGATTACAAAATAATGTCGTTTACCCTTTAGAATTATGTATGATATCCTATCACTGACAAACTTAATATCTCGGATAGCGGATAGGATCCTCCTTCGGACTAAAAAACCCATTCCAAATTCAGGTCTTTCTGCACCCCCGTAGTATAATGCAAAGCTTCCTGATTCCTGACTGCCTTCTCCTGGCCATCTAACTTCCTGTAAAGCGACTATATCCAAGGGTGATTTATCTAATTCACGGGTTAATACCTCTAGTGCCCCGCTATTGTATAAAGTCCTAACATTCCATGTTCCTAGGAATATGTCCCTGTGTTTGAGCCTTTGGCATGGGTTCCCTGAAGTAGTCCCCGCCCGGAGAACCGAATGGGGGACTATTTGACCTCCGGAAAATTTTACCCCAGTTGAACCCATGTCCGCATTTCTTGATGGTTGTATTTTTACGGTGAAAGATCGTCACTCTTTCGACCAAGGTACTTTTTTCGTCTGGCTTATCACCTTCGACCAGTCCGGCATGGGTAACCCAATCGGCAGCAATGCTACCGCCGGCATAGCTCTCAGGATCATTTAAGCACGCAAGCCACTCTACCATGACAAGGTAAAGATACCATGGAGGGATATGTTTTCAAATAATGAAAATAATAACTACTGGAGTGGTCGTGTTAACTAAAATATTTAATTATAGATTATGTCTAGGAATTTAACCATTCATGATTTTTTATTCATAGTGTTCTACCCGAGAGCAGGTCTTTCACTGCAATCGTAGCATTTTCATGCTATGATTTGCAGCTTTACTACGGAATTGCAGATTTGGTAGCTTCCTGTTGATTTCCACACCGGGGGATGATAATAATAATGATGGCTAGATGTTGTTTGGGGACCGTTTGAGCCTCAAAGTTTCCTGGCATTTGTCTTACAGGTGAGGAAAATCCCGAAAAAAACTTCACCCAGGAAGCTTGTCCCGACCGGGAATCGAACCCGGGCCGGCTGCGTGACAAATAGCACGGTACCTCGAGACCACAACGGTGAACCTATTAATGATAAGTATCATAATAAAAGTATACATTACAAATTTTCAATTATATATGCTGGTGGCCTTATTGTTAAGAGCTATAGTTGTTTGTAAGTCTAGCCTACAGCATGGAAAGGAACCTGCGCAACAAAACACTTTTCCGTCCTGCGCAGATTGGTAATAATCAGAGACCGGAACTTTGGCAGAAAGCCTTTTAAATCTATCTTCAATTTGAAAGTGAATCTGTATGAATTATACCTTGGTGATTAAAATTCCACAGTTTTGTGTTGCCTTTTTAAATATAATTGCCTAATTTACGAAATAAATTCTTTTTGTTGTCATAATTTGATTATCTATCTATCGTTTATTAATTTACTATTAAAATTGCCTACAGGTATTTTAATTGATTTGTATAACCATTACAATGAAAGTGACTTCACCGAATGCATATTATTGTCTTTCAGTCAGTTCATAATTATTCTCTTCACAAGAACGAGTGCTGCCGTGCAAAAAAATATATAAATAGCAGAAAGAATTTTAATTACTGCATGTGTTTATTTGAAAAGGCAACAATGAGTGCGGGTCTAACTTAATGTTTCTTTCAGTTCTCATTGCGACGTTATTCTAGCTATCTGCAAGATGCCGAAATTCAGTGTTCCTTCACGCAGTAAAATGCAGATTTACGTTAGTACTTTTGGATCCGACATATTTTGTACTGACGGTAACATATTCACATGCAAAATATGCGACAACATATCAGTACAATCAAACACAAAAATTCACTTTCCAAGGCTACTGGGAAGATTTCTTTGCTTCCAACAGTAATTGTAACATCGAGTCGAAAATCTCAATTTGTAAGTTTTTCTAATTGTCTTTTATTGCCTATTTTAGCTATTTATAATGCCTTTTTTCCATTCTATTTTAGTTATTTATAATGCCCTTTGCCTGCCTATTTTAAGGATTTATTATGCCTAAACTTCCGATCTCTGGTAATAATAGTTGTCAGTTGTGTTCTTGAACTTGTGTGTGTGTGTTAGATCATCACGCTACCAGTACGTGCTACACTGTGTTATATTAAATTCCCTTGATTCAGTAATTCCCAGTGGGAGTCTTACAGCGTGCCTATGTTGGGTAAACCGGCCTATTGGATCGCCCATCAGCTGACGTCGCTGTCTACTACAATCACGTGAATACATAAAACTTCTAGGGGTTTTTATAGCTTGTAGACCGATGGCTATACAGAGGAATTGAGGAGTTATTTATGACATAGATTTCGAATGCTATAAAAGGCATTTAATGAAGTAAGTATATAATATGAAAAAAAAATCAAAATAAAAGTCTTTGACAAATATGTAAATTTGGGTCAAACATTCATATAGATTGAAGTAATAATCCTAAAATTAATAAGAGGATAATTATGGGTAAATCTGAAATATAAAAATTAAACGCCGCTTTATGGGAACAGAATATAAGTTCTAAAACAAATTATTTTTTTTAAAACAATAAAGAGTACAATGACATACAATACAGAAGGATGGGATGGCTCAAGTTTAGAATGATGTACCCTTGATTTGTAAGTTTATTATTGTGAATTATAACTCGTCTTCTGTATTTAGTAACATTTTTTTAAAATAGTTTGAAATATTAAAAACATTTTTATATCTTTATTTTATAATTTTTAATTATTTATTCAAATACACATATTGTGATCGTGACTTGCTATTTTCTCCAGATAATATATTACATAGTTGGAACCAGTGGGTTATCGATGGTTGCGATTATTAAGGAGTGAAAAAATGGGCGTTTCATGGGATCCACCCTAGGTTAGAGTAATTGAATCAGGTTAAATGTGAATTAGTTAACTTTTAAATTCGTTACATTCTAAATGTGTCTAAATTCATAAAAAAAAATAATCGAAGCAACGATAATAATCGATATGTGATTCGATGGTGGGTTATCGCTGGCTCTATAAACTCTGGCGCATGCGCACTGTTGTTCTATAGGACTTTGAAAATATATCAGGTAAGTTAAAGTGGACAATCCCCCATGGGATTAAATTCCAAAACAATGAGTAACTTAAATTCTGCAGAAATGGATTTTTGAAAACGTTCAGCTGGAAATTACAGAAGAGATAAAATAAGAAATAGTGTAATTATGCAAAAAACGAATGCTCAAACTTCAATTGTGAATATCAGAAAAAATAAACATTTAAAATAACATGGTCACTAAGGTGTACCAAAAAATCAAAGTCTTTTATTTAAAACGCACCCCTCTTAAATTCAATACTAATAAAATTCATAAGTTAATTTTTATATACACCATTCTAACAAGTTGAGGACGACGGCACCTGCCAAAAGGTATATTTTAATTTTTAACTTTTATATTATCCCTCTTAAATTATTTGTATAATGTTAAAACAATTGAAAGTACAATTTAGTGTATGTAGGCCCACGGAAATTCGCGCCGACTTGCTTTATCCTGATTGTAAAAATCAAACTTTGAAAAGAATTTTGAGTAGTAATGTTTTTTATTGTAAAGTAGCATGTAGTTATACGTTTAGGGCATATTGATGTTTTATTTACTAAATCAACTTTTAGTTCTAGAATCCTTCTATACTAACCCAGTAGGCCTACAAATTTTCATGTCTTATGTTTGGCATGTAGTCGGCACGGGTTGTCATAATCCAATTGCAATAATATTTATTTGAATTATTAAGGTCAAACAGTAAAAAATAGAGGGTATGCGTATTCGATTTTGCAAGAGAAAAAAAAAACTTTTTATGTCTTGGGACACCTTAATGCTCAAGTAACAAGAATGACAGAAGAGGGATTCGAAAGCAAAATATTCGAATGACTGCGATCAAGTAGAAGAGGAATATGATGGCCAAGAATAAAGTGGATTGTGTTTTAAGCAGCGTGAGAAAAAATTGACTGTGAGATGGAGATTGGAAAGAACGAGAAATGCAGATGATAATGACAATAGATTTATTGGGAGCAGGAACTGATGCGAAACCTGCTAAATAAATAATAGAGCTAATTAAATACATAGAGCTAAACAATAACAGAAATAATAAGAATGTGTGCAATAAAAACACTCACCCTGATGTAGCCAAGACGAGTAATTGTGTTTTCCCGCCACTTGTAGTAACAGGAACACCAACACTACGCCGTATAACCACGTGTTCGGATGCATGTCTGACTCTTAAGATAGCCAAATCTTACCACACTACTACAACTTGCTCACTTCCAAATGTTTATTTTATATAAAATTGTTTTAATAATATATTTTAACAGCAGATTTAGTATTCTACTGATACAAGGTTAGTTAAATTATTAGTTAAATATATTTTTAATCTATTATGTACTTCACATCAACACTATTTTTCTTATTAATTATACACTGACAATATTAGAAACAAATATTAATATTACGCCGTAGTACTAAAAACAATCCTGTTATTTTCTTGCCTACAAAATGAAACGCATAAAAAATTAGTATCAGTTATTCAGGTCTGTTGCATTACATATTCTTTTCAAAGGTACATAAATGAACCTTTTCACCTTCATAATAACACATTTTAAATTTATTAGATAATTTACTACCTGGGAAATTAATTTTGAATTAATGTTCAGTTAGCTATTTGAGTCTTCTTCTTATTTTACTTCAGGGTTAGCCATTTCTGCTCGTCCCAGCACCAAGAAATAAAATAAAATGTATTTATTAAAATTAATGAATTTAATTTCTGAACAGATTCTATTCGACGCCTGTATTGTTTAACTAAAGATAATTCATTATTGTTAATATACGTACAAATTAATCCTAGTGAATGTTGAAGAGAAGACCCCACAATCGTAACTTAATCTGGTAAAACAAATTATTATTATTATTATTATTATTATTATTATTATTATTATTATTATTATTATTATTATTAGGTCGACTACTATTGAGTTTATTATTATTACAAATAGTAAATCTACCAATTGAGACTACTTAATGCCTCTATTTTATGATAAAGGAAATAATAATATTATAGTGATTCAGTTGTAAGTATTAAGCTCTATTTTTAACAAATACAGTTATTAATTTGATTTTAAACTAATAATGTTTTAATTAATACATATATAATTATTCTCGATGGTCAAAAAAATGTCTACGTTATTACGTTATATGTGAAAATTTGAAATAGGACAACATTAAAATACTTATTACATTCTTTTCAAGTTCATGGAACTATCTAAGTTATAATAGTTTTTATATATTGTAAACAAATTACGTTCTGTAATGAGCTGTGGGGTTTTCTGATGATTTAGATTATTTTTTGTGAGTTTTTTAGTCAACTTTCTAACGTGTAAGACAAGACGTACATCATAAACAAATTTCAATTCAGATGGTAATTAATTAGTTTATGACGTTTGAGATCATATAGTAATAACATATCAGGACTATTATTGTTCATTAAATATAATAATTACGATAATTATATCGATTCATTATAATTCAAACACAGCTATTTTATTAAAAATGACATCTGTAGTAAATTGTTCTACATAACATGACTATAACAATTGTAATTTCATTTGTGTTAGGATGATTTTTAATATGCATGCATATGTAAAAACTACAATTTGAATATTATAATACCTTCAAGTGTAATGTGCAATTATTAATTGGTGGTTTTTTCTTTATTATTGTTACTATTATTATTATTATTATTATTATTATTATTATTATTAATATTACTATTATTATGTCTAGCGTATACAAATAATGTCACGTTATTGAAGTCTACATTGCATTTCTTAATGTCATTTTGAAATTTATTATAATTTGTATATTGAATGGCCCTTTATAACTTTATTGTAAATGTGTACTTGTGTATCTGTACTAGTGGAGAGGAAGAAAAAGCCTTATGGCCTTTACTCTACTAGAATAAATATTATTATTATTATTATTATTATTATTATTATTATTATTATTATTATTATTACCCTCCCGAGTGGCGTGTGGCATGTAAAACTTACCTATAAGGTAAGAGGTTAAACAGAGTTAATGGAATGGAATGACATAATTATTGACCTAACCTAACAAAATTGAGATTAAAGGTTGTAATTCTAACCTAACGACTAAAGTATCGCTGTCAGTTTGGATATAGTATCGCGGCAGTTATACCTAAAATCGCAGTGAACTGTTTGGAGTGTAACTTTTTGTAAACACTGAATCACTGGCACATTTTACTCACTACATCACTTATTTATCGAGAGCTGTAAAACCCGTTCCCTCCCTCGTAGTTGATTTGCGAAAATGATCCGTACGTAACGTACTTGTTAGCGGCCAGAAGCACACTGGCCGGGAGAGAGGAACAGAAAGGGACGACTGAGGAGGGGCGCAGTGGTGTGGGAAGTGGGGAAACACACAAAACACCACGCACACACAAAACACCTTTTCAATTGAGATCGTGGCGCGCGTCTTGTTAGTTTATTTATTTCTAAATCTCGAGGAGTTGACGCAACGCAAAGTTGCACGTTTTACTTTTTACCGAATAACGCGATTTTTTAAGTTTCCCCCCCATAAGGCAAGGCTAGTTGCTAACTAATACTACAGGAATCCTTCCTGCCTATGGAAATTCGAAAACAATTAAATCGGCTTCAAGAAATTGGTTTCGATAATACGAAATTACTTAGTTCTAAAATTACACCTAGATTAGATATTAATTTTCTCCAAGGAAATTTATTTTTCAATTGAACAAAAATAGAAACTTCTGGTATCAGCTGAAACGTATTCCTTGAATAGCTACATTCAATATGCCATAGCAGTTTATTTAAATGCGTTGAATCGTAATGAAAACAACTAATAAATGCATAACCTTACCGATATCATCATCATCAACTTCACGGATTAGGTCTTTGCCTGTTCCGATCTCACATCTGTTCAGCCCAGCGCTTTCTTGGTCTATATACCGATCTTCGTTGTCCAGGATTATACATCAGTGCCATATTTGGTATCCTATCCTCCGTCATTCTTTGCAGATATTCTATCCAATTGTTCCTGTGTTCTTTTATTTGTTGAAGAAGTTGTACTTTTAGTTCATTTCTAATATCATTTGTAATATGTTCTTCTCTTGTACAACTTTTTGCAGCCCGTAGGAATCTCATTTCTGCTGCCTGAATTTCACTTTTTCTTTTTCCTTCAGGACCCAGGCCTCACTTCCATACATGGCCACTGGTAGTGCATCATTGAGTAAAATCTTAGCTGCGTATCCTTTCTAACTTTGTTCCTCAGAATTCGTCTGATTGTTCCACAAATATATTAAAATTTCTGCATTTTCTTATTTATATCTTGTTCTTCTTCATACGTTATGTCGCAGCCTAAATACTGGAAGTGTGAAACCTGTTCTAACACTTTTATTCTATTACTATTTTTGTTCTTACTGGGTAATTTCCATGGAACGTCATTACTTTAGTTTTTAATTTTGAAATTATCATATTATATTTCTTACATGTATTATTTAGCTGATGGATGCTTTTTGTAGCCTGTCTTCTCTGTCACAAATTAATACTATATCATCTGCAAAACATAATGCACTCAATGTTTTATTTCGTCCAATTCTGAATCCCTTATGAATGTCGACATAAATATATATTATTAATAATATATTAATTTAGGGTAAATAATGCTGTTTTGGTAAATATTTAGGCTATATTACGTGATCAAATATTTAAATTTAATAAAAAAATATTTAATGGTTCTCTATTATAAGTTCACTTCTAGTTCACATATAAGATACACAAGTCTACTGGTGTGGTCACTGGGTAGCGTCATTACATTACACGCAGCGGTCCCGGTTTCGATCCCCGGTCCGTGAAAGTTTCCGTGGTGAGGCGTCTTTTGGGATGTTTCCTCATCTATATGACAATGTTGAAAACTTTAAGGACCAAATGATCTACTAACATTAACGGGCCGTCATAATCATCCATATCATATTGTTTACTATGAATAAATCAGTGAATGTTGTGTCTTGTATTAAATGATCGTGTTGTCTCGGAGGTGGCCACAGCACTCAACTGATCACTCATCCAGGGAGTCCCTCTATGTCCTTGTGTTATCAAAAATTAAAAATCAATAATATATATATATTTTAATTCTTGTTTTCTTTAACTTTGTTTGTTATTTAAATACATTGTTTATTACTCCTGTTATTTTGTGAAGTTATTTAACTTATTGATATAGTTTATTATTATTTTATGATTATTATTATTGTTAAGATTATTGTTATTGTTATGATTATGATGATTATTATTATCATCATCATCATCATCATCATCTGTTCCACTACTGAAGAAATGATCATTACATGAGGATGAAGGTTTTACAGTTTTAGCAGAGGAAAAGTTAGATGTAATAGGCACACGTTTTGAACATACACCTACAAAATCCATACCAAAATTAGCACAACTGGCTGAAAATTTCTTCTGCACATAGAGCAACTAAATTATTAAAACTAAAACTTTAGAAATGTACACGTGTCCATTGTTTAAAACATGGTGACCCAGTATCTATAAGGTAGGCTTATGATTTTTATACATGCTTTACGCGCGAAGCTTATGTAGAAGCAAAGCCGGCTGCGGCACATCCAACTGCGCACAGGCAAAACGCCGTGCGCCCGTTAGGTTATAAATGAAGAACTCTATACTTGAAAATAATGTTCTTGTGAAAAGTTTGATCCGAAGAGAGATGAACAAACACGTAGAATATCTATAGGCCTAATAGTGAGTTACATTATCTTTAAGGTAAACCAGAATGTTAAAAAAAACAGCTAAGGGTCTCGTAGAAAGCGCACGAATAGGAAGGGAATGGGATAAGAATGACCATTTCCTGAAAATAACATTTAACGTGGATTTGAGGGAGATAAATTATACAGTGCAAAGATTGGAAACAGTAGCTGAAGATTATACAGGAGAATAATTGCGAAAGCATTAGCTCAAAGATAGGGATGTATGGAGAGCGTATGTCCGCGCGGCACCATGAACCTATGGGTTCGATTAGTGCCAGGAAGTGAATAAGTAAGTAAAACCACTATATGTTAACAGTAATCCCTAATTATAGACCCACAAGTGGACTGGAATAAACATATAGACAGAACGGGTGAGAAAAGACATCTACAACTAGCGAGGAACAATCAAGCATGACGACGCACGATGAGATGTTCAACGTTCTAAAAACCAATGAGCTGACGTCTTGTAAAGCCAGAATATACCTGTGATTTAATCTTCTTCATATATAAAAACGAATGTATGTCTGCTTGTACTTTATAAACTTCTAAACCGTTCAACCGATCTTCGTGAAAATTTGTATTTACAGGGTTTCAGATGCGGCGAATTTTTAGCAGTTACCTATTATGTTCTAAAATTATTAGGTGTAGAAGTTCACCTCAAACGAAAATTTAAAAATCGCTCTAGCAATCGCAATTTTTGATATTTCGCAACACAATTCGGAATATCGTATTAAAATAAATCGAGGTATGTTTATCCAAAAACCGGCCTAATACGACCGTTAGAAGTGGGGTTTTACCTGAAATTTAAAATTAAAAATTTACTCTAGCAACCACCATGTTTGGTTCGTCGCAGTGCATACCATCTAATTAATTAACCCTCAGTATTAAATTTATTTAGGCGCAGCAGCGCACTTCGGGTATTCCCTAGTAGTTTATAATAATTTCTTGTCCGCCGCTGTTGTCTCGGAGTAGTATCGCTGCCTCATACACAGTGGGGCCGGGATCGATGCGTAGCCGGAACAAGTTTCCTGTCTATAACACAAATGACACGTATCTCTATGGCCTAATCGGTCCCCGAACATCAACTGGCCATCTTAATCGTCATAATCGTATTTGGACACAAGAATTATTGTGAGGACGATTGTAAGATAATTTAAAACAAATAACATTTACATGGCTATTTCGCTGTTTCGAGTCCCATGGGGGGGGGGAAATCTCGTGGAATTTCGGATTCAACATATTTTATACGTTTTAAGTAAGGTCACAAGGTCACAAAAAGTAGATGCAAACCGTATTGAAGACCATACTTACTTACTCACTGGCACTATCGAATCCTTAGGTTCATCGCCGCGCGGACATAAGCTCTCCATACATCCCTATCCCGAGATAATGCTTTCCAATCATTCCCTGTATAATCTACTTCCGTCAAATCATAGTTAATGTTATTCTCCCATCTCATTCTTGGGCGTATTCCCCCTGGCTTTTCTACAAGAATCTTCCATGCACGTCTTTCATTCCCCATACGTGCCACATGCCCTGCCCATCGCAGTCTACATTTCAAAATTTAAATTACTACAATGAACGTTTATAACGGCGATGATATTACAAAATATTGCTAATATAATTGAAATCTCGATATTTTATTAAACGTAGTTATTATAAAATTGATCATGAAACTGAAGATGGAAATAGAGACTTGCGACAAACAAAATTGTTATTACGCAGACAGTAGGAATATTATGTTTTGATTATTATTCATTATTCATGGGGTTTGTGGGCGATGATTCGGAGCCAGGGCATATTTCCACGGGGATTATCCTCTTACCGCCTGTCAAGAACTTCATACCACTACTTCATATCAAATATTTTATTTTATTTCATCTGCCCTTATGATCGTACATTCTCGTATAACTCAGACCTTCAATTAGAGGGCCTTTATGTCATTTCTTGAACTGTGATTTCGTTGGACACGACTAAAGGATTTAGCCTACATTAGATAATCGTTTTATATAAAAATGAACGTCTGTGAGTCTGTCTGTATACTTTATGGAATAATAAAAAAAAAAACTTAACCGATTTGAGTTGGTTTTCACCACCATTTAGAGATTTTGTCTGGGACAATCAACTTAGGTCAATATAACATATTACCGTACGTACTGTAGGGCCGGAGCTAAAAAAAAGTGCATTGATGCATTAAAATGATAGCTTTTTGGATGCTTAAATGGCTTTCGCTGCTTAAACCATAACAAATACACCAAATTAATGTACTCAGGATTGAATTTCTCAACAAATCTATAAAAAATCCGCGACAGCACAAGTCTATCATTTTACGTATAACTAACAATAACCATTTTTGTCTATCAGCTCATTGATGCCAAGAGATCGGGTTAAGTAGATCCCTGGGCAACACCGGGTAACAAAATTACAAATACAGGGTTCCACAAACGCTCTTTCGGGTTTCGAACACGTGTAACTTGCATTTAAATAAACTTACAAACATGAAACTAGTACTAATGAAAAGAGAAACTCAGAACGTTCTGGTTATAGTATAACAGTTGGCAACAATGACGTATAATTGCATACAACATTGCGTATTGTTGAAACTGAGAAAATGGCTGGTTAGAGGATAGACGAGCATTCTGTGTTCTCGATTATCATATTCATCAATCTGTAATTTTTGTTCAACGATATTTTCGAACAAGATTTGGTGAAGATCCACCCAGTGGTCCTTCAATTCGTAAGTGGTACTCTGATTTTACAAGTGCTGTAAGTGCAACTGTAGACCGGATTCGTGAATCTTTTACAGGTAGTCCCCAAAAATCAACCATTGCAGCTAGTAGGGAGCTGCAGATCCATAAATCCACAGTATGGAAAGTTCTGCGTAAACGTTTGAAATTTCATCCATACCGATTGCAGATGCTGCAGTTCATAAAGGAAGAAGATAAAATGGTGCGTTGTTCTTTCTGCGAGAATATGCAGATTCTCATGAAAACTGATGGGGTTTTCGAATCCATAGTGCTTAGTGACGAGTGCACCTTCCATCTTTCAGGTAAAGTGAACGAATATAACGTTAGAATCGGGGGGTCGGAAAAACCCAATACCTACGTGCAGCATGTCCGCGACTCTCCTAAAGTGAACGTATTCTGCGCTTCAAACCTGCAGAAAGTGTACGGCCCGTTCTTCTTTGTAGAAAAAGCATTTGAGGATGTGAGTACCTGGTTATGCTACAACAATAGCTATTGCCTCAGCTGGAACAGGGAATGCCCAATGTTATCTTTCAACAGGACGGCGCACCCCTCATTTTCATAATGAAGTCAGATTGCAGCTCAACACCAGACTACCGAACCGATGGATTGGCCGTATTGATAATGACGATGAAGAACTTCTTACTTGGCCTCCGCATTCTCCAGACCTCACACCCCTTGACTTCTTTTGTGGGGTTATGTCAAAAATCTTGTGTACAAGCCACCTCTTCCACAGACCGTCCTTGATCTAAGAACGCTTATCACAGCAGCCATCGAAACAGTTGACCATGATATGCTACAACGTTCCTGGGCGGAAATGGACTGCAGGCTTGATGTGTGTCGTGTTACCAACGGAGCTCACATTGAACATCTGTAAGGTACGGTAACCAAAACTTTTTGAGTTTACCTTTCCATTAGTACTCGTTTCATGTCTTTACGTTTATTTAAACTCAAGTTACACGTGTCCTAAACCCGAAAAAGTATTTGTGGGAACCCTATACTTTTTCAACAATACAATGTCAATTCTTATAAAATTAAATATTTTAGTTTATACATAACCTATTTAAATTATTTTATCCACGCGAAAAACGTCGCGGGTCCCGCTAGTTTCTAATAATAAAAAAAAATCAGACAGCAAGGGATGTTGAATCCGAAAACAATATTTCATTTTCGTTTTAATATGACTTCTTCTTCATTTCATGGGCTAGGCAAATTGCCTGTTCCGCCTCACAGTCCATCTTTTCACTTGCCTTCCTACATTCCGTGAACCTCTAGGCTTGTAGTTCACTCCTGCGTTTGGTAATCTTGTTACATTCACTGTTTCTATTTAATTTGACAAGTATTAATTTTGACTAGTTAGTAAATCCCAATTTATGCTTAAACTATTGATCATAAAATTACAAAACAATCGTTTACAAGAGGGTGCAATGTACTCTTTCCATCCCCTTCCCAGTGCCAATGTTACACAATATTGTATTTCAGTAATAAACTTAGGCATTACCACGAATATTAATCGCAAAAATCGTCATTTGAAGAAAGTTTGAATGTACAAATCTCTTACATTTTTCTAAACTACAATAAGAACTGCTATTGAATGGTATTAGTTGTTGCAAAAAGTGAGTATACATGGTCTTCGTGAAAACTGGCCACGATGTCCAGTGGCCGGCATTCCTATCAGTACATTCACAGTAGTTCAGGAAGCTGCAGCAGATACACAAGAAGTACTGACCATTGTCTCCTTGTCGCCGTGTTTCAGGCTCTTCAATTCAAACTTTGCAAGGTACATTGAGCTTATATTTAATACAATTCCAATTGTAATGCTTTGTTTTTTTTTGGGTTGATAGGAGATTATTGAGAAGTTAGTATCTTTATTTCTTACTATGTCACATTGCAGTGCTTTTTTAGTTACGAAAAGTCTGGAAAATGGAACATTAAACTAGCATGTACTATGATATTCACAAATCAAGATGCAACTAAAATGTTAAACATAACTTCATATGTAAACAATCAAAGGAAATTAATAGGAATTAGGTCTATATAACTTAATACATCTATGTCCTGAGCTAATGTTTCCCAGTCATTCTCTATAACATCCAGAAGCGAACTTGGCATATAGCAATCATATAAAAAAATAAGTCGAGTTCGTTAACCGGCAAAATCGGACTATCAGTAGTATGAGTTCACCTGAACCGAAAATTTAAAAATCGTTGTAGCGATCACAATTTTCGATGTTTCGCAACAAAACTTAGAATATGCTATTGAATAAATCGTGGAAGGTAGGCCTATTTCCCAAAAATCAGGAGAATCCGACCATTAGAAGTGGGTTTTATCTAAACCCGAAATTAAAAATTCGCTCTATTAACCGCCATATCTGCTTCATCACAATGTATACCAAACAATTTAAATAACCCTTGAATTTCCCATGCATCATATAATATACATTGTGTTAATTTATTTAATAATTTTAATAAAGTAACGGAAAAATGAATCAGTAGATATTAAATTTGTGTCGAATTATACAACAATATGCAATGGACAATAAATAACTGGCGTTATGCATGTTTTGTTTTCACTTCATTCTGATACATTTAAATAAGATGGCATCACAAATTGAGTTCCTCCTATTTATGAAAATGAAATATATTCCGAAAACCAGCGAGTATTTCACTTACTGAGAAATTCAAGGTTTATATAGTTCCTGCATGAGGGACCTTTATGTAATTATTAAAAATAATGAAATTTAATATAATATGAGATAAATTGTGTACACTTGGCAAAAAAAAATGAGCGACTTCAAAACGCAAAGTCCCTGTTATGACCCACTGCACATGTTCGAAGACCTAAAGCTGTAGTTCACGAAATAATGCATTGTTAAATGCTCTATATTTGATTTTAATAGTCTGCTAACAATTCCTCTTCATAGCACTTCCTCCTATTCTACTTCCTTCACAGTAGCCTCCGCCCGCTCCTGGAATCTCCTTCCTCAAGATATCAGGGGTTGCCGCACACTTGGCACCTTTAAGTCACGCTTATACAGTTACCTGTTGTCTAATAATTAATTGTTCTCTATTTATTTAATTTTATGCTATGTCATTAATCTTTTCCTCGTTTTTTTATATATCTTGTACATATTATATATTTAATTCGTTAAATTTAGAGTAAATCAAAATACATTATAAATATTAATTGTATTGTATTCATAACTTGTAATCGTTTATATATATATTGTAATTTAGATTTAAGACTTTTCTTTTGTATTTTTTTTAAACCTGGTTGAGTGGTAGACAAGGCCTTAAGGCCTTAACTCTGCCAGGTAAAATAAAT
Organism: Diploptera punctata; assembly: GCA_030220185.1. Lineage (NCBI taxonomy): Eukaryota > Metazoa > Arthropoda > Insecta > Blattodea > Blaberidae > Diploptera > Diploptera punctata. The sequence goes on along the minus strand of JASPKZ010007225.1, from coordinate 1,349,382 downwards.
CTATTATTATTATTATTATTATTATTATTATTATTATTATTATTATTATTATTATTATTATTATTATTATTAAATAGTTAAATAGTAGAGAAGGAGACATGTTTCTAGATATTTACGAATGTTCGACGTATACAATATTACTCAAATTGCGGCATTTCGAATAAAGTTCAACTCTCGTGCATAGTGTAAAAGTAAACAAGACAATCAGTATTTAGATGACTAGTATTTGAAGTTCGAGTAGCGTAGATCGTTAAACCAATTAGGAAAAATGAGATATAGGCCTATAGGCTATGAGAGCCAGGTTTCAAATCCCTCGCCAATGTTGTTTTGTTATTTTTTTTGTATTTCCGCAAAATACATGCCACAATATTTAATTCCAGCCACGTAATCGACGTCCAATTTACACTATTAACAGTGGACAGACAGAATAAAATAGAAACCATTGTAACAATTAAAATAATTAACCTCAATCGGAATCAAATCTGTGACCTCTTGCATACGAAGCAAGGCATAAGGCTCTGGACTAACCGTTCGCTGGCTTGCTGTGTATAAAAGAATGCCCTTTATTGAAGGAAGGGATACGGATTGTAGCTCTAATGTGTAATTAGTTTACTCGTGTGAATCGCGCGTTAAAACTTGAAATGTTCGAGATCAAGAGTCCGCTCATTCTTTTTTTTTTGATAAGTGTACATTGCATGATGTGAGAATGTTTATAACGGATTCGTTTCGAAATTCCGGCCTCAACCCCTCTCAACTTAACCGTAAAAACTCATTTTAAGGACGACTTTTAACTGTTCAGTTCATTAGTGTCGCAATTCAAATTTTGAGGGAAAGGGCCGATGAAATTTTATCCAAGCCTTCTTATTCCAGGCTAGAGATTTTTGACATGCCTTAAATGTACGACACGGGCCCGTGGCTGTCTTCCGAAAGAAGTCATGCACAGGATTTTTATGCCCTTAAAAATATGTCGACTCCGGTCGGGTTCGATTTCGCGAACCTCAAAAAAATAAGTGAGCACTAATCCACAAGGACCGACAATTATGATGAAGGAGAAAGCAATAACAATACTAGTATTTTACTTACGTTTAACGTTTGAAATTTTTAACAATTCAGATTGTTAGAATCACAATTAAAAACATGTTGTGAAAGGAGCATTTTTCCCCTAATGATATTCTTACAAACTACAGCAGTGATTTTCAAATCATAGGGCTACTTCATGGATCATCTAGATTCTTAAAAAAAATAGATTCCACGTAGTAGAGAATTGAAAACAGTAATATTCTTTCGCAACAGAATAAGAAAATAACACACCTCTTTGGTGCACAGCTTTTCTTTCTGTACCTAACAAAGTTTTATGAATAAATGTGAATTTATGAATTTCAAGACGTCACTATTCTCATAATTAAATATATGTGTTTCGGAGATCTGATAGTAATGTGTATGCTACATATTTAGACACCGAATTATTTAGTGTCTCGTTTCCAATAGCGGGTACATTAAGTATGCTCCAACCACAATTTAAACACAAAATCACATTATTAGGTACATTTTATAATGTTTGTATTTTTTGAAGATGTGCAGTAAGTCTAATGACTACACATATAATAGTAGTAATAATCATAATACTTTTTTTTTCATTTTCAGAATTTTCCTCATCATTGAGGGTTTTCTCCAACCAATCTTAATAATTGACATGAGTTTTAAAAATGCATAAATTACTACGGACTTATAGACTATCAGTTTGCAACAAACATTCACAAATTTCCTTTAATTAAAGTTCTCCATCGTTCTTTGTCTTCTGTGTCTACATCCGTTACACTACTGTAAATTTTCTCATTGAATTTTAAATGTTATTCTTCCAATAGTTTAATAATAAAATTATTAATACTATTGTATGCATTTCATGCTATACTTGCAACTTTACTAGGGAAATATAGGTGTGGTAGCTTCCCGTTGCTTTTCACACCGGTGAAGGATGATGATGATGATAATGATAAGGATGATGATGGTCATATGATTTCGGGGACCGTTTGGGCCTTAAAGTTTTCCTGGCATTTGTCTTACAAGTGAGGAAAAATCCCGATAAAAACCTCACGCAGAAAAACTGCCCCGACCGGAGATCGAAACCGGGCCCACTGCGTGACAAGGCAGCACGCTACCTCGAGACCACAGCGGTGGACTGGTCGTTATTATACAAAAAATAATAAAAAATCAATGTAATGAAAACTAAAATCACTTTTACTCCTTACCACCAATTCAAGTTTTTAAGAACATCAAACTTTGGATGGGGAAAAAATTAACGCAGAGAATGTTTCGGCAGCCTGTGAAACGCTTTCATGTTAGAAAAACTGATATAGTGTAAAGAGAGCTACTCTACAACACGTGACCTGCGTTAAGACAGAACGTGTGAGAGAGAACAGCATCCCAGCTGATGGACCATCCGACCACCTCTTTTCATCGTGCATGAATCAACTCTAGAGCTCAGAAATAAAATAAATCTTACACTATTTTAACAGAAACTTTTAAGAAATTCCAAATCATTCATCACCGTTGTTAATTTAGGAATTACATAAAAAATAATTTTATATAATCCAACCAACAAAGTTTACATCAGTTTTGTAGTATTCTAGTTCCTTGTTTAACAAAGACCAAGCAGCTATATTCAGATATCATGTCATCCTTAAAAGTATGATATTGTTCTTGCGATGAATATGACTTCAAGAACTATTACATGTGAATTGATTGAATGTAATTTTTAATCATTTGGATTCGTAAATAGTATCTGAAACTGAATTATCCAAAAATATTGAAATCTAATTAAACTTACCAGAAATGTTTATTCATAGATGCTCGAAGAAATCAGAAGCGCATTAATCCAAGATTATTGTACATAATATCCTGAAACAATAACATATACAATTAGAAGAAAGAAAAAATAGTTTAAAGGAAATGTTTTGTAAAAGGAATGTAGGTAAATTGTATCTGAGAGAAGATAAATTGTGAAAGAAAGACCAACTTACGCACATATTGTGTTCATAATGTATAGTTCACAATTTTATTAATAACTAACAATACAAATTAAAATCTGAAACTCTTTATTGATATTTCAGATTTAGAATAATCGTTCAGTTCGAAATGTAATTATTATCTGTAGCGGTGGACTATTGGTTATGCTCCTTGCCTCTGGTCCCGAGGGTCGCGGGTTCAAACCCGGCCGTGGTCGATGGATTTTTTAGGATAGAAAAATCCAAGGAGCAAGTCCTCCGGGAGGGACTTTAAGCTGTGGGTCTCGAGTCTGAAGATTTTCAGGCTCGTAAAAGATCCGTAAGCCTGAATGAAAAGGCCTCTAAGCAAAATTTACGTAAAACAAGTGTATCTAAATTAGTATGGTTCAAATTCTTCCCTGTAGGGGGAGAGCGCCTAAATCTCTGTTAAGGGAAAACATGGGCTTACAAGATTACAAGAAGATATAAATAGGCAAAGACAAAACAATTATGTACCATTTTCTCCTCTGTTTGGCAACTGATTTTTTAGTATCAATTAACGATCTTAAGAGTTATCAATAAAGACAATTTGGAAATAGTCCTGCTGTTTTTAACTGTAAGGCAATATATATGGAAAATTTCCATGGTGTAAGAGTTAAATTTCTTCCAGAGAAGCATGTAATGTACAAAGGTCATGTCCAAAAAAATGATCTACCTTTTCAACTGCAAGGCAATAAAATCCAGCGCCAAAGCTCCAATTTAAGCTATACGGAGTAATACATGTACACGTTAATCACAGAGGTAGACAGTCATCCTGCCAGTGTAGGGGTGATATGTGGACAACATGTCGGGTCCACCAGCCGTTATAGCTGGTTTTCTCAACGTGGATCCGTTACTTATTTTAGGTACCCAAATTCCTCACGATGGTGGGTGCTAATTAAAATACTAACACCATCATCCAAGAAAATTACACTCCTAGAAAAATATACGTGTTTTGTGAGGTATAACAATTTCTGATTAAATTATGATTATGGAAGAGAAGAAGTGAAGATATTAGAAATGAGCTAAATATCTTTAAACTATTAGATAGAATAAAATAATCTAGAAAAAACTGGAAAGAACATGTTCAAAGAATGGAAGATGATCGCATTCCCAAAATTATACTTAAATACAAACCAAAAGGACGCAGGAATGTTGGTAGACCGAAGAAGAGATGGATCCAACTTTTGAATGAGAATCTATTAGACCGGAACAAACCACATGGGCTTAATCCGTGATTGTTGATGATAATTATGATTATGGTCAATTAAACCAATTTTTTAGTAGCTATTGACAAGCTTTCGACTTATCAATGCAAACACTTGGTAACAGTTTTTTTCTACCTTCGACACAAAACAGTTAAGTATCTCTTTCTCCTCCGTTTGTCAACCAATTTTCTTTATATATATATATATATATATATATATACTATGATAATAATACAACGTCCAGTATATTGTTATATAAAGTGAAATACAATATATGATTAACAATGTCTAATATAGGCCCCTAAAATAAAGTGAGATAATAAATGCGGTGACATATTATATATTGTCGAATTTCGACCAATGGACGAACACTAATTTAATTAATTGTTTTACTCGAACATATTTTTTTTATTTGAGATAAAATGAAGTTCTTACGAAAATTGCTTAATAGCCTATTGTAAAAATAGCTAACTTAATATTTTGAATGAGAGATTCATACTATGTAAGCATTAGGCTATATGTGTGTCAGTGTGCAAACTCGGTTTTCAATTTAAAATTATATTTCCTTCGCACTATAATCAGTTCGCCGTGGTTTATAAAAATAATCAGCTTAACTGTATATTTTCATTCTATATAGGGTGTATCACATTCTTAGCTGCTTCTACCTGTCTCTAAATTTCTTCATTTCGGATTCTTTGCTATCTTGATGACTCTTGGCTTCTTCTCAAATAATCCGTTCCAACTTACAAAAGCTTTCTTATATATATTTCATTCTCAACCCTCTATTATAGAATAAAAAAAACTTTCAACTAATGCTTTTCGTATATGTAATTTTGTGCTCTTAGAAATATTCTTAACCTACCATATAAAATTCACGACTTCTAATTAAATTTTACAATATGACAATTTATTCACTTACATTATTATTTCACATAATTATTCACACTTAGCTTCAAGCAAGTTTCATTGCAGTATAACCCTCGAAAGGGGACCCTGATAATTAAATTTTACAATATAAAAGTAGAATACCTGAGATCTCAGTCTTCCTCAAGTTAGGATAAGATCTCAGGTATTCTACTTTTATATTGTGAATTTTACATATTAACCTCAACGGTGTTTCGTCATGATTTTTAAAGGTAACGATTTCTATACCTCTTCTTCCTGTTGAATGTGTAATCGAATATCTGCAGATCAAATTCTTCTTTTGTAATCTTAGTGCCCAAGTATTTAAAATGATTAACTTAAATTATTCTCCCTAGGTTCATATTCATCAATTGAATCAGTTATTAAAAATATTAATTTCTATTCAATAACTCTTATATTGTTTCTAAGAATATATTTTAAATCGTCAACATTCTGAGGAAAAACCACTCGGCATCTGCAAAATTTAAGTTAAATAATTAATCCTCATCTACAATGATTACCATTGGTCTACAGCACATTTCATCATCATCATCTTCTTCTTCTTCTTCTTCTTCTTCTTCATGGTAGGCCGTCGGCCTGTTCAGCTCTCAGAATTCACCTTCCCATTGTCTTCTAGGACGTCCCACATCTCTGTAGCCTTGAAGTTGGTACAACAGTGCTTGTTTTGTTAGCCTAGAAGAGTACATTCTTAAAGTATGCTCATGCCATTTTTGTTTATAGTTTTGTATTTTTTTTTTCATTTAGATTAAAATTGTTGAGTTCTTGCCTAATTGTTTCACTAGGGATATGGTTTCTTAGAGTATATCCTACACATTTCCAATAATTTATTAATAAATTGACATTTATTTAATATGAACAAAGTCTTATATTTAATTAATTCATGTAATCTTAAAACGAATATCGAAACACTTAAAACGATTGTGAGTTTATCACAACCCATAAATCAGCATTTCGTATCTGATCTTAGGAATAGCAACATGTAAATATAATCGAATTAGGAGTAAGCTCTGCAAATATTGAATAACGTTAATTATCATTTTATGAATAGGGTAACAGAGTGGAACCCTTGATAGAGGTCCACTCCAGGGAGTAGGCGCCCCTGCCCTTTTGTGAGCTCCAGGTCCCACTCGCCCAGTGGGTAGTACCTGGGTAGGGCCCCGTCCACAGGGTTACGTGGGGAGAAGAGAAGTCCCCAAAGCCGTAGTGAAGGCAACTTCTCTAGGAGACGAACACTCCGAAATTCCAGTTCCCTGCCCTCCATGAAGAGGGGTTTGGCTAGAGGCTGGTAACCTCTACTAGTAAAAAATAACTTACTCATAAACTTCAGCAGAAGATCCAAAACAAATAACAAAATACAAAACCTAAAGGCACCCGAGATATGGGCAGACCTAGAAAGAGAGATGGGCTGAAGTCGGAACGGGTCAACAGACCTAATCCATGAATGAAGATGATGATGATGATCATTTTATGAAGGGTGTAGGGAGGAAACTAAAAATTCCGTTTTTGTAAAATCTAACAAACCCTGCCATCTAGTGAGATTTTGAAGGCACTATAAGGTGCACGTGTGTGTTTGTGGAAAACATTAAAATGCACTGCAAAATGAATTATTAATATTCTGATAGGCTAATTAGCATTATCATAATTTAATAAATAATAAACTCATAATTTAAAATTGATTTCAATGATGCAATAAATCTAAGTTTTAATTAAAAATCTAGAATTAAACTTTTTTCGAAATGGATAAATATCCTCGTTTTCGCCTGATACCCTTTATATGTATGTTACTTCAGAACCTTATTTTCGAAACATCTCTTGTCCATTTTCATAAATTTGTGGAAACGAATCTAAGGTTATTTTGTTGTAAACAAGAGTCAGTTTAATTACAATATTGTCGCAAATTTGCATTGATTTAAAGGTTTTTTCTAAAGTCAAATTGTGACTATTTGTACATAGAGAAATCTAAGAAGATTGTACACACACGGAAAATTAGTTAGAGGAAAAGTTGGACAAAAGTCGTTTTAAAAATGAATTTCTCACTTAGTCCATACATTTTGACCTATAATAAAGTGAATTTTAATCTAATATATACAAATTAATGTTTGTTTGTTTGTTTGTTCGTACTTAATGCGCGGCCATACCGTTAATCCGATTGTGATAGGGCTTTTTGAAAAATGTTCAGGAGATTCCCGGAATGGACATAGGCTATAAGAGAGTTGTGATACTCAACTTCTACAAAAAACTTCTAAAAATTGTCCTTTGTAGTGGAAAACGTTAAAAAAAAGTAGCTCTTCGGACGCTTAAATGGCTTACGCTGCCTAAACTAACAAATACACAAAATTAATGTACACAGAATTGAATATCTCAAAAAGCTCTACAAAAAAGTGAGCGACAGCATATGTTTCTCTCTTACGGATAACCCACAATAACCATTTTTGTTTTTTATTGATGCCAAGAAGATCGAGACAAGTACGTAGATTCCTGTGCAAGCATAGCAACACATGGCGAGTATTCTTTTACGGATAACTCACAATAACGAATTTTGTCTTTTAGCTCATTTATGCCAAAAAGTTCGAGATAAGTAGATTCCCGGGCAACACCGGGCAATCAGCACGGGGAATCTTAAAATAAATACGATATGCATTTATAATTATTTTTCATTTTACTTCTTCAACTAATCATAAGAAGTACATTAACTTTCATCATCCAGCTCATTTATGCCAAGAAGATCGCGAAGAGTAGTTTCCCGGACAACGCCGGGTAGATAGCATGGGATATCTAAAAATAATTACGATATAAATTTTTCCTCCTAGTTATTTAATTAGACATACAACACATTAATTTTCGTATTTCAGCTTATTTATGTTAAGAAGATCGGGATAATTAGATTCCCGGGCAAGGCTGGGTAATCAACACGGGGTATCTAAAAAATATAAATTTATAATTATTTTCCCTTTTACTTATTCACCTAAACATAAAAGTACATTAATTTTCATTTATTTATGCGTAGCAGCGCACGCCGGGTATTAGCTAGTATTTATTAATTTTGTATCTTGAAGCAAAGTAATCAGAATCACCAACATGATATTTACTTTAAATTTAACTGTGCTTTTCAAAAACAGTACATTCCCTATCCCTCCCTTCAACATTCAACATTAATTGAATTATAGCTGCCGCTTCAAAAGTAGAATAAAGGAGAAGGAAATATAATAACCCCACATACTACCATTATATTCAAATGGTCAGATTGAGTTTTACTATTATATTTATCAAGGCAAAGAATATATGACATGTTTTAAGATACCAATTCCCTAAACATGTTTTATTTAATAACACTAAGAAATTAGGGCTAGAAGTAAACATCTACAAAACTAAATATATGGTCACACACAGAAATTCATTATATAATGGAAATACAGAGTCAATGATAACTGAGAACATTTTGAACAAGTGGCTGTATTCAAATGTCTAGTTACAATAATTACAAATAGGTTCGAGTCCGGGTGGGGTCAGGCTTTTTAAACTGACCCAAACCATCTGGCGGCACTATGGCCGTGGGGTCGACTCAGCCTCTAACGGAAATGAGTATCAAACGCTTGTTATGGGGGTAAAGACGGCCGTCACGCAGGGCTGACAACCCGGCTGACATGAAGTGCAGATTGTCCAGAAAAGTGGGAGGCTTAACCTCTCACTACCCCAAGGGCCTCCTAAGGCCTGTAGTGGGATCATTTTACTTTTTTTTAGGAATGAGATGCACAAAGAAATTAAATATATGCTGAATTCTGGAAATGCGTGTTTTATACATTACAAGGACTTATGTCAACGTTAAACTGAAAATATATAAAACTGTTATTTTCCCAGTTCTGTTGTAGGTTTGTGGATACGAACTATGGACTATTAAATAAAAAAAGAGAGAAAAGAATACGAATATTTCAGAATAAAGTTCTTAGGAAAATTTTAGGATCAAAGAGAGACAAACAATTGGAGAAGACTACATAACAGTAAGCTATGTGATCTTTATGGGAAGGCTGATGTAATAAGAATAGGCAGGACATGTGGTATGTACGGGTATTGAAAGAGAGTCATTGAAAATGCTTATAGAGAAACCAGAGGGAAAGTTTCCAGTAGGTAGGCCAAGAATGAGGTGAAAGAATAACATTAACCATGATTTTAACGAGTAAATTATACATGAGATGATCGAAAAACATTAGCTCGGGATAGGGATGTATGGAGAGCTTATATCAATGCAGTCATATACGACAGTGCTAGTGAGTTAGTTATATTAAAATATATTAAAATAATGCGTCATGAACTATCAGAAGACGTAGATGAGCACTAGAAACAAAACGTAGTAAGTGACGTCATTTGATTAATTTTGGCTTTTAACTGGAGAATTAATCTTGTAAGAAAAATAATAGGTGTTGTTGTTTTGTCGACAAGAAAACAAATAAAGGACAGATACAAGGTGATTGTGGAGATATATTTACGTTGTGTTTTTTAAATCGCCGATTTGTGACAACCTACTGACGTAAAGTTGCATGTAATACACAACTTCTAAATCTTCTACCCATGCGTTAATTTCCTACTCAAGTTAGACTCTTTATTTATTGAACTCTTTGATTTCCTTAACGTCTTCTGCATCATTGTTACTAGGAAACCGTAGAAGAGAACTAAGGGTGTTTCATAGATGCTAAAAATTATATCTAGAGGTGCGTAGCTAACAAATGACATTTTCTCACTTGATTTAATTTCATTAGATATCTCAGTGTATGGGTTTAAGCCAAATCAAATTTCGGGTTGAATTCATTTCTTACAAGAATAAACAAAATAGATACAGGTGAAGAAAAAAATGTAGATCCACCTAAAATAAATATAACTAATAGTTTAAAGATTTTTTCACATTTTTATTTTATTATACTACGAAGTATATAAATATAAATATCTTCAACTCGTGTCCAACTCAGGGTCGAGGGATAAGATGAGATGAACCCCTATATATATATATATATATATATATATATAGATCTAAGAATAATTTTTGTATTTTTTAACCTGGTTGAGTGGTAGACAAGGCCGTAAGGCCTTAACTCTGCCAGGTAAAATAAAACAATTATTATTATAACCTAGTATTGAATGCACTTATTTAGGAACAAAATTAGACCATTCAGGTGTTAACAAAGTGGAAATTAAAAATAGAATTGCTCAAACAAAAAAACAATAAATGCTTTAAACTCTGTTTATGGAGCAAGAATATTACAAAAAATAGAAAATTACAAATATATCAAACCATAATTCAGAGCATTTTAACATATAGAGCTGAAGTTTGGCAAATTCCTACCAGGGAAATGAAAAGAATTTTGAGTACAGAAATGGATGTTTTAAGAAGATCAGCTGAAAAATATAGAATGGATAGAATACGAAATAAAGAGTAGCCGGACATCATAGACATTATAGAAAAGAAAAGATTACAGTGGTATGGCCATGTCAAAAGAATGTCAGAGCAAAGATTGCCTAAAATTGTTATGGAATGGATTCCAATGGAAAGGAGGAAGAGAGAAAGACCGAAGAATACTTGGATAGAAAGGGTACAAGCAGCTATGAATATCGATGATTGGAGGAAGATCAATGGATGGACAGAGAGGAATGGTGTTTGGTTTCCGCAAGACGGCGGCAGCTGTCATGATACCGGATTGTGATGATTATTATTATTATATAGAGGTCTGTGAATGACAAGGGTAACGGCCGACCAAGCCTGACGCACCATCACAGGGCAGATGCACGAAATGAAATTAAATGGATGAGTATAGAGGAAGTGGTCGAGTGAAATCGTGGCAGGGGAAAACGGGAGGAACCCCGAGAAAAACCTGCTCAAGTTCCGTTTTGTCCACGATGAAACCCACATGGAGTGACCAAAATTCGATCTCGGGACCCCAGCGGTGAGAGGCGACATCAAATATATACTTTACTAAAATATAATTTAACTACTTTTAAAGAGATCAAGATATATACACCATAGCGCGACAGGCCTACAATGCCATTGGGCTATCAGCTGGCCTCACAAAAACATGTGCTGATTACGGAGGGGGGATGATCATCCAGTATACGAGTGACATACGGTCATCGTGTCGGATCCCAGCTGTTATAGCTACAAGAAGTTTCTATGTCCCTCTTTCATTCTTGCTACATGCCCTGCCAACTGCAGTCTACGAAACATAGGTATTATTGTTACATTTATCTTCCCATAACGAACATGCCGCTCACTGTTATCTAGTCTTTTCCATTCAACTGTCTGTTCATCTCTCTTTGTTCCAAAAATTTCCCTAAGAATTTTATTTTCAAATACTCGTACTTTTATCTCTCTCATAACACAGGTCAACATGATTTTTGTCTCATGAGTACCAATAGTTTTACTTAATGCAGTTTTTTATCGTGTTTTCAAATATGTATTCGGAATTTCTCCATCGCCCACAGTTTTTTTATTTAAACTTCAATTAATATATTTAAATAATCATTTTCTGCTTAACAAACATTAAAGGGATTACGTCAAAATCAAAACATACAGTGGTGTACCCTGACTTGCAAACTGAAATGAGACCAGTTCCACACTGCGAAGAATAGCCCATAGCAAAGCTTCCAGAACATCTGACATTAGATGAAGAGAGCTCAGATTCTGATGGAAGTAAGGAAGAAGAAGAAACAGAATTTGGTGATACAACTTTTGAACAAAGCTGTTCATCTGATCCTCAATTATTGACTTAAGAAAATCATAACGATCTCATACGAGATTTAAAGTTATCCAAAAACCAGTCTGAAATGCTTGGTTCCCGGCTAAAAGGATGGAATCTTCTTCAAACCTTGCGTGATGGAGAAAAGCCGATATCATATTTGAATTCAGGATAAAATATACTATCAGAATCACACATTTTTCTTTCTGAGACAAAAAAAAGTTCCTTTTTTGTTGCTCAGTGTAATTTAAGCGTCCATGTTTCGCATTCATATAATGAAACTGAGAGAATAACACTTTTATTTATTTTAAATTTAAAGTTCTTTAGAGGATTTGGGACGACAAGAGTCCCTGTAATGCATAATTAGCATGCATTTCCAGAATTGAACCTATGTTTAATAACAATAATTATTATAGTAATAATGTTAGTTGTTAAAGATATTAACAGTAATATTAATGATGTTTGCTTCTTTATATTGATTCCCAAGGAGATGGACAGCAATAATTCTAAACAATTCATTATATTTTCTAACTGCTTCATAATAGTATTCAATATATAAAAATACTTATTTTTAGTTAAGTTACACTGTTCAAATGAAGGTCGTCTTGAGAGCTCGTAAACTATCCTGGAATTCAGCGGGAAGAGCCTGCTGTTTATTGCTACTTGCGGTTTCAGTGAGACTCTGGATCAAACTTTCATTTTTTTCCCCTCCTCGTTTATACTGTTTTTCCTTTTTGTTTTATTTTCTTTCCTTTTTGTTTTACCTGTTTTAACTTTCTTTTATCCTCACATAGACACAAGGACAGGACACACACATCCAGACCCAGGGTGGAGATTTTTTAAATCCCCTACCCCGCCAGGAATCGAACCCGGGTCGCCGGAGTGGTAGGTAGGGACACTACCGACTGTTTTTCTCCTTGTTTTACCTTTTTGATAACTTTCTGTTATTTTCACACATAGACACAAGGACAAGACACACTCCCAGACCCAAGGTGGAGATTAAAAATTCCCTACCCCGCCGGGAATCGAACCCAGATCGCCGGAGTGGAAGGTAGGGACTATACCGACTACGCCACGGCGACGGACATCATAAAACGCTTCAATTTTAACGCCGTGTTCTTAAGATTCTAATCGTTTCTTCTCTGTAATATTTAGCATGAAGATACATTCATACAAAATCTATGAATGAGTAGGAATAACTAAAGTTTCGTTCCCCGAATGACCGAGTGGTCTACGGCATTATACCTTAGCGTAGAGATTACAGGACTTATGCTCATTTGAGTCCTCATGGGAAAGACATTTTTTCACGGAATTTCGATCTTGTATGAGACTAATGCTCACCCAGAACACAAAACCTTAAGGATATTGGGTAACTATAATAAGTAGTGCTTTAATTTTGAAAAAAAAAATCAGCTATACGGCTGAGAAACTCGACATACTCAATGATATCTATACTGGCTGGATGATGGACTACCTCTATAAATGCACACGCGGTTGTCAAATCGGCAGCCGGCCGGTAGGCTAAGGCATGCTAGGCCTGTAGTGCAATGGAGCACTAATCAATTTACCGAATTTTGTGGACCCTGGAATTTTTCCCTGGGCCCTTCAACTGTTTTTTATTTCAAACGTTGAGTTTTCAATAGTTGTAGTTGATATGTTAGGTGGCAGAAAATAAATGATAGGAAAACTAAGGAAATGTTTTATTTACAATTGAGTTATGAATACATCTCTTTGACATATCAGAAATCTAATTATTTGCAGATATTTATTTATTTATTTATTGATATAGCTTGGTGGAGTTAAGACCAGTGGCCTTTTCTTCCAATCTTTAGGACGAACATATGTTACATAAGAATATAACAATCACAATTAACTCTAATGTTAAATACTAAATGAAGATTTGATTAATAAGATATCAAAACGATTAAGATTGTTAATAGAATAATTAAAATTTAAACTAAAGATAATGAAAAAATTAAAACTAAAGCTAATAATGAAATGTGTAAAAGTAAGACTATTTAACTCATGCCCCAAATGGGACTCAATGGCCAATCACGTTTCAATGATTTCTGTTTTACAACCATTCAGAGTTGTGTTTCACGAAATATTTATCAGTGTTATAATTACCATATTAAAGAAGGCTGCTCCTTTTTAATATTCTGAACAGGTCTGACCATTATTTTGCAGTGACTGAGTCAACAGTAAAGCCGCCATATTTGAATGTTCAAAATGGCAGAAACAAGATTTGGCTGTGCTTCAAATGAAGATATAGACGAAATACAAATTTGACAATTGTGTTTTTAAATAATGATATTACCGAGTTCTTTTTGATAATTCTGTGTTCAATAATTGTGTTTTAAATAATGATTGTACCGAGTTGTTTACTAAAAAATAAATTAATAACCTATAATTTTGGTTATAATATACAGTTTGATGTGTTTAATTTTTTCTCCACTAGGATGCATTCTTATAATATTGCGATAATATTTAAAGTTTCCCACGCCAGATGGCAATATATAACAAACATTATATGAACTTCTGCAGTGGATGGAGAAACGAAACATAACGTTTCTCATTTGTTTTCAAACATCGCCGTTTACATTAAATAAATAAATATTTTAAAGTAACTATATTTAAATAATAATTTGTGAGTAAATAGCTTAATTTTATTCGTTAAATAGTCCTAACAAATGCCACTCTTTATTTCCAAATTCTCTACATAAATTCACTCCTCACTTCGTGAGTCGTGCATTTTTCGATAATTTGGAAATCACTCGTGGCATTACTTATGATAAATTGTTTGGTAGTCGTCCCTATCTAATGTGCATAAAAAACAATGAAAAATAATGATATGAAGAAAAGTAATTAGTCCGATGAACAATATTTAAAATGAACAAATGGAAATACTTGATAATCTTAATACTATGTTCATAAAATAATTGAATAATTCATTGTTAGAATAATACTTCAATTTTAAAATCTGTACTTTATAAAACAGTCGTCCTCAGCTATAATAACTCGATGAGGAGAGATATAAAGGACAATGTGTTGGTGCTGATACAGTATGTAAGGAAACTAATATTAAGGTAAACGAATTAATAAGAAATATGTTTTATTTTATAAGGTGAGTTTAGAATAGTCCAGTTATGTCTGGATGTTAAAGTAGCGTGGAAGACGTAAGGTCAGCCCCACCTCCGCACTGCCAGGATATGACAAAGAAGAAACCAATAATGGAGTAAGGTCGTGAGTGTGATCCAGATGATAGTATTTATGCACTTCCTGGACACGAGTTCGCATACCTATACATCGTGATCGCTCATCTTGTTATCTGGGTGGTTCCTCAATTTATGTTATTTATGTGAACCTAACAACTCACTTATTTACATAAATGTAAGCAAGACACACCATTGTTGTTTAGTTTATGATATACGTTTGAGAAGAATTCACCCAATTCACTAATTCAATTCTAACGATAAAAATCGAATATAAATGTTTTCTGACATGTATTAATTATTGTTTTCTTATTTACTTATTTAACTAAGATGAGCGATGGCCGAAGCAACTATATGAATGGCATCCTAACAGAAAGAAGAAAAGAGGAAGACCAAGGTTAACATGGAAGGAAAACATGAAGACAGTAATGCAAGCTAGAGGGCTAAGAATCGAAGATGCCCAAGACCGTAGGCTTTGGAGGTTTGGCACGGGAAGACGGCAGCAGCTGTAAAAACCCGAAGATAGATAGAGATAGACTTATTTAACTAGTCTATCAAGTGATTAATTGATGGTTTCTGTTATTTTCGTCTCTCTCTCTCTCTCTCTCTCTCTCTCTCTCTCTCTCTCTATATATATATATATATATATATATATATATAGATTTGATTAATTTTAATCAGTGTATAAAAAGTATTGTTACTTATATATTTATGTTATACTAGCTAATATCCGGCGTGCCTGCTACGCCTAAATAATTGAAAATTAATCTGCTTTTATGTTTAGCTGAATAAGTGAAAGGAAAAACAATTATAAATTTATATCTTTTGGATAACCCGTGCTGATTACCCGGTGTTGACCGGGAATCTACTTATCCCGGTCTTCTTGACATAAAAGAGCTGAAATACGAACATTAATGTGTTTTGTGTTTAGTTAAATAAGCGAGACGAAAAATTTATATCGTGATTATTTTTAGATACCCCGTGCTTTTTACCCCGCGTTGTCCGGGAATCTACTCATCGCGATCTTCTTGGCATAAATGAGCTGAAAGAAAAAAGTAATGTACTTATGATTAGTTGAATAAGTAAACTGAAAAATAATTATAAATGTATATCATAATTATTTTAAGATTCCCCGTGCTAATTACCCGGTGTTGCCCAGGAATCTACTTATCTCGATCTTCTTGGCATAAATGAGCTAAAAGACAAAATTCGTTATTGTGAGTTATCCGTAAAAGAATACCCGCCACGTGTTGCTGTGCGTGCACAGGAATCTACGTACTTGTCTCGATCTTCTTGGCATCAATGAAAGACAAAAATTGTAATTGTGAGTTATCTGTAAGAGATACACAAATGCTGTCGCGGACGTTTTTGGTAGAGCTTTTTAAGATATGCAATTCTGTGTGCATTAATTTTGTGTATTTGTTAAGATTTAGGCAGCGTAAGCCATTTAAGCTTCCAAAGAGCTACTTTTTTCACGTTTTCCTCTACAAAGGGCGATTTTTAAGGGTGTAGAAGTTGAGTATCACAACTCTCTTATAGCCTATGTTCATCCCGGGAATCTCCTGAACATTTTGCAAAAAGCCCCATCACCAATCGGATCAACGGTATGGGCGCGTATAAAGTACGAACAAACAAACAAACAAAGATTCATTTTGATATATTATGATTATAATAAGTGTTTAACAGAGATTTAGGCGCTCTCCCCCTACAGGGAATAATTTTAACCATACTAAATTAATTACATTTGTTTTCTTATAGATGTTATTTGAGTGGTCCGTGATCAGCGTTTCGCCTCATAATGACATCTAGGAAACCGGTAGTTCTAGGACAGGATAATTCAGTAAATTTTGCTTAGAGGCCTTTTCATTCAGGCTTAAGGATCTTTTACGAGCCTGAAAATCTTCAGACACGGGACCCACGGCTAAAAGTCCCTCCCGGAGGACTTGCTCCTTGGATTTTTCCATCCAAAAAATCCATCGACCCCGGCTGGGTTTAAACCCGCGACCCTCGGGACCAGAGGCAAGGAGCATAACCACTAGTCCACCGCAGCCGATTATTAATTAGATTATATTATATTAAAATCGCCCAGTTGGTATTCTAAGAATGAGGGAAGTAATTTCTAGGCCTACAGGGAATGAATAGTATTATCTCAGGATAGGGATGTGTGGAGAGCTTATGTCCACGCGGCCCTGGACCTACGAGTTAGATAGTGCCAGTGAGATAGTTACTTATTAGTAAACCAATGTCATTTTCTATATATATAAGT
Source organism: Diploptera punctata (assembly GCA_030220185.1). Classification (NCBI taxonomy): domain Eukaryota; kingdom Metazoa; phylum Arthropoda; class Insecta; order Blattodea; family Blaberidae; genus Diploptera; species Diploptera punctata. The sequence continues at coordinate 1,332,027 of JASPKZ010007225.1, read as the reverse complement.
TAATATTTTTTGACCGGTTGAGTATTAGAGAAGGCTCACGATATTAATTGATTATGTCTGTTATTTTAGTTTTTCTACTTACATTAATTCGATTAATTATGTATCTTTAATATCGATGACGCTACAATCAAAACCATTTGTGGTGAAGGACCACACCTTGCAAGAGGTGGCCCTGTTATTACCGAAGACGGCGCATATAAACATGGTAGTAAAAAAAAAAAAATGCCCTGGCATATACGTATATTCGCGATGTGTGAATACCAGGAAGGGAGCCTTGTACATGCTCAAGGATGAAATCAACAATGGCAGGATTGGCGAAGAAGGCATGCCTAAAATGGCAAAATTGACGAAAGTGTTTCCTATCCCTTATGATTAAATTATGAAGAAGGATATCTACAAGACTCAAGTTGAAAACCTCAACAGCGGATTTAATCAATTCCGGCTTGATCACCTGCCTTGAGGTAAACTAGAAGACTCAAAACTCATTCAGGAGTCTCCGATCTGTAATTATGAATCATTATTTATTATCAGTCCTGCGCCGTAGCCGGTTAGTTAAGGCAAGATGCCTTAGCGCAGAGCTACGGGACTTGTGCTGGTTCGATTCCCCATGGGCGAAGAAATTTTCTCATGGAATTTCGGCCAGTATGAGACCGGTGCCCATCCAGCATCGTGAGTCATTTGGGTAGCTGCAATAAGTAACGATTCCAGGTTGAAAAGACCAGCTATAACGGCTTGGGGATCCGAAATGCTGACCACACGTCACACCTACACTGGCTTATGATCGTCTACCTCTGTGATTAATACATGTGGACGTGAGGCCAGCAGCCGGATGGTAGGTCAAGGACCTTCTAGGCCTGTCGCGCTTGGAGTAATTTATCATTATCAAAGTTGATTATTATATATGCTATATCAGTAGTCCACATTTAAATGAAATATTATCTGAAAAGTATATGGACTTATTCAGAAAAGGCAAACATGACAACTTACTATATAAAAACGGACTTGTGTCGCTTTATAACGCACTGAACAGTATCGCAGATTTCAAAGGCGCTTAGTTGAGATAGGCTGAGCATATCCAAAGAATGTGTAACAATAAAATAGTAATTACCACAATGGAAAATAATAAAGGAGATACAATAAATGTGGGAACATCTAAATATAAAAGGTTCTGGAAGACAAAAATAGTTATGTACGTAACAAGGGAAGTAAATAGTACATTACTAGTCGAGGACATGTTTGAGCCCGATCCTTGACGAAGGCTAGCAAATACGTTCGAGACTACGGAGGGTTGTTTCCTGTCTCTGATAACGATTTGCCAAGTACATTGTGACGTTGGAGTGTGAGTCATCAGGGCAGGAGTGTGCGAGGTGATCAAACCAGTCAGTATGCTGCTTCTGTTACACTCGCACGCGTGTTGCTCTCATAATGCCTAATCAGATACACCCGTTTTGGGATGGGTACATTACTGCCCTTTCCGACGCTAATTATAGTTATTCCGCGATTATTGAGGCTCGCAAAAACGTAATTTTTTGGTGCCAAAGTGTGGAATAAGCTCAGTGCTTAATAAAAAGGGAAAGGGAAGCTTTGGATTAATTCAAAAAGGAAAAAACGGGCAAATCCACGACCTGCTACTACCCGCACCAGAGATGTAATCAGAAAGGTCAAGGTCCTTATTTCTGGTTGTAACCCTGCCACACAAAGGGTTATTGCGAACAGATTGGAAATATCCCTTAAAACTGTAAACACCATAATAAACAAAGATTTAAACATGGAGAACGCCACAAAAGCAGGATTCATAAATTGTTGCCACATCACATTGCCGAATGCCGCACCAACAGCAGGAAACTATGAAAAGCACCTGGCAGGAGAAAAATGGAAATTTTTGATCACAAATGATGAAGCATATGTTTATCTAGGAGACTGCAACAAACCCCGGGCAATTTACTATAGAGAAAGGGGTGAAAAAAATTCAAAAGTGGTATGCCAAATGCAGAGAAAGTTTCTCCAATGGATTTATGGTCATCGCGGGATATTGCTACAATGAAAAACTGACTATTCGTAGAGTAGCTAAAAAGGCCAAAATCAACTCCCAGTACTACCAGGAAGAAGTTCTCACCTCAAATTACCCGACTGAAATCCCAGCTCCCTATGGTATAGAAAAAAAATCCAAGTCTGGGTGCACCAAGACAAGGCCTCCAGTCACACTTCGGGTTCAACCTTGGCGTTCCTGGAGAAATGGAGCAGAAAACTGGAATACATGCTATTCCATTCAGCAACATCCCAGTGTAGTCTCCTGATGCATCACCGATGGACTTTTGTCTTTGGACTCTTCAAAAGGGCACTGGGAAACAGGCGTCCTCGAACAATAGACGGTCCCTGGAAAGCATATAAAGAGGAGTGGGAACTTCTAGACATGGCTGTGCTGCGTAAGAGTCTTCTGCAGCGGAAACTCAGATGCCGAACCATAGCTCGGGTGAAGAGCCATCAATTAGAGCATGCTCGATGGTGAAGACACGACTTTTTTTTAAAGGTAAAACTTAAAAACCATTTGTTATCAGAGATCAGAAACAACCCTCCGTAGTAATGCACTTACTTCCCGAGTTGCGTACCGGTATATGATTTTGTTCACTCCTATACTAATAATTATGTTTAATTTTTATATTACGTGTGAATTTATATCTTGGTTTGAAGAGTTCAATTGGATGATAGCAAGGGAATGATGATAAAACAATTGCAGTTGTTTTTGCCTGAATTAGTGGAATACATTTTAAATAAGAGTTTCAGACTGCATATTATTACAGATATGATTAATAATTGTGATGTAGATGAAGCGGCGAATGCTGCAGTTCATTTTCTATTACCAGCAAAGTCGAAAAATATATATGAAAAAGTATACAGAATATTTAAGGACTGGTGTAAATTAAAAACTCTAGTACCTCTGAAGAAACTTTATTGGCTTCTTTCATGGGAAGATCTGCAATATTGTGACTAATATTAATAATTGTAACAACTGCTCTAACATTATAAATTTGAATTATCAAAGTGAGAAATAAGTGTTATACAATAAAATTGTATTGTATTACTCAATACAATTTTTAGTTACATTTTAAGTCAATTACTTTTCTTCCCTAGGAAAGTAAGTTGAGCAATTACAAGCTGTTGTCAATGGATACTAAGGTCTCTCCGGTAAAGTCAACTTACTTCCCAAAAAACATAATGATAATTAGGTCATTATTAGTATAGCAGTGAAAAAAAAAAAACTGAATAACTGACAGGGAAAGAGATGTGTGAAAGATAATTGTTAGGGAGGCCATGACCCGATCTGGTTTTTGTTGAACCATATTATATGACAATATAATACATCATCAGTTCGATTTTACATCATAACAGTACAGGTAGTGATTTAAAATTATGAAATATTTACCTACAAGGTCCGTCTCCTCAACTTTATTAGTTATTTATCTGTAGCGCTTTCGGGACTAGTTCCATCATCAGCAGGATCCAAAACTGGTGTTTCACTGAAAATCTGGTAGAGGGGGTTACACGTACTGGGTGCGTTTTCATTTATTAGATGGTCGTTGTTAACTGCCTTCAAAATTTCCATAATACCTCAACGGAACTCCATCATGAATCTTATTAATGTTAAGTACTGGTTTATTAACAACTAATTTACTGACATCATCGAACCCGGAGGCTCATGGCGGCGCGGACACAAAGCCCTCCATATACACCTATCCTGAACTAATGCTTTCTAATCGTTTCCTGTATAATTCCTCTCCCTCAAATCATGGTTAATGTTAGTCTCTCATTTCATATTTGTCCTGCCTACTGGGAGCTTTCCTTCTAGTTTTCCAATATACATTTTCCGTGCCACATGTCTTGTACATCGTAGTCTACGAGATTTTACTTCTTATTACACCAAGTACGAGTATCCCATAAATATCATGTGCCTCAATGTTTTGTAGTTTTCTCCATTCATCTTATTTTCCTATGTCTCTAGGCTAAAAACTTATCTAAGAACTTTATTCTCAAACACCTTTAATACAGTAAAACTTGCTTAATCCGGAATGTGAATAATGTGGAAATCTGTCCAACGTGGACAGATTTATTGATCCCGGCAAAATAATAGTAATTTCAAGTGTATTTATTTTGTATAAAACGGAAACTGTCCAACGCGGAAACGGAAGCATCTTTCTACACAATTTATGAAAAATTGTTTATAAGGCGGAAAGATAGAGAGAGAAATAAATTAGTTTCCACTTAATTGTATCCCCGTTAGGCTAATGACTGATCACTCCTGCCTCCGAGAGAAGTAGAGTTTCTACCTGTATCTGGAATTTTCTTTCGGCCTCACTGCACACAGGTTTTGCGAAATACAGGTTCATTTAACAAATATTTGGCGTGCAATGTAAAATCTTAAATTATTTTAAGATCTGAGACCGATTATGTACATATCTTTCTCAGGTAGCATTCTGAATTAACGGAATAAAGATGGCTAAATGGTATGTATCACTGCCATTAAACGAAAAAGTGAAAGTGATTGGAGATAAAAAAACTCTCAGTACGCGAAATAACTAAATTTAAATGATTTATGACATTTTAAAACATAAAGAAAACATAATGAACGAAATGGTCAAATGAGCAGAAAAAAAAAATCCAACGAGGTGCGGAAGTGTTTTACAAGTCCGCGATCAAAAAATCTCCAAATTTCCGTACGATAGTTAGTAAGTGGAAATCGAAACTATATATACTTTAATTTCAGGATATGCACCTAAGAGACATTTTTTTATCGCTGACGGAACGGGACTGTTTTTTCGCGCGTTATCGTCGAAGCCGGTTTGCACATAGTATACTTCACTTTCCAACGGCACCGCTACTGCAATATTAATCCTAAGCACATACGGTGCTCTATAATCTAATATTGGTAAATATTTTATTGTTTTTTTATAATTCGGAAAGTTGTATAATGCGGAAAAACAATTGGTCCCATTCGATTCCGCTTTGAACACGTTTTATTGTATTTTCTTCTCATTTCAAGTAAGATACTATCCACAGAACTCCAATAAAAACAATTCTATATATTCTTAGTGTAACGTTTTTGAGAGGAGTTGGCATGACGAGTGTCTATGCAATGCGCAGTTTGTTAATAATCGTAATAACATTTATCTGAGCAATCGATTAATATAAATAAATCAAATGATAACATTATGTCCTTCGTATTTAAAAGCATCTGCTATAAGCAAAACAACATCTAATTCATAATAAAATATAGGTTTTGTTGTATTAGATAGAGTACAGATACAAGATAGCTTCTGTATTTTAATTCCATGTTAGTAAGATTTATACTCAATTTTTAGGTTCAAGGTTTCTTTAAGAAATAAACAACATATCACGCATGCGTATGCAAGATGTATTCTGAAATATTCATTATGTAAAAAGTAGAGAGTGCAGATTAATAACTCTTTACTTAACCCTTGAATTGACAATATAGCGTATTAGGCACATTGGTTTAATTTATTGTATATGCATAATGAAGCATCATACTTAGTTTAGGTATATGACGAAAGTTAAAAATTAAATTGTACCTGTTGGTAGGTGCCGTCTACTCAACTTTGTTAAAATATTGTATTAAAATTAACAAAGTTGAGGACGACGGCACCTACCAACAGGTACAATTTAATTTTTAACTTTCATCATATGACTTTACCTCAACGGAATTTGATATGAATTTCACTGGTATTAGTTTAGGTAATATGACGAGGTTTAGAGTCGTATTAAGTCCACTTCTTTACGACATTGCACTAAATGTAAAATTTTTACATACTTTCGTGATATTCCGGACAATCTCTATCTTTATATGTAACTTTATAGGGCATGAAAACGTCTTTTAGGAAAACCAGAGGGGAAATGCCCAGTTGGTAGATCAAACATAAGGTGAGCAAATGAAATTATTCATAATTTGAGGGAAATAGGGAAGTGGATTGGGTACAGGAGATATAGGAAAACATTAGCTCAATGAAGAGTTTATGGGCGCTCGCCCACGAACCTACGGGTTCAATTGTGCCAGTGAATTAGCAAATGCGTCTGCAATTGAATCATTAATTTTTAATCGTATTATGCACATTTCCGTTGCACTTCAAATCCTGTTTTGTCCTTGTTAGTTCATATATGCCTACTATATTATGGAATAAAAACGTGTGTGATTGCTTGAAAGAAAAAATAACTAATAAAACTTTGAAACGATTAAATTATTTTCATAATTTACCTATGTTAATTTCAATTTTGTATATTTTTTAAGTTAAGAAGATATATAAATTATATATATGATTCAGCGGAAAGACATTTTCGATATCTGTTGCGGAATATACCTTATATCATTTAAAAAATATATTAATTAAATAAAAATAAAAAGTATATTAATAAATATGAAAATCAAATAAAACTACGTTTTATTTTTATTTAATTATAAATATGGATTTTCATCAAGTAAATACCAACTCAATTGATTAAAAAATATATACCTATACCAAGTTAATAAAACAAGATAGAAATCATTGGAAACAACATGTACAAAGAATGAAAGGCGACCCTATACCAAAACTATGATGAAATTCAATCCAAAGGATAGAAGACGAAATAAAAATTGGGCTCAACGGTGTTAAAGAATGTGACTGGAACGAGCCTCTTGAAGTTTAATCCTTGAAGCTGACGATATGTACGTCCTTAAACGCTCTAGCGGCCGCAATAACAATTGATTAATAAAACTGAGGTCGAGTTCATTAACAGCACTAGGTATAGGAGTTCACCTGAAAAGAAAATTAAATTATCGCTCAAGAGGTCACAACGTTCGATGTTTCACAGCGAAACTTAGGATACGCTATTAAAATAAACCGATGAAGCTTCCTCTAAAAATCAGCGAAGCTCGATCATTAGAAGTGGCTGTTTATTTGAAACCTGAGACTAAAATTCGACTCTAGAAACCGGCTTATTTGGCTCATCGCAATGTGTGCCGTACAATTTAAGTAATGCTTAAAAATTGGCAATATTTGCTATTAGATGCATTAGTTTAATTTCCATCCATAGTAATTCTGCCCGAAGGCAGGTCCTTCACTGCAATCATAGCATTTTCATGCTATGCTTGCAGCTTTACTAGGGAATTGTGTAGGTGTGGTAGCTTCCCGTTGCTTTCCACACCGGTGAAGGATGATGATGATAATGATAATGGTAAGGATGATAATGATAAGGATGATGACCATATGATTTCGGGGACCGTTTGGGCCTTAAAGTTTTCCTGACATTTGTCTTACAGGTGAGGAAAAACCCCGATAAAAACCTCACCCAGAAAAACTGCCCCGACCGGGGATCGAACCCGGGCCCGCTGCGTGACAAGGCAGCACGCTACCTCGAGACCACAGCGGTAGTTTAATTTATTTAATAAAATAATGGACAAATGAAAAATTCGGCTAATTATTATTTAAATTTGTGTTAAATTATATTGTAGCCTCACTGTGATGGTTGTCCAGCGGCTCGCTTTGCTTCCTCGCAGCTGTTAATGTTTGTTTGTTGGTTTGTTTGTTTGTTTGTTTGTTTGTTCGTATTCTATGCGCGGCCATATCGATCCGATTTTGATGGGGTTTCTTGCAAAATGTTCAGGAGATTACCGGGATGAACATAGGCTATAAGACTGTTATAATACTCAACCCCTTCACCTCTAAAAATCACCTTTTGTAGTGAAAAACGTGAATAAAGTCCCTATTTTGACGCTTAAATGGCTTACGCTGCCTAAACCCTAACAAATACACCAAATTAATGTAAACAGAATTGAATATCTCAAAAAAACTCTACAAAAAAGTCCGCGACGGCATATGTATATCTTTTACGGATAACTCATAATAACCATTTTTGTCTTTCATTGATTCCACGAAGACCGGGCGGGATAAGTAGATTCCCGGGCAAGCGTGCTCTGCCATACCGTTCATCCGATTGTGATGGGGCTTTTTGAAAAATGTTTCAGGAGATTCCGGGGATATACATAGGCTATAAGAGAGTTGTGATACTCAAACACCTCACCCCTAAAAATCATCCTTTGTAGTGAAAAATGTGAAATAAAGTCCCCATTTTGACGCTTAAATGGATTACGCTGCCTAAAGCATAACAAATACACCAAATTATTGTATACGGAATTGAATATCTCAACAACAAAAAAAACTCTACAAAAAAGTCCGCGAGAGCATTTGTTTATCTTTTACGGATAACTCACAATAACCATTTTTGTCTTTAATTGATGCCAAGAAGATTGGGATAAGCTGATTCTCGGGCAAGAATAGCAGCTCAAGGCTGGTGGTAGAAACGCACTAACATTTATTTAGGAGTAACAGCGCACGCCGGGTATTAGCTAGTCAAACAAAGATGTCGACTACCGCCACTATAATAATTCCGCATGTTAATCATTGTCAAGCACTGTAGCGCGGCACCCGCTTTTATATAAACGGACAACCATCATAGTGAGGCGATAATACAACAATAAATGTCGGCCGCGGTGGACTAGTGGTTATGCTCTTTACCTCTAATCCGAGGGTCGCAGTTTCAAACCCGGCAGCGGTAGATTGATTTTTTAGAACAAAAAGATCCAAGGAGAAAGTCCTCCGGGAGAGACTTTAAGCCGTAGGTCTAAAGAGTTTTTAGGCTCGTAAAAGATCCTTAAGCCTGAATAAAGACCTTTTCAGCAAAGTTACCGACATCAACATTCTAGTAATACCTTAGTTGCTTGTTAGATGTCTCATTGGGTCGGTGTGTTGGTCGCATGACATCAATGACATCTATGAGCAAGTAAGGTAACTAAAAATTAACTTTGTCTAGAAACTGCTTACTAAAAAGAGGCTTGGCTCAGCAATGGGATACGCCATTGTAGATTATCATCATCATCAACAAGAAGGATTAAACCCAATGGCCTGTTCTGATCTCGTTATAGGTCGAATTGGTCCTTCCATCTCTCATTGGTCTTCCCAACAATATTTTCCCTTTTGTAATATATATATATATATATATATATATATATATATATATCATTAATTACGGTTATGCTTATGCATTACTTGTTTTCACTGCAGTCACACACTTGTAAGTTTGCATTAGAAATTGAGTTTCTACAAATTTAACCGAAGAAATATATATTCCGTAAACCAGGAAAATAGGACCATAAATTCTACTTGCTGAAGAATCCAGTTAGTTTATGTAATTCCTGCGTGAAAGACTTTAGTATGTTATGTTTTCTTTTGTATAAAAAATGACACTTGCAGGACTCTCATTAACCCAGTTACTTTTTGTTCGTAAATTCATTATCATGGGACAGTGCGAAAGAATTGGTTTATTGTTTTCTCAGAGGTCCGGGTTCAGTGGTAATAGGAATTGCAATTTTTATGTATGACGTAATGTAGTTGTTAAGTTTTGCTGGTTTGTCTGAAAAGCGATTGTGATTTGTTTATTTAGAAACGTAGTGCTTGAAAGGGCCATGTGTCAGTAGATTTAATACAAGAGGCAAAAACATTACAAGACTCTGGTACAAGCTTGTAGTGGCGCTGCAAATATGTCGTCAAGTGGACGGCTGAAGGCCATGAGTTTTTCGATACATTTTGAAGTGCAGACACTCGAGTGGCATTGATACCGTGTTCACGACCAACTTGTCATATTGTATGTGCTGCAATGCATTTATTGAAGGATGAAGGTCGCTCTCTACTCTAATGTGAAATAATGTCAATGGATTCTTGAGTCCATATTGTACGCTAATCTACACTCAGATCATCGAACAGAAAATGTTTTTGTACACTTATAGGAAGTGTAAAAAGTAATCGCACAGTAAAACAATTTTTACTATATTCAAAAATACTGTCAATTGATAAACATAATTCATTATCATCATCTTCAATAACACAACAACCCTGGGTGGGTCAAGGCTTCCTTCAGAATTTTTCTCCAACCTTCTCTACTTTTGGCATCAATTCTCAGGTTTTAAAGATTTTATATCCTGTAGAACTCCACCCAAACATCTCAAATTAGGTCTTTTGGTTCTCCATCTTCTTCTGGTTTATCATAAGTAATGTCACCAGTGATTTTCAAATCATTGATAAATTTGTAAATCAAGAGTGGCATTTGTTAGGACTCTTTAACGAATACAATTAAGCTGTTGCTCAAAAATCATTATTTAAATATAGTTATTTAAAAATACTTATATATTTAATATAAATTATGATGTTTGAATATAAATCAGACATGTGTGGTTATGTTTCATTTTTTATCCACTGCAACATGATCAAATTGTTTATTGCCAAATAGGATCGCAATAATATAAGAATGTACCCTAGTGGAGAGACAAAGAAACACGCTAAACTATATATTATAACTAACATTATAGGTTATTAATTTATGTTTTTAAAAGCAACTGAGTAAAAATCATTATTCAAAAACAAAATTATAGAACAAAAAATTATCAAATATGTAGTTCGAAGATATCTATTCGTTATTTGCTATATTCAATGTATTTGTTGGAGAGACAGTCACTGCAAAAATAATTCCCTGATCTGTTCAGAATATTAAAAAGGAGGAGCTTCCTTTATCACAAAAGCAGAAGCTGGTATAGAGAATTCGATAAAAAGTGAGGTGAAACACGACTATCATTGGTTATAAGACAAAATTCATTGATATGTGATTGGTCATTGACTTCCAGTTGGGACACGAGTTAAATAAAATTCTTCTAACTACTTCATTTTTGGTCATCCTCTGTGTACGCCTTGCACATCTTAGTCTGTTTACTTTAGTATTTGATGTTTTATATAACTCATATAATTCCCTATTACATCTCATTCGCCATTCTCCATTTTCCTTAATAGGTCCATATCTCCTTCTGAGTATCTTTCTTTCAAAAACAGCCAATCAATTTGTCACGTTCAGTCAGGGGAATAAACGTAATGAGTATAAGATATGTTTTTAATGTGTTTCGTGATACGTTTATCATTAATATACATATATTACTTACATTACCGTGCTACACGAGTCATGAAAAACATATAAAAGTTTAAACATGATTCTACTATACTACAACTGCCGGATCTCCGGCTCTGAAGTTTAGGTTGTACGAGGGGTAATGGGAGAACTCGCCCTCTACTGCCAATAAGGAAATGGTTGAAGTGGGAGTGAACGTCTGCCACAACCAATCACTGCTCTTGTCGCAGCTATAGCGCGCTAGTAAGGTATCAAATTGCTGAGATTTGTCAGTTGTATGTCTTCTAACCGCATACATAAAGCGGCCTCTCCCACTGAATATCCATATCTGCAACAATGTCGTGAAAACATCAGGGTTGGAGAATCAGTGGCTGGACTACAGATAGAAGTGAGTGCATAGTTTCCTCCCCCTTCCCTTATAAAACTTCACAACGTTTAGAATACCAACTCCAACAGTGCCACCATTAGAGTTGTGCAGAATAAAAAAAAGTTAAATAGTTCTGAAAATAACCTAACATATTGTTCGGTTACATAATAAATCCGAATCAGTAATAGAAATATCGAAAGTGGTTCCATATTTCGTAATTTGCTAAGAGAAAATGGTTACCTTGGAAGAATGGCCCTAAGGAAGTTCTTTGTCAAAATTAAAGAAAAAATTAACTGATCAAATTATCCACTATACTATCACTTTTTACGCTAACTCTATATGGAAATAACTGTTTCATTAACTGATTGGAAAGTTTAACTCTCAATGACTTTGCTGTATGATTTATCTGTACACGTACCGCAAAGTTGGCATCTTCTTCTTCGGCTTTCCCCCACTTATAGGTTTTCCGTCTTCAGTTCCCAATTATTTCTATCATTCCAATCTCCTTCTTCCAAATTCCTATCATCCATTATAGTTCTGACGTAGATTTTCCATCTCCATCTTGGTCTGCCACGTTTATTTCTTCCAGGGGGTGACCATTGGTATATATTTTTTGGCCATATTCCACTTTCCATTCTTTGTATATAGCCATACCATTTAAGTGTTTCATTTTCAATCCTCTTAACAACAGATGTGGTAACATTTATTTCTCTCCAAAGGAATTCATTTCTTATTTTATCCTGTCTTGGTTTTTGGAGGCTTCTTCTAAAATAATCAATTTCAACTGTTCTAATTTTATTCTTTTGTAATTCCGTCAAAGACCAAGTTTCACTTCCATATGACAAAATGTTCTGTATTATGCTCTTATAAATTTTCAGTTTAGTTACCTTTGTAATATTTTTGTTCCAAAGTATTCCATGTAATGTCTTAGTTACATTTTTTGCCATTGAAATTTTAGTCTGTACATATCTTTCACAGGTACCTAAACTTCTAATGATTGATCCAAGATATTTAAAAAATTCACTTCCTTTTATTTTCCCTGTTTCGAGTATGAGGTCATCCACATCCTTACCCAAACACATAAATTTTGTTTTCTGTAAATTTATATTCAGTCTCCATTTTTTATATTCTTCCATTAGTTTATTTATCATATATTTCATATCTTCTTCATCCCGTACAAAAATTATTTGATCATCTGCAAACAACAATGAATGTAGTAGAAGTTGTCATAACAACGCAAAAAAATGGGTATTATGAAAGCAAAAGTTTATTAAAACATACTTTATTCCTTTGTCTGCCCCAATGGTCTAGTTAAGTTCCGAGGGTCGCGGGTTTCAACCCGATCGGCATCGATGCATTTTAGGATGGAAAAATCCAAGAGATAAGTCCTCCAGAAGGGACCTTAAGCTGTGGGTACTGAGTTGAAGATTTTCAGCCTCTTAAAAGAACCGCAAGCCTACATAAAGAGACCTCTGTGTAAAATTTACTGTTACCTATCAAAGTAATACTTTACTAGCCTATCTAGATGTCTTATTGAGGAGATGTGCTAACCACATGTTACTCGTTGATATTTATCGGCAAAGAAGCGTAACTAAATTAGCAAAGTTTGACAGTTCAATAAAAGCCGGCATCTTTCACTGCATGATCTTGAACGGTAAATTAGGCCCAAATGCCCTATAAATGTAGTATAAATGAAACATCATAAATATATATACATCTGACAGATATTTAGTCACAAATTCAAAATATAAACTATTACTTATTCTTTACGTTAGATATAGTAAAATTAGATAATCATATAAGATGAAAAGACAAAGTAAGAATACAACGAATGATTAATAAATAGATACAATATACCATATGAAAAATAATAACAAGTATCCTGTTATAATGGCTATTTAACTCATGCCCCAAATGGGAGACAATGACCAATCACATTACAATGTTTTTTTTATTTACAACCAATCACAATCTTTTTCACCTCAATTTTATCAGTTTAATTTTATTACTGTAAAATCAAGCTCCTCCTTTTTTAACACTCTGAATAGACTAAAACATTATTTTCCAGTGACGGACTCTCTAAGAAATACGTTGAATATAACAAAATCTATATATTGAAATGCAAGAATCCTAGAATACATGTGGCTACCAGATTGTATATATAGTGCATGAATGTAACCAGTTGTGCTTACGGGATATAATAACATTTGTAGTAATTGATTATACCACAAAAACACTGTTTGCACTTTCTTGAATGTATTATTTCCCAGGTAATAACATTCCAGAAAAATATAATTGACATATTTACATCATAGGACATCGGAAATTAATTAATATGGACTGATGTGTTTCATTTTTTCTCCACTAGGGTGCATTCTTACACGACTTTGATCCTAATAAATAATATGATCTGGTTGCAGTGAAACATAACGTTTCTCATTTGTTTTCAAACATCGCCATTTACATTAAATATATACATATTTTAAAATAACTATATTTAAATAATTATTTGTGAGTAAACAGCTTAATTTTATTCGTTAAACAATCCTAAAAAATGACACTCTTGATTTCCAAATTCTCTAGATAAAATCACTCCTCACTTCATGAGTCGTAAATTTATCGATAATTTTTAAATAACTCGTGGCATTACTTGTGACTATTATTCTCATGCCACAAATGCTAGTCAATGGTCAGTCACGTTTCAATGAATCTTGTTTTACAATCAATGACAGTCGTGTTTCACCTCGCTCTTTATCGATTTCTCTTTATCAGCTCCTGCTTTTGTGATAAAGAATGCTCCCCCTTTTTAATGTTCTGAACAGGTCAAAGCATTATTTTTCTCCAACAAATACATTGAATAAAGAAAATAATGAAACGATTCCTTGATTTTACTGAGTTTGATGTGTTTAATTATTTCTCCACTTGGGTGCACTCTTACAATATTTCGATCTTATTTGACAATAAATAATATGATCAAGCAGCAGTGAATGAACATAACCTCACATTTCTGTTTGTTTTCAAACATCGCCGTTTACATTAAATATATAAATATTTTAAAATAACTATAGTTAAACAATGATTTGTGAGTAAACAGCTTAATTTTATTCGTTAAACAATCCTAACAAATGACATTCTTGATTTCCAAATTTTCTAGATAAATTCACTCCTCACTTCATGAGTCGTAAATGTATCGATAATTTTTAAATCACTCGTGGCATTACTTGTGATAAATATTCAGATATGAGTTATTAGACTATGTTATATTAAATACTAAGGAAAATTACGGAAATTATTCCTTTCACCTGACAATATACGAACTCTGGCCTCTTGCATCATGGTGTCAATTCAAATACAGGAAACAAGGTGTTAATTCAGCTTCATGCCTGATTATTGGATTTCAAGGAAGACCAGAAATTTTATGACGCAGAAAATGGAAAATTTTGTTTGAATTGCATTGTATAGATATATTTTGTTTAATATGTCTGTTTTATGTATTTCAATGCGCATTTCAACCTCAAGGTTGTAAGCTATAAAAGCAATTAATTTCATTACAATAGGCAAGCTCATTTGCGATTGTTCACGACAAGAACTAGCATGGTTCATTTATTTTATTACACTTCTTTTTTCAAATTTTACCTTACTCTTAGTTATTAATAATATTATTTACTAATCCTATCTTTATATTTGGGATAATTTTGTTTTGTCACATGATCAATGATAGTCGAAATATAGAGCATTTACGTGAGATTGTAAAGCTCTCTGTACCTCGTATACTGGGAGTCGATAACAATAATTTTGAGATTTTTTTGGCAAATGCCCCAGGTTGTCTTTCGACATTCCTGGTCTTCTCTCCTGGCATGGCGTACTTGTAACCCACTTCTGAGGTTGGGGCGCCTGGAAGGCGGGATTACGATAATATGATGGGTGATGATGATAGTGGTGCGCCAGGAGAGTCCCTAATCCTAAGCTTAATCTAAGATGAATATGAATGATGATGATTGCGATGGCCGTATGATTTAATAATAATAATTTTATTGCAGCCAAATAGCCAGGATTAAAGTAGGATACATTTTAAATTTACATTTTTGCATATTAACAAATTGTCTTTGTTCTTTCTGTGCATAGCTCAATGTGATATCGGTCACATGTTTTTTTGCATAGCATACATTTACAGTCTATGTTTGGTTCATGAATTTTTTTGTTCTTGCATATCAGGTGGTGGAATCCGTGGATTGCCAGCCTAGTGATGACGTGTCTCATTTCGAAATTTTCTTTTGTCCAAGCCCCTTACTGTTTATACTAGAAACCGAAGAAATCCTTAGAATTACCCAAAAAGATGGTATCTTCTCGTGCGCATATACGGACGACATCGTAATCGGTTCCAGAGACACTTCAGGAAACAATAAACGAAGAGGAAAAATGGTGCTCCAAGAACAAGCTGGACATTAATATATAAAAAAACGGACACAATGATCTTCAGAAACGGAGGAAGAGCCGCCATAAATGGCCATATGATTTCGGGGGCCGTTTGGGCCTTAAAATTTTCCTGACATTTGTCTTACAGGTGAGGAAAAACCCCGATAAAAACCTCACCCAGAAAAACTGTCCCGACCGGGGATCGAACCCGGGCCCGCTGGGTGACAAGGCAGCACGCTACCTCGAGACCACAGCGGTGGACTACTTTGAGACATTTATTTTTAATGATCTGAACTTTCATTTTGTGAAATACAGCGAGTAAAATCCAGGCCACACAGCCGTTCAGCAGAATAAGTTTGTTCATATGAAACAATGTAGTCGACTTGAAAAATTGTATAAAATTGCAATTGCAGCATTATATTTTTTTAAAGGATGTGTCGATTATGAATTTTGCTCATTCGTTTCGAATCAAAATAGAGTCTAAGATACTTGACTTTAATGCTCCAAGCAGAGACTGCGAGTGAACAAAGTGACTTGGGCCGGAGATTGTCATTATGTAATGCCACGAGTGATTTAAAAATTATCGATAAATTCACGACTCACGATGTGAGCACTGAATTTATCTAGAGAATTTGGAAATTAAAAGTGGCATTTGTTAGGACTATTTAACGAATAAAATTAAGCTGTTTACTCACAAATCATTGTTTAACTATAGTTATTTTAAAATATTTATATATTTAATGTAAACGGCGATGTTTGGAAAGAAATCCGAAATGCGAGGCTATGTTCATTCACTGCTGCTTGATCATATTATTTATTGCCAAATAAGATCGCAATATTGTAAGAGTGCACCCAAGTGGAGAAATAAAGAAACACATCAAACTATGTATCACAATCAACATTACGGGTTATACATTTATTTTTTTAGTAAACTACTCAGTAAAATCAAGGAATCTTTTCATTATTTGCTATATTCAATGTATTTGTTGGAGAAAAATATTGCTTTGATCTGTTCAGAACATTAAAAAGGAGGAGCTTTCTTTAACACAAAAGCAGGAGCTGATATAGAGAAATCGACAAAGAGCGAGGTGAAACACGACTGTCATTGGTTGTAAAACAACATTCATTGAAACGTGATTGGTCATTGACTAGCATTTGTCGCACGAGTTAAATAGGCATAAGTAATGCCACAAGTGATTTTCAAATTATCGATAAATTCACGACTCACGAAGTGGAAATTAAGAGTGGCATTTGTTAGGACTATGTAACGAATAAAATTAAGCAGTTTACTCACAAATCATTATTTAACTATAGTTATTTTAAAATAGTTATATATTTCATGTAAACGGCGATGTTTGAAAACAAATGAGAAAAGATTGGTACGCGTCATTTGCTTCTTTTGTTCGTCACTGCAACCAGATCATATTATTTATTGCCAAAGGATCTCAATATTGTAAGAATGCAAGCTAGTGGATAAATTTATAATTAATTAATAATTTTTTATGTCCTCTGATGTAAATATGCCAAATATATTTTTCTGCAACGTCATTTCCTAGAAAATAATTATTTTAAGAAAGTGCAAAAGTGGTTTATTTTTTTTGTGGTATAATCAATTTCTACAAATGTTTTATATTATCTCCGGCATATACTATCTTCTGACTTTCATGCACCATATATACAATCTGGTATCCGTATTTCTTGGGGGCCAGTCACTGAAAAATATTGTTATGACCTATTCAGAATGTTAAAAAGGAGGAGCTTTCTTTAATATGATAAAATTCACTTGATAAATTCGAGGTGAAACACGACTGTGAATGGTTATAAATAAAAAATCATTGAAATTTGATTGGTCATTGACTCCCATTTGGGGCATGAGTTAAATAGTCATGGAAATTTGTTAAAAAGGATCACTTGAATTTTTATTCCATTAATCCTTATTTATTAATACTCGAACCAAGTAAGTATTATATTCAAGTGATTCTGGAATAAATACATTTTTCATGGAATTGTCTGAAACAAGAGTTTCGAAAATAAATATGTATCGTCAGCGAAGGAAGCTTATAAATCTATGGCTGTTCCTACGTAACTATACTGTATGACAGCATTTGATGAACGGATATTCATTTTTTTTTCTGCACAGTTATATACTAGGAAAATATCCTGTTCAGCCTGAAAGTGGAATCTTTCCAATGTTTATTTTTATCTATTCGATGACCTCCGTTTTTTCTCCGGTGGATAATTTCTTGATATACGAACCAACCTGCTTGTTGACATTCGAAATACGTACGAATTCGATTTATGTCTTGTCTTTTTCATCAATTCATTTCACCTTTGCTTAATATCTAGTTGTCTCCTTATTTTCTTTCTATTTTGTATATATCCTTGATTTATGTAAGATTATCCTTAAGGTATTCGTGGCGCGTCTCACCGCTGGGATCTAGAGGTCTAGTCTCGGTCATTCCATGGGTTTCGTGGAGGACGAAACGGAGCTTGGGCAGATTTTTCTCGGGGTTTTCCCGTTTCCCCTGTCACAAATTTCATTCCTTCAGACTCATTTCATGCATTGCTTTCCATTTCGTTCATACGCCCTGTGACGGTGGGTGAGGGATCGTCGGCCGGCACACTTGTCGTTCACATACCACTAAAATACAGCGGCTTCATCTTATTTCATCCCTCGATCCGGCCCCTGAGTTGGACACGAGTTGAGGAGAATCATCCAGTATGCTTCTATCTTTCATATAGCATCAATCCTAGTTTCTGAGGGCATAGGTTAGAGTTGACGGGTCACTGCTTCATAAAATCTACTTTTCATTTCTTTGTTTAAATATTTGTATTTCCAAATTATATAATTCATGCAGCCTGGTATTTGGCTGTCTTATTAGTTCGATACATTAGATCATTTTTGAATGATCCTTAGATAGTTACCTCAATTCCTGGGTACATAAAAACCATGGCCTGCTCAACATCTTTCCCTCCAGTTTCAAAATGCATCCCAAAGGACATTTACTTCTGGTCATAGATCTAGTTTAGTAGATGGTATTTCAATATGAAATCTTCGACAGTTGAAATGGAATTCATTTTAGTAAACTTTAAAAGTAGCCTTCATTCAATAAATAACATTTTAAAAAATCAAAGTTCCGAAATGAACATCTTAAGAACAAAAGGCTGCAGAGAATTATATCATATAAAACACTACAATATAATTACAGTGAGCAACAAAAAAGAAACTATTTTTTGTCTCAGAAAGAAAAATATGTGAATCTGATAGTATTTGTTCTCCTGAATTCAAATATGATACCGGTTTTTCTCCATCACGCAAAGTTTCCGAGAGACAGGAAGTTATAATTTCTAACACTTTAATATTTTCTACATTCGTAACTACACAATATTCGAACATTCGGACTCACCTAGAAATTAAGAAATGACCATTTTCTGCTATATTTTGCTTGTGGAGCATCCCTCTTGATGGTCCAACAATAATCGGCCAGCATATTAGGATTGCATATGCCTTGATATCTCTTTTCCATAGCTGAAACCAGCTGAGTTAGTTCATTTGGTTTTATTTTACAATGGACAAATGGACGAAAAAACGTTTATTAAAAATAATTATTTAAATCCATTAATTGGAATTGAAATAAAAAACTGTGAGTGATGGAGAAATTCCTAATACATATTTGAAAACACGATAAAAACTGCACTAAGTACAACTATTGGTATTCATGAGACAAAAATCATGTTGACCAGAGTTATTTTTCGTTTAAATGATAAAACAAGAGAAAACGAAACCAATGGATCCAAAATGTTCAGAGAATGGATACCACATGAATTCTTAAGTAGGATACAACTGTAGAACAGAGAAACTATATATATTGGAAGGCCGAGGAGAGAATAGAGAGAGAAAAAGAAACCTGCAAGACGGTACAGATGTAATGACAATGATGATGGTAAACTAATAATAATAATTAATAATAATAATAATAATAATAATAATAATAATAATAATAATAATAATAATAATAATAATAATAATAATAATAAATAGAGTAACAACAATAACAACAGTAATAATAACAGCCTGGCACTAGCGAACCAAGAGGTTCATGCCCTCGTAAATTTTTAATACATTCCTGGCCTGACCTAACATTTTTCAATAATCCAATATATAATTAATCTCCCTCAAATTATAGTTAATGTTATTCTTCCATCTTATTCTTTTGCGAACCTTTGGGTGATTTTCCTCTTGTTTTCCTACAAAACTTTTCGTATTCCTCTTTCATTCCCCATTCATATTACATATATTGTGTATGGCATTTTTCGATACTGGAAGAACCACCGTTCTATATATTTATTATAAAAATGTTCAGAAAACAATTCTCTGTAATGCATAATAATGATAATTATATGTTTCCAGAGTTAATATTATATTTAATTTTTTTGTACATCGTTCCCATTTATAATTTCGTTCCTAGAAATTTTAATTTCGTCACTTCTTCAAAAGTTCTCCAATAATTTGCTATTAATATCCACTCTTATTTAATATTGCATTTATATGTGTAACTATGGACTCTTACTTTAAGGGAGGAGAAAAGATTACGAGTAAGTTATATGAGAATGAAGTTCTTTGGAAATTTTTTGGACCAAAGAGAGAAGAACAGACATGTGAATGGAGAAGACTACTTAATAGTGAACTACATGGTCTTTATAGTAAATTAGATATAATAAGAACATTTTTTTAATTTTTTTATTTAGAGCCCCACCGCCACTCCCCGGGTTACCTCGGGCATAATGCCCTTATCCCCGGGTCTTCTCTATGTCCCTATCTATATCTTATCTTTATTGAAATACATAATAAATATACAATTCGGGTATTTTAAGTGTGTTGTTGTTACATAAAATTAAAATAAAGTGTGTTTTGTTTGTTTGTATGTGTGTTAATGTATGTGACTGTGTTTAGTGCTTGTTTGTGTATATGTGTGTGTGTGTGTGTAGCAGTAGTAGTAGTAGTAGTAGTAGTAGTAGTAGTAGTAGTAGTAGTAGCAGTAGTAGTAGTAGTAGACTGGTGACGATTTTAACGCCTCTCTTGTCTCCACTGGTCTTCATCTCTTCTTAATACCAAGACTCTTCTTGTGTACTTGGTGAGGGATTTGAAGGCTTCCTTCCCGGTCCAGAATGCTAAGACGGGCGGCCATTGTGTTTCACCGATCACGGCTGCTTCCTCCAGCTCCTGCCTGAAGACATTGTACTTGGTACATTGATAGAGCACGTGGACTACGTCGTCCTCTCCGGGGTTGAAACAATCACAGAGAGGTGAGTCGGCACGTCCTCTTTCGTGCAGTTTGGAGCGGAACAGTCCATGACCCGAGAGGATTTGTGTGATGTAGTGGCTTGGAGTTATCCATGTAGTCTGCATTCTTTATAATAAGAACAGTTAAGTGTCGTAGATTGCGAATGACCTTAATATGAATGAAAGATGTGCATGGAAACGTCTCGTAGGAAAATCAGAGGGAAAACGCCAAGTTAATAAATCAATAATGAACTGAGAGAATAATATTAACAATGATTTGAAGAAAGTACATTGTGCAGGGGATAATTGGAAAAATATTAGCTCAGGATAGGGATGTATGGAGAAATTATATTCGCGCGGCAATGAACTTACGGGTTCGATAGCGCCAGTGAATGAGTTAGCTAGTTATGTGTAACCATAAGAGGCCTAGGGAGCCCTTTGGTCTACCAGCTGGTTGTTGACGTCAAATTCATATATATATATATATATATATATTAATTAGGTCTACAGAGGTGGATGATCATCCAGCCAATATACGAGTAAGATGTGATCAGCTAGATGGGTACATCGGCCGTTATAACAGTTTTATCAACCTGATGACACTATTTATTGTAGCTATCTAAATTTCCAATGATGATGGGTTACCATTGGTCCTGTTAATGACTCAAATACACGAGGAAATTTATTCTCCCAAGGGATCTCGGACAACTGCAAACACCGTAACTGTGCATCATGACATAATGCTCAGCTGCGGCTACACACAAAAATAATAGATAGATAGATAATCGGTTGATTAATGTCTTTGACATCGTCCTATACCTAATAGCCAATTTTGTCGGTCCATCCAATCTCCTGGTTGTAGATGTTTCTCCTTCATATATAAACATATTCACTGACTCCAGGAGGCTTTAGGTCTTCCTCTGCTTCGTCTTCCCTCAGGGTTCCATTCCAAAACAGATTTTGGTAGTCGATCCTCTTCCATTCGCTGGACGAAAATAATAATATAATAAATTTAATTATACATATATTTTAATATACTTTGTTATAAACCTCAAGGCCGAAGAAATGTAGGAAGGCCGAAACGACGTTGAAAGGACGATCTGTAGAATATTGTGAAGCGAGGGTGGGGGCTGAACGGGCCAATAGGCCCATACCTTGAAGAAACATAACTTACTTACTTACTCACTGGCACTATCGAACCCGAAGGTTCATGGCCGCGCGGACATAAGCTCTCCATACATTCCTATCCTGAGCTAATGCTTTCCAATCATTCTCTGTAGAATCTACTTCCCTTAAATCATAGTTAATGTTGTTCTCCCACCTCATTCTTGGTCTACCAACTGGGCGTTTTCCCTCTGGCTTTCCTACAAGAAGCTTCCATGCACGTCTTTCATTCCCCATACGCGCAACATGTCCTGCCCATCGCAGTCTACGAGACTTAACTGTTCTTATTATATCTGGCTTCCTATAAAGACCATGTAGTTCATTGTTATGTAGTCTTCTCCATTCACCTATCTGTTCATCTCTCTTTGGTCCAAAAATTTTCCTAAGAACTTTATTCTCAAATACTCGTAATCTCCTTTCCTCCCTTAAAGTAAGAGTCCATGTTTCGCACCCATATAATATAACTGGTAGAATAATAGTTTTATATATTTTCAGCTTAACGTTTTTTGAAAGGAGTTGGGACATCAAGAGTCTCTGCAATGCATAATAGCATGCATTTCCAGAATTGAGTCTATGTTTCATTTCTTTGTGCATCTCATTCCTATTTGTGATTATTGTTCCTAGGTATTTGAATTCAGCCACTTCCTCAAAATTTCTCTCATTTGTCATTAGCTGTCCATTTCCATTATATACTGAATTTCTACGTGTGACCATATATTTAGTTTTACTGATATTTACTTCCAGTCCTAATTTCTTAGTGTTACTCAATAGTGTGTGCGTGTTGGCCTTTAGTATCTCCTCGCTATCGGCCAGTAGTACTACATCATCAGCATAAACTAACAGCTTATTAATACCATTGAGTTGTAAGCCTTCCTCATTCTCTAAAGATTTAATGGCATGCTCTAGTACAAAAATTAAATAGTAGAGGAGATAGTGCATCTCCTTGTTTCAACCCATTCTGGATTTCAAAAGTGTCTGAAAACTGTTTGCCTACACGCACCCTACTCTTTGAGCCATTTAGACACATTCGTATAAGTCTAACTAACTTTTTAGGAATTCCGAACTCCAGCAGGATACTATATAACTTCTCCCTCTTAATTGAATCATATGCTTTTTTGAGTCTACATATAGTTGATGTACAGTACCATTATATATGAAGAAACATAAAGGGATTAAAAAAAATTAAAGGAAAAATTACTATGATATATTTTAATATTTTTATAGTGACTAGTTTTTAAACAGTTAATTTTCGGATATGAATGTTAAAGATTAATTCAAGATTATAATGAAAAAATAATTGTTAGATACTGTAATAGTCGTATGAAATCATAGTTATTGTATTAACACTCCCACTACACATTCTAACAAACATGTTAACACGAAAAAAGTGAGATCATAAATTGTTATATATAAATGTTGTTTTAATGTGGAATGTCCATAGATGCATTTGGCGAGATAACTGCAGTGGTAAGTAAAGTAATTTATAAGATAATTCTTTCTTATTAAAATCAGAATATTGTCACATTAAGAATAAAACATAATGGCGTGCATGTTTGAAGTGAAAGCTGTATTACGGAACTGAAATTTAAACATCGACAGGGATCTGATTATGTTATGTTTATTCACTTTAAATGCATTAGAATTGTGTTAAATTATCTTCCCCTTGAACTACCGACATTGACAACTAGCCTCATTACATTCCTTTCACATGCAATGTAATTGTAAATGTCAAATTCAATGTTTTGTTTCATTTAAATATAAAAAAATAAAATTATAGATATTATTTTATCTTGGAATCTACTATCCTGTTACAGTTAGTAAGGAAATGCTATAATCAGCTGATTAGTAATAATTAATATTTATAAAGTAATGTATAACCCTCCATGGTATCTTTACCTTGTCGTGGTGGAGTGGCTTGCGTGTTTAAATGATCCTGAGAGCTATGCCGGCGGTAGCATTGCTGCCGATAGGGTAAGGGGAATGAACGACTTGCATGGAAGCTTCTTGTAGGAAAGTCAGAGGGAAACGCCCAGTTGGTAGACCAAGAATGAGGTGGGAGAATAACATTAAGTATGATTTGAGGGAAGTAGATTATACCGGGAATGATTGGAAAGCATTAGCTCAGTATAGGGATGTATGGAGAGCTTATGTCCGTGCGGCCATGAACCTACGGGTTCGATAGTGCCAGTGAGTAAGTAAAGTAATATATAATGAAGAAATAAAACAAACACACTTTTTTAAAAATAGGATTAAGTAACTGGGGCTGGAATTAAATATCAACAAAACTATGTACAGGGACGTACTTATGAAGAAATATATTATTAAAAAGGGGGAATGGAACTTAAGAATCCATCCATAGTAATTCTGCCCGAAGGCAGGTCCTTCACTGCAATCATAGCATTTTCATGCTATGCTTGCAGCTTTACTAGGGAATTGTGTAGGTGTGGTAGCTTCCCGTTGCTTTCCACACCAGTGAAGGATGATGATGATAATGATAATGGTAAGGATGATAATGATAAGGATGATGGCCATATGATTTCGGGGACCGTTTGGGCCTTAACTTTTTTCTGACATTTGTCTTACAGGTGAGGAAAAACCCCGATAAAAACCTCACCCAGAAAAACTGCCCCGACCGGGGATCGAACCCGGGCCCGCTGCGTGACAAGGCAGCACGCTACCTCGAGACCACAGCGGTGGACTTAACTTAAGAATATAGACGAAAATATTAGAAGGGTCATATAGAAAGAATGGAAGACAGCTAAAGAAGATAGACCAATGGACAGTAGAAGAACAAGAGGAAGACCAGCCATGAGATGGATAGACAGTGAATGCACATCCAATGCACGTCTTCCTCCGAGGAGTGATTTTGCAAATAAACAGGATGAAAAGCCTACAAATTATGATTAAGAAGAAGAAGAAGAACTTAAGAATATATGTGGAAAATAATGCACAAAAGAGTAATTGAATCAACATATTTAGTTTTAGATCAAAGAGAGACAATCATACAAGCGAATAGAGAAGAATACATAACAGTGAGCTGCATGATATTTATTGGTTACTAGATGTACTGTGAACAATTAGATCTCGTATATTGCAATGTGCAGAGATAGGTGATAAGAATGAGGAACGAAAGTGGGGCATGGAAACTACTTGTAGGAAAACATGGGTTTCAACAACTAACTGGCAATATCGAATTCGATTCGGCGCGTATATTATAACCTGTATTATACATCCCTATACTCAGATAATGTTTTCCAATCGTTCCCTGTATAATTAACCTCTTTTAAATCATGGTTAATGTTGCACTCCGATGTGATAAAGCTTTTAAACTAACTCGCCGGCAGTATCGAATCCGGAAAGCCATAACCGCGCGGACATAAGCTCTCCACACATCCATATCTCATGTGAAAGTTTTTCAATTATCCCCTGTATATATATCAAATTGTAGGCTTTCACGGCAGGTGTATTGATTCCTGTTGGGTTTGTCTTTCGGGCTAAAACATTAGGGAAAATAATTTCAAAATACTTTGACTTAATTAAAATATAAGTATTGCTATTTCGATAAATATAACTCCGAAACGTAGTTAAAGTACAGTATACCTCGCACAATAGGGTACAGAAGTACAGTATACCTCGCACAATAGGGTACAGAGACAGAAAAAACTCTGAAGTATATGAATACAAAAATTAAATGCATAAAATTAATCTTAAGTTACTACAATACAAGACTGAATTATATAAAAATGTTCTGCACAAAAATTTAAAATACTGTACAAATAAACCATTCTGAACAAAATAAAAAAGTTGTTATTGCTAATTGGTGGAGAGTATACTATTGTATGATGCGGAAACGTGGATGTTAAGCAGAAAGCAAGCACATAAACTATTGGTGACAACAATGGACTTCTGGAGGAGAGCTCCTAGAAATTCAAGAAGACACAAAATTAGAATTACTGAAATCAGAGAAATAATGGATGTTCAAAAATATGTTCTACAGGTTATCGAAGAAAGAAGAAGAAATCGTTTGGCCTCGTAAAGCGGATGCCAGATGACAGGATATGATAAATTCTGAAGGGGAGAGTAACAGAAGAAAGGGGAGATGAAAAGAACAGTGGGTTCAAGGATTGCAAAGAGTTATACTGTCGAGAGGATTAACAGACATTGAAGCAGATAATAGGAATTTATGGAGGAGTAAAATTTACAGTGGGTAGTATGGAAACTGCTGTATTGTAGAGGAATTTCTAATAAAGAATAAATTATGAGAAAGAAAAAATAAACACTCAATCAGTACAGTAAGGAACACACAAAACAATAAAATTAATGTTTATACTTGTATTGAAATGTAAGAAAATAAATGCATAAACATATAAACAAAATTAAGGATTTTAGGGTTAATAAATTCTATCTTCAACCCACAATTAGTCCAAAAAAATCATTCAAGACTAAAAGTGTATAAAACACTGGCTCTTCCAACTCTTTTGAATGGTAGTAAAGTATGGACATTGAAACAGAAGGATATACAGAGACTTAGATCTACCGAAATGAGATACCTTCAGAGAACTGCAGGATAGACCCTACTAGATCACAAAAAAAAAAAAAATGAACACATCTTAGAAGAATTAAACATGGAACCTTCAAAAAACAAAATTTCTGATTATAAATCAAGATGGATGCAACATGCTCATCGAATGGAAGATCACACGATCCCCAAACAAATGTTAAGTTATCAAGCTGCGGGAAGAAGAAGACCAGGACGTTCACTCAAAATACTTTTGGACGGTATTTATATTGAGGCCGAAACAAGTCAACAAATGACCTAAATTCGTGAATGGACTATAGTGATGATGATGATGTATTGAAATGTGAGAAAACCACAGAAGTATACTAGAAAATTATATTGAGGATAAATAAAAATAAGTTATAGAATTGGAATGCAATCAATTAGTTAAGCAACTGATTGTAGAAATGCAAGCATTATAGGTAGTTTAATTAATATTATAATTAGTTGGATATTCAAGGAGAGTATGTATGCAATTATAATCACTTGGTGGAACTGGAAATATACGTAAGTAAGGAATGCATGAGGTACGAAGTCGCGGTCTGTCTGGAGCCAGAATTCCAGTGAATAACATTATTCACAAAACACTACAACATATCTGTAAACCACACGCTTCCGGTCCCAAATCCTGTTTCAAATCAATTAACGCATCAAGGTCCTTGAAGATTTTTAAATTACCACAAATTACACCAACGCTACGCAGCACAATAAATCAATGTTGTTTTCTTCTTTAAATAACAGATATCTGTTCACAAAAATAATTTATCAGCAAGGTGTGAGAGTTAATATAAAATTATAGAATATTCACCTGAAAGGTCCGTCTCCTCAACTTAATTAATAATTTAACTGTAGCGCTTTCGGGACTTGTCCCATCATCGGCAGGATTCAAAACTGGTGTTTCACTGAAGATCTGCATGTATTGCGTTCGTTTTCGTCTATCAGGCTGTCGTTGTGAGCTGCTTTCATGAATACAATACATGCAACCCCCTCTACCAGATCTTCAGTGAAACACCAGTTTTGAATCCTGCCGATGATGGGACAAGTCCCGAAAGCGCTACAGTTAAATGATTAATTAAGTTGAGGAGACGGACCTTTCAGGTGAATATTCTATAATTTTATATTAATTTTGAATAAACCTCAACGCAACACATCATGAATCTTATAAAAGAAGGTGTGAGAGTATTATGCAGTATGTTCTGTGAAAAGTCCGTCACGCAGGAACTGCATAAACTAAGGAAATTTCTCAGCAAATCAAATTTACTGTCCGATTTTCTGGTTTACAAAATGTATATTCATTTTTGTCAACCATAAATTGACGAAATACTAATGTTGGAAGAATGAAGTACTTCAGGGAACACCAATTAGTGTAAATAATAAAATAAATGTATTACTATATGGAGATGATATCGCAATAATTCAGAAAAGTGAAGAGAACTTACAACGTTTAATATTTAAGTTGAGTCCAATTGGAAGCGAATATAACTTCAAAATACCCACAAAAAAAAAGACAAAGTAATGGCCCATCCAGGAAAATACCATGTACTCTCCTAAATATTAATAGAAGACAAAATATTGGAACAAGTATCTAATTTTGATTACCTTGGATGTAATATAAGGTATGACATTGACCAACCTCATGGGCTAGTGGTCAGCGTTTCTGACCACAGTCCATGAGGTCCCGGGTTCGATTCCCGGTCAAACCATAGGAATTTTTCCTTAAAGGGAATTATTCCTATAGTTGCCCATGGTCTAGAATTTAGTTTGAATTTAGGTTAAGGTTAGGTTAAGAACTCTCCTGGAGCTTCATTATCATTTATCACCCATCATATCATCGGTATAACGTAACTCCGCCTTCCAGATGCCCCCAACCTAAGAAATGGATTACAATTCCGTCAATGTCAGGGGATAAAAACAGAAATGTCATAATAGACAACCTGGTGGCATTGGATGTATACATATAAAAAGCTATGACAGAGTCAGTCAGTATGTGGGAAAATAAATAGAACTCTCCACAATAAAACTTGAAAAGACACAAAGTTAAAATTTTATAAAGTAATGCCGGTATTAATGTTCGGTAGTGAATCTTCAGTAGCCTCCGACCAGGAAACAACACCTAGAAGTACTCGCTACTGAAGATGCCCTCCGCAGTTGAGGGAGAAACGTCTGGTAGGAACAGCAGTAATGGACCACGATCACATAGTCCATAATCACTCAACATTATGATTACCGACCGTGAAAAGCCTGCATTCAACGAATATGAAGAAAATTGGAAAGTCCAGCTGGATCGTATGAATAACGAAAGCATCCCAGCACTAGCGTAGAACTGTCAACCGCAAGGAAGAAGAGCTGTGGGATGTCCGAGAAGAGATGATTCTAACAGTGTGAAGAAAGAACAGGCAAGATTACCTAATTCCTGCAAGGAAGATGATGATGACTAATTTCTTGTGACAGTTATGTGAATAAGTCAGAACTGCAGTTAAAACAAACAGGGATTGTTTAATTCACTTCTCATGGAAGGATTTCGCTGATTTTTGGAGAATATTTAAATAGCGCATACTTACACGGAAACTGTCAATAATTGCACGCCGAAACCTACCTTGAAATTTCTCCACAGAAATTTTATGATATACCAAGGCCGTGTCCAAAAAATATATAACTAACTACCTAACCCACTGGCACTATCGAACCCGCAGGTTCATTGCTGCGCGGACATAATCTCTCCATACATCTCTATCCTGAGCTAATGTTTTCCATTCATTCCCTGTATAATCCACTTCCCTCAAATCATAGTTAATGTTATTCTCATTCTTGGTCTACCAACTGGGCGTTTTCCCTCTGGTTTTCCTACAAGAAGCTTCCATGCTCGTATTTCATTCCCCATTCGTGCCACATGTTCTGCCCATCGCAGTCCATGAGACTTAACTGTTCTTATTATGCCTGGCATCCTATAAAGACCACGTAGTTCACTGTTAAGTAGTCTTCTCCATTCACATGTCCGTTTTTAATTGCAAGGCATAGAAATTGAAGCTAGAATCTAATAATGGCAAATCACTGTGAGAAGCAAATGGACTCCCTGCGTGAGTAAAGCTGAATGAAGTGAGATGAGACGCGGCGTGCGGAAAGGATGTCAGCGTTGGAGTGTGGCGGGACGTGACATGCAGGGAGGTTATCAGGGTTATCCATTTCGCCAATTCAGGGGTTTTATTACTTTCCTGTAGTTTAAGTTAGAGTTTTGGCCCTGGATTTTAATGTATTGCAGTTAAAAAACGGCATGAAAATCTGCTACTTGACATCCCACAATACATAATTAATTTCTACTTTAATGTCTTTACTGTATCTATTACTAAGCTTTGGAATTTCCTACCACAAGACTTAGAGACTGCCGGATATTAGCCTCTAAAATAAATTAAAACTCTTTATACTGCTTTCTGATCTTTCGTTTCTCTGATAACACTTTGGAATTTCCTACCACAAGACTTAGAGACTGCCGGATATTAGCCTCTAAAATAAATTAAAACTCTTTATACTGCTTTCTGATCTTTCGTTTCTCTGATAACATTAATTTGTTTCTATTTAATTTCAGTTTAATTTTCTTATTATATTTCTATGCTATGAACTTACACATTTTTTCTGTATCTATTTTTTTTTTTCACTGATTGAACGGAAGAGAAGGGTTTCTGGTCTTATATATGACATTTTTAATAAATATTTAAATAAACAAGCAAGAATTATTATTACTTCAACAATCAAGAGGAACTGCATGATCTCTTAGTCCTTTAAAATGTTTCTAAAAAATCACTGTTTCGGTTATTCTAAAAAAGAGATTTGTTTTGTAAATTTTATATATTTTTTCACAACATTTTAAAAGAAATATTATATTAAAATTACTGCTTAATAATATAATTTATATTGAACAGAAATGCATTCTTGTATACGGAATAATGTACGCAATACAGAAGCTGTTTTTCATCATCTTACGAGAAGCTAGAACTAACTCTAACGTAAACGTTTAACGTCATGCTGAAAGAGACAATGACCGAAACTCTTTATTTTTTTTGTTCTGAGGACAATAGAAAAAATTAGAAATTTAAATTGCTGATATAAACAAAAAATATTAAGTCGTATACCACTATATAATAACCTCTCTTGGCTCCGTCTTACTGACAGACGTAAATTGCACTCTCTTTCGCTACTTTTCAAGCTTCTGAATTCCTACATTCCTACTTACCTGGCGTCCAGATTTGAGAAGTTATCCTCCTACCACAATATTGACACTAGGTCACAAGATAGCAGTCTGCTAACAATTCCTCTTCATAGCACTTCCTCCTATTCTACTTCCTTCACAGTAGCCTCCGCCCGCTCCTGGAATCTCCTTCCTCAAGATATCAGGGGTTGCCGCACACTTGGCACCTTTAAGTCACGCTTATACAGTTACCTGTTGTCTAATAATTAATTTTTCTCTATTTATTTAATTTTATACTATGTCATTAATCTTTTCCTCGTTTTTTATATATCTTGTACATATTATATATTTAATTCGTTAAATTTAGAGTAAATCAAAATACATTATAAATATTAATTGTATTGTATTCATAACTTGTAATCGTTTATATATATATATTGTAATTTAGATTTAAGACTTTTCTTTTGTATTTTTTTTAAACCTGGTTGAGTGGTAGACAAGGCCTTAAGGCCTTAACTCTGCCAGGTAAAATAAAGCTATTATTATTATTATTATTATTAGTATTATTATTATTATTATTATATATATTAGTACGTCTATCCCTTTTTTTCTACTCTGGATGAACATTTAATTATTTAATCTAAACTGACAAGATTTTTTATTAATTTTAATAAGCTATTGAAATAGATTTGACTAAACATTAAACACGCTACTTCTGAATGAATCTTTAAAAAAATTAAAGCACTAAACTCATAAAGATTTTTGTTAATTTTATTACATAAAACTTTCTCATTAGAGGATTGCCACAAGGGCAAAGTGATACAGACAATTAATTTTGAAAATTGATTAAATACATTTTGTAAATACATTAAAACATTTCAAATTATAATTGAAGTATATACTATAAAGTAGAAATTTTGTAAAGATAGTTTCATAACATTGAAATTGATCCTCTAATGGCAATTTTAGAAATATCACTATGTCCAAGTCTAAGAAATTCCAAAATTTAGCTAAGAATCCTGGTGTAGTACCTCTTTCCCCGATCATCAATCCTGTGACAGTTATACTACCTAATTGGTATTTATCTTTGTAATAATCAACTGTTGGCTCATATATGACTTTCTTTTCACAGTCTACTTCTCTCAGGTTGGCCAGTATGAGTCACAAATTGAATGTGTGATCTAATATCATATCAATTTTAGATGATCTAAATGCAATAATATCTATTCGTCTATTACTCCCATTAGTAGCCACACCATGAAATTCCTCATGAACTGTGTATCCATAATCTCGCAAACCTTCTGCCATCATGTTTCGAATATTGTGGTGCTGAATGTTTCTCAGTGATTCCCCAAACGGACAAGCCCCAGGGACGTGTAGAAGAGTTTCGTGCTCTCTGTGACGTCTACAGAGGGTATGTCCCTAGACCTGCCCGGCAAAAAACGCACCGCAATTGTGATTGCTATATTCTAATATAACATACGTTTGTTCTGGTGAGTGGAAGAGAAGACCACATGGCCTTAACTTCTCCAGACTAAATAAATAAATAAATAAATAAATAAATAAATAAATAAATGAATAAATAAATAATCATCCTATTAAAATAATTTTGACTACTTAAAATTATACATGCTAATTGTTCTATAAGCTACAGTAAACAAATACACACACACACACACATTTTATATGTAAAAATGAGTGAGATTCTATCTGTCTGTCCTTTATGGACTCAATATTTACTTGACTGATTTTAATGGGATTTTCACCATAATTTAGAGAATGTTTTGAATAATTGACGTATATATTATACTACTCTACGTACCATAGGGCTGGAGCTAAAACAAAGTTAATAGGTGTACTAGAAAAAGTCGCTTTTTTGGACGCTTAATTGTGAACGCTGCCTAAACCATAACGAATACACCAAATTAATGTACACAGAATTGAATATCTCAAAATATTCTACAAAACGTCCGCGACAGCATAGCCTATGTCTATCTTTTACGGATAACTCACAATAACCATTTTTGTCTTTCAGCTCACTGATTCCAATAAGATCGGGATAAGTAGATTGCTGAACAACGCTGGGTAATCAGAACCGGTATCTAAACATAATTACGATATAAATTTATAATTATTTTTTCTTTTTACTTATTCAACTGGACATCAAAAACTCGTTTAATTTCTTTAGGGAGTACCATCACATGCCGGGTATTAGCTAATATTTTATATATTAAATTGGATTGAAATATAAATTTAATGCAGCGTATTACTACTATTTATCTCAGCATCCTCTTGACGCCGTGGGTAAAAATCCGCTATTTCTGAACGACATTGATATTGAGATAGACTACTTACTGTTTTTGTTTTGTTTGGACACAGTACAACAAAAAGAAGAAAAAAGCTTGTGCAATTTGCGGCGTTTCTCAGTCACTAAAATGTAATTTATCTCCGTCTATAGTTCTAGAAATCTATTACGATCAACTATAGTGTATTGAAATGTAACACTATTAAGTAAATTATATTTTTAGTCTGTAATGTTCATCATGTAACTATTTATTTCGCGAATTGATTCCGATGATAGCTTGGACACTTGTATTCGTGAAGTCCCGGGTTCAAATCTTAGCCTTGAGTAATCTGACTGTGATTTCATCTTTGTTTTCCTCCGTCTTCAATCCAAATTCATGACTGAAATTGTATTGCCAGGACTCGCAATCAACAGATCATAATATAATTAAACTTAAATCAATGAACTCCATAAGAACACAATGCTACAGCATATAACATGTACTGTACACACACACACACACACCCAGAGACACACAACGCATACGGGGAAATATGTTTTCTTAGCTATAAATAATTAGAAAGCAAAAAAACAAATTTATATGTGTTATTACTATAAATATATTTTGCTTATGGTTATAAAAAATTATGTTTGAGGACCGACATTTAAAATCTGAAACGTTACTTAGAAAAAAAGCTAAATATATTGGTTAAGAATGGAATAAGCAAAAAGTGCAAAACTTTTTTTAACTAGAACTATGTACAGCTTTTGGAAAAATGTATGACGCAACTCTTGATGATGGAAAAGTTAAAGTTTGAATAGTGATTCACACCAGTAAGTTGTTACATGTGCTGCCTTCTTTGAGTTCAAATCGGGCAGCGTAAGTCTTTTTTCATGCAGTATTCGAATCGTTCGCTTCAGTGAAGCAGTCGGTAAAAATGCTTTCTTATGACAACGCAGGCCCATGTTCGATCCTAGTCAGGAAGAATTTTTTTAATAACGCCGTTCATTTTAATAATGCCTATACATTACCAGGCTTCGTTAAAAAACAGATTTGTATATATATATATATATATATATATATATAGGTAAATAAGTAAAGGAAACAGGTCATATACCGGGTGATTCAAAAGTCCCTTGACATTTTCCTCATATCGTTAATTTATGTATTTTTGTTATAGGTAATTCGAAACTATGCTAACAATAGAGGAAAGTTTAGCAGTCGTTTTCGCTCGTGTACGAGGATTGACGTATGGGCATGTCCAAGAAGAATTCACTAGAAAGTTCAGAAAACCAGGTCCTAGCAGGCAAACTATAAGAAATCTGGTACTGAAAATAAAACGGACGTGATCTGTTAGTGATGAGGCATGTAAAGGGAGCCCATTTACAACACCAGAAGATATGCAAACCATAGAGGATGCCATCTCACGAAGTACCGGTGCATCAACCAGAAAACTCAGCAGAGAATTGGGTATGTCGCAAAACACTATATGGAGTACCTTGCGCTTCAAACTGAACAATCGCCCTTATGATATCCAGATAATGCACAAGCTTGAACGAGAAACCATGTAGCTCGACAAGCTATATGTGATGACCTGTTAAATGCCATTGAAAATGAAGGCGTCATGGACCATATGTTGTTCAGTGATCAGGCAACATTCCACACATGTGGAGATGTCAAAAGGCATAATTGTAGGATTTGGGCAGACGAGAAGCCAAACGCCATACAAGCGTTTCAGAGAGACACACCAAAGGTAAATGTGTGGCTGGGAATAACAAAAACAAACGTTTACGGGCCATTCATGTTTGCGGAAACAACAGTAACTGGAAGTAACTATCTTGACACGTTAGAACAATACCTGGAACCGCAGCTGGTACAGGATACTGTAGTTTTCCAGCAAGATGGTTCACCACCCCTTTTGTCATCATTGTTCGTGACCACCTCAACTAAGTTTTCCCTAGTAGGTGGATCGGTCATGGTTCACCGAGAATTTGGGCGACCCGCTCTCCAGATCTGACACCCTTCTTTGTTTGGGGTTTCGTTAAGTCCAAAGTGTATGGAGTGAAGATCAACACATTACAGCAATTGAGAAATTGTATAGCTGGAGTGGTAGCTGCAATCACATCAGCTCTGCTGACAAAATTGTTTCACTGTACACAAGAAAGATGGAGTCTGTGCTGTGACTTAGAGGACCACCACATTGAAATGTACTGAGTTTATCATTCAGTAGTCATTGCTTTCCGTATGTAATAACAAGTTTGGCGTAAAACATTGGTTTGACGAAAATGTCAATAGACTTTTGAATCATCCTGTATATAAAAATAATGATTGTAATATCTAATTACCTCGTATACAAATCACAAGTCATAAAAATATTGTTTCTTCCACAACTAAAGTAAAACGCGTCTGATTAATTTAAAGCAAGCCAAGTTTATATTTAATTTCAATATACAAGTAAGTCCTGGAATATTGCATCGCTTTATACAGATAGTTTCTAGCAGGGACGGTTGTGGTCTAGTTTCCCATGCACGAGGTCACGTGTTGGATCCCTCCGTCATGCTTTTTATTATACATCTCTCTCTCTCTCTCTCTCTCTCTTTTTTTTGTCCTTTTTTTCAACTCATTTTATATATTTTGTATTTGTTTTGCTTTGTTTTCTTTGACCCGAGGTTTGATCCTTGGGACTGCGAGCAATATCTAAGATACACCTTTAAGTAGGTTGCTAAGCCAATACGACTTCCTCCGAGGAGTGATTTTGGAAATAAACAGGATGAAAATCCTACAAATTATGATTAAGAAGAAGAAGCTCTGTTTTATTTACAGAATTTACCGCACTACTTATTTACATGAAATTATTTTCTCTTACGCGACACTCTACGAGATAGAATGGATTTTAGTTTCTCAAATAGTTGTGCACTTGTGGACCTAGTAGCTGACCTCTGGTCATGCTTCGTTCTGGACTTACAAATTATCTGTGCGCCATTAATTTTTTCAATGGCTGTATAATATACTGTCCAGACAGACGAGATATTTTATGAGGATGGAGATGAAGAAATCCAAAAAAAAAAAAAAAAAGTCATTGGATGTGGAAGAAAATATGTGAAAGGAAATGCCTATATTTTGGTGGATGGATGGAATGAAATTATACGTTGGAAAGAATGAACAAGAAAACACTACACTGGATGGAGATAAGTAGACAAGACTTTTTGTAGAAGCTAGAAAATGTGATGTTGGGTCATAGATACTGCTGCCCCCAAGATGATTACGATGATGATAATGATGATGATCAAGACGATGTGAAAATATTTGTATTAATTATTTTAGGAATTCACACTATGAGGTATATTCATCTAAGTTAAATTTGATCACTCACCTCATATTATATATGATATGAGGTGAGTGATAAAATGTTACCTAAACTTACTTTTATGTTGGAAAATATCCAATTATCTTGACTATTTAACTCATGCCCCAAATGGGAGTCAATGACCAATCAAATTTCAATGATTTTTTATTTACAATCAATCATAGTCGTGTTTCGCCTAGAATTTACCAACTAAAGTTTATCAAAATATAGAAAGCGCCTCCTTTTTAACATTCTGAATGGGTCATAGCATTATTTTGCAGTGACTGACTCTTTAAGAAATACGGCTACCAGATTGTATATATATAGTGCATGAATGTCAACACATAGCGCATGCGGGAGTTAGTATAAAAATATTTGTAGCAAATGATTATACCACCAAAAAAAAAAAACACTGTCTGCACTTTCTTAATGTATTTTTTCCCAGGTAATAACATTCCAGAAAAAATATAATTGTCATATTTACTTCATAGGACAGAAATGATGTGTTTCATTTTTTCTCCACTAGAGTGCATTCTTACAATATTGCGTTCCTTTGACAATAAATAATATGATCTGGTTGCAGTGATGAATAAAAAAAGCAAATGAAGCACACCAATCGTTTCTCATTTATTTGCAAACATCGCCGTTTACATTAAATATATAAATATTTTAAAATAACTATATTTAAATAATGATTTGTGAGTAAACAGCTTAATTTTATTCGTTAAATAGTCCTAACAAACGCCTCTCTTGATTTCCAAATTCTCTAGATAAATTTGGATATCACTCGTGGCATTACTTATGATAATATGAGTGTGCGTAGAAAGAGATTGACGACAATAACAACCATTGGAAACTAATTTGCATCAAAGTATATATTTCAGATTTTCCACGTTCTCCCCTTACTTGTGTATATTCTATCGACTTTCTTGGGCAATTTACAAATTAAAGTACAAAAAATAATGAACATAAAATGATTTCCAAAATATTCTAGTCACCGTACCCAAAATTACTTTTATTTATTTTTAGATTATGGCGCAAAACTGAGGAAGCACCTATCGAAAAACAAATGAAGGGGAAAAAATGGTGTTGAATTGGACATACCTCAAACTGCAATAGAAAGATGCGCACTGGACTGGAATCCTCAAGGTTCAAGGAAAAAAGGAAGACAACAAATAACTTGGAAGAGGACTACTGAAGGAGAAATACGTGCAATAGCAAAAACTTAGTTGGATATGAAGAGGTTGGCAGATGATAGAGCTAAATGGAGACATTTCATTGCGGCACTATGCTTCAGCTAAGAGTGAAAGGAAATGATGATGATATTTCTTAGATTACTACCTACACGCACAAATGTCGCCATTTGGCTACGGAACATAATTTAAATCATTACAACCTTGTATTAAATGTAGCTATTGAATCAAAACTGACTCTTGTTAAGGGGGGGGGTGATGGGTGAAATTTCTATTTTCTACATTCTTAAAGTTACATGCTTGTCTTTTGTAACACATTCATGCCATAATAGGTAATATTATACTGGCGCTGCATCCTTCTAGGCTTAAAAGTTTTTGAGTTATTGCATATTACATTTTTTAATTACTCCCATAATTCTGGAGTAAATTTTAATTTTTTTTGTACACGACCACTGACGTATTTAGAACAACACTATGCATTAACTTTTCTATATCATTATAATAAAGGAAGAAAAAATTATTCATCCTCTGTTTATGAAAATATAATTTTATATATACATCCTCTGCATATGGAGATTTATTTTTTTTAAATTACTACATATATTTTATTTTGTATTTCAAAACTATCACCGTTGTCTCAAAATCCATTCACAGAATTGTTAGCCATAGTGTGTGGGACATGTAGTGAAAATGTCGTGCTTCTATCATTAAATTTGTCAATGCTATTTTGATTTGAATGTATTGAAATGCAATGAACGTAAACGTGTGGAAAATCCAATTTGAAAGTTTACATGTAGTTAAATTGAAAATGTAGCATACATGCCCTCCTACAGTCATTAGGGAGGCTTACAAGCGCCATAGAACACTGAAACTTCACCAACTTATACTTTAAGGTACGTAGTATTCTTTAATACAAAAAAACAAAACAAAAAAACGCTAAATTTGACCGAAAATGTCGAAAATTTCAGCCATCACCTCCCTTAACAGTAAAACAACGACCTAAGATTATATCTATCTACAATGGCGTATTATCTCAATGTTGGACCTTAGCCTCTGCCTTGTTAGGAATTACTATACCAAGTTAATTTAGTTACACTTACTTCCCTACAGATGCCATAAATGCTATGAGGTCAACATACCGACCCAATGAGACATCTAGTAGACAACCAAGGTATAACTAGGATGAGAACGTCAGTAAATTTTGCACAGAGTCCTTTTTATTCAGGCTCAAGGTTCTTTTATAAGTCTGAAAATCTTTAGACTCGGGACCCACGGTTTGAAGTCCCCGGAGGATTTTGAATTTTTCTATCGTAATAATATATCTTCCCGGGCCGGACTTAAATTCGCGACCCTCGGGACCAGAGGCAAGGAGCATAACCACTAGTGCACCGCGACCGACTACGACCTCAGATTATCTCTTAAAAATTATGAAAATGGATAAGTTTTGAAAACAATCTTCTCAAATGCAAGTTTGTTTTGATGAATAATTCCATATTCAAACGAAATCACGAATTCGAGATGAAGATAAATGCAAGTGGCTTATGTATTCACGTAGACAAGATCATCATAGCAAGTTATGTTTAAATATCACATAAAATTTTATTGACATGTAATAGAACTGTTAAACAGCCCGGAACGTTTTAATCGCGTCGAATCGTGACTCCCGTTAAATCGATCAATCAATTAAAGATCTAAAACACGTGTATAATAATTCAATGTTACAATATACAATTTTAAAATAATGGTTTTTCTCATTAAACATAGGGTTCTTACAAATCAATTAATCCAACTTACAATTTTTACCGTGTTATACTTCATTAGCATTTTTTATCTGTCTACGTAGCTAACCGTTACTCCTAACCTCACACTCTCTTATTCGCCTTTATCAAATTCTACTAAATAATAGATTAAACTCTGGAAACGTATGCCATTATGCATTGCAGGAACTGTTTTCATCCCAACTTCTTAAAAAAATAATTAAACTAAAAATGACAGCAATGGATTTTGGAGGCGTTCAGCCGAGATTTCTAGGAGAGATGAAATAAGAAACAGTGTCATTAAACAAACGATGAATGTTCAAACTTCAGTTGTGAATTTCATAATAACAAACCATTAAAATGGTATGGTCATGAAAAAAGAATGATAGAAGACAAATTACCAAGAAGAATACTAGAATGGGTGCCACTTGTAGACGAAGAAGAAGAAGGCGGCAAAAAATAAAAGGATTGATGGCGTTTTGAAAAGCACGAGGAAAAAAAAGGATTGGACGATGAGATTGGAATGACAGAGATATATGGAGGAGAATGCCAGTAGACTAATTGGGCGCAAGAAGATGATGTAAAACATTGTGAAACCTGATAAATACATAAAATAACTAAAAATATATAAAACTGTTATTCTTCCAGTTATATTTATATGGATGCGAAATACGGACTCTTACTTTAAGGGAGAATAAAATATTATGAGTATTTGGGAATGAAGTTCTTTGGTAAATTTTTGGATCAAAGAGAGATGAAGAGAAATATTAATGGAGAAGACGACATAACAGTAACTGCTTGATTTTAATAGGAAGCCAGATTTATTAAGAACATTTAAGGGTAGTTACACGAATGGGGAATGAAAGAGGACATGGGAACGTCTTGCGGGGAAACCAAAAGGAAAATGTCTAGTTGATAGGCCAGGGATGAGAGAGGAAAATAATATTATTCATGATTTGAGGGATCATTCGAAAACATTAGCTCAGGATGAGGATATTCGGAGAGCTTATGTCTGTGTGGTCATAAATCACCGAGTTTGATAGTGTCATGAATTAGTTACTGAGTTTTACCTGGCCTCTCACTTAATTTTTTTGGCCCTCAAACTATAATTTAAGTAGCAAAGAACAGGGTAATTTAATTCATAACTTTCCCCTCAGGAGAATATGTTTATAATACATATCTTATATTGTGTCGTTCTTACGATCTTGGAGTTTTCTCCCTCCTGAAGTTAGGGGTTGCTCGACAGTAGCATCCTTCAGAACTCCAATTAATCATTTTCTACTTAATATTAATAACTCTTAGCTTAACTCATTTTTATTATAAATTTTACTCAAATTTATGTATTCCAATTTAAGATTTCTTAAGAACATTTTGGACTAGAGATGAACAGACAAGTGAATGAAGAAGACTATATAAAAGTGAGATACATGATTTTTATAGGAATCTAGACGTAATTTGATCAGTTAAGTCTCGTAGACTATGATGCGCAGGACATGTGGCACGAATGGAGAATGAAAGAGAAACAAGGAAGCTTCTTCTAAGAAAACCAGAGGGGAAACGCCAAGTTGGTAGACCAAGAATGTGGTAAGAGAAAATATTTATCATGATTTGAGGGAAGTAGATTATACAGGGTTAATTGGAAAACTTTAGTTTAGGATTGGAATATATGGAGAGTTGAAGTCCGCGCGGCCATGGACGTAGGGGTTCGATAGTGCCAGTAAGTTAGTTAATTAGTTATATTTCAATGTGTGCTCTCTTGCGGAAGTTAATTTACTAAGCTGATTTAGTTAACTTTTCTTCCTACGTAGTCAGAGTGATTTAAGACATCATGCCTTGCTGCAGAGCTACACGAGAGACGGCAAACTACTTGGAAGTGACGGAAAACCACTGTAATGTAGATACATCAGTATTTTTCACTAACATTATTATACATTTGGAGTAATTATCTATTATTAGTATTACTGTAAATTTTGCCATCTTTCATTAGACAGTTATTAAAATTCAATTATATAACATCCCTATGCTATTAATTTATTAGTTGATTCAAAGATGGCCTTATGGCCATAACTTAGCCAGTAGGCCCTAGAATAAAATAATAATAATACCAATATTAATAATGATAATAATAATAATAATAATAATAATAATAATAAAAACATTGGTGCCGATAGGGTTACCCATGCCGGACTGGTCGAAGGTGATAAGCCAGACGAAAAAAGTACCTTGGGCGAAAGAGTGACGATCTTTCACCGTAAAAATACAACCGTCAAGAAATGCGGACATGGGTTCTACTGGGGTAAAATTTTCCGGAGGTCAAATAGTCCCCCATTCGGTTCCCCGGGCGGGGACTACTTCAGGGAACCCATGCCAAAGGCTCAAATACAGGGACATGTTCCTAGGAACATGGAATGTTAGGACTTTATACAATAGCGGGGCACTAGAGATATTAACGCGGGAATTAGATAAATCGCCCTTGGATATAGTCGCTTTACAGGAAGTTAGGTGGCCAGGAGTAGGTAGTCAGGAATCAGGAAGCTTTGCATTACACTATGGGGGTGCAGAAAGACCTGCATTTGGAACGGGTTTTTTTGTCAGAAGGAGGATCCTATCCGCTATCCGAGATATTAAGTTTGTTAGTGATAGGATATCATACATAATTCTAAAAAGTAAACAAAATGATTTTATAATAATTGTAAATGTACATGCTCCCACAGAAGATAAAGATGACAAGATCAAGGATGAGTTCTATGAAGAATTAGAATGCTTATTTGATAGCCTTTCACGATATAATATGAAAATGGTCTTAGGAGATTTTAATTGCAACAGTGGGGCGGGAGGGAAGATAGGAGGAAGATATATTCCAATATCAACCCAATAGGCAAATTCAGTCTTCATGAAGATAGTAACGACAACGGAGTTAGATTAGTCAAATTTGCCACATCAAAGCATCTCATTGTTAAGAGCACAACATTTCAGCATAAGGATATTCATAAATACACATGGGACCGTCCCCCGAGGAGAAAGAAACTCGGAAACCAGATAGATCAGGTATTAGTGGATAAACGCTGGCACAGTAGCATAATCGATGTTACATCAGTTAGAGGGACAGACTGCAATTCGGATCATCATCTGGTCAGAGTGAAAATCAGACAACGGCTATCGCTTATGAGAGGAACAAACGCTAAAGATGATTCTGTAAAATATGAATTAAAAAACTTGAAAAATGATGAAATGCGGCAAGAATACCAAATCAAAATTGCTAATAGATTCGAAGTACTGGAATCTTCAGATGACAATGTGGCAAACGAAGAAGAAACTGATATAAATAAAGAATGGGAGACTATAAGAGATACTATTAAATTGTCAGCATCAGAAAGCATTGGTTGTTTAAAAAAGAGGCAAAACAAGAAATGGTTTGATGAGGAATGTGCCGACATTGTAAAGAAAAGAAAGCTAGCAAAAATTAAATGGTTACACGAGCCAAATGAGGTAAATTTAGAGCAATTGGGTAGTGTTAGACGGGACACCACCAAGTTACTAAAGAGTAAAAAGAGGGAATATTTGGAGAGAAGATTAATAATCTTCAAATAAATGAAAAAAAATAGGTTTTGATGAGGAATGTGCCGACATTGTAAAGAAAAGAAAGCTAGCAAAAATTAAATGGTTACACGAGCCAAATGAGGTAAATTTAGAGCAATTGGGTAGTGTTAGACGGGAAACCACCAAGTTACTAAAGAGTAAAAAGAGGGAATATTTGAGAGAGAAGATTAATGATCTTGAAATGAATGAAAAAAATAGGAACATTAGAGAATTATATCAGGGAATTAGTATAGAGAAGAAAGGGTTTCAGGCTAGAACAAACATAATTCGGAATGAAAATGGGGATATGATTGCAGATTCTAGGAGTATATTAAACAGATGGAAAAGTTACTTTAATCAGCTATTAAATGTACATACAGAACAGGACATTGAGGAGGATAAGTTACAGACAGCAGAAATGCTAGTCGCAGAGCCAAGTGCATTAGAGGTTGAAATGGCAATTGAAAAATTGAAGATGTATAAAGCATCAGGTTCAGATGAGATCCCAGCAGAACTGATAAAATCAGGGGGAGAAAAATTGATGGACAAGATACGCTGGTTGCTTAGTATGATTTGGGAAAAAGAAGCTCTTCCAGATGAATGGAAGGAATCAATTATCGTACCAATTTATAAGAAAGGAGATAAAACTGATTGCAACAACTACAGGGGCATCTCATTACTTTCAACTTCGTACAAAATTCTAACAAATATATTAGTAAGCAGACTTACGCCCTATATTGATGACATTCTAGGAGATCATCAATGTGCATTTAGAAGAAACAGGTCTACAACAGATCAGATTTTTAGTATAAGACAGATTTTAGAAAAGAAATGGGAATATAATGGTACTGTACATCAACTATATGTAGACTTCAAAAAAGCATATGATTCAATTAAGAGGGAGAAGTTATATAGTATCCTGCTGGAGTTCGGAATTCCTAAAAAGTTAGTTAGACTTATACGAATGTGTCTAAATGGCTCAAAGAGTAGGGTGCGTGTAGGCAAACAGTTTTCAGACACTTTTGAAATCCAGAATGGGTTGAAGCAAGGAGATGCACTATCTCCTCTACTATTTAATTTTGTACTAGAGCATGCCATTAAATCTTTAGAGAATGAGG
The DNA here is from genome assembly GCA_030220185.1 of Diploptera punctata. NCBI lineage: Eukaryota > Metazoa > Arthropoda > Insecta > Blattodea > Blaberidae > Diploptera > Diploptera punctata. The sequence goes on along the minus strand of JASPKZ010007225.1, from coordinate 1,287,779 downwards.
AAGGCTTACAACTGAATGGTATTAATAAGCTGTTAGTTTATGCTGATGATGTAGTACTACTGGCCGATAGCGAGGAGATACTAAAGGCCAACACGCACACACTATTGAGTAACACTAAGAAATTAGGACTGGAAGTAAATATCAGTAAAACTAAATATATGGTCACACGTAGAAATTCAGTATATAATGGAAATGGACAGCTAATGACAAATGAGGGAAATTTTGAGGAAGTGGCTGAATTCAAATACCTAGGAACAATAATCACAAATAGGAATGAGATGCACAAAGAAATTAAACATAGGCTCAATTCTGGAAATGCGTGCTATTATGCATTGCAGAGACTTTTGATGTCCCAACTCCTTTCAAAATACGTTAAGCTGAAAATATATAAAACTATTATTCTACCAGTTATATTATATGGGTGCGAAACATGGACTCTTACTTTAAGGGAGGAATGGAGATTACGAGTATTTGAGAATAAAGTTCTTAGGAAAATTTTTGGACCAAAGAGAGATGAACAGACAGGTGAATGGAGAAGACTACATAACAATGAACTACATGGTCTTTATAGGAAGCCAGATATAATAAGAACAGTTAAGTCTCGTAGACTGCGATGGGCAGGACATGTTGCGCGTATGGGGAATGAAAGACGTGCATGGAAACTTCTTGTAGGAAAGCCAGAGGGAAAACGCCCAGTTGGTAGACCAAGAATGAGGTGGGAGAACAACATTAAGTATGATTTGAGGGAAGTAGATTATACAGGGAATGATTGGAAAGCATTAGCTCAGGATAGGGATGTATGGAGAGCTTATGTCCGCGCGGCCATGAACCTACGGGTTCGATAGTGCCAGTGAGTAAGTAAGTAAGTAAGTAAGTAAGTAAGTAATAATAATAATAATAATAATAATAATAATAATAATAATAATAATAATAATGAACGAAGAATGAATCAAGGATTAAATGAAGATTAGGATTAAAATACTGATGAAACATATGAGTACGTTGTAAATAGTATTAAAAAAGTGGCCTTCGAGACTCTAGGGACAGAAGGGAAAACAAAGAAATATAAATGAATGGATAACACCAGATATTTTGCAGAAAATAGATGACAAAAAGAAAGCTTATAAAAATGGCTCAGTTCAAACACGGATGAAAACAAATATATGTATAAAGAAAAGAAGCATGTAATAACGAAAGGAATAAGGAAAACTAAAAAATGACCACTGAGACAGAATATGTGCAGAAATAAACTGCCAAATAGGATTTCAACAATCAACACCAGCCTGGGCAACTTTAAATAAATTGATAACAAGAACGGCCGGAATACATGGAAGAAGGTAAATTTATTCATGAGAATATAGATTGGGAAATATCTGAGGATGAAGTGGCAGCATGTATCCATGAAGGGAAAAATAGGAAAGCCAGTGGACCTGATGGAATTAATCTAGAGTTATTAAACTATGGAGACTAAAAGTGATAAAATTGCTTATGAAATTATATACAAATATTCTTACAGGAAGAACAATACCCTCAGAAATGAAATTGGAGTTTATAAGCTTGATATATAAGAAGGGAGAGAGAAGAAACTGCAGTAATTATAGAGGGATGTGTGTGAATAACTCAGTTATGAAAATATTCACTTGCATTATAAAACATTGATTAGACAGAGAATACAAAGATATGGAAGTACAAAGTGGGTTCATTGCAGGCAAATCATGCACTGATAATACATTCATACTGATACAGGTGTTACTGAAATGCAGAGAGAAATCGCAACCAGTAGATTTGATCTTTATTGATTTGTTAAAGGCGTACAATAGTGTATTCAGAATCGTACATTGGAAAGCCCAAGAAGAGGCGAATATAAACGACAAAACAATTAGTATTATAATATCATTATACTCAGAGAACAAATGCCAAATTAAGATGGGAAACAGACTTTTAGAAAAATTCCAAACATCAAGCATGTTGCTTATCACCAACGTTGTTCAAAATATATATATTGATAATTATACGAAGAATTGGTCCAGACACTGCAAATATATGGTAATTCAAATAGAAGATAATTATTACCTCCACCATTTACTATTCGCAGATGATCAGGTGGTTATTTTTCAAGATCCAGATAACGCATCTTTCATGGTATGGAAATTAGAGATAGAATACAAAAATGGGGATTACGGATAAATTATAATAAAACAGAATATATTTCGTTGGATACAACAGATGAGCTAAAATGTAATTCAGGAAGAACACGTATTGTTAAAAATTTTAAATATTTAGGATCTATTTTAGATAAAAGTGAGAATTCAACTGCAGAACTTGAAAGAAGAATAACTGATGGAAGAAGAATCATTGGTATGTTGAATTCAGTTCTTTGGAATAGAAATATAATATACAAAACGAAGAAAACTATACTTCAAGTTCTGTTACAAAGCATTTTATTATATGGGTCCGAACGTGGACGATAAGTAGAAAACAAACCAACAAGTTGTTAGCAGTAGAAATGGATTTTTGGAGGCGATCGACAGGAATTTCAAGAAGGGAAAAAGATCAGAAACAGCACAGTAAGGGAAATTATGTAAGTTGAAAAAAACATATTAGGAAAAATAGAAGATGAACGTTTGAAATGGTATAGACACCTCATAAGAATGGAAGAAGAGAGAATACCAAAGAAGATCCGTTATTGGAAAGCTAATGGAAGAAGTGGAAGAGGCAGACCTAGAGAACGATGGATGGTTGGAGTGAGGAGAAGTATGGAAGCTAGAGATCTGAGGAAAGAAGATGTTCTAGACAGGAACCTCTGGCGACAAATCACTTTGGGTTAAAGGAGAAACACTGTATTATGGAATATTCCTAAATAAAATAATAACTATTATTATTAATTATATGTTTATATAATAGTTATATAATAATAATGATAATAATAATAATAATAATAATAATTATTATTATTATTATTATTATTATTATTATTATTATTATTTTGGTGGCACCGGTTTTTCCAATCAAAGGAATATTTTTTTCTTCCCTTCTCTCGGACTAAACTCCTGATCCGACAAATGTCGTGTCTACATGAACTTCTTGATATCTTTCGCTCTTGAGGTTGTGGTTTAGCTGCCTTCTTTCAGATTTCCATATTAGTTTTTTTATTTTAATTTGTTTTTCTTATTTTAAAGTGCTTATACCATATCTGTCACGTTCTTCTATTACTTCAATTATATACATTAAAAAAAGTCATTACTTAATTCTTGTAGCGTTTTATTAAATTGTATTATTATTATTATTATTATTATTATTATTATTATTATTATTATTATTACTACTACTGCGACGTTATAGATTCTCGCACAAAAACAGATTATGATAGACTATTAGGCATGTAGTTAAAGTGAAAAACTGCATTACCGACGGACCCGGGAAGAGCTGGCGCTTTGCCTGACGTGTAAATATAGCGTCCGTGAATATCTTGAGTGTTTTTCATCGCGTCGGTACGTCAAAGAGAAACAAAACACGACGTCGAGACGCCCGCCACCCCAAAATTGTCAGCAAGTGAGATGGAGTGCCTCTCGTACAAATACTGACAGTATTGCCGCACTCTCTCATTATGTAACAAAACAGCGTGGAACAATGCGATTGCCACAAATAATGAGCTCATAAAAAACAGACACTTCAATATATTTCCAGACTCTAAGGAAAGTACTTCTAAAATATGCATGTCAACTTGTCAAAAATAAAATTCGACGGATTAATGACTCAATTTAGGTTAAAAATTCAATATTATTATTTTTATTAGGAATATTCTATATTACAGTGGTTCTCTTTCAACCCAAAGTCATTTATCGCCAAATTGTTCTGTCTAAAGTATCTTCTTCCCTCAAATCTCTAACTTCTATACTTCTGAATTCATGTTTCCAACGTTCTCTAGTTCTGTCTCTTGCACTTCTCCAGAGATCGACCAGCTATACTACAAATTGCTACTCCGCCAAATATTCTGAAGTTCGACTTTAACGCAGTCAACGTTGTAGAATTTCTTACGAGGATCTTCCGTCAACTACAAGAACAATTAGAACAATAATTGAACAATTGTAAAGCTGTAAATACCCCGTGATATACCATTGTTGAAACACGGGTTGTAGCATTTATGTACATACAAAAAAATAGCTTTCAGTCAAGGACCTACTTGGGTATTCTATCTTCTTCCATTCCTAAGAGGTGCTCATACCATTTCAAACGTTTTTCTTTTATTTCTTCTAATATGTATTTTTCAATTGCTTAATTTCCGTTATTGTGCTGTTACTGACTACAACCCGTCTTGAAATTCGAGTCGATCAGCTCCAAATATAAATTTCTACTGACTATTTAACTCATACTCCAAATGGGAGTCAATGACCAATCACGATACAATGCTTTTTTATTTACAACCAATCACAGTCGTCTTTCGCCTAGAATTTACCAACTAAAGTTTATCATATTGAAGAAAGCACCTCCTTTTTAACATTCTGAATAGGTCATAGCATTATTTTGCATTGACTGACTCACTAAGAAATACTGCTACCAGATTGTATATATAGTGCATGAATGTTAACACATACCGCATGCGGGAGTTAACATAAAAACATTTGTAGCAAAAAAAGAAACCACTGTTTGCACTTTCTTAAATGTATTTTTTCCCAGAAAAATATAATTGTCATATTTACATCATAGGACATCAGAAATGAATTAATATACAGTTTGGTGTGTTTCATTTTTCTCCACCAGAGTGCATTCTTACAACATTGCTTTCCTTTGGCAATAAATAATATAATCTGGTTGCAGTGACGAACAAAAGAAGTAAATGAAGCGTACCGATCGTTTCTCATTTGTTTTCAAACATATATATAAATATTTTAAAATAACTATATCTAAATAATGATTTGTGAGTAAACAGCTTAATTTTATTCGTTAAATAGTCCTAGCAAATGCCACTCTTGATTTCCAAATTCTCTAGATTAATTCACTCCTCACTTCGTGAGTCGTGAATTTATCGATAATTTGGAAATCACTCGTGGCATTACTTATGATAATAACTTCTTGTCTACTTACTGTCCAGGTTTCTGATCAACATTATTAATTTGTCACTATTTATTTATGTAGAGATTTTCAATATTTACATTTATATTTCTGTGCCTAAAGTTTTATTTACCTTCTTCACTCGTCCCTATCCATCCACTCCATGTCTTCCAGTTCTCTTGTTCTCATTCCAGTTCTTATTTCTTGTATCTATGAGTTTCTTTAGTAGTCCGTTGATTTTCTTGTGTTTTCATCTTTGGTGATCGTAAGCTTCATTTTAGTAGGAAATTTATATCGAAAAGGGGATGTCTCTTACAGTAAACTACTGAAATGTGTATTTTTTAGTGCTTATAAAATTTTATTTTACTGCTTTTTTTCTGGATGGTCCGCAATTGTGTTTTCATGTTTAGTGGCCGCCCTAAGCTTAATTTTAAAACCAAATTATCTCGAAATTCGGATGTCCACTTTTTGCGCCGTAACCAAAATTAATATTTTTATAAGATTGTTGGATTGCTAATAACTGAATGTGTCAAGAAGAACGGAAAGAGAATTCTTGGACAGGCATAAATTCGAGAACACACACACACATACACAGCTATATATATATATATATATACTAGCTGGGCTGGCGGACGTCGTATCGCCTGTAAATATTTTTACATTTATTTTTTCCGATGTTTTAATAGTTATCTGCTATTCGGGGCGGAAACAAAATCAACAAATCAAAGATCATAAAAATCGGTCCAGCTGTTCTTGAGTTTTAAATAGTGTAACTAATCCGACTTTGTTTTATATATATATATATATATATATATATATATATATATATATATATATATATATATAGAAGTTCCAGCCAAGCGTTGCTGTGGCTAAGTTATACGTCAAATTATGTTGTAGTAAACTGAGAAATCTAAATCAGAAAGTTTTTGTTTTACACATTTTTTTTAGTTCTGGTACGTTAACTACACCCGGTATAAATATGTGTGGTGTTTTATGTGGAAGTGGTTTTGTTGATTGAGATGAATTTATGTTGTCTGCATTCTCAGTATCATCCATAAGTGTATCATAAGGATTATATATATATATATATATATATATATATATATATATATATATATTAATGGAATATTTTGAGGAGGCTTGCTGATTTCATTATACTTTCGTTTTTTTCTACGAATTTGTTGGCATTTTGGATTCTCATCATCATCAAGAAGTCTCTGTATAGTAATATCATATTGTGATATAGTATAGTCATCTTGTTTTTCATTTAATTGAGGTATAGAGATTGTTTCTGTAATATTAGGCATATTATTATAACTAAAATACTTACTTACAATTCTGTTATTCCGTTCCTTAGGACCTTCATATGTTTTTAAATTGACATTCTTCTTAAATGTAAGCTTTATGTCACATAGGCCTATGCCAATTTGCGGAAATTCACTTGATATCGTATCATTCATGGTCTCTAGAACTAATTCGCCATATTGTTCAATGCCCCTTCTCGGTCCAGTTAAATTTAAATTAAGTTGCTGTCTTTCAGCCAGATTACTTAAAACTAATACTTACACACCAAATTAATATTATTATAAATGAATTTAAAATAAAATAAATACTGAACATACGAGTACTTAAATTATGAAATAAAATAATCAATATTTGTAATTCAATTGAAATTCGCGGTTGCAACAAAAAGCACAGCCACCTGGTTAAATAATAAACCAATTACCTTACACGGCCATCTGTTAGAATCGCATGGAACTCACAGACAATTATAACTCTTTGTTAAATAATAAACATAATTTGCAATAAAATAATGCGACTATAAATTTAATTATAAACAACCGTAGGTCTCAAGTTGGATCAAACAGCACACAGTGTGCAAAATTTTATAAAAAACGGTTCAGTAGTTTAGGATTCCATCGCGGACAAACAACGTGACACGTAATTTTTATATATTAAGATATAAGCGAGAAACGTAACAGGCGCTTCCCATCATTTCATTATGGCGTCATCGGGCAGGAATTGGCTGATCATCAAGACTCGTTGAAGGATTATGCGGCTAAGCTGCATGATATTTGTTTCAAAGCACACGCGCACACGCACATACACACACACACACACACACACACACACATATATATATATATATATATATATATATATATATATATATATATGTGTGTGTGTGTGTGTACGCGAAATTTTCCGACCATCATCATCATCCTTATCATTATCATCGACATCCTTCACGGTGTGGAAAGCAACGGGAAGCTACGACACCTGTAATTCCCTAGTAAAGCTGCAAAGCATAGGGCGCATTCAGCTGCCAATAAAGCGCTCTAGCGCTTTAGCAAAAATGGCTGCCATTTGCAGCGGAAATTTAAGGAGTTTGTTGAATGGACCGCTGCATGCAGCTATACCGCCAAATTTAAATTTGTTCATTGGCTCATTACTCATATTACTACGCGATGCTATTGAAATTAATCATAATGCTAATAGGGTTATACAGATTTTACGATTTATTTTAATTATGTAATTTATGAAATCGACGAATAGATCGTTTAAAATAAAATATTATTATAACGAGAAAATTTGTATTTTTTTAATTATTAATATATCAGGCGGCTCCGTGACGCAAGCGATTAGACGCTCGCCTCTCACCGCTGGCTTCTCGAGAACCTTATTTATAATGTTTATTATTAGTTTAATCATATTAATTTGTGTTTTAGTAAGAGTAGCTTTTTTTAACTTGGTTAGTCTCGGTCATTATAAGTAGATTTTGTAGTGGAGGAAACGGATCTACGGCATGTTCTTTCAGGGTTTCTCCCATTTTCCCCTACCACAATTTTATTCCACCTTTCCCCATTTTCATAACATCCATTTCGTTCATCAGATGTAGTCAGCCTGCACCCTAGTTAATTACAGACCTCTATAAATATAGGGGCTTAATCTAATCACTTGATCTGACCCTGATTTGGACACAACTTGATATTATTTTATTATATTTAAACATCACTCCTGCGAATTCCCTATGTGATGCATATATTGCTCCTTCATCATCACATAACATATATATTTAATAACCACACTAAAAGTATTGCCAGGTGGGGCTGTAGGGTAAATTTTATTCAATTGTTCAGCCTTTTATTCATGTGATTTCTTACATAATATTTGACACTTTTAGGTCTATATTTAAATCTATGAGGAATAGGGGTTACACTAGAAAATGCAGGAAGTACAGGCATATGTGCAAAATTAATGTATGTGGTGCAAGACATGACCTAAGTACAGCAACCAAACAATTGTATAAAGGAAGGCATCATTGTATTTTTTCAACCTCAAACATACTTCATCTTTATTTTAAATTTGTCAAGGAATAGGAATGAAAACAAAGAAGAATATTAATTTATAATAATTTTAAATAGTTTTCTTAATAATTAATTTTTTTGCATCATCTGATAATATTAATTACTTATAAGAGTAACTACCATAATATTTATGGCTAAAATAAAACCAAAACATTATATGTAATTTCCAACCATATATGTGAAATTCTGTCATAACAGCAGTTAATTATAGATAACCTCTCACTCACCATACTTAAAGACATTATTTAATATAATTCTAACATTAGCAATGCCACTTTCTTAGTAAAGTTAAGTGCTACACTAAATAGTATATCACTGAATTATTTATAATACATGAAAAACATTTACCACCAAGATTAATGGTAATATACAGTGAATAGCAATATCCCATACGAGAGACTACATGCATTTGAATTAAAAGATATAACACCACATTTCATTTTATGATAAATTGGGAATTAATGCGAAAATGATTCATACCTGGTTCAAGTAACGGCTCTCAGTATCTCAATGATAGGACATAGTATATAAAGTTGGAGATTAAATAATAATGGATCAGCTGTGATTAAAATCCCATGCTGAGTGCAAAATTTTCTGTTAATACATTAACCAACTCTAGCTGCAATTTAATTTTATTCATGCACATCACACTGAGTATTTGTATCTTCACTGGTCAAAATTTAGATAAGAAAACTAGAATATTGTAATATTTGAATTCAAGTTATGGCTGATACTTCACAAAGCTTTTTATTCAGAAAAGATTACAAACATAAGATACACAGTTCATCTCTTTGTCCATTACACAAATTTCTTATTGTGTTGCACATTTAAAGAATAGTACAAATGTTCGTTTTATCTATAGAGAAAATTGGTTCGACGACCACTGTAGCACTTCCAGAAATGACCCCATGAACACAATCATACTATTCTAATTTATTTCATATATCTTGAAAACAAAAATTATAATTAACTTGGCACCAGGTATTAGCGAATGAATCATCTGCGGATACAATTTTCATAATAAAAACATTCACTCGTCAATAACACAATGATTTGCATGAAAAGAGGTTATAATCGTAAATTCTTGATCTTGATAATAATCTTAAAATTATCACTGTCTTTAGTTTTACTTAATATATCACTTATGTTCGTCTAAAACGGTTAGCCACCTCGAATAACTCATATATTAATGTCCAGACATAAATAACACAAAATTTGTACATAAAATATAAATTGTTTATGGACAAAGACGCCATGTTTAAACTGAATGAACCGGCCAATCACAATGGATGCAGCGGTTTTTTCTGTCTGCAGCCTACTTTTACTTCGCTGCAGTAGCTGAAAGTCCGCTAGAGCGCTTTATTGCCCTCTGAATGGTATGCTGCAGATAAAGCGCTTTTGCAGCGCTTTGGCTACTGAATGCCCCCACAGTATGAAAATGCTATGATTGCAGTGAAAGACCTGTCCTCGGGCAGAATTACTATGAATGGATGGATATATATTTGTTCTGTCATATTCGGCCTGCATTACTCAATGTCAAAAATGTAATTAGCGTATAATATCTAAATGAAGAAGCGTCACTGATATAAAAGTAAAAATTATCTTTAATTTGCTTACTTGTTATAGTAGCCACTAAAGGGCAATAAGACTGAGTTCTCGCTACCTCTCGTGATAGAGAACATATATAAAGAAAAATAAATGTTTGTGCTAGGATAGTTTGGATGGCGTAATAAGTAACGCACTGAAATATCAATTCAAAAGTCCGGGTTCAAACCCCGGTTCAGGCATTTATTTCTCTTTTCATGACTCATACTCGTATATATTTATTCCACTGCTGTGATCTCGAGGTAGCATGCTGCCTTGTCACGCAGCGGGTCCGGCTTCGATTCCCGGTCGGGACAGGCTCCTGGGTGAGGTTTTTTCCGGGGTTTTTCCTCACTTGTAAGACAAATGTCAGGAAGCTTAGGGCCCAACGGTCCACGAACATCATCCGGCCATCATCATTATCATCATCATTCTTCACAGGTGTGGAAAACATCATCCGGCCATCATCATTATCATCATCATTCTTCACAGGTGTGGAAAGCAACGGGAAGCTACCACATCTAAAATTCCCTATCATAAAAATGCTATGATTGCAATGAAAGACCTGGATTCTTCTTCTTCTTCCTTCCAAGTATTAGGCCAAGGCCTGTTACGATCCTATAGAAAATTTTCCCTCCAGCGTTTCATAGGATGGCCCAGTGATCTTCGTCCTCTTGGTATATAATTATAAACAGCTTTGGATTAATATGGATATATGGATATATATATATATATATATATATATATAAATGTGTGTGCGTGTGTGATAATATTATGCGAAACATGTAAGAATACATCATTATTTGTTAAAATATGTAATATTAAACAAACTAATATTTTCCTCACCTGTAAGACAAATGTCAGGAAAACTTTTAGGCCCTAACGGTCCCCGAAATCATATGGCCATCGCGATCATCATCATTCATATTCATTTTAGGTTAAGCTTAGGATTAGGGAGATAAATGGGGAAAGGGAAATTATAGAATAATAATATTATTATAGGAATTATAATAGATGTAATTAATATTAGTTTTGTGGATAGTTTAAATATTTCATTTGATGCTAATCTTGTTACATAAATAAATAGAACAAGCATCTCTCCTGGCGTACTATTATCATCATCATCACCCATCATATCATCGGGGCAACGTAACCCCTCCTTTCAGGCGCCCCAATCTCAGAAGTGGGTTACAAGTACGCCATGCCAAGAGAGAAACCAGGAATGTCGAAAGACAAACGTGGGGCATTTGAAAAAAAATATTCAATATGTACATACATTTTGAATTAAAATCAAGTTTAAAATAGATGAAGGTTGAAGGAACGTGTGAATGGAGACGGCGAAATACTTTGTGTGGTGAGAAGAGCGTTGTCGTGTTTCTATTATAACGTAATCCCACTTCAAGCCTTAATGGATCCTTGGGATAGCAGGAGGTAAAGCCTTCCATCCCTAGATAATCCGGACCAGATGTGACGCCCGCCTTTACTCTCACAACAGTTTGGTACGCATTTCTGTCAGAGGCTGAATTGATCCTAAGAGTACGTTACCAGCAGAAACTTTAGGCCAGTTTAAAATTCCTGATCCCATCGGCACTGTCTGTCTCGATCTCTCGGTTTGTAGGTCTATTTCAACAAATATGCTACAGAACGTCCCCCACTTACATGATTCTACTACAATGATTCATAATAAAAAGTTAAAAATATTAAAATAAGTACCTGATATATCAGTCGTCCTCAACAAAAAAAAATCTGTTTAAAAAACTTCAAGTAATTGAAACCAAATAGCCCTTTCAGAAACATGTTCTATGTTTGACATGTCATTTGGTACCAAATAGGCCTATTAGTTACGTAAGGGGAGTGATGGGTGAAAAATTGACCATTTGAGATCAAAGTTGACGTTTTTCGTTTTTTGTATTAAAAAATAGCCTGTATATGTTGACAAAGTTTCAGAGGCCTGTGGTGCTTCTAAGTGCCCTAAATTATGTCAGAGTTAAAAGGCTGCGCCAGTTAAATGCCACCTGCATGCAAGTCTTTAAACTTGTTTTTCCACACTTTTCTTTCACTGCATTTTTTTTACATTCAAAATTGAATGGAATTCCGAAATGTTGTCCTAGAAGGTTCAAATTTTTACTGCATGTCCTAAAAACAATGTGTAACAAAGTAGTGCAAGGGTGTCATGGTTAAAGTAGTATTTTAAGAAATAAAAAATAAAATGTATGCAATTATTAATTATTTTTGTAATTCCACGCTTGATGTAAAACATTATTTTTTCTCCCTTTGTATTTTTCTTTTCGGATTATTTGCAATCTTGGGGTCTTGCAAAAAATCAGACATTTTACTAAAAAATTGTGGAACCCATTTAATTATAATATATGCAATTTTTTAAAAACATAATATTTAATAACTCATAAAATAAATGTCTCACAAGAATGAACCTTGAACACATCATCATGTATCATACAGTGAATGCTTGTACAAAATATCAAGTCTCTAGCTCAAACAATGTAGAAAATAGAAATTTCACCCTCACCCCCTTAATTCAATATTTTAACAGTTTACTGCATAACTTCAACGGTGATTCACAATGAATTTTAGAGGTATTGACGATTTGTAAATAGCATGATTGGTCGAGGTTTTAAATGGTATCTGGAATGTGGAACCCTATACCCAAGTATTCAGTGTCTTTCTGTATCTATAATTATAGCGTCGAATAACTGGAATTCTTCCCTAACTCTTCCTCCTCAGTTTTTGTTTAGCTTGGAAAATCCGTTTGAGTGTACGATCAGATAATATGAAGAAATGGCCGTGGTCTCATTTTATTAATACTCAACGTTTCGTCTACTACTGCGGTAGACACCCTCAGGATATTCTGCGTGCTCTATGACCTTCTAACTCTTCAACTGTCATAGGAGGTCATAGAGCACGCAGAATCCCCTGAGGATGTCTAACGCAGTAGTAGACGAAACGTTGAGTGTTAATAAAATCAGACCACGGCCATTTAGCCCGAAAGACATGAAAGATATGAATCAAGACTCCTGCCGTGAAAGTCTACAATTTTACGTAATATGAAGACATTTTGACATACAGACTGTTTTAAATTGTATTCCGCCTATGAAAACAAATTACGAGGGTTGAATATGAACAGAGTAATTTTATAAAAAAAATTAAATAATATGTAAAATGCGCTATTGTGATCAATAGAGAGCGTGTTTTTATGTTCTAAAACTTAAGGGTGCAAACATATAGTCCAAGATCCGGCCGCAAGATTACTACGTTCATCGAGTGTATGAACAAAATATTTTTTTTTCATAATATTGTAAATGACTGAATACAATTTTGCCGCGTTGCCTATTAAATTTTGGCCGCCAGTATGCATAATTAAAATATAATTTATTTATTTATTCGAAATCATTTGATTCACCTATTAAAATAAAGTATAATCCAGTTCGCAGAAATCGATGTATAGATCTAGAAAAGTTTTGGTTGCCATTGCAAACTTGGCCGTAACCTCCTCGCAGCGGGAAGTAAAACCACTGCCCTTTATGTATACTACGTTCAATATATATATATATATGCAAAACATATCCAAAAGGTAGTTTTAATATACATTATACTAAACAAATCGCAGCATTTTAAGTGAACTGAACTTTATTTGAAACAATATGAAACAATAAATACGTACTTACCGCCATTTTATTACTGATTGGTGCCACAGCCTGCTGTAGCCGCGAGGAGGTTTACGGCCAAGTTTGCAATGGCAACCAAAACTTTTCAAGCTCTGTACATCGATTTCTGTGAACTGGATTATAATTTATTTTAATAACAAGTGAATCAAATTATTTCGAATAAATAAATAAATAAATAACTAAATAAATAAATAATATTTTAATTAAACATACTGGCGGCCAAATATTAATAGGCAACTCGGCAAAAATGTATTCAGTCATTCACAATTTTATGAAAAAAAATTGATTTTGTTTATACACTCGATGAACGTAGTAATCTTGTAGCCGGATCTTAGACTAATAGTATGATGAGAAGTTAGGCTTATGACTGTCATTTGTTTTGGTTACTCACACAAACAGTAGAATAGTATAATGAGAAGTAAGACTTCTGTCTTATATCTTGTTTCACACACAAACAGTTGAATATCATATAGACCTACTATCCGCATTGCAATCTTATCTTTTATTTCATAAAAATCCGCTCCCTAGTGATCAAATCCAATTATAATTGGACATTGCGACGGAATGAGGAAAATCGATTGGAAGCTTTTGAGATGTGGATATGGAGAAGGATTGAACATATAAAGTGGGCAGACAAAATAAAAAAATAAAGATGTGCTAGACAGAGTGAGTGAAGGAAGAACTATACTGGAACTCATAAAGAAGAGGAAAATAAATTAGATTGACGTCTGGCTAAGAAGAAACTGCCTGCTGACGGTTGCCCTGGAAGGAATGGTCAACGGAAAGAAAGTTAGACAGAAAAATACATCAGGCGATAGACAACATTAAAATAAATGGTTTGTATGCAGATAAAAAAAGGAAAGCTGAATTAAGGAAAGAGTGGAGAATGCTGAGTTTGCAGTGAAATACTTGCTCTTGGATAGAATACTATGTATGTATGTATGTATGTAAAATATGTAACAATAAATCGTCATAGTTATATAAGTAAGCTTCTATTTCGTGGACAATTTTAACTGTATACAAGCAAAGGGAGAGATTATGTAATTAAATATAAATTCTAGCCTTAATTATTAAATTAGTGAGAGGCTTGGATGCTGAGTTGCGATGAATGTTTGCTAGCGCCATGGATACTGCACTCAATGTAATTGTAACTGTCAAGTTAGTGACAATTGTTTGTATAGAGCGAAGTTAATGAAGATGTCCCAAGTTAAATAAGTTCAAAAATACACAATTCTGACGTGAGTACTAATTCTGATTCTTTTAACGAATGTGCTAAATTATAAATTTAAAAATGTTTTCGTTTCATATAAATATAAAAATCTATACAGAGTGTTTCATATTAAGTATTACAGACGTCTAGGGGTTGCAAAGGGGACTTAATAAGTAAAGTTTTGGTAAAGAATCCATGTCCAGAAACGTACCATTTCGATGTAAGATACGTCTGAAGATCGATACGCAACGAACTAATATCGTGTATCTTGTGTTTCAGAATAAGTATTAAAGACTTATAGGGATTTTACTACAAGTGTGGTTCCATGTGGCAACCCTGTTGTTCGTTGAACAAAGTGTATCTGCGACGCATGTTTTCATACACACGCCCCATAAAATCTCGTGTGTGCTCAATTATCTCTGCTGCTGTCAGAATTCGTGCAAGAAGATCTTCCTCTGATTCTACAGGTGTAGTAAAAGCCCTAGATGTCTTTAATACTTATTCTGAAACACAAGACACACGATATCAGCCCATTGTGTATTGATCTTCAAACTTATTTTACATCGAAATGTTTCCGGACATGGGTTCCTCATCATAATTAAATTTATCTACTAAGTCCCCTCTATAACCCCTAGAAGTCTGTAATACTTATTCTGAAACACCCTGTATAATAAACAATTCTTAATTGTGGATAAATATTTATTAAAATTCCGCTAATTGGATTCATAAAGTTATTTCATAAATACTGCTTATCAAAGTAAGGTGTTTGATTTAATGATGGGTTTCAACAAAGTTCTTTAGCTTCACAATTCTAATCTGGGTCTGAAAGGGCAGACAAATTTAGTGCAGAGGCATTTTATTTCGGGTTTTAGGATCTTACAAATCAATGACACTGTACCCACGTTTTTATTTATTTCTGAAACAATCTATACATTCTGAAAATACACCAAACTCAGCCAGCAAGGCACATAGAGCAACCACCGGTACTAAACCATCGGGACCGAATATAAATCAATAAAAATTACCGGTTTACGAATGTAACCGAACATTTATACTAATGAAATATGTATCTCCGATCAGACTCCTATATTCCCATATGGAGCAAGGGTACTCCCGTGCGGAAGTTAGTAAACCAAAGCTAATTTGGTTGGAAAATATTATAGATGTCTAATAGAAAGTGATTAACTCATCATCTGAAATAAACACCTAGTAGGCAGTAACGGTATTATTTAGATGGAGAAAAACACCATGGCACAATAGGCCTAGAAGAGATTTGTCCACTATCCGACTGCTAGCCTCACATCCATTTGCCATTCAAGATTTGTACGATCATTTGGTCAGTGGTGACTGTGGTCAGCATATCGAGTTACCCAGTCATTATAATTGGGTTTCTCAACCTGGAACCGCTACTTATTGTAGTTACGCAAATTACTCATGATATTGGGTTGGAACAGGTTCTATATTGGCCGAAATAATTAACTCACTGGCCGTATCGAACCCATAGGTTCATAGCCGCGCGAAATTAAGTTTTCCATACATCCCTATCTTGAGATAATATTTTCCAATTATCATCATCATCATCATCACTCCAGGGATTAGGCAATTGCCCGTTCCGACTTCATAATGCATCAGCCCAACGTCTTCTAGGTCTTCTAACATCACGTCTTCCTCTTGCTTGATAATTTCTTGCTAACAATGGATATCTCTCCTTACTCTTTCCATCCATATGATCAACCCATTTCTGTCTTATCCAATAAAGGCTGTACTTTCAGTTCTTCTCTTATATCCTATTTTCCAATTATCACCTGTAAAATCTACTTCCCTCAAATCATGGTTAATATTATTTTCCCACCTCATATTTGGTCTACCAACTGGATGTTTTCCCTCTGGTTTTCTTAGATGAAGTGTCCATGCCCCATTTCCTTTCCCCATTCCTGCCACATGTTCTGCCCATCGCAGTATACGAGATTTACCTGGTTTTATTATATATGGTTTTCTATAAAAATCATATAGCTCACTGTTATATAGTCTTTTCCATTCGTTCGTCTATTATCTCTCTTTGGTCAAAAAAAAATTCTAACAACCTTATTATCAAATTGGACACTCATAATACTTTATCCTTCCTTAAAATAAGAGTCCATGTTTCGCATCCATATATAATATAACTGGAGAATAACAGTTTTATAGATTTTCAGTTTAACGTTTTTTCAGAGAAGTTTAGACGACAAGAGTCGTATATGTGACAAAATGTCTTCCCACATGGGGTCTTGAACCACTGCATGTCCTATAACTCTGCATCAAGGAATCATATCTTAAACTCCGCGCGTGGGATCCTTGGATTGGATTTTTAATCATTTAGGATTTTTGGAGAGTCCTGTAAAGGACATTACTGGATAAAATCAGCCATGGGAAAGGCCTATTAGATTTAGTTTCGAGGTTGTAATTCAGGCAAGAGGATTCTTTTTAAGAGTCTGAAAAATTTTTGAAACTGGGAATCCACAGATTCAAATCCCTCTGGAGGACTCGTCCCTTGGTTTTTCCCATCTTAAAAAATTACAGTGTGTTTAAATTATCGTACAGGATACGGTAAGAATGCAGAATTGGCAAAGACGAATCTCCTATTGTTGTAACAAGATGAAATCACGATTTATAGTTATTTTATGCACAATAAATCATTCAATGACATTTTGTGTGATCGTAAACAATTACGTCCTATATTATATTTGTGTGTGGTTTAAATTGTAAACCAGGTGATGTCATGTGAAATCTCCATAGTGTGCATGTTACAATTGTTTATATACTCTAATTAATAGTCAGTGCCGGCCATGACATCTACCGTCGCCTCTTAAATCTTGTCTCTGGAGCTCTAAATCACTGAAACTCACCACAGGTGTTATCACGGATTAAAACACCTTATTGGCAAAACAGAATCAGAGGCGTCCTAACCAACCAACCAACCAAATGCACTGGTTTTAAAACATATTAACTAACTCACTGGCACTATCGAACCCATAGATTCATGGGCGCGCGAACATAAGCTCTCCATATATCCCTAACCTGGACTAATGTTTTCCAATCATTCCCTGTATAATCTAATTCCCTCAAATCATAGTTAATGTTATTCTCCCACCTTATTCATGGTATACCAATTGGGCGTTTTCCATCTGGTTTCCTACACGAAGCTTTCATGGACATCTTTCATTCCCCATTCATGCTACATGTCCTGCCCATCGTAGTCTATGAGACTTAACTGTTCTTATTACATCTGGCTTCCTATAAAGACCATGTAGTTCATTGTTATGTAGTCTTCACCATTCAGCTGTCTGTTCATATCTTTTTTGGCCCAAAAATTTTCCTGAGGACTTTATTCTCAAATACTCGTAATTTTCTTTCTTCCCTTAAAGTGAGAGTCCATGTTTCACATCCTTATAATATAACAGGTAGAATAATTGTTTTATATATTTTCAGTTTAACGTTTTTGAAAGGAGTTGGGAAGTCAAGAGTCTCTGTAATGCACAAAGCACGCATTTACAGAATTGAACCTTTGTTTAATGTGTTTGTGCATCTTATTCCTATTTGTGATTATTGTTCCTAGGTATTTGGATTCAGCCAACTTCTTTAAAATTTCCCTCATTTGTCATTAGCTGTCCATTTCCATTACATAATGTATTTCTATGTGTGACAAAGTATTTAGTTTTATTGATATTTTTTTTTAAAAAACTTATAGTCCCAATTTCTTAGTGTTACTCAATAGTGTGTGCATGCTGCCCTTTAGTAACTCTTCGTTATCGCCCAATAGTACTACAACATCAGCATAAAGTAACTATTACCGAATAAAATATTTGGTGACGTGAGTTTTTATTGGTAGTGTTTTAACATCACTTACCTCCATAATAGAAGAAGATTCTACATATTAATAACCCATTGGCACTATCGAACACATAGCTTCATGGCCGCGCGGACATAAGCTCTCCATACATTCCTATCCTAAACCAATTCTTCCATATCATTCCCTGTATTATTTTACAAACACCGTGGCGCGACAGGCCTAGAAGGCCCTTTGCCTACCAACCGGCTGCTGGTCTCACACCCATGTGTTAATCACGGATGTGGACGATCATCCACCTAGTGTAGAAGTGACATGGGGTTAACATGTCGGGTCCCCTAGCCGTTATAGCTGATTTCCTCAAACTGAAACCGCTACTTATTGTAGCTACCTAAATGCTTAACGATTCTGGGTTGACACCGCTCGCCGAAATTCTATAAAAAAATGTCGGCTACTGTGTGGGACTACCTAATATTAAATATAATTTTAAACAATATTAGGTCTTACAAATGAGCATATTTTGATGTTATATACAGTTCTTGTTTTGATAAAAGGGTTTTTATGTGAAATAAATTTTTATTTTAATTACAATTTCATTTACCACTCCCTCAGTTTTTAATACGTTAGAATAGAAATGAAAGCAGTGTCATCAGCAGATATTATTTGGGCGGTGCGATGCACGAAGTTTTCTGGACCGGATGTAGATGGTGTCAGATCCGGTTCCCGAAGCAAGACACGAATTCGGTTTCAAAGAAGGTCATGACCGGCAATGACACCAAAACTTAATTTTTATTTGTATCACATGGTTATTATACTTTATAGTACAATGCAATAATTCTGAATGGATTAATTTATAGAAATTCCTTGCTGGTTATCCACTAGAATTTTATAAACTTCCTAAACTTGTATTCTTAAATAAAATGATTTGATTTTCTGTAATACTCTCCGTAGTTGTTGGTAAATTATTATTTACTACGACTAAAATAAATACTGTAACATTTATCTTTTTTTTCCTCCTTTAAATTTTAGTTAAATTTTCGATTACAAAGACTTCAGCTCGTGAAATAAAATTGGCACATTAATTTTAATGTTTGTATATATGTTATGTATACACCACATAAGTGTCTCGTGGTGCTTCCCTAGCGGGAGGTTTTGAACAAGTTAATTAGTTACGTTCATTTCCCTAAAGATATCAGTGAATTACAATTGGTCAGCACATAGCCTCAATGAGACATCTAGCAGGCAACTAAGGCATTGCTAAGATGGGAAGGTCGGTTATATTTTGCTCAGAGGTACTAATTTAGTTTTGAGATTCTTGTAATAGAACAAGTATCACATTTCCAATATTTAGGATGTGATATAACTCATAGAGAAAATAAAGATATAGAAAATAAAGTAAATAAATTTCAGGCTATTTGTGGAACCATAAAAAGAACCTTAGGTCGGAAAACAAGGAAAGATACGAAACTTAAATTATATAAAACAATGGCTGTTCCTTTGTTGTTGTATGGAAGTGAAAATTGGATAATGAAATCAAGGGATAAAAGCAGGATACAGACTGCGGAAATGCTGTTTTTACGTAATGTGAAAGGATGTACAAGAGCGGATAGAATAAGGAATTAAACTATACGAGAAGAATTAAATATATATAAAATTGAAGATAAAATCAGCGAAAATAATAAGAAATGGACAGAACACTTAATGAGAATGAACAACGAAAGAATACCAAAAAGAACATTCCTGTATAATCCCAGAGGAACAAGAGATGTTGGCCGACCACGTAGAATATGGACTCCACTTTTAACTTCGCCGGAACAGGCTGCATAGCCTAAACCTTGCAGTAGAAGAAGAAGATTCTTGTACGATCCCGAAAATCTTCAGACTCGGGATCCACGGCTTAAAGTCCCTCCGGAGAACTTTGTCTCTTGATTTCTCCATCCTGGCCGGGTTTGAACCCGCAACCTTATGGATTAGAAGCAAGGAACAAAACCATTAGAAAATCGAGGCACACAGTTTTAGTATTTATTCATTTGTTGGTTTAGGCTCACAGAATTAAGATTACGCAGCCTTCTCTTCTAGTCAACCAGAGCAAACATAGGTTACAATATAACAATCATCAATATAATATTAGAAATGAGAAAATTTAGTCAAAGTGGCAATTAGGCCTAATATGAATAATAATTAAAATAATGTTAATAATAAGAAATGCTCTTAGGACAATAGGAAGTTAAAGCTACCATTTTGTAGACGATCGGCACGAGATGTCAGCCAGGTTTCATCCCTATAGGCTTACATGGCCGCCTTTACTCCCTCATAAACCCGATATTCGTTTCCATCGATCACAGGGGCACGGTACCACCAGGTTTGGGAATAATTTTTCAGTCTGGACATTTTTCAATTTGGCCTTATAATCTTTGAGCGAATTAGAGAAGGAACATTATTACAGATGTAGGCCTACATTTTATGAATTATTCCATTATCGTATGTTAATATAGTATGAGCGTTCTCACGCTACATTTGAGTAGGAACCCGATATATAATATTATATTCACTATATCACTTTCATCTATAAACGTTAACCTATAAAATTAAATATAACTCGTTTTTGGGAGAACCAACGTTCAATCCCAATGCCGATATTCTTAACTGAGGCTTTCTACTGATTTTCCTGTTGTCAAGGCAAATGCTGGGATGGAATTTGGTTATTAGGACCCATTTGATCATATATACCATTTCATTATATCAATTTATTATATAATATATATTATAACATCAAAAGCTTCTCTAAAAAACGGAAGTGAAATTTGGATTTTAAATAAAATAAACTCTCATAAACTTCAAGTAAGCCAAATGCGCTTCTTACGATCATTGTTAGGAGTTAATAGACTGGATCACCAAAGGAACACTGTTATCAGAGGAAAACTTGGAGTAACAAGTTTAAATGAAGATATACAAAGATACCATCAAGAATGGAAAAATCATCTGAGGAGAATGGCAAGAAATAGACTTCCAAAATTGACATTCCAATAAACTCCAACTGGACATAGGGACCAAGGAAGACCAAAACATAGGTGGAAAGATCAAGACCATCTTCGCTAGGTTTACCGTACAGGCCGCATGGCCTAAAACGAATTTGTTCATGATGATGATGATTATATCAACAAAATTAAATCAATTGTACGCCCAGGTACAATTCTAAAATTTTATAAAACAAGGCTCTTCCAACTCTACTTTATGGCTCTGAAACCTGGACTATTACTACACGTAAATTAAATAGCATAATAGCTGCAGAAATGAAGTTATTAAGGCCTTTAGCGGGTTATACGCTTTAAGACCACATGAGTAATGAAGATAATCCGCAAAGCTCTCAATATACCAGCAAAAACTGAAACCATCCAAATATATTATCCCCTCACTAAGATGGTTCTCCAGCGACTAGCTTTGTTTCCCCGCAGCTTTTATCAATAATTAAATACAAAGATGCTGACTACCACCACTATAATAATTCCGCAAATTCATCAGTGTCAAGCATTGTCGCGCGGCACCCGCTTTTATATAAACGGACAACCTTAATAGCGAGGCGACAATACCAAAATAACACTGAGCAACAAAAAATAAACTTTTTCTCTCAGAAAGAAAAATATGTGATTCTGATAGTATTTTATCTCCTGAATTCAAATATGATATTGGTTTTCTCCATCACACAAAGCTTTCGAGAGACAGGCATTTAAAATTCCAAACACTTTAATATTTTCTACATTCGCAACTACACAATGTTCGAACTCACCTAGAAAGTAAGAAATTACGATTTTCTGCTATATTTCGCCTGTGAAGCATCCCTCTTGATAGTCCAACAATAATCGGCCAGCATATTAGGATTCCATTTGCCTTGATATCTTTTTTCGATAGCTGAAATCTCCTGAGTTAGCTCATTTGGTTTCATTTTCAATGGACAAATGGACGAAAAAACGTTTATTAAAAAATAATTATTTAAATCCATTAAATCAAATTGAAATAAACAATTGTGGGTGATGGAGAAATTCCGAATACATATTTGAAAACACTATAAAAAACTGCAGTAAATACAACTATTGTTACTCATGAAAATCATGTTGACCAGTGTAATTGGTATGAACACCTCCTTAGAATGCCAAACAATAGTCTACCTCTGCAGTTATTCAACTACAGACCCACAGGACGAAGAGACCCAGGAAGACCTAAGAAGCGTTTTGAGGGAACAATTTCTACCCTGAAGCTGAACAGGCCAATGGTCTAATCCATGACAATTGATGATGGTGATGATTAAATCAATAATTCTCCACATAAAACATATACAGTATAACATACAGCAGAAACACACATGAAGTTCCTAGTGGCGATATAACCTAGATGTAAAAGCGTCCATAAATAAAAAAAAACAGTTTCATAATAAATCGTTTTTCTATAGACTCTCCTGGCGCACCACTATCATCATCATCACCGATCATATCATCGGGGCAACGTAACCCCGCCTTCCAGGCGCCCCAACCGCAGAAGTGGGTTACAATTACGCCATGCCAGGAGAGAAACCAGGAATGTCGAAAGACAAACCTGGGGCATTTGAAAAAAAAAAAAATTCAGTCAGGAAACAAACAATGATTTGTTATCCAGTGGACCGTGACTTATTTGTTTTCCCCCATTGTTGTAGAAAACTGAAAATGTTAATTTTATGATCGGTTTAACTGCAAAATATTGGTAGAGCATATCGTTTTATTTGTGAATATATCAGTTTTAATAGTTTTTATATAATTGCATTGAATGACCGAAATATTGAAGAGTTCATTTATTTTTTGGAATCTTGTTTCTACAATACCTTATGTATTTTGTTTACCCATAGAAAACGTTCAAGGTATGTAATATCCTACATTTATTCAATATTCTCTTAGGATTTTTAAAACAATGAATCTGCGTATATCAGATCAGTAATTAAATAATAAATACTCAATTTTTACAATACTTTATCAATGAATACAATATTTATCAAAGTATGGTACTTCTTCAATGAGACGGAAAATTCTCATAAGTAATGCCACGAGTGATTTCCAAATTATCGATAAATTCACGACTCACGAAGTGAGGAGTGAATTTATCTAGAGAATTTGGAAATCAAGAGTGGCATTTGTTAGGACTATTTAACGAATAAAATTAAGCTGTTTATTCACAAATCATTATATAACTATAGTTATTTTAAAATATTTATATATTTAATGTAAACGGCCAGGGATTAATCCCTGGTAAACGGCGATGTTTGAAAACAAATGAGAAACGATAGGTACGCTTCTACTGCTTCTTTTGTTTATCACTGCAACCAGATCATACTATTTATTGCCCAAGGAACGCAATATTGTAAGAATGCTCTCTAGTGGAGAAAAAATGAAACATCAAACTGTATATTAATTCATAAAAAATACATTTAAGAAAGTGCAAACAGTGGTTTCTTTTTTTGGTGGTATAATAAATTGCTACAAATGTTTTTATATTAACTCCTGCAAGCGATATGTGTTGACATCTATGCACTATATATACAATCTGGTAGCCGTATTTCTTATAGGCTCAGTCACTGCAAAATAATGGTCAGACCTGTTCAGAATATTAAAAAGGAGGAGCTTTCTTTAATATGGTAAATATAACACTGATAAATATTTAGTGAAATACGACTCTGATTGGTTTTAAAACAGAAATCATTGAAACGTGATTGGTCATTGACTCCCATTTGGGGCATGAGTTAAATAGTCACTGAAATATAGTTTCTGATCTACAATAAAAAAAAATGATTTGCGATGACTTTTATATTATCATATATTTTGCCGTTCAGAAATTTAATGTTAATTCTACGTTCTTTTAACACGCATATACGTTTTAAATTGATGTGGAAAATACAAGAGAAAAATTGATTCAATTTTAATTATTTAGAAAAGTACCTTTACGTAACATCAGGTTTTTTAAACACCTTATTTATATTTTAAAATTGTCATTCTTAAAATACTATTCTCATTGAAATTTAAAATTTAAACTACCATTAATTGTTTTATTTCTTCTGTATAAGTAAAATATAACATATTGATACATTATGCAATTTTTAAACGTGGTTTTCCCTGATATTGTAATATGGGAAACTGCTGAAATAATAATAAAAGTAATATTTTAAAAACTTGAACCAAAAAAGCGATTTGACACAAAGAAAAATAATTGAAATGATGGTGAGTTATTTTTCTTAGCTTTTTTATTTGTGAAAGGTGTTTCATTATCATTGACATATTACTGTAGGTTTATTTAACACTGAATACATTTTAACTTACTGTTTCATGTTGGAATCACTTGTTACTTTCTATTATAAAAAATGACCATTTCTTCCACTCGCATATGATTTTGGGTATATATTTAAAAAGTAAAGAAAATGAGAACGAATGAGTCTCTTAGAGAAAGCATCTAATTACATAAACAATTTTTTACTATACTCAATAGATATCCGAAATAGATTTTTTTTCATGTATATATATATATTATATATATATATATATAAGTATAATAATTCTATTTCATCATTTAGTTGTAAATATTTAATTAAATTATGACGGAATATCATGTTACGCATCAGATTTCTTCTTATTTATCTTAAATTTATTGAAATAATGTTTTAAATCAACGGTGGTTGAAAATAGTATAATACAAGGAAAATTGTAAAGTACCATACTCATCAAGGATGGTTAAAGAGCAAATCGAAAAAGAAAAAAACGTAAATGCCAAACCAGCAAAAAACGATGAAAGATAAACAAATGATAAATGCAGTGAATAAATTTTCCGTGTTTGTAGGCCGTGAAGAAACAGTGATTTGTTAATCTACTGGGCCGTGACATAACTAAAATCTTTCCTTATTATTGTAGAAAATTGAATTTTATAAGTTTCGTTTAATGGTTTTGCTATACAAACATTGGTAGTAATATCGCTTTATTTGTAGATATATCAGCTACAATACTACGTTTTATAATTGCATTGAATGTTTAATATGTTTCAGACTTCATTTATTACTTTTTATATCCTATTTACATTATCTTACGCATTTTGTGAAAAAACAGAACATGTTCAAGGTAATTTATAATTATAGTATATAGTATATTATTAATATTGTCATGTTTTCTAGAACTGAATCCACCTGGATCAGTAACGGATAATACGTAAAGAATATTCTGAATAATGTCCCTCCATTTTCCTAATATTTAGTTAAAAACCTATGCTATACATTTAACGAATATTAACTTATACACTAGTGACAAATAACAAAAAAATTAGGATAAAATGAGCTTCATAGGTTTTTAGTTTCGGCTCAAGTTTACAAACACCCTCGATTTTTCTGTTTATTGTTGTGAATTATAACTCTTCTAATGTATTTAGTAACATTTTTAAATATTTTAAAATATTTAAAACAATTTTTATAACTTTATTGTAGAATTTTTAAGTATTTATTCAAATACACATATTGTCATGGTGACTTGCTATTTTCTCCAGAGAGTATATTATATAGTTGGAACCAGTGGGTTATCGATGCTTGCGATTATTAAGGAGTGAAAAAAAGGACGTTTCATGGAATACACCCTAGATTAGAGTAACTGAATTAGGTTACGTGTGAGTTAGTTAGTTAGTTAGCCTTTAGGTCCATTACATTTAGAAGTGTCTAAATACATAAAACTAAAAACGATAATAATCGGAACGATAATAATTGATATGTGGTTCGATGGTGGGTTATCGCCGGCTCTATAAACTCTGGCGCATGCGCACTGTTGTTCTATAGGACTTTGAAAATATATCAGGTAAGTTAAAGTAAACTTTTTCCTTAGTTTCTGTTTAACCCTTAAATTCGTAATGTATCTTTTTGGCTACATCAGTTGCTTCAATTAATTCAATATTTTAAATAAATCAGAAGAAAACGAACAAAAAGGAACCACTTAAATATGTGTCTAATTATACAATATATCTAATAATAACAGTTATACAAGATTCCGTTTTCACTGCGGTCCGCCACATTTAAATTAACAGAAGAAATTTTGTGTTTCGCTAATTTAAGTGTTAAGATCAAAATGTTTTAAAATATAAGGGACTTTTAGTGAAGATGCCAGCTTTTTTTTTTGCAATACGAATAAAAGCAACAAAAACGTGCAAATTATTATATCAATAACGACTTGAGCACTGTATAAATATAACGTTGAGAGAGAGTAATGAATTGCAAGAAGACAGCAGTTTACGGGAATAAACTAAAATAATACGAACTACATGAATATTAAATAAAAAACCAACCAAAATAACTCATGCTAGGCTAGTATTTGTCCTTTATATGTAGTAAACATTGTTAGTTGTTATTATGAGAAAAAATCATCTTCTTCAAGGTATGGGCCTGTTGGCCCGTTCCGCTCCCCGGTGCACTATATGCTGCAGACGCAGGTCGTTTTTCCAACGACGTTTTGGTCTTCCTACATTTCTTCGGCCTAGAGGTTTATAATGGGGGCACGCCGTAGCGTAGTGGTTAAGGCACTGAGCTACAAGCCGGAGGGTCGAGGGTTCAAGTCCCGTTGGGGTCAGGATTTTTAAACTGACCCAAACCCTCTGGCGGCACTATGGCCCTGGGGTCGACTCAGCCTCTAACGAAAATGAGTACCAGACGCTTGTTCTGGGGGTAAAGGCGGCCGTCACGCAGGGCTGACAACCCGGCTGACATAAAGTGCCGATTGTCTAGAAAAAGTGGGAGCCTTAACCTCCTACTACCCCAAGGGCCTCCGAGTCTGTTGTGGGATCACTTAAAGAGGTTTATAATGAAGCAGCTGTTTTGATAAACGATTATTTGGCATTCTTTGTATATGTTCAAACCAATTACATTTATTTTTGTGTATTGTTTCGTTTATATTATATATTTGTAATTGATCTCTGATATCTTGACTTTTCTTTTGATCTCTTAGAGATACATCTGCAACTGATCTGAGAAATCTCATTTCTATTGTCTCAATTTTATGTTTATCAGAGATCGTTAAAGGCCAAGTCTCAGACCCGTATGTTAACGTTGGAACGGCTACTGTTTTTTAAACTTTTAATTGAGTTTTTCTTGTGGTCTTATTTCTCAAATATCATCTTATTGAACCACATATCTGTTGAAATTTCTCTAATTTCTTCTCCATGTCCAAATTTTGCAGGTACGATATTATGCATCCTAGATAATTGAAACAAGTTATTTGTACGCGAAGTGAATATATGGCTGAAACATGAAACATATCTGTAGCATGAAGTGCCACTGGAGTTAATTGAGAAGTATCGATCTAGTTTTGTAACCTGTATTCAATTCAAATTTCATATACATATGCACTAGAATAGCCAAACTTGAATACATAAATTTTGATGTAGCATTATTCAGAATACCGAATAAAAAATTAAAATTTTCGTAACCAAATTTTGCTTTAAAATATTTGGTAATTTGCATGATAGGTAGTGACCGCACGGGGTCCGAAGAATACATTATGTATTTTGTATACTAGTATTAGAATTTATGGTTGGATTTTAAGATTTAATTTTAAAGAATGAAACTTTATTAAATATTCTTAAATTACGTATGATGTAAAACCTAAATCAGAACCAGAAAGATTAATCTTAATACATGCGTATATGGCTTTTATCAAATTGTTATATATTCAAAGAACTGTTAATAAAATATGACCAATTATCAAAGTTACTTAAATTAGACCATGTATACTGTATTACTGTACTTCATGAATACATATTCGTTTTCAAGCAAACTTTATCGTGTCCTGTATTGAAATTATAGCTCGAAATAGGACTCCAGATCATATACCATCTCCACTTCTTGTAACTGGGATTAACTACCACAAAAAATCAGGTGTTACCAGACGTTATAATCATTTTTTAAAGAATCTAAATTTATTTGCTCTATGTTTGGCTTAATCATTACCTTCAGGTGTAATGTACATTATTAATTGATACTTCCCGTTTATTTTATTATATCACTATTATTATTATTATTATTATTATTAATAATATTATTATTATTATTATTATTATTATTAAGAGAGATGAACAGACAGGTGAATGGAGAAGACTACATAACAATGAACTACATGGTCTTTATAGGAAGCCAGATATTATAATAAGAACAGTTAAGTCTCGTAAATTGCGATGGGCAGGACATGTTGCGCGTATGGGGAATGAAAGACGTGCATGGACACTTCTTGTAGGAAAGCCAGAAGGAAAACGACCAGTTGGTAGACCAAGAATGAGGTGGGAGAACAACATTAACTATGATTTGAGGGAAGTAGATTATACAGGGAATGATTGGAAAGCATTAGCTCAGGATAGGGATGTATGGAGAGCTCATGTCCGCGCGGCCATGAACCTACGGGTTCGATAGTGCCACTGAGTAAGTAAGTAAGTAAGTAATTATTATTATTATCATTACAATTATTATTATTATTATTATTATTATTATTATTTTAACTTAATCGCATAAAATGTTGTATGTGCACAACATTTAGACTGTAATTTCTAATTTATTTTTAATTCATTATAATTAGTGTATAATTGATATTGTAAATATATATTTTTATACTTATGCTGGTTGAGTGGAAGACAAGACCTTCTGGCCTTAACTCTGTCAGAATAAATGTAACATTATTATTATTAATTATTATTATTATTATTATTATTATTATTATTATTATTATTATTATTATTATTGAATTTAGAAGGCATCGGTGGGTAGATTACGTGCAGAGAATGGAGGACAGAAGTAATGTAAGGGGGGTTGTTATGGGTGAGGAACGGAGAAGGGATAGAGCCGGCACAGATTTAGATGGTTGGACAAGGGTGGAAAATTATCTATGGGATTTGGGCCTAAGGAGATGGAAGAGAAGAGCTAAAGTTTGCGCTGGATGAGCTATTAGCCTAAAATCATCACTTAAACTATAGGAGCTGTATGGCCAAGTAGGCGATGGGTCAAGGGCGGAGAAATGTGCGCTTACGACGTACATACGTTGCAGCTTAAATTGTTATTACGTATAGATATATCGCAGGTATAACCGACATAACAAAAAATGCCCTATATAAAATTCACATATTACAGTTTTCTGGAGAAATATACGACGCAACTTATTGCACATGAGATTGTAATACGTAAATGTTATAACATGATAGTCATGGCTACATCTAAAAGAGAGAAGAAAATCGCACTGTCTAATTCTCCTATTTAAGATCCTACATACCTCGATTCCCAATTATTTATCATCCCGTTTCCAGTATCTATCCTCAAACCATAACTTAAACACAAGATCACAACATAGTCTCTTACTTAATATACCGCAACATAGGACATCACATCACTCCATGTCATATACCATCTCCACTTCTCGCAACTGGAATTCCCTACCACAAGAAATAAGGGGCTGCCGGACATTGGCATCTTTTAAAAGAAATCTAAATTTATATTTGCTCTAAACTCGACTTCATTATTATCCAGTGTAAGATATATATATATTAATTGGTGTTTCCCGTATAATGTATCATATTTATATTATTATTATTATTATTATTATTATTATTATTATTATTATTATTATTATTATTATCGTATCATTATTGTTATTACCCTATAAAATGTTGTTTGTACATGACATTTACATTGCTACATTTATTGTATCTTTAACTGTTTATAATTAGTATAGTGTATATCTATATTTGTCGAATATTTATTTGTATTTGTGCTGGTTGAGTGGAAGAGAGGGCCTTATGGCCTTAACTCTGCCAGAATAAATAAAGTATTATTATTATTATTATTATTATTATTATTATTATTATTATTATTATTAATACAACTCCTTTAACTACGACAAAGAAGTCATCCTACAGTGGATTCCATCACATTATGCGATCTTGAGCATTGAAACAGCTGATGTCCTTGCAAGGAAAGTTTCTTTGATAACATAATCACTTACTTAGTTAATACTTAATACAAGCTTACCACTTTACAGCAGTTTGTCTTTGATTCCTGCTTTCCAGAGATTCCTATCTTCCCATTGTCCATCTTCCATACCCCTCTTCATCATGGCATCATATATTCCCTCATACCATGCTCTTTTACTTCTCCCCCCTCCTTCTGCCTGGTACCATCCAATCCAACACCTGTTTAGGCAACTGGTCTTCCGACATCCGTTGTACATGTCCATACCACTGTAGAGCTCTCTTTGTTATCCTATCGATAACAGTATAAAATCATGACTAATTATTAGTCTTATATTTTTGATAATCCTGCTTATTGGATTATTTCACGAATGAAATCAAGGGTCTCTTGAGATTCATTTCTTGTCTGATATATGTATTTCGAATATATTGTAGCCTGGATATTCTCATACTTCTCCGTAATCCATCCATTTCTGCCGCCAAGATTCTTTTCTGCATCCTTTTATTTATTGTCCAGCTTTCTGATCCATATGTATGTATACTTTCTATTATTGTCTGTATAATCCCTTTTTTTTTGTTTTTCTGTCAAATTTTTATTCCATAAAAGACCATTCAGGGATCTAATTGCCTTCCTTGCACAATTTACTCTATTAATATATTTTTCACAAGTACCAGATTTATCTATTATAGATCCAAGATATTTAAATTCTGCAACGCGTTTAATTATATTATTTATTTGTAGGTCTTCTGAATTTCCTCCGATTACCATATATTCTGTTTTAATATAATTTATCTTCATTCCACCTACCCCAAATGCATCGACCAACTTTCTAATCATATATTCTATATTCTAATCATATATTCTATATTATATATTCTTGTCCTATTATAATCTGGTCATCAGCGAATAATAAATTGTGCAGTAAATGACCATTAATGTTGATTCCCATTCCCCTATATGACTTATCCCATTTCATTAATACATCTTCTAAATATATCTTGAACAATGTTTGTGACATCCCGCATCCTTGTCTTAATAATTTTTATTATTGTGTTTTCTTTATGTAATTGTAATGTTATTGCTATTGTGTTATTACTTAATTGTAATATTATTGTGTTTTCTTTATGTAATTGTAATGTTAATGTTTTTAGTGTATAATGCTATTGTGTTATTATTTAATTATAATATTTTTATTGTGTTTTCTTTATGTAATTGTAATGTTATTGCTGTTTTTGTTTATTTTTCTTTACACTAGTACCAATTATGACTTTATTGTAACGGACTGTCAACAGCACGTACGGCTTACTGCCCGTGCGACCCATATTTGTAAATAATATTGTAAATATCTTACTTTTTGTCTAATAAAGTCCTACTACTACTAATAATTTTGTTATAACAAATTCTGAGGATATTCTATTTCCAACCTTAATACTTGCTTTACAATCATACATTCTTTTTATAAAATGTATGAGAGATTTAGATATTCCAAACTTCTCCATTGCCACCCAAAGCTTGTTGATGTGTACAGAGTCATATGCCTTTTCCAGGTCTATAGATGCCATATGACCTTTAGCCAACATCTTTTCCGTAATCTGCCTGATCAAAAATATATTATCAAGGCACGATTTACCTGCTGTGAAACCTGTTTGTTCTTCTGATATTCTATTTTGTATTAGTTCCTCCTAACATAATCACCAACACCCAAATGTATAGTTTACATTTCGGCTAACAGACACAAACAATCAAAAACCGAGGATATTAACAACAGCAACATACTTCAATCATCTAAAAAATACAATAAAAGCGAATGTCACCTCCACAACACGAACTCCATACCAAAACTTCCACGGAAAATAGCAGTAGCGCAATTTAGGTCACGGTTGCCTTGCTAAACACTGGCACAGGTTGAATATATTGTCTACACCAAGATGCATTCTATGCAACTACCCAGAGGAGGAAATGGATGACGAATATCACAACTGTATAGCAGTCAAACAGGAAATTTCCAAAATTTCGAAGTACTGGAAACCAAAACTGTTAATGACAGATGCGGCACATTAGACATCAACCAACCAACAATTCGTAAAGGATTCAATGATTTTATACTATATTACAATTTTATTTCAATATATATTATAAGTTTTGAGACTGAATTTACTGATGAGGTGCTCACTATCAGACTGTATTCTCTTGCCTCTATTTACATGAATCAATGTAAACAGTATAATTAATAATAATAATAATAATAATAATAACTTTATTTTACCTGGCAG
Organism: Diploptera punctata; assembly: GCA_030220185.1. Taxonomy (NCBI): domain Eukaryota; kingdom Metazoa; phylum Arthropoda; class Insecta; order Blattodea; family Blaberidae; genus Diploptera; species Diploptera punctata. Next base: position 1,254,791 of record JASPKZ010007225.1, on the reverse strand, counting down.
AGTTAAGGTCTTAAGGCCTTATTTGCCGCTCAACCAGGTTTTAAAAGTACAAAAAAATAATCTTACATATAAATTACAATACACGTAAACGATTACATGTTATAAATACAATACAATTATTACTTATAATGTATTTTGGTTTAGTCTATATTTAACGAATTAAATATAATATGTACAATGTATATAAAAAACGAGAAAAATGATTAATGACATGGTGTAAATTTAAATAAACAGATAAATAAGTATTAGACAACAGGTAACTGTATAAGCGTGACGTAAAAGTGCCAAGTGTGCGGCAAACACTGGTATCTTGAGGAAGGAAATTCCAGGAGCGGGCAGAGGCTACTGTGAAGGAAGAAGAATAAGAGGAAGTGCTATGAAGAGAGATTGTTAGCACACTGTTATCTTGTGGCCTAGTGTCAATATAGTGGTATGAAGATAACTTCTCAAATCTGGTTATAACTAGGGTTATAGGAATTCAGAAGTTTGAAAAGTAATGAAATAGAGTCCAATTTACATCTGTCAGTACGATACTCGTCTTACGAAATAACTCATATTTTTTATCTTTAATTGATGAATAAGAAGAATAAAAAGCACTCGATCTTAGCGTAAGTCAGTTATTGTGATTAACGGAGTAACGTTACTAGCTTGATAGACACCATATACGGGGAAACGTTATGAATTATTAGTTTCCATTGGTTTATACATTTTGAAAATGAATTTTGAGGCTTTACTTATCTTCCGAAGGAAGCCATACTCAGAATATTTACGACCATAAAACACATCTATCCCGTTTTAGTGTTTTAACCCGCGACCCTTGGAACCAGAGGCGAGCATGGTAACCACAAGACGTACAGAGTACACTCACTCACACATTCACAGAACACCTGATATGACGAAAACACTCTTATAAAAACTTGGCGATCGTAATTTACTTTCTTTGTGATTTTATTTGCTAAGATTGTACCCTGAGAAAAATAAATATGTTTGATGAAAATTATTACAAGGAGAAAAGGGTTTTTAATGTTAAAACCGTGACTGTGACTAAGATTAACAATTTATTTATTTCGCCAGGACTTCAACAGTGCATTGTATAACGTCATAACAAGAAACTGATTAAATTATGTTTAATTATAATAAATAGCCAATAAACATTTGTACCTACCTCTGCATCTTTCAAGAATTTAATTTATATGATGAATTATTTATATTATGCAAGTATTTATTGTTATAATATGCCACGCAAGCTTTAATTTAACGTAAGGCAGTGCTGAGTGACCTTTGAGAGCGTTATTTAACGCATAGCCAGAAGCAATATCAACAGGTGGGCCAAAATCCTCTCAAATTATTTACTCTTACTTGCGGCGATCTTAACAAACGTAATTTTTAGATTAGCAATTTTTTATAACTGAGACCCGCAACCGATTTTAATCATGTGCAAACTATGAGACATACAATTTAATGAACTATAATAAATAAAAATTATAAATTTTTCCTGGAATATAACAAACTGGAATTATAAAATCGTGTTTGTGTGGTGAGTCTCTTATTATTTATGCCATGAGTTATACGCAACTAGAATCAACATTAGTACAACTCAAAGTAAAGCTCCGTTGAGGTGTAGTTACAATATTAAAAATATAAAGTTATGTACCTTAAAGGTTCGTCTCCTCAACTTCTTAGATTATTAAAAACTGTAGGCCTTTCGGGACTAGTCCTATCTTCAATAGAATGAGGCAGATCTATTTTCATCGACCCTCGTTGAAGTACTGGCTTGCTTGTGATAATTTTATATAATGGCGTGTGTACACTGGGCGCATTATCGTTTATAATCAAGTTGTTATTGATTTATTTTATAATTTAAATCTCTTCCAGTATGTTTATTTTCTCTTTATGCAATATTGTGAGGGTGTTGTTAACATCTTGCATATTATGACTTGCCTGAATGATATGTTAGTATAACTGGATTTCCCTTCCGCGTATACGACAGCTTTAATCTGCTTTCTTCTGCAGATGATGGGACTAGTCCCGAAAGGCCTACATTTTTTGATAAATAAATAATCTAAGAAGTTGAGGAGATGGACCTTTAAGATATATAATTTCATATTATAATTTTAATACTGGAACTAGAAACTGAGTTCTGCACCTACAAACATTTATAGTATATGCTTTTTACATTGAATATTATTTAACACCTGATTCGTTCGTTTCTGTATAAAGGATTTGACGTGGGATTGAAAACTTAACTTCCCCTCCATATCATACGCCGTCCTCGAGTTTACCTTATTCGAGAAATTATAATCGAAACTGCGACTGTCGGTTCTAGTGATAGACAAGCTAACGCGAGGATGAATGTAATTTGACAGGATTTATTAAGGTATAAATTATTTGATAAAAAGTATCGGAACCATTAAGGGATGTGTCAGTTAAGTTAAGGGAATATGGAAAATATTTAAGAAACATTTAATAGTAATAGTATTATCGCCTCACTATGATGGTTGTCCGTTTTTATAAAAGCGAGTGCCGCGCGTCAGTGCTTGACAATGATCAACATGCAGAATTATTATAGTGGCGGTAGTCGGCATCTTTGTATTTAATTATATATAACAGCTGCGGGGAAACAAAGCGAGCCATTGGACAACCATCATAGTGAGGCGATAATAATATGAATTTATTGGAGTAAAACACATTGCTATTTAAAAATGGATCCCACAGGCACAGTGTTTTTGACAGTCCGTATCAATAAATTAATGTTAGCAATAATGTAAAAAACAGAATAGATAACATGGCAATTGCATTACATATTAAACAATTAAACAAAATATTAGAATTGTTTAATATTAATAATTACACTGTTTACATTTTCACATAATTAAAACTATAAAAAGTTTATACGAAAATACAAAAATTCGTATAGATAAAGGAAATGGTCCTGGAGAAACTTGCGTAGAAATAAGAATAAGAATAAATTTTATTTACAAATAAATGTTATACACAGTATTGACACCCAAATGAGCATGTGCTCGTGCTCGGACTTCGACAGGGTTGCCCTCTTTCGCCAATACTTTTTAATATATATTTAGATGATATCATTAGTACATGGCAAACTTCTTTAGATGGGCATTTTATGATAAACGGTACGAAAATGAACTGTCCTTTATTCGCAGATGACCAGATCGTTGTAGCTTCCTCAGAAAATCAACTACAAAGATCAGTTTATAAATTATGGAAACTAATAAACAATTATAATTTAAATATATCAACAGAGAGTCAATGGCATTTATTGGAACTCAGCATAAAAGGACAAAAATTGTAATTGGAGCAAACATAATTGAACAAGTAACTTGTTTCAATTATCTGGGATGCATGATATCGTACCAGCAAAATTTGGACATGGAGAAGAAATTAGGGAAATTTCAACAGATATGTTGCTCAATAAGAAGATATTTGGGAAATAAGACCACAAGGGAAACTCAATTAAAATTTTACAAAACAGTAGCCGTTCCAACATTAACATCCGGGTCTGAGACTTGGCCTTTAACGATCTCTGATAAAAATAAAATTGAGACAATAGAAATGAGATTTCTCAGATCTGTTGCAGGTGTATCTCTAAGAGATCAAAAGAGAAGTCAAGATATCAGAGATAAACTACAAATCTATAATATAAACGAGAAAATACACACAAATAAACGTAATTGGTTTGAACATATACAAAGAATGCCAAATAATCGTCTATCAAAACAGCTGCTTCATTATAAGCCTCTAGGCCGAAGAAATGTAGGAAGACCAATACGTCGTTGGAAGGACGACCTGGCCTGCGACATGTAGTGCGCCGGGGAGCGGAACGGGCCAACAGGCCCATACCTTGAAGAAGATGATGATGATGACATTTTCACATACTCACGAATAGTGTTATTTTCTGCCTTTTGTCCAGAAATCTGAACATATCTATCCGATTTTTGGGTTTAACATTTAACCCATAGCATGTCAATCTATCACGATTTGAATTTAGAAACTTTCCGGCAACAACGGATTAATATCCGTTGTTGTTGGAATAGTTCAAAATTCAAATCGTGAGTGGCTTGTTATAACTTGATCACTAGGTATGAAAAGACCCATACCCACATCAGGTGCACTCCCAATGAAAAAATACAACTGACAAGTGAGTAGCAGAAATCTGAACATATCCATCCGATTTTTGGGTTTAACATTTAACCCATAGCATGCCAATCTATCACGATTTGAATTTAGAAACTTTCCGGCAACAACGGATTAATATCCGTTGTGGTTGGAATAGTTCTAAATTCAAATCGTGAGTGGCTTGTTATAACTTGATCACTAGGTATGAAAAGACCCGTACCCACTTCAGGTGCACTCCCAATGAAACAATACAACTGACAAGTGAGTAGCAGAAATCTGAACATATCCATCCGATTTTTGGGTTTAACATTTAACCCATAGCATGCCAATCTATCACGATTTGAATTTAGAAACTTTCCGGCAACAACGGATTAATATCCGTTGTGGTTGGAATGGTTCTAAATTCAAATTGTGAGTGGCTTGTTATAACTTGATCACTAGGTATGAAAAGAACCGTACCCACATCAGGTGCACTCCCAATGAAACAATGCATCTGACAAGTGAGTAGCAGTGTCTTACCTTGTCACCTTATCCGGCATAGGTTGAATAGGAGTTTTTTTACACCTACGGAGCTCTTATTAAGGGCCCTGATGTACAGCAAACAAGATGTGAAAACCTGCGAACCGTTTGTGACGAATTTCACGGATGGGAGAAATAAGGGAGTGATTCTAATATTATTCCCCTTAAAAAACATGCACTAATTTGATTTTAAGAATTTTAAAGCTTTTTTTTCGTCTAATGCTTCTTCTTTAGTAAACTTGGAAACTGTATGACCATTTCTGATTATACAAAATCTATCTTACTTATACATTATTTATTTTCAGTCATCTCAATATTTTTAAAATACTGTAGAAGTTCACTTTATAATAGTAATGTATAGCGCACAATGTGCAAAGATTAGTTAATCTACATTAATTCATCTGTCTATACAGAATCCTGTCAGAGATTGTCCTTTGTTTTTGCACTTTAGCATATTATAATATTATCTCTCGCATGACATGCCGCATTCCTCGCACATGCATTCTGGTCCCGGGTTATGAAACAGTTTCGTTTTGCACAGTCTGTGATAGAAGCCGTATACTGCTAGCCGAGTGAAGTTCACTTTACAGAACTTCCATTCGATTAACGGAACTAAGAGATGGCTTCCAATCACTTAGAGCGTAAAACATTTTGAGTTGACATGGCACATCCAAAAACCTTCATTCCTTGAAATGCCTCTTCGGCTGTACATTAGTTTTCCCCCATAAATCGGGCAGGAGAAATAATATAATTTTATTTAATCAATTTGTTGCAGGACGATATACAAGAGACGTTGGAGATTATGAAATTGTAATACCAAGAAAAGTAGATTGCGAAGGTAATTTCATATCGTATTCTCTGCCTCATTCATACGATATTAACAGTAAAAGGAAGACAAGAAGTTCCTCCAAAGATGAGGATAAAGTTCACTTTGGACTCAGTTTCAATGGAAAAAATCTTATTATTGATATGTGGCCGAATCAAGAATTTCTATCACCTGGGTTGGTGGTGGAAACATGGGGAGATGGCGCAGCATCTGATGTTAACAAGGTCAAAATTAGACCTGCCAGGACAGACCAGTGTCACTACACAGGCAGAATAAAAGAAAATCCGGATTCCAAAGTTGCATTGTCTCTTTGCAATGGCATGGTAAGTCAGATATTTTTTATCATACCCTCATTTATAAAGGAAGAGCCCTAACTTTACTGACAAACTTTCACAAGTTGTTCAGTTCTGTGTTTTCATGTTACGGAACCTACGGTTTTCGGTGGTTCAGTAAGTTTCCTTCTTTGTTTGTGCGAAGCCCTCCTTGTAAAAACTTATGAACTTTACTCTCCTAGAAAAGTGTACGGCCTTGATTGTTAGATTTCTGGCAGCCGCTGACAATGTGCGCCAATGTCCTGGGATGCAACATAGTGCGCGACAGTTCATGAGGAGTCGCTGTGAAGTTCGTGATCACGGCGGTGGACACTTTGAACAATTACTTAAAACTGTGTAACAATGTAATTTGAAGACAAACATTTTTCAAACAAACAGATACAAAGGTGGTTGAGTTATATAAAATGAAAATGAAATTACTCGGTAATGAGCCAACTGAGGTCATGGTTTCCGTATATAAAAGCACTCAAAAAATATCCCTGAACAACTTGAAAAAGTTCATCGGTAAATTTTGATTCACTCTGTACATTATTATCTCTTTCTCATACTATTCATGCTTTATACGGTGGAGGCTCCTGCCCAAACTAACTGGAGGTTTAATATAGTCTTAAATTAAATTAATAGGTTTCACAAACAATTTGAAATAATTATACAACAAATACCAATGGAACAATTTAAATATATTTATTTATCTCGCCATGGGAACGCTCAAAACACCAGACATTCGGATTGACTAGTTAATTTCCAACAAAATAATGGGTTATAATTGAAGAGTTTGGGAACAGATAGTCTTATGCCACATTATGGAAAAATTTAGATACGGCCACATAAAGGGTTCTGAGCATTCATTCTTCTCACTGTTCAAGTCCTGTCAAGTTTTCTCAACAGGTGGGAGAGTAATTCTCTATGTTTGTTATAGGTTTATTTGTTTCATTTATACTTTTTGGTTTAGAAAGTCTTATTTTTTCGTTTCATATATTATGTGACTGCTCCCGAGACCTTAAATTGAATTGCTAGAATTCATGTCATCATAATGATTTAAAAAAAAAATAATCAGTGAATTTCCAGGAAAACGCATGATTGCACACAATAGATATATTCACAACCTACAAGATACAGCAAGAGATTCAAAATGTGATAGGACCTTAGCCGTTAAAACGTCTATAAATAAGCTTGAATACATTCAATAAAATAAATAATTAATTGGAACAACTAACAGTAATTTTAATGGCTACTTTCAAATGCCATTTTTCCATCCTATCTCTATCAAATACTACTCTCAAACGGTTCGTATATATTAGTTTGCGGTTATCGTTTGGGCAATTCTCTGTGTGGTGCACGGGCCATTTAAAATTATTTATGTTACTTTCAATTTTACATTTTTCAAGATAGCTCTTTTCCAATTACTTACAGTAATTTCCTATTCACGGATTAACTAAACTGTATCAAGAAGAAAGACCCAGCTCTATCTATATATATATTGTCGCGTCTTGCGGTCTCTTAGAATTCAGATGGAATTACTTTACCTTCACAAATGTTAAAGCATAATTGAAAAATTAATTTTATTTAATTCACAATAATTCGCTGATTCTTTGCAAATAATTTTTGCTAATAAAGTCTCTTCATTAAAAATTTATTTGATCATTCTGTTCTTTGTACTCGTTGATGTTTTCTCTAACAACATATCCTTGTCTTCGTTCTTGAGTTCACTTCACTGGTTCCCTATTCGGACACAACTGGCTGATCCAAACCTCACATCATCTTATTATATGCACAGGAACATTCCAGGATCGCAGTCGATATAGTTGTCGGGTTAAAGACTCGAGAACAGACATTTCAAAAATGGAGATATAGAAGCATGTGGAAATGTCTTCCAACCTAATATTAATGGAGCAATTTTCTGGATAGTTATGAGAATAAAACAATTATTTCATCTTAATCCTTCTTTAACTCTAGGAAATCATCAATGGAGATCCGACTCTCGGCACAACTCGCGAAATTCAAAAGCCAGAACAACAATGCGTCACAATATTACCTATATATAAAAATAACCAGGAATCCCTTGTGATGGAATCATCTAGGAAATCATCAATGGAGATCCGACTCTCGGCACAACTCGCGAAATTCAAAAGCCAGAACAACAATGCGTCACAATATTACCTATATATAAAAATAACCAGGAAGCCCTTGTGATGGATAGGACTCAGAGAAATCACTTCTTTGCATTAGTCCTTGAAATTCTTTGTATGCAGCTATTGTGTACATTGAATGTACGAACCATTACAATAATGAACTGTTATTTAACTCACTATTAAATTTTCTGTTTTTTTTTTCTGTATTGCATGGGACAATTTTTCATCATGTCTAAAAGAGTAGCGTCAGGAATTGTCTGTTAGCTTTATACCAGATGAACAAGAAAAAAAAATTACATTTTATTGTAAACCGACCATATATATAATTGTCCCTATAATGAAGGATCCATCCCATCCATAGTAATTCTCCCCGAAGGCAGGTCCATCACTGCAATCATAGCATTTTCATGCTATGATTGCAGCTTTACTAGGGAATTGTAGGTGTGGTAGCTTCCCGTTGCTTTCCACACCGTGAAGGATGACGACGATGATGATGATGATGATGATGATGATGATGATGATAATAAGGATGATGATGATAGTGATGGCCATATGATTTCGGGGACCGTTTGGGCCTTAACGTTTTCCTGACATTTGTCTTACAGGTGAGGAAAAACCCCGATAAAAACCTCACCCAGAAAAACTGCCCCGACCGGGGATCGAACCCGGGCCCGCTGCGTGACAAGGCAGGACGCTAATAATGAAGGATAAGAAGGAAAAAACGAAAGAGAGAGAAAGTGTCTTAAACGGAAGGCTATCAGTTATTTTGCGGTCAATTCCACCAAATCAAAGTAACATTTTCTACATTTGATAAGCTTCGTCCCAACAAGTTCTTCTGATGCAAGCTGCAACTGCTAATCAATGTAAATTATACGATATGCATTATTATTATTATTATTATTATTATTATTATTATTATTATTATTATTATTATTATTATTATTATTATAGTCGTTGATGATGAATAAATCTTATGCATCTTAGATACATAAATTAATTGAAGTTCATGAGGAACTCAGCAGACAGTATTTATATGTTTATTATGCGTCGAAACCATTCAGTAGAATGACAAAGAAAACTGTACGGAAATAATTAATTATACATAATCGATATAAGCAGACTACACAATACAAAGTTGACAATGGAAAAAAAATAAATAAAATGTGTAATTATAATAATATTAACAATAATAATAACTTATAATATTTGATTAAGTTATAGATTATTATAGTTACTATTACATGTCCCCGCGGCCATGAACCTTAGGGTTTGATAGAGCCAGCGAGTACGTTAGTTACGTAAACTCTTTATTTTTATTTTTAATAAATCACGAGATAAAACTCGATGTATATTTACCACAATTAAATATAAGTTTACCACTTTCTTTCGTATTCAAGGCTGGTCATATCAGAACAAAACGACAACATTACTACATTGAACCTGTAAAAGATCACAAACCGGAATCGAATGGAAAACATTTACATATTATATATAACAGATCAGTTTCAGCAGGGGTGAAAAGGACTTGTGGCGTACAAGGTAAGCTACCTATAACCTTAAAACAATACATCACTACCAAAAGTCAACTTACATTTATTTATCTGCGAAAAAAAATAGCCGAAGTAAAGTTTTAATTATATTATATTTAGTCTGATCATCTTACCTCAATATTAATGTTGATTTGTTCTTGAACATGTTTCAAAAGAATTCTGTTTTATCGTCAGCTTGTCCAGACTGGTTTGATTCATGTTGCATTATGTTGCACAAACTGGATGTCGATGTCAGCTGCAACCAGGTTGTGCAACATAATGCAACATAAATCAAACCAGTCTGGACAAGCTGACGATAAAACCTAATTGTTTTGAAACATGTTCAAGAACATGTGATATTTTGAGGTTATTTTAATTATATTATATTTAGTCTGATCATCTTACCTCAATATTAATGTTGATTTGTTCTTGAACATGTTTCAAAAGAATTCTGTTTTATCGTCAGCTTGTCCAGACTGGTTTGATTTATGTTGCATTATGTTTCACAACCTGGATGTCGATGTCAGCTGCAACCAGGTTGTGCAACATAATGCAACATAAATCAAACCAGTCTGGACAAGCTGACGATAAAACCTAATTGTTTTGAAACATGTTCAAGAACATGTGATATTTTGAGGTTATTTTAATTATATTATATTTAGTCTGATCATCTTACCTCAATATTAATGTTGATTTGTTCTTGAACATGTTTCAAAAGAATTCTGTTTTATCGTCAGCTTGTCCAGACTGGTTTGATTTATGTTGCATTATGTTGCACAACCTGGATGTCGATGTCAGCTGCAACCAGGTTGGCAACATAATGCAACATAAATCAAACCAGTCTGGACAAGCTGACGATAAAACCTAATTGTTTTGAAACATGTTCAAGAACATGTGATATTTTGAGGTTATTTTAATTATATTATATTTAGTCTGATCATCTTACCTCAATATTAATGTTGATTTGTTCTTGAACATGTTTCAAAACAATTCTGTTTTATCGTCAGCTTGTCCAGACTGGTTTGATTTATGTTGCATTATGTTGCACAACCTGGATGTCGATGTCAGCTGCAACCAGGTTGTGCAACATAATGCAACATAAATCAAACCAGTCTGGACAAGCTGACGATAAAACAGAATTGTTTTGAAACATGTTCACGAACATGTGATATTTTGAGGTTATTTTAATTATATTATATTTAGTCTGATCATCTTACCTCAATATTAATGTTGCTTTGTTCTTGAACATGTTTCAAAACAATTCTGTTTAAGCGTCAGCTTATCCAGACTGGTTTGATTTATGTTGCACAACTTGGATGTCGATGTCAACTGCGTCCAGGTTGTGCAACATAAATCAAAACCAGGTTGGACAAGCTGACGATTTTTATTTAAAACAGAATTTGTTTGGAAACTGTCTTCAAGAACAAATCAATATTAATATTCGAGGTAAAAGATGATCTCACGGAACTACAATATAAATTAAATAACCTCAAAATATCACTTCCTAAATTTAAAGTTTTAATTATTTATGTTGGAACCTAAAATAACATTTAAAAGTTGTATGAATGAACTGTTTACATTAAACATGTATCTAAAATAATATAGACTGAATAATTGTTAAAATGCATGGTGGCTAACAGACTATGAATTCGTGTTTTCAAGTATATGCGAATACGTTATTTCAAATTTCTTAAATCCAAAATAAAGAATACTATTTATTTCCCAAATTGCTTAAAATTCGTGACTTAACATTCAGAGAATACAATAGCTATAAATAGCCATAATTAAAAAATAATAAAATGGATCCAGTAAGATTTCAAGCCTTTTGTCAGGTTACTTACAGAAAGCAGTTTTAAAGGAAGTTTAATGCAAGTATGAATTCATAATTATTATTGAAATATCTTGCTTAATTAATATTTATTTTTCAGAAAATATTAAGCAAAGCCTACATTTTTAAGATAGACAACAATTAAATAATGTTTTTTACAGATATTTAATTGGTCAACATTGTTCAGGATGTGTGCAATATACGAAATAGGTACATTAATGAAGTTTATTTAAATAAAACGTGGTATGATGTTTTTATTATTGATTTAACATTTCTCACTGAAAGATAAATTATATTTGAAGAGAAAATTGTTCGCCTAGACCGAGACTCGAACCCGGGACCCTTTGCTTTCCGGGCCAAGTGCTCTACCAACTGAGCTACCGAGGCGAGTTACGATCTAGACGCAAATTTTTCTCTTATATACGTTGTAATTCCCTATCGCCAAATGCTTTTGAAACCGTTGCTTCTATCTTTGCAAATGGCGGCTTCTTAGTTAAGAAGACATTTATTGGGAATTTAACATTACTTTATAAAGCTAGTAAGGCTTCAAATGATGTTTTTATTATTGATTTAACATTTCTCACTGAAAGATAAATTATATTTGAAGAGAAAAATTTTCGCCTAGACCGAGACTCGAACCCGGGACCCTTGGCTTTCCGGGCCAAGTGCTCTTCTCTTCAAATATAATTTATCTTTCAGTGAGAAATGTTAAATCAATAATAAAAACATCATTTGAAGCCTTACTAGCTTTATAAAGTAATGTTAAATTCCCAACAAATGTCTCCTTAACTAAGAAGCCGCCATTTGCAAAGATAGAAGCAATGGTTTCAAAAGCATTTGGCGATAGGGAATTACAACGTATATAAGAGAAAAATTTGCGTCTAGATCGTAACTCGCCTCGGTAGCTCAATTGGTAGAGCACTTGGCCCGGAAAGCCAAGGGTCCCGGGTTCGAGTTCGGTCTAGGCGAAAATTTTTCTCTTCAAATATAAAACGTGGTATGTTTCATCTGTATTTTTAATTATAGTAATAATCCAATTTCGAAGAATTGTGAAAAAATATTCAATTTATGGACTATTTTCAATTTAAAGACAATTCTTATATTGAGATTTTCTAGAATAATATTCTATTTGATTTTTTATTAAAAATTCAATATATAAAAATAAAGTATAGGCCTATAGGTAACAAAAGTATTGCCGTATATTTAGAGACAACTGTTTGTGTCTGGTATGAAATATATCTAATCTACAAAATCGAAAAATATGTTGAAATTCAGATACGATGAGTTATCTAATATATAAAAATGCATGCTTGTTCGTATTATATATGCGCTGCCATACCGTCCATCCGATTGTGATACGGCTTTTTGCAAAATGTTCAGGAGATTCCTGGGATGAACATAGGCTATAAGAAAGTTTTAATACTCAACTCCTTCACGCTCAAAATCGTCCTTTGTAAAGAAACGTGAAAAATCCCCTTTTTGAACGCTTAAATGGCTTACGCTGACTAAACCATAACAAATATACAAAATTAATACACGCAGAATTGATTATCTAAAAAAATCTACAAAAACGTCCCCGGCAGCATGTGTTTATCTTTAACGGATAACTCACAGTACCATTTTTGTCTTTCATTGAAGCCAAGAAAATCGGGGTAAGTAGATTCCCGGGCAACGCCGGATAATCGGCACGGGGGTCTAAGAATAATTACGATATACATTTATAATTATTTTTCCTTTTACTTATTCAACTAGTCGGCCGCGGTGGACTAGTGGTTATGTTCCTTGTCTCTGGTCCCGAGGGTCGCGGGTTCAAACCCGGCCGGGGTCGATGGATTTTTTAGGACGAAAAAATCCAAGGAGCAAGTCCTTCAGGAGGGACTTCAAGCCGTGGGTCCCGAGTCTGAAGATTTTCAGGCTCGTAAAAAATCCTTAAGCCTGAATGAAAAGGCCTCTAAGCAAAATTTACCGAATTTTCCCGTCCTAGTACTACCTTGGTTTCCTAGATGTCAGTATGAGGCGGAACGCTGACCACGTACCACTCAAAATTACATCTATACGAAAACAAGTGTAACTAAATTAGTATGGTTCAAATTCTTCCCTGTAGGGGGAGAGCGCCTAAATCTCTGTAAAGGGAAAACATAGGCTTACAATACAATACAATACAATACAATACAATACAATACAATACTTATTCAACTAAATATAAAAACACATTTAATTTATTTAGGCGTAGTAGCGCACCCGGGTATTAGGTAGTTTTTACATAAATATTAAACTTTACTTTTACCAAATGGAGATGGAAATGATCTCATTGGTTTGTAGTTACACAATTATTCAGTAATATAATTTAAAGTTTACGTAATTTATTACGAAATACTACAATTCTAATATACCTCCATCTCTAGAATAAGATATATTAAACTATATTTAAATTAATATTGAGAAATAAACATTATGAGGTTATATCATTAATAGTGAGTGGAGAACATATTTTTAACGACTCATCTCATATAATTTCAAATTTCTTTGATACCGGCGGTTTCAGACAATATCTTGTCCCTCTTCAATCATGGCTTCCACTGATGAAATCAACAACCACAGAATTTCATCAGTGGAAGTCATGACTGAAGAGGGACAAGATATTGTCTGAAACCGCCGGTATCAAAGAAATTTGAGTCGTTTAAAATATGTTCTCCACTCACTATTAATTTATATTAAACTAATTTAATATTATATTTGAAGAGATTTTTTTTTACTAAGAAGCCGCCATTTGCAAAGATAGAAACAATGGTTTCAAAAGCATTTGGTGAGAGGGAATTACAACGTATATAAGAGAAAAATTTGCGTCTAGATCGCAACCCGCCTTGGTAGCTCAGTTGGTAGAGCATTTGGCCCGGCAAGCCAAAGGTCCCGGGTTCGAGTCTCGGTCTAGGCGAAAATTTTTCTCTTCAAATATAATTTATCTTTCATTGAGAAATGTTAAATTAATAATAAAAACATAATTTAATATTACTAACCTAAAATTGTGGAATAAATTATATGTAGGTGATTGGCGAAGTGCTTGGTCTCGACGTATTAAAGAAGAATATGCAGAGAGGAATGGGAGTAAGACCAATCTGAAAGCAGATCGTGCGCAGAGACTAAAAAGGTTTGAAGAGAGCGCTCCTGTCAAGTATCCAGATACGAAGAGATCCCCACAGAGCAAAGTCAACTATATAGAATTGCTGTTGGTAGCCGACAAGAAATTCTTGCAGCATATAACGGCACCGATTACGAACAGTACCTTTTTACTATTCTCAATATGGTATGCAATTTATAGTTACGAATACATAACTGAGAACAATAATATTCTTCTCTTCTTCATCTTTCCTCACATCTCCTTTTGTGGATCGAACTTGGACTAAAACCTCCACTTATCTTTGTCATTCATTCTACATCTCTCTCTTCTCCACTTTATTTCAATCTATGTATAATTATTTACTTGTCAGCCAATCATTTCGTTCAATCTGAGTCGTTCAAATGAAACGATATTTAAAAGCTAACTAACCAAAATTTAGCCTAACTAATAATAATAATCTCATACCGAAAGTGACGAACGATATGTGCACACCTTAGAGTCTAAAAGAGGTTTAATTCCGTTTATATTTCTTAGATGTTTATGTAGTTTATAATAGAACATTACATTTTAATTGTAAAAATATTAACCTTTAATTAAATGTAGGCCTAAGGTTGGTTAAGCTATTTTGGATTGTTAGCTTTTTAATTTTTAAGAACGATGTGTGTAAATGTGAATTAAACTCATGTATATAGTTAAAATACTAATATTGACATCAGAAATAATTTTAAAATGGCGTCTAGCATACCGTTCGTTATTAAGCGGACCGACTGGTGAATTTCATTTTTTTTATCTGATTGTTTTGAAAATGTTATCACATGTATGTGCTTATAGAAGTGTTTCTGTGACGTTTGGTGGTTATAATTAAAATAGTTTCAGAATTATGATGATCTTGCTGAAGATTTTCGGGTTGTAGGCCGTGGTCGTGAGGCTTGTAGTTCCCCGACGTTTCGCCAAAGACTGCGCCTGGCATCCTCAAGGGTTGGCGAAACGTCGGGGAACTACAAGCCTCACGACCACGGCCTACAGCCCGAAAATCTTCAGCAAGATCATCATAGCAACTCCGGCCGTGAAAGTCTACGTGAATACAGTTTCAGAATTATGATTTTAAATCTAATTAATTAGGGAGGATATTGTTTATTATTCGTTTTTTGAATAACATTTTTTTAAGCATTCTCATGGATTTAGATCTCAATTTAAAAGAACACACATGATTTAGGCCTGGTCTACACGTAACGATTTGTCGTCTTTCTTGCATGACCGTGCCAAGTTTGTCAAGCAAAAATTGCGTGTGTGCGCCAAATTGGACATTTTGCATGAACTGAATGAGGTTTGACAAACTCGCAAAAGACTGATGGACTGGAGCTTTATGTACAAGCAAGACGGCGGACTGACCCAAAGACTGAGTACAAGTTTGAGTAGTGTAGCCGCACGATTTTTGTGTCAGTCTTATTTGATCATGCAAGAATGACGACAAAACATTACGTGTAGACCAGGCCTTAGACTAGTAATTGGGTAGCAAATTTGAATTAGCATATATTCGGGAGTCTAACCACAAAATTTCACTTTGGTAGCATACAAATCCCATCGTGAGGAGCATTTTAAGTTTTGGAAAATGTAAAAAAAATGGAAAAAGAAAAAAAAAACACATTAAAGTTTAAGTAGTAATGCCGACCACGCGTGCAAGGGTATTTAAACTCTTACGTCACGTACTCAATTTTGCACCAACAATAAAAATGTTTACATGAAAATTATTAAAAAGCAAATAAACAAAAAATGTTTTATTTAAATTAATATTGGGAAGTGAACATTATGAGGTTATATAATTAATAGTGAGTGGAGAACATATTTTAATCGACTCACCTCATACATTTTCAAACTTCTTTGATACCGACGGTTTCAGACAATATCATGTCCTTCATCAGTCATGGCGACCACCGATGAAATTCCGTGATTGTTGATTTCTTTAGTGACATCACCTCTTGTGCTGCCATCTTTCGTTGGGTGATGTCACTAAAGAAATCAACAATCACGGAATTTCATCAGTGGACGCCATGGCTGATGAAGGACATGATATTGTCTGAAACCGTCGGTATCAAAGAAGTTTGAAAATGTATGAGGTGAGTCGATTAAAATACGTTCTCCACTCACTATTAAAAAATGTTTTTTTTTGCCATTTTTTAAATTCTGACCATTCGGTGCCCTTAATAAGCCTACTGTATTGCTATGTTTGCAATGAAATAGTTTAGATTTCATTATTTATTTTAACGGAATCCCTGGTTGACAAGTAAATAATCAAACCTTTCTATTCTTCGTCTTTCAGCATTCTTCATAACTTACTTGTTTCTCCCATTATATCTCGACCTACTTCCCTTAAATCATGGTTACTGCAATTCTCGCACCACATTCTTGACTACCATCTGAGCGTTTTCTCTCTGGTTTTATTACAATATATTTTCATGCCATTCTTTCATTCCCAATTTTTGCCACATATCCTCTCCATCGCAATCTACGAGGTCTAACTGTTCTTATTATTTCTGATTTCCTATGAAAATCATGTAGCTCACTGTATTGTAGTTTTTTCCATTCACCTGCCATCTCTATCTTTGATCCAAACATTTTCCTGAGAAATTTATTCTCAAATACTCGTAATCTTTTCTCCTCCCTTAAAGTATTAAATTGACTAATTAATTATTTTGTTTATTTAATAAAGTTTATTTCATGTTTGTTATTTTATCATATAGGTGTATGATTTATTCCATGATGCTAGTGTGGGGAATCAGATTGACATATCATTGGTTCGAGTCATTTATTTGGAAAAAGAAGAGGAAGAGGTAATTACATTTTAAATATTTCTTATGATGTACAAAATAATATAGTCTGCATCTGATTCCATACATATTAAATGTTGAACAACTAAAAAAATATAAAATCACAGACGACACAAGTCAGTTATTGCTATAGAATTTTCACAGTTTTTTTTTTCATTTCACACACACATATATATATATATATATATATATCTTAATATATAAAACTTTCGTGTCACGTTGTTTGTCCGCGATGGAATCCTAAACTACTGAACCGATTTTAATAAAATTTTGCACACTGTGTGCAGTTCGATCCAACTTGAGACTTAGGGTAGTTTATAACTAAATTTATAGTCGCATTATTTTTTATTGCAAATTATTTGTTTATTATTTAACAAAGAGTTATCTGTGAGTACCATACGATTCTAACAGATGGCGGTGTAAGGTAATTTGGCAAGGTAATTGGTTTATTATTTAACAAAGAGAGATCCAGATGGCTGCGCTTTTTGTTGCAACCGCGAATTTCAATTATATTACAAATATTGATTATTTCATAATTTAAGTGTGTTCAGTGTTTATTTTATTTTCAATATTATTAATTTCGAGTGTAAGTATTAGTTTTAAGTAATCTGGCTGAAAAACAGCAACTTAATTTAAATTTTTAACGTATACCTTAGCCACAGCAACGCGTGGCCGGGACTTCTAGTATATATATATATATATATAAACTCTATTCTCAATTACAACGTATTCAAATAAGTTATAGACACCTTTACATCAAATGCCTTATCTAGAATGTTTACTTTTTAAATTATACTATTAAATAGAGAATATGATAAAATTAATTCTGGCAATAAAATTCCAACCCTGGATTTGTTTTGATGACTAGAAAATCCAGGTAAAAACCTTTGTTGATCGGTACTGAGTTTTGTGAACCCGAAACATACTGAATATGAAACTCAAATAATACTGCCTCAGCCAATTCGCTAGGTTACATTAATGTCTTATTCATTTTGAGAGATCTAATTATATTCTATGCGTATACTGATTTTTATAGAACTATCACAACATAGTTTCCAACAGAAGGAATTCATAAAAATTCATTTCCTTAAACTAATAAAACGTAGATTTCAATTGTAAGAGAATAGGAGGATATCAGTCTTGTATCACTCACTGTAAGTTATACATACTGTCTGTGCAAGATAGTATAGCTCGTGCATCTGACACGTCCGTGACGTCATTGTTGTACTTGGGGAAAATAGGTGAAGTGTTACTACTAACTGACTTAAAATATCATCTCCTTTTATTATTACTGAAAAGGAATTTCAAATTCGAATTTTTACTTAGAAGTGATTCTAAGTTAAACTAAACGTATAATTGACTGCAAAATTATCGCCTATGGCACACGATAGAAATTATCTCAATTCTGATACAGCGACAGAGACAGCGTTTTGTTTCAAGTATATACTAGGGGTTGGAATTTAGAGGGAGAGGTAGCCATTAGACTATAAGATGACAAATGAGTAACGGTCCCTACCCTTCAGAAAAGAGTGCGCGAAGTATATAGCAAACTCTTCTAATTTCGTGATACTAAACTGTTAAACTATTATACCTGAGATGGAAATTTCTGGTTAGAGTCTTAGGAATACTAAAGTTAAGGATATATATGAATGTAATATACATGTGCTTAGTTGTCGAATATATTTTTATTTTATTACCAATTAGACATAAATTATATATCTATTTTTTCTTAAGGTTTGAAGAGCTCGGGTAATTTCGTGATAGTATTAGAGTAAATTCGTGACAAACGTTTTAATCACTCTCCATGTTACATCCAATCATTTGAAACTTTACATGGAACCACAGATCATATTTTTGACATTGTATCTGTTATTCTTTAGTGTAGAAGAATTTCTACTCAAAATGTTAAATATTAAATCTAACAAGTATTAAATCCAACAACTGTTAACATGAATGAAAACACTTCATCTACAAGTTAACATAAATTACACTCAAGGAAAGCTGTTATCACAAATATGAAAACACAGTAAGATAATAGACTTTCTGCCATATACGAGACAGAAAAAGAGTGTTTTTCTTGCCAGTATAACTTCATTAGAAACGAAAGAAAAAATATAACGAAATTATCCGTGTTACGGAATTAGCCGAGTTTGCCCTAGAGTATAGAAAATGATGGTTTCTACGAAACAGTCTTCGTCGATAATATTTTCCTGCAAAATAGTTCTACGAAATAGATAATTCATACTTGAAACTGCCGAGTTGCATTGCATACTAATATACACGTATTCACTCGTAAAATGAAGTCTTAAATTTAAAATAAAAATGTGTCCCCCGCTGTGGACAGTTTTTCTGGGTGAGGTTTTTATCGGGGTTTTTCCTCACCTGTAAGACAAATGTCAGGAAAACTTTAAGGCCCAAACGGTCCCCGAAATCATATGGCCATCGCAATCATCATCATTCATATTCATCTTAGGTTAAGCTTAGGATTAGGGACTCTTCTGGCGCACCATTATCATCACCCATCATATTATCGGGGCAACGTAACCCCGCCTTCCAGGCGCCCCAACCTCAGAAGTGGGTTACGAGTACGCCATGCCAGGAGATAAACCAGGAATGTCAAAGTACAAACCAGGGGCATTTGAAAAAAAAATTAAAATTAAAAATAAATATTAAATCTAATATATAAAAATGAGTGTTTGTTTGTTTGTTCGTACTTTATGCGCGGCTATACCGTTGATCCGATTGTGATGGGGCTTTTTGCAAAATGTTTAGAAGATTCCCGGGATGAAAATAGGCTATAAAAGAGTTGTGATACTTAACTCCTACACAATTAAAAATCTCCCTCTGTAGTGGAAAACGTGAAAAAGTAGCTCTATGGACGCTTAATTGGCTTACGCTGCCTAAACCATAACAAATACACTAAATTAATGTACACAGAATTAAATATCTAAAAACTCTCTACAAAAAAAGTCCGCGACGGATAACTCACAATAACCATTTTTGTCTTTCATTGATGCCAAGAAGATAGAGACAAGTACGTAGATTCCTGTGCAAGCATAGCAGCACATGGCGGGTATTCTTCTACGGATAACTCAAAATAACGAATTTTGTCTTATAGCTCATTTATGCCAATAAGATCGAGATAAGTAGATTCCCGGGCAACACCGGATAATCAGCAGGGAAATCATAAAATAATTACGATATACATTTATAATTATTTTTCATTTTACTTATACAACTAATCATAAGAAGTACATTTTTTTTTTCTTTCAGCTCATTTATGCCAAGAAGATCGTGACGTGTAGATTCTCTGACAACGCCGGGTAAAAAGCACGGGGCATCTAAAAATAATTACGATATACATTTTTCATTTTACTTACTTAATTAAACATAAAACACATTGATTTTGATATTTCATCTCATTTATGTGAAGAAGATCGGGATAAGTGGATTCCCGGATAACCCCCGGTAATCAGCACGGGGTATCTAAACAAATATAAATTTATAATTATTTTTCCTTTTACTTATTTAACTAAACATAAGAACACATTAATTTTAAGTTATTTAGGCGTAGCAGCGCACGCTGGGTATTAGCTAGTATTAAATAAATATCTTAAAAATTCATCAAATCTGATTTTAAAAATTTACAGAACACTATAAAGATTGTGATCTTTTCTTCCAGCTTAAGCATATATCAGAATTACTATTGGGTACTAGAGAAGTGAATTAAAAAAAATATAATGCGACACCATTTGGAAGATTTTAAAAGTATGAATATAATTTTCTCAGAAACCATTTTTAGCAAAAGAAAATTGCGAATGTTTTTTTAAGTTTTCTAATATTATATAATACGGAACAACATTATCATAATTACATAGATATACGTCAATTAAACCTCAGCTTGAACATTTAAAAACAAAATATTCCGTAGTAGAAATTATACATGTTGTATGGAAGTACATGGATTTTATGCTATAATGAAATATATAAATTTATATATTGTATCTACACCTATAAACCTTAAAATATAGTAAAGTATTCGTCCTCTTTCCAATTATTGTTAGTGTATTTTAAAAATGAGGATTTATTTTCGAAATAATTAAGACTATAAAAAGTTTCTGTGATTTATTTCAGTTGGACCTAATGATAAACGCAGATGCTGAAGGTACTCTGAGCAATTTTTGCAAATGGAGTGACATGTTGAATTTCGATGTATCACATCCTAATCATCATGATATAGCTGTTCTAGTAACCACGTAAATATAATAATTTAATTATCCTATTATTAATTACTGATATTTTCGGGCTCCTAAACTTCAAAGACTATTAGCACACTTTCTAAGTTACAATATAGTAAACCTGTCTATGAAGGAACATGACGGTTCCTTAAATATATTTCCGTCTTGCAGTTTTCCTTCTTATAAAGGGTTCCCAAATTACAAGCTTGAATTTTCTCACGCATTGTTAGGATTTTTCATGCACGCTTTAAAGACAACGTATTAACTGAAATACAGACAAAATAGTATATGCAACACAGCTAGTTTGCACGGCAATACAAAACAACTTTATTACACAAAAGCGAGAAGGAACTCGACTTCAGGAAGACTGAAGAGTTTCCCAACTCCCTCACAGGTAACGTAAGCAGGTAAGGAAAAGCGAGGGATTCCCCGCTGTCACACATAAGGAAGCGTATACCCCCAATACAATAGCAACACAAGAAGGTAAAAAGATATAATGCAGAAAGCGTCATATGCAGAATTTTCACGTGTGGCCATTAATGCTGTAATTATAACGTGATTAAGAATAATTTTCCGTCTTACTGAGATAAAAATTAACTATTGGTACTTTAAAAACCATTCCGTTTCCGCGTTACGAAGGTTTCCGGCTTATACAGGACGATTTTACATATAAAATCGTACCGTTCTGGAGATTTGTTTTCCGTCTCTACAGGTTTCCTTCTTATAAAGGTTCCGGCTAAGACAGATTTTACTGTATTATAATACACCGTGTCCACAAATATAGTATCATACTTTAAATTACTACTACATCGCTTTGGATAATCGTATCTAAATACAAGTGGTGCCAATCAAAAGAGAAACTCAAAATGCTTTTGCTATACCTCATAGACAATAAATGTGGCCCCCACGAGTGACGCTGCGGACATCGCTGTCTTCTAAATATCCAACAATGAACCCGTATCGACCACAAAAAACATAATTAAATTTAGTTTAGTTTCTGTATTGTTGTCCATTATTCTCCATTGTTGACATTGTTGACATGCACAAAACGTTTTGAGTTTCTCTTTTGTTCGTCACCAATTTAATTTAGATACGATTATCCAAAGCGACGTAATAGCAGTTTAAAGTATGATACTACTGAATATTTGTGGAAACGTAGTATATGCTAAAACAACTGAAGATAACATTTTTTGTCTGTGAGTTTAACCAAGAACTCCAGACTTACGCGCTGGCATAATTTACTAATCAATTGTGGTACTTAGGGAATCCACGAACAGACAGAAATATTTTTCTATTTGAAATCCCAGTACCCCTGGAAGTAAACTTCTATTAACATTACAAAAGGGTTACCTGCACTAAGAAGACATTATGATGGGATTTATTCCATGCCACATCAGCTAATTACAAACGTATAGTCCACCGCTGTGGTCTTGAGGTAGCGTGCTGCCTTGTCACGCAGCAGTGGATCCGGGTTTGATTCCCGGTCAGAACAGGCTCCTGGGTGAGGGTTTTTCGGGGTTTTTCTCACATTTAAGACAAATATTAGGATGTTAGGGCCCACCGATTCCCAAAAATCATCCGGCCATCATCAACATCATCATCATTATCGTCATCATCCTTCACCGGTGTGGAAAGTAACGGGAAGCTACCACACCTATAATTCCCTAGTACAGTTGCAAATCATAGAATGAAAATGCTATGATTACAGTGAAAGACCTGCCGTAGGGCAGAATTACTATGGATGGATATTGAAATAATCTACTCATATTAACTGTTAGCATGCATTAGTTAATAAATAAACACACGCAATATGAGGTGAGCGATAAAAAATGCTACTTAAATAAATACAAATGCCTGCCTAAAGTGGGTTTTCATCTTAAGATCTCCAGCTTTATGTGATGGCGCACTCACCAATTGTGCTAATCAGACAATCCAGGAGAAGAAACAAACGTTTTTCTATTTTATGTTTAGTTAAATTAACAATTGCATGCAAAATGTTGCCTGATTAGATTAATTGTAATATCGTGTTCCTTATTACCTGATATGACACAGAATAAAATCCCATTTCTTTTGTACCGAAATCAAGTTTTCGATACATGGATTACGTCTTACTGCGCAACCAATACGTCATCGCGTCTCCATTTCTTCTGTGATCTTAGTGAACAGTGCCAAATTCTCTCCTACGTACCCCCCTCCTTTCCTTTACGCGCCGTGCTATCGCGCATACCCCCCCTCGCCTAGTGAACTCACAAATAGAGCTGTGCTTACTAACATCGAATCATCATCTGTTTGTCAACCGAATGAGTCAAGTCGGTATATCTCAGAGGAGCTTATTTTATTTATTAGTCCCTTAGGCCAGAATGGGGCCACAAGGATCGTGGGCCCTAGCCCTTGGCGGGACTAGTGTGAATGTAATAGTGTACGTACGTTTTATTATTATTGTTTTGTTAGATGATCAATGAGATTATTGTTTTCTTTTGCCAAGTTATTTTCAATGTTAAGCTAACTATCTTTTATTTATTTCAATGTTATATCTGACTGTTTTTTGACTCTCATTAAACTTTAGTTATCTGCTTTTAAATAACTTCTGCCTATTGATTTAGTAGCTAGTCAATGTCAGATATGAGTGTAAACTTCCAAAGCTTTCTTAAGCATATATGATTTCCTCTTTCCTAAGAACTTCCACGATTATAATCTGTATATCTTACAATATATATTACATGTTTAACAATTCATTAAGGAAAGTTGAATTAATCTTTGTCTTTTATGGGCCCGGGCAAAGATATGTTGATTAGAGCAATCTATGTTTTCAACTCAAGGTATTTATCAACAACATTGGTATGATCCAGCACCGACACGATGCAATAAATGGTAGCAGTCAACGTGGTTACGGTGCACTTTTATGGAAGAAACTCTGTTATAATGTAAATAGAAGTTCACTGCCATGGGCAAGGGGATTTCAAATAAAGATGTGAGTCTGCTCTGGATTACTTGATTAGCACAATTAATTAGTGCGCCTGCGCATAAAGCTGGAGATCTTGGGTTCAAATTCCGGATCAGGCAAAATTTTCTCTGTAATTGTATTAATTATTGTATGCGAAAAAAATTGCTGAATAGATTAATTTCATTATTGTGTGGCACGAATGGGAATGAAAGACGTGCATGGAAGCTTCTTGTAGGAAAACCAGAGGGAAAACGTCCAGCTGGTAGACCAAGAATGAGATGGGAAAATAATATTACCTATTATTTGAGAGAAGTAGATTATACAGGGGATGATTGGAAAATATTAGCTCAGGATAGGGATGTATGGAGAGTTTATGTCCGCGCGGCCATAAACTTACGGGTTCGATAGTGCCAGTGAGAGAGAGAGAGAAGAAGAGAGAGAGAGAGAAGAAGAGAGAGAGAGAGAGAGGAGAGAAGAAGAGAGAGAGAGAGAGAGAGGATGAGAGAGAGAGAGAGAGAGGAGAGAGAGAGGAGAGAAGAAGAGAGAGGAGGGAGAGAGGAGGAGAGAGAGAGAGAAGAGAGAGAGAGAGAGAGAGAGAGAGAAGAGAGAGAGAGAGAGAGAGAGGAGAGAGTAGGAGAGAGAGAGGGGGGGAGAGAGAGTATGTTAAAAGATAAAAAAAATTAATTACATACAAATTAATTTCACATCACCAACTACATATATCCAATGTTTCTATATGAACATTAACATATGAAACTGAAAAACTTCGAATTAGACATTAAAGTTACTTTTAACTCCATAAATAGATTATAATATCAAAGACAAGAAAAATATATACAAACCAGTATTTATACATAATTTCGCAAACTACAAATGTGTACAGGGTGTCCACAAAGTACTGTTACCAAAACAATGTAACTTGTAAACTATTTGAGATAGAGACGTGCCGTTTTTTGCAACGTATTCTACATCTCTCAAAGTTGTGTTTACATTTGTTGCAGATTGTGACTTAAACGATAATGACGACACCACAGAAAAAGGCCCAATGTGTATGATCGTATGCTGAGTCTGGCAAATCACCAGTAACTGTTCAGAGAAATTTCCGCCGGCAATATGGAAGAGACCCTTCATCAAAATCATCCATAATTAGATGGGACGAGAAATTTCTAGCGACTGGCAGTGTAATGGTTTTGCCAGGGAGTGGACGATCAGGTGTGAGCTAAGAAACTATCGATAATGGGCAACTTGCATTTCAACTCAGACCTCAAAAAATCTCTTCGACATGATTCACGGGAACTGCATTTACCAAAATCCACCATTCATAAAGTCCTCCATTAGCGGCTGCAAAAAGCGCAAGCGTCACTGCCAACTGACTTCCCGCGGCGTGCGGAATTTGCTGATTCCATCGTGATAGCAATTGGCAAAGACAGTGAGTACCTGCAGAGGGTGATGTTCTCTGATGAAGCTAATTTCTTTGTGTCTAGACATGTTAACTGCCATAACATTCGGATATGGGGTACTGGTGATTTACCAGACTCAGCATACCACCTTACACATTGGGTATTTTCCTGTGGCGTCGTCATTGTCGTTTAAATTACAATCTGCAATAAAAGTAAAAAACAAAAACTCTGAGAGATGTAGAATATGTTGCAAAAACAGCATGTCTCTATCTCAAATAGTTTACGAGGTAAGTTACATTTTTTTTGTAGCAGGATTTTGTGGACACACTGTGCATAAACATATTTCGCACACTTCAAAGTCATTCATAAAAATAATCGCAAGCCAAATACATTACCAGTCGTGCTAAAATATAAAAATCATCCAAATATTTTAATTATTATTCAACGGTTTTTCCTATTTTCTATTACACTACCACCAGGTATATTTTAAAATTAATTTTCAATATTTTCCTCCTCAATGAACACTAACTCAACAAATACTCGTATATAACAATTTCAATGATAAAAAGAGGCATTCCTCTTGAAAACTGTTCCCGTGCAGGAAGAACACGAAGTATGACATAAGATACGAAGAATGTTATTAATTGAAAAATCTCATATTGTTATTTCCCATACTTAATTTATGAAGAAAGAAGTGTTTCTGCAAACCAACAATTTTACACATAATGTCTCGCATGTCTAAGGTACAGTTTCTTCTAATATATAACAATTGTTTGTATGCTTATTAAGATAGAATTTTTATCACTCACCTCATATTGTTTGCATGTTTGTTTGTTCGTACTTTATGCGCGGCTATACCGTTGATCCGATTGTGATGGGGCTTTTTGCAAAATGTTCAGGAGATTCCCGGGAAGAACATAGATAAGAGAATTGTGATACACAACTCCTACGTCCTTTGTAGTAGAAAACGTAAAAAAATAGCTCTTTGGACGCTTAAATGACTTACGCTGTCTAAACCATAACAAATGCACTAACTTAATGTACACAGAAATTAATATGTAAAAAAGTCTACAAAAAAGTCCGCGACAGCATAAGTTTATCTCTTACGGATAACTCACAATAACCATTTTTGTTTTTCATTGATGCCAAAAACATTGAGTCAAGTACGTAGATTCCTGTGCAAGCATAGCAGCACATGGCGGGTATTATTTTATGGAAAATTCACAATAACGAATTTTGTCTTTTAGCTCATTTATGCCAATAAGATCGAGATAAGTAGATTCCCGGGCAACACCAGGTAATCAACACGGGGAATCTTAAAATAATTACGATACACATTTATAATTATTTTTCATTTTACTTATTCAGCTAATCATAAGAAGTACATTAATTGTTTACTTTCAGCTCATTTATGCCAAGAATATCGCGATAAGTAGATTCCCGGACTACGCCGGATAAACAGCACGGTGTGTCTAAAAATAATTACGATATCATTTTTTCCTATTACTTATTTAACTAAACATAAAGCACATTAATTTTCGTATTTCAGCTCATTTATGTCAAGAAGATCGGGATAAGTAGATTCCCTGGCAACGCCGGACAATCAGCACGGGTATCTAAAAATATAAATTTATAATTATTTTTCCTTTCACTTATTCAACTAAACAAAAAATCACATTTATTTCCATTTATTTAGGCGTAGCTGCGCACGCCGGGTATTAGCTAGTATATTATAAAATCCTTCGCGAAACAATAATTACACTTTAAGTTTTCTTACAACATGAAGATTATCTGAATCCTTTAAAGATTAAATTAAACATATTTGCGGCCCATATGTTGAATCATGTTTAAATACGAAAATTATCCAAATATTTTAAATATCCAACGCCATTTGTCTCATTTTCTAACACAATACGACTAGCTGTATGCTCAAATATATCTTCAGGAATTTCCTCCTCAATAGACACTGTAACACCAGAAATACAATTTAAAAGGAAAACATTCTCAAATCAATAAGTTATATAGAATTTCGTCGCATTATCGACAAAATATATAAAATCCTTCCTCATCCATCAACTAAGTGCCAATATATATATATATATATATATATATATATATATATATATCCATCCATCCATAGTAATTCTGCCCGAAGGCAGGTCCTTCACTGCAATCATAGCATTTTCATGCTATGCTTGCAGCTTTACTAGGGAATTGTGTAGGTGTGGTAGCTTCCCATTGCTTTCCACACCGGTGAAGGATGATGATGATATTGATAATGATAAGGATGATGGCCATATGATTTCGGGGACCGTTTGGGCCTTAACGTTTTCCTGACATTTGTCTTACAGGTGAGGAAAAACCTATATATATATATATATATATATATATATATATATATATATATGCTATATTGTATAGAGCTGGTCGCTTGAGCAGATACGAGCATTATCACCTTGATAACTGGCAGACAGGAGGGAAGAACGCTGTTTTAAAAAACAGTTGAGGATAGTTCTGACGAGTATCAAAAACTTGTCTCATTGCATATCTCATGCGATCCATGCTAAGGCTAGTCATATTTTAGATCTCGAGACACCACGGACTATGTATAAGACAACTATTAAATAGAATATAAATGAAAAAATATATAATTCGTGCATTGAAAAACTGGAATTTCTTATATGTATCGGCCGCGGTGGACTAGTGGTTATGCTCCTCTGGTCCCGAGGGTCGCGGGTTCAAACCCGGCCGGGGTCGATGGATTTTATAAGATGGAAAAAATCCAAGGAGCAAGTCCTCCAGAAGGGACGTTAAGCCGTGGGTCTCTAGTCTGAAGATTTTAAGGCTCGTAAAATATCCTTAAGCCTGAATGAAAAGGCCTCTAAGCAAAATTTACCGAATTTTCCCGTCCTAGTACTACCTTGGTTTCCTAGATGTCAGTATGAGGCGGAACGCTGACCACGGACTACTCAAATTACATCTATACGAAAACAAGTGTAACTAAATTAGTATGGTTCAAATTCTTCCCTGTAGGGGGAGAGCGCCTAAAATCTCTGTTAAGGGAAAACATGGGCTTACAAGAAATATCTGCTTTGTCTTCTTATTCGACTTTAGACTATAAAGCCTGTGCCGACTCAAAGCATATCCTTTCATCTGGTCACGGGACGTTCAACGGAACGTTTACCTCTTGGAATATATTGTAAAGCCTATTTTGATAGACGAAATTTCTCCATTCTATTTAACCTATATGTTGAAACCATATTAATTTGTTGCCTGCCAATTTATTTGATAATTCATATATTTGTAATTGCTCTCTAATGTCGGTATTGCGGATATGATCTCTAAAAGTGTGTCCTGCTATCCTTTTTAAGAAACGCATTTCTGCCGTTTCTATCTCCTTTTTTTCTAAATGTGTTTAATGTCCAGTTTTCACTTCCGTGTGTTAGGAGTGGGACTGCCACTGCTTTGTTATTTATATAATAGTAATTTTGTAACATTTCAACGTTAAATTTATATTTAATCTAGGAACATGGAAAATAATTTCGGCTTTCTTTTTTTTAGTTATGATATTTGCGTGGGTACGGATTGCGCAACGGCAGGGCTTGCATATGTGGCAGGGGCTTGCTCTAAAAAACCTCTTGGATGTGCTTATTGTGAAGACAAGGGACTAGATCTTGGCACTATAATGACACATGAGATCGGTCACCTGTAAGTATTGTAAACGTCATTAAACAATTTTAATATACAAATAACACTGAGCAACAAAAAATAAACTTTTTTTTGTCTGAGAAATGTGATTCTGATAGTATTTTTTCTCCTGAATTTAAATATGATATCGGGTTTTCTCCATCACGCAAGGTTTCCGAGAGACAGGAATTTATATTTTCAAACACTTTAACATTTTCTACATTCGTAACTATACAATATTCGAACATTCAGACTCACCTAGAAAGTAAAAAAGACGATTTTCTGCTATATTTCGCCTATGGAGCATCCCTCTTGATGGTCCGACAATAATCGGCCAGATTATTAGGATTCCATTTGCCTTGATATCTCTTTTCTATAGCTGAAATATCCTGAGTTAGCTCATTTGGTTTTATTTTACAATGGACAAATGGAAGAAAAATGTTTATTAAAAAAATAATTATTTAAATCCATTGATTGAAATTGAAATAAAAAAACTGTGGGTGATGGAGAAATTCCGAATACATATTTGGAAACACGATAAAAAACTGCATTAAGTAAAACTAGTGGTACTCATGAGACAAAAACATGTTGACCAGAGTAATTTAATATCAACTTATACAGTATATTGCTTGTAGGTCAAGATTAACATAAATAGCCTATCTTAATTTTCTTTCTGCTTTTGTGTAATCTTGATTTGATTAAATTGTCTTCCTCTCTGTCTTTCTTCACTCAATGTTTTACATATTCCTTTTAAATATTGGAACAGATGAGAGGGAAATGAATTGTCAATTGCTTTGCATTGCTTACCAAAATACTAAACATCAGATACAAATATATAGCATATATAAATTTTACTTTCTTTTACGACGATATCGAATCGATTACTTATGTACGGGAATTATCCACAAGACATATATATATAAATAAATATATATCGACATCCAGGTGGTGCAACATAATGCAACATAAATAAAACCAGTCTGGGAAAGCTGAAGATAAAACAGAGAATTGTTTTGAAACATGTCCAAGAACAAATCAACATTAATATTGAGGTAAGATGTCCAGACCAAAAATAATATAATATATATATATATTCAAATTTAAAATTCATGTTAGTTTGTCACTATCTTATTTTCTTCTCTGGTTTCTCTTTTGCCCATCTTCAAGATAATAATCCCCTTAATCTTCTTTTTTTAATTATATCCAAAGTTTAAATATCTGTTTGCCTTCAGTTTTAACTTGATCTATTTTACCAACTACTAATTTTCTCAAAATTTGTATCATCTACGAATTATTAAACATCTTGCTAAAATCTTTATTTTTTTAAATTTATTTATAATGGAGGAGTTGAACGGAACATGGACACAATTAAAAATATACATTTAATTAAATAAAAATAAAACGTAAGTTTTTATATGATTTTCATATTTAAGTTTTATCTTTATTTAATTAAATAAATATGGATTTTCATGAAGTAAACGCCAAATCAATTGATTAAAATATACATTTTGAGATATTAGTAAGTGATATATATATATATATATATATATATATATATAACTAAATGCATAACAATGTTGTTTATTTTGATACAATCAGCTGCTGAATCTGCTGTAATAGAGATATCGAAACGAAACTTTTCAACTACAAATTGGTGAGTTTAAAAATACATTGAACGGAAAAAAGGGCAAAACATGAGTTATGCCCATATTCCATTCCGATTCCGATTGAGGGTCTTTCCACTTTTCAGCGGTTGCCCTTTTACCAGCCGGCTACTGGCCCTTCACATCCACATGTGTCAATCACAGAGGTAGATTATCAACAGCCAGTGTAGGGGTGACATGTGGTTAGCATGTCGAGTCCCCCAGTCCATTCAACTCCTCAATTATATTATCATATCATTATTTTTTTACAAATATTTTTAAAATAATATTCCGAACTCTGACTTAATTATAGGCAGTTTTTCCTAATTAACCTTTAGTTTATTATTTTTATAGAGATTATATATTTATTAGATTTTGTAATGTAACACTATATGTGAATGTAATAAATTACGTAAGTTAAATTAAAAAAAGAAAGATCAGTATCGTAAAAAACAAACATTCACTTTAAGCTTCAGCTTTATTTTCTATTTCAATTTTCAATGGTATCGTATCAAAATATTTTTATAAATCATATAATATCCTCACATTGTGTCCAACTCAGGGCAAGGTCGAGGGATGAAATGAGATGAAGCTCCTATATTTTTAGCAGTCTGTGAACTACAATGGTGCCGACCACGCCTGACGCACTGTCACAGAGACATTTGAACGAAACGGAAGAGTTAAGTAAGGAGAAATGGTGGAATTAAATTTGTGGCAGAGGAAAATTGGAGATATTCCGCGAAAAACCTGCCCAAGATCCATTTCGTCCATCACAAAACCCACATGTAGTGATCTAGTTTCGATCTCGAGACCCTAGCGGTGAGAAGTGAACGTCTAGCCGTCTGCACCACTGAGCCGCCACTTTTATTTCATAATTTTATTTATTATACTTCTCTTTATGATATTAGACTATTACATAGTGATAATATTTATTCAGGTTGGGTTCTGATCACGACACTGAAGAGAAACCTCCTCCTGAAGGCTCATGTCCGGCCATGGCTGATGATTACCGAATCCATGTAATGGCACCCTGGTCGCAATACTCTACAGCCAACTGGTCTTCGTGCAGCAAGAAATACATCACTGAATTTTTAGAGTAAGAATTATTCCATTCCTTCTGTCTCTCTTTACATGTAAATGCTGTACGATTCCAAATGGCATGGTGAACTTTCAACTGACGCGGTTAGAAGTAAAGGGGTGTAAGTAATTTTTTTAAAACGAGTTTTATGCATAATTACATTCTTGAAACATAATTTTATTTAGTGACAAAGGAATATAAGTGTATGCGGTAGTAGAATATAAAGAACGATTGTTATAATTTTTAATTATTTTTACGCAGCGGGCTCGGGTTCGATCCCCGGTCAGCACAAGTTTTCTGGGTGAGGTTTCTTCGGGGTTTTTCATCACCTGTAAAACAAATATCAGGAAACTTTAAAGCCCAAACGGTCCCAGAATATCATACGGTCATCGTAATCACCCTCATTCATATTCGCCTTAGATTATGTTTAGGATTAAGGATTCTCCTGGTGCATCACCATCATCATATCATCGGGGCAGCCGCAAACCCGAATTCCAGTCACCACAACCTCAAAACTGGGTTACAAATACTCCAATGTCAGGAGAGAACATCAGAAATGTCGAAATGCTTTGAATAAACATAATTTTCAATTACCTATGATTTTTCATACAACTTCAACTTTACATCTGTTTTTCTCAATATTGCAAAACTTGCACTTACACCCCTTTGCTTCTAAACGCCTCAGTTGAGAGCTGGAGAATGTAGCTTACATAAATGTACCACAAGTCATAGATTAATTTATTACTGAGCTGTTTGAATTATATTTTCGTCCCAGTGGAATAGTGGTTACCATCCTTGCCTCTGGTTCCAGATTTAGTCGAATCCAAGCCCCTCGGGGTAGCTGGATTTTTTCAAGGTGTAAAAATCCTGTGTATTGTTTTTTGCGGAGGGAAATAAAGCCGTGGGTCCCGTTTTGTAGATTACAGCATATCAAATAATCCCAAGCTTGAAATAAGAGGATCTAAACAAAATTTTTCTGCCCTTTCATTTCCAAATTTGAATTGCGACCCCAAAGAAATGAGATGTTAAAGAGTCTTGTTAAATAAAGTACTACCTACCTACTTTGTAGAGGACCGATCCGATTGAGGGTCTTTCCACTTTTCAGCGGTTGCCCTTTTACCAGCCGGCTGCTGACCCTTCACATCCACATGTGTCAATCACAGAGGTAGATGATCAACAGCCAGTGTAGGGGTGACATGTGGTTAGCATGTCGAGTCCCCCAGGCGTTACAGCTGGTTCCTCAACCTGGAGCCGCTACTTATTGTAGCTACCCAATTGCCTCACGATGCTGGGTGGGCACCGGTCCCATACTGGCCGAAATACCATGAGAAAATTTCTTCCCCCATGGAGACTCGAACCAGCGCAAGTCCCGTAGCTCTGCGCCAAAGCTTCCTACCTTAACCGCTCGGCTACGGCGCGGGACTGTAGAGGACCTTGATGGTAAAATACTTCAAAATGCCTTGTTTAGAGAAAACAATTGAAAAGAAAATTTTTTTAATAACTTTATTGCTAATTTACAATCTATCTTGAAAAGGCAATAAGTAAATTTCTTAAAAGATATAACTTGTTAGGAGAATACTGTCCATTGACAGCACTCCATTAGACAACATGTTATGTGAAAATGAAAGGAAGTTCTAATATTTTATTTCTTTTTACTCTTCTTTTTTTTTTCTGTTGTCTAGAAGATTGATTGCAAGATGATTATGGTGAACTTCTAGACGCCTTAGATATCGAGTGCTGTACTTTTCTATTTCTTCTTTTACAGTAGCTATTTTTAAATCATGATGAATGGTGGCGTTGTTTACATACCATGGAGCAGCAACAATAAAGCGAAGGGTCTTAGACTGAAATCTCTGTAGAATTTCAATATTGGAATTACTGGCAGTTCCCCATAATTGGATACCAAATAGACTTGAGTATAGTTTTATATATTAGAAGTTTATTTTCTAGACTCAGTTTTGATAAAAGAAAATAAATTAAAGAAATGTTTGTATAAATAAAATGTAACTTATCATATAATACTTAAATTAATTCATCCATTAAATTTTAATGTTTAAATTTCTATAAGAAGTTACGATATTCTAAAATAAAGACATTTTAAAACATAGCTCAAATCCTTTTTCATTGGTCAGCGTAATATTTTCTGCTAATTCCGAGGTTAGGTTGCTTTTGAGAGGATGAGGAATTATCAGTTTCAATATAAGCTCTTCATTACTCTTCGTTCAGTCATTATTAAAGTATAATATAATATCTTGGATGTAAAAATTTATAAATTATAGCAGATATATTTCAATTTTAATATAAACATATGCAGTTTAATTTAATGTACCATTTAATAAGGACAGGAATGATGCAATTAGCAGCTTCTATTTAATCAGCTTAGTAACATGGAGTTACAAAAATTCCTACAACTTCTTTTTTATAACTATGAAAACAAAATATTTGTGAAGCATGCTCCATAAAGTGTAGAATTATTTTACATGACTGGTAGAAAAACGGCTTAAGTCGTTTATTTATCAAGTTCCTCAATTGTATTATTTTATTCAAGTGATACTTATATATAGAGTTCTGCCGAAGAGCAGGTCTTTCACTGCAAACTCAACACTCTACACTCTTTCCTTAACTCAGCCTTCCTTTTTGTATCAGCATACAAGCCATTTATTTTAATATTGTCTATCATCTGATGTCTTTTTCTGCCTCTAACTTTCTTTCCATTGGTCATTCCTTCTAGGGTATCCATCAGCAGGCAGTTTCTTCTTAGCAAGTGGCCAATCCAATTTCTTTTCTTCTTTTTTTTATGAATTCCAGCATTGTTCTTCCTTCACCCACTCTATCTAGAACATATTTATTTTTTATTTTGTTTGTCCACTTTATACGCTCCATCCGTCTCCATATCCACATCTCGAAAGCTTCCAGTCTCTTTTGCTCATTCCGTCGTAATGTCCAAGTCTCTGCACCATACAATGCTACACTCCACACAAAGTTTGACATAATCTGTTGTATAAACATAGACATTTTAATTGTCGCAGCAAATAATTCTGTTCCAGGAATGATTTAGGAAGTTGTTTTCTCGACGAACCGCAAGATCATGACTTCAAAATGCCCGAAATGCCGCCTGGAGTAATATACGATGCAACTTGGCAATGTACAAACCTGTTCGGTCCGTCAAAACCTTGTGATTTGGGTCCAGTAAGTCTAAATGCATTTTAAGTATTTTTATAATGATTATTAAAATTATCTTAAAGAGTATAAAATATAACTTCACTCATTTGAACTTAAATATTTTAGCCATTTTTTACTATTGAAAACACATGAATTCAGTAGTTCCAGCAATAAAATGATTGATTCTATACATAAGTTACTAGCTAATACCTGGCGTGCGCTGCTATGCCTAAATAAATTGTGTTTCTATGTTTAGTTGAATAACTAAAAAGAAAAATAATTATAAATTTATAACGTAATTATTTTTAGATACCCGTGCTGATTACGCGGCGTTGTTCGGGAATCTATTTATCCCGATATTCGTAGCGTAAATGAGATAAAATACAAAAATGGTTATTGAGAATTATGCGTAAAAGAATGTCCGTCGTGCACTGCTACGCTTGCCAGGGAATATAATTATCCCGATCTTCTTAGCATCAATGAGCTGAAAGATAAAAATGGTTATTATGAGTTTTACGTAAAATATAGACATTTGCTGTCGCGGACTTTTTTGTATTTTTTTTTTTTTAGATATTCAATTCTGTGTATTATCGCCTCACTCTGATGGTTAACAGTTTATATAAAAGCGGGTGCCGCGCGGCAATGCTTGACATGCGGTGTTGTCACGTTTCTCATTGCGCTATGGACGTTTATTGCACAAGGACAGAAGACATTAATTATATTTATGTTATTATTTAATTTTTATGTTATTATTTGGCACTGTTTAATTTTTAAAATTATATTTGATTTTTTATTAAATACATTATACAGCTTGTAGGTCTACATAAATTTAATATTCATACAACATAATGCTGAAAATATTATTATTATTATTATTAACTGTTCGGTCTGAAACATTTTCCCATGGCCGCCATATGTTGAAATCACTTATATGTGAAACAAATATAATATGCAGATATTGTATTATTATTCGAGCTACATATCACAATAAATCACTGATAATTATAACAATTAATTACGGTATACAATTTTATAACTGGATCGACTGCTCCACATTCCGAGTTTTAATTGAAACTGAGGGAAGAATAGCAACGTGGCAACATCGTGGTGGTCACGGCAGCCGAGATCTTTGTATTTTAATAACATATAACAGCTGCGGGGAAACAAAGCGAGCCGCTTGTTAAGCATCATAGTGAGGCGATAATACATTCATTTGGTGCATATGTTATGGTTTAGACAACATAAGTCATTTTAGCGTTCAAAAAGTTCCGCAAAATAAGTTTTTTTACAAAAAAGGGCGATGTTTAAGGGTGAAGGAGTTGAGTGCTACAACTATCTTATAGCCTAAAACCCTGCCGGGAAACTCCTGAACATTTTACAAAAAGACCCATCACAATCGGATGAATGGTGTGGTAATTCACAAAGAACAAACAGACAGACCATACATGTATATAAGAGGACACAGTCATCAATATGTTTGGTTATCTGCTTTATGGTATTATTTCATTGACCCTGCTACAGTCAGTGGACAGATTTCTTCTCTTTTAACTAGAATTAGCCAAAACACACATGTTCCTCGGCCCCGGTGGACTGTGGTTCTTTTTTTCGCTCTAGTTCCAAAGTTCACGACTGGGATTAATGGATTCAGAGTGTAAAGAATCCGAGAATGGCTGAGAACTATAGCGTGACGTACATTTACGGCACATAACAGAACTCCAAACCTAAAATAATCTTCTAAGAAAAAAATTGTGATGAATATATCGCACATATTTGAATTTCGATGATAGTTTTACTTGCTTACGGTAATTAATGAGCGATGTTAAATAAAATAGTAATACATTTGTTCCCATCCGCACGAATTTTTGTGAAAGCAGCTCCAGTTTTCCAAAATATACTTAAACGGTATCCACTATTCGATTACACAGAGTAACAAAAAATAAACTTTTTTTTTGTCTCAGAAAGAAAAGTATGTGATTCTGATAGTATTTTTCTCCTGAATTCATATATGATATCGGTTTTTCTCCATCACGCACGGTTTCCGAGATACAGGCATTTATAATTTCAAACGCTTTAATATTTTCTACATTCGTAACTACACAATATTCGAATATTCGGACTCGCCTAGAAAGTAAGAAATTACGATTTTTTTTGCTATATTTCGCCTGTGGAGCATCCCTCTTGATGGTCCAACAATAATCGGCCAGCATATTAGGATTCCATTTGCCTTGATATCTCTTTTCCATAGCTGAAATCTCCTGATGAAAGTGTTCCCCGTTTTATTTTACGAGTACAATGGACAAATGGACGAAAAAAGTTTATTAAAATAACAATTATTTAAATCCATCAATTGAAATTGAAAAAAAAAACTATGGGTGATGAAGAAATTCCGAATACATATTTGAAAACACGATAAAAAACTGCATTAAGTACAATTATTGGTACTC
Organism: Diploptera punctata; assembly: GCA_030220185.1. Taxonomy (NCBI): domain Eukaryota; kingdom Metazoa; phylum Arthropoda; class Insecta; order Blattodea; family Blaberidae; genus Diploptera; species Diploptera punctata. The sequence continues at coordinate 1,216,943 of JASPKZ010007225.1, read as the reverse complement.
ATGAGACAAAAATCATCTTCATCAGTGTTACAGACCTAAACTTTCTTTGGTGTATAGTATATTACAAATACGAATCGGTCCGCTGGATTCGTAGAGAGCCCATTTCTAAATTCAAGATCTACATACAAATCGAAATATGTGTGTGTATATATATATATATATTATTCAATGCCCCAGGTTGTCATTTTGACATTTCTGGTTTTCTCTCCTGGCACTGGCGTAATTTTTACCCACTTATGAGGTTGGGGCGCCTGGAAGTCAGAGTTACGTTACCCCGATTATATGATGGGTGATGATGATGATAGTGGTGCGCCAGGAGAGTCCTTATTTCCAAAAATTAATCTAAGACGAATATGAATGATGATGATTATGATGGTAATATGATGTTCGGGGACCATTTTGGCCTTAACATTTCCTGACATTTATCTTACAGGTGAGGAAAAATCCCGAAAAAATCACCTGGGGATCGAATCCGGGCCCGCTGCTTGACAAGGCAGCACGCTATCTCGAGACCACTACGGTGGACCCAAATCGAAATAGGCTATACAGAAAAATGGGAAACCGTGAGATTTGTATTAAAATAAGAAACAGTCTAGAAAACATTAAGATTTTAAGAGGATAAATTAAGTGAAATTGGAATTTATAAAATAGCTTAAAATTCTAGCGTCTGTATTTCGTGTCCGAGAAAAATATATTTACATTATAAACACATATTATCACGTTTATTGCTCCTTAAACCACATCACTACATCTCAGTAAATGCTACGAAAAGAGTCGCTAAAGGTAGATTTTATCTTTTCTTTTAACTGTTACATATCCCACGCTGTAACCGAGCTGTTTAAGTCATGGTGTCTTGGTACAGAACTGGACCTAGTTCGAGTCCCCACAGAGGAAGAAATTTCCTCATGGAATTTCGACCAGTACGGGATTGATCCCACCCAGCATCGTGTGAAATTTGGTTAGCTACAATAAGTAGTGGCTTGAGAAATCCAGCTATGACATGCTGACCACATGACACCATAACACTGGTTGTGATCATCTACCTCTTTGATTAAGATATGTGGATGTAAGGCCAGCAGCCAGCAGGTAGACCAGGGGCTTTCTATGCCTGTCGCTCCATGGAGTTTTTAACTGTTAAGTAATATTTCTGACGTACAGGAGCACGTTTAAAACCCAGATATCGCGCGCCGGAAATTCAGATAACTAATTCATTAACAATCCTGTAATTGATATTAGATACTAGACAATTTGAAATTTTCTCGGTCCGCCCCTGTGGTCTAGTAATAGTGTCGCTGACTTGTACGCAGCAGGCCTGGGTTCGATCCCAGATCGGGACAAGAATCCTGGGTGATGGATTTTTTGGGGATTTTCCTCACCTGTAAGACAAATGTTAGGACGCTCTAAGGCCTAAACTGTCCCCCAATATAATATGGCCGTATTTAGTGTGAATGTATGTGAATTGTAATGAAATTTACACAAATCGTAGGAATAATAAATAATACATTAAAAGCTAAATTAGTACAAAAATCCACAAGAATAAAAATATACAATACTTAGGCTTTACCCTCCCTTTCATACGGAAGTGAGTTTGGACATTAAGAAAAAGGAGACAGGAGCAGAATCAGAGCAACGCAAACGAAATTTCTCAGAGGAACAGCAGGATACACTCTTTAAATCGAAATAAGAAAGAAGAAATTTTAGAACAATTAAAAGTAGAATCAGTAGAAGAAAAACTCAACAGATATAAATTAAACTGGCGAGACCATATAAAAAGAACGGACAATTCAGGAATGCCAAAAATGATGATGCAATATAATCTCAAAGAACGTCGTCGTCGAAAAGACCTCTTAAAATACTGTTAGATGGGGCCAAAACAGGTCTACAAAGGCCTAATTCGTGACGGATGATGATGATGTATGTGAACTGTGTGTTTCGTCTTAATGTTTGAAGAAAAAATATGTATGTGATCCACAGTTAAAATCTCTCTGCTGAAAGGTCGTGCCACTGTAAGGCTCGGGTGGAGTGTGACATGTGAAAATACCTACAATGTGAGAAGTTAAACTGCGTTAAAGGAATGTATGGAATTTCGCTTTTTATTACCGGTAGTAAGTTAAAATTGTCAGAAATGAACTCTTAATCAATTGTCAGTAAATAGAGCAAGATGGAAACTACATAGCGTTTTGAGAAAAAATTGATCAGTTTGCTTTTGAGATGAAGTACGTCTTTCGTTGATTTTAAGCAGTGCAATGTTTTTTTTTCAATAAAGAGTTATTTTCAATACTCAGGACTGACCATTAAGTTTTTCATTTGATAAACCGCTGGTCCATAACCATGCAGTTCTAAGTCCATTTTGTAGAATTCTTATTACGTTTCTTACATTTCATGTGCATTGTGAAAATGAACAGGAATTTGACATTTCGGTTAAAAATGCCATACAAAATATCGTACATCTGTTTTATTCTCACAATGCACATGGATATGGGACATAAAATATTCATTTCATAACGAGAATAATTATTCTACGGGATGGACTACAACAATATGGTTCTAGGCCATCGAAACGTAGAATCATTCAAATAATTATTTTAAACCATTTGCCTCAAAAGACGAGGTAGACTCGTCCTCAGTTAAATGACCTTCAACTCAGAAGACGAGGTACACTCGCTTAACTCTGCTCTTATATATTTTGCAATATTTTGTACATCCCTTGGCAGGGTAATCGTTTGTTAAAACTTATGAATTGTTGTGATCTCAAGTACCGTTATATTTTGTTTGTTTTGAATTCTGAAAACAGACAATATAATTTACAGTAACTTAAATGTGGTTTCTGGGAAAATACATTGGACATTTAAACCTGACGCGAATGGGTTAAAACAGCCTAAATATAGATATCATTGTAACATCATATCCAACAATTCTTTAATAAAAATAATTTTGTCTTTCAGGAGAGAAACTGTATGAAGTTGGCATGCAGAGATCCTAAAGGAAAAGGTTGCCTAACAATGAATACTCCAGCCGTAGATGGCACTAGCTGTGGAAATAATAAAGTAAGTCATTAATTTTTTATGTCTTTGCAATATAGGAAAAAAAGGTCAATAGATTGAAAATTCGTTTCCCACAAATATAGTGGACTCGTATTTTAGTTTACAGGCGCTTTGTGGTTATGTAGGTCTATTTTGCACGCATAAGTATTTAGCATATCAAGCGGCGTTGTCACGTTTTATTCACTGGCACCAACATACTATATTATAATAATACTGCAAAAGACTAAAGTTGCAACGCTGTTAAGATAATTATATCTACGTGGAGCAGACATGGAAAAATTTAAAAATGCGAACACATTCTTTGCAGATAACTGTTTTCAGTTTTTGGTGATTAGAGCGGCGTCTTAGAAGCCTCTAACGACAACTCCCCGGCTCTAACTAGCAGTAAAAATGTTATCTTTTAAACCAGAGGGGAACAGTTGTCATTGATGCCGCCTGAAAACTAAAATACTGAATCCACTATACTTAAATTTAAAAATCCCATTACATTTCATTCCATCCCTTAATGCCTTACCTCTGCGAGGTAAAATAAAGCTTTTATTATTATTATTATTATTATTATTATGATTATTATTATTATTAATACAGAAATACATTATATAATGGAAATGGACAGCTAATGACAAATGAGGGAAATTTTGAGGAAGTAGCTGTATTCAAATACCTAGGAACGATAATCACAAACAGGAATGAGATGTAGAAAGAAATTAAACATAGGCTCAATTCTGGAAATGCGTGCTATTACGCATTACAGAGACTCTTGACATCCCAACTCCTTTAAAAAACGTTAAACTGAAAATATATAAAACTATTATTCTACCAGTTATATGGGTGCGAAACATAGACTCTTACTTTAAGGGAGGAAAGGAGATCACTAGTATTTGAGAGAATAAAGTTCTTAGGAAAATTTTTGGACCAAATAGATATGAACAGACAGGTGAATGGAGAAGACTAATAACAATGAGCTACATGGTCTTTATAGGAAGCCAGATATAATGAGAACAGTTAAGTCTCGTAGACTGCGATGGGCAGGACATATGGCACGAATGGGTAATGAAAGAGGTGCATGGAAGCTTCTTGTAGGAAAACCAGAGGGAAAAGGCCCAGTTGGTAGACCAAGAATGAGGTGGGAGAATAACATTAACTGTGATTTGAGGGAAGTAGATTATACAGGGGATGATTGAAAAACATTGGCTCAAGATAGGGATGTATGGAGAGTTTATGTCCGCTCTGCCATGAACCTATGGGTTCGATAGTGCCAGTGAGTTAGTTATTATTATTATTATTATTATTAAACTTAGTTTAACCTATTACTTTATAGGTACTTTTTACATGTTACTCGCCACTCGGGCCTTACAGTGGCACGACCTGTCGGGAGAGGGATTTTAACTATGAATCACATACTTCTTTGACCACACAAGGACATGGAGGGCCTCCACGTATGAGTGATCAGCTGAATGTCAGGGCCTCCGCCGAGACAACACAACATTAAGACGAAACACACCATTTACACACATATTCATACTAAACATGGCGAATATTAAAATTATGATTATGATGGCCAGATGATGTTCGGAAACCATTTGTCCCGACCGGGGATCGAACGAGAACCCTCTGCGTAATAGGTAGCGACGCAATGTGAATTAACATTGTTTCAGAAATTACAATTTTAAATATTATTAAATGCTAACATTTATTTGATTTGAACAGTGGTGTTTCGAACGTAAGTGTGTGGAAATCGGGGGAAGACCACAGGCAGTTAATGGAGATTGGGGAGGATGGAGTTCGTGGTCAGAATGTTCCAGAAGTTGCGGCGGTGGCGCGTCTTACATGGAACGGCATTGTGACAATCCCACACCTGCTAATCATGGAAGATACTGCATTGGTGCTAGACGTAAATACAAATTGTGCAACACCGAGGTAGATATCTGAAATTTTTATCACATTTATATTTTATTCTATTGGCTTTCTACAGATTTAACATTTTCCCATTTTATCGTTCACTTTTTCAACGTGTGTAATTAACAACTTTCATTATTTTATCCCCTCTTACAAAGTATTTTCTTATTGCATCAGTATTTTGTTGCATGATATAATCAATATTAGGCATTTAAAATTTTTGTTGCTATGAATCTAATTTGACATTCCTACATACTCTCTAGCTGTTTATATGTATAGGCCTATATATCCATAGTAATTCTGCCCGAGGGCAGGTCTTTCACTGCAATCATAGCATTTTCATGCTATGCTTTGCAGCTTTACTAGGGAATTGTAGTAGCTTCCCGTTGCTTTCCACACCGGTGAAGGATGATAATGATGATGATTTCGGGGACCGTTTGGGCCTTAAAGTTTTCCTGACATTTGTCTTACAGGTTAGGAAATATATATATATATAAAAACTTAAAAAATGTTTACTTGTTATAGTAGCCACTAGATGGCAGTTGGAACGATACCCCGCTACCTCTCGTGTAAATTGAGAATTATATATATAAAAGAAAAAATGAATGTATGTGCTAGGATTCCGGAGTGGCTCAGTTGGTTAGAGCGCTAACGTTTAGAGTTAGAGATCTCGAGTTCAATACTCGGTTCAGGCATTTATTTTTCTTTTCATGTCATATATATATATATATATATATGATAAGAAAAATAAATGCTTGGACGGGATTTGAACCCGGATCTCTTGATTGATACTCCAGTGCGCTACCAATGATGCTACGAAACAAATGTAGTACATTTATTTTTCTTTATATGTATATATATTCTCTAAGATGTAGCGGGAAACTCGATCTCCACTGTGTGTGTGTGTGTGTGTGTGTGTATATATATATATATATATATATATATATATATATATAAATAATTGCTTAACTGTTATGTTGACCACTAGATGGTGTTGGAACGAATTCCCACTCCCTCTTGTGTGAATTGAGAATACTACATATATAAGAAAAATGTATGTTTGTGTTGGAATTCTTGAGTAGCTCAGTTGGTTAGAGCGCTAAACGTACAGAGTTTAGAGACTCGGGTTCAAATCCCGACTCAAGCATTCATTTTTCTTTTCATATCATATCACATACATGACATTTACATTGTTACATTTATTGTATCTTTAAGTGTTTATAATTAGTATAGTGTATATCTATATTTGTCGAATATTTATTTGTATTTGTACTGGTTGAGTGGAAGAGAGGGCCTTATGGCCTTAACTCTGCCAGAATAAATAAAGTATTATTATTATTATTATTATTATTATTATTATTATTATATATATATATATATATATATATATATATATATGGTATGATAAGAAAAATAAATGCCTGGACGGGATTCGAACCCGGATCTCTGAGTCTGTACCTCAGCGTGATATCCATTACACTACCAGGCGAATCCAATTCAAACACTTATTTTTCTTATATATGTATTATACTCTCCATTATTACCAGATGTCGCGAGAACACTGTCTTCACTATATATATATATATATATATATATATATATATATATATATATATATATATATGTGTGTGTGTGTGTAAAGAAATCTCACTAAAAAGTCCATCAAGCAGACCTTCGTATACTGAGCTAATTCTATAGATAAAAATTATATCTATAAAATATATCATATTTCATACACAATATAATCCAATTCATATAAATACCCATCGCGTAAAAAAAATGCAATATAAGTGTGGCGAGTATGTTGTAAATAAACTCAGAAATTGGAAAGATTCGGATTCTTCTCGTCTTTTCTAATTTTTCCTTATTCCTTAAATCTCAATTACCTGGCTAGAGCGCGCGGCTCTTCCGATTGGGATCCCAGGTTCGAATCCTAGTGATTCCGGAAGTGCACTGGTGGTAGGCCATACCAGGAATTTTCAGATTTTCTTGGGTTCCTCCCGTTTTCTGAATTTCATCCCATAAACACTCACCACTTTCCTTCCCTTCCCTATCATGTAATTTCATCTTCATTTAATCGCTCATTCATTTAGTAGCACCCTCCAACTCATTTCTTTTAGGGAAAAATAGTCTGGTCTGTTAAAACACAGGCTTTTAAAATATGTGGTTATGGTGATCCATGGGAAGCACTTTCTTGCATTCCCTCACCACCCGAGCCTATGTGACAATATAGGGCAGAATAGGGCCAAAGTGAGCGTTGTAGCCTTTCATTCAAGTCCTGGGCTACGTCCAAAAAATGGGGATATGAATTGTGTGTGAATGCCTGATGTGTCGAAAAGCAGGAACGCCGTTCGTAACAGACTACATAACCTCGTAGAATAGAGTTAATTTCCATTCATTTACAACAATAAACGATGAGACCTATAATGCAATAAACCTACACAAGGTTACAGTGTTACGGACATAATAACCCAAGAGCATATCTATTCTAATGTAATATAAGCCTCAATTGCCACACTTGTATTGCAGTATACTATTGTAAAATAGTTATATTACGATGCGAGGTTGGGAAATTATTTTTACAGAAGCGAGGAAAATGTTTAAAAACGGAGCGATAGCGAGGTTTTTAATTCCCGTGATTCTGTAAAACACTTCACAAACATGCGTTGTACATTATTTTTTGCGCGATGGTGTTTTGAAAATAATAAATAATAGTAAAATAATAACATCTTTGTTGGAAATATTTGCGTTCATTATAAACAATTGACTAACGTTAACGGTGTGGGCAATGTTCATTAGTTGAAAGTACAGGAGGCCGTGACACCAATTAGTGATACAATGGTGACAAGTATGTATTTATTGTTTTATATTGTTTCAAATAAAGTTCAGTTCATTTAAAATGCAGTGATTTGTTTCGTATAACGTTTATTAACACTAGCTTTTGGATATTTTTTGTATGTAGGCCCACATTGTATGTAGTATACATAGAGGGCAGTGGTTTTCCTTCCCACACGCGGTTTGTAATATGTAATATTACAGTATAATTATTTTATTACGGTATAGTTATTTAGGTTGGCAACCCCGAAATGTAGGAAGTTGAACTTTCAATCATGGTCGCCATTGCTGTAAGTACGACAAAACGCACTATCGCGCAAAAATATAGGCTATTTTTAATTGACACTAAGCAGTTTTGAATTTATTGCAGTGAATTCATTACTTTAGCTCAATATATTAGTGTAGCTTATTAATAAATTGGTTTAACAATTTTAATTTTTATGGTATATAAACAACTACTAACTATAATAAACAAAACAAAATAACTAAATCAAAACCAGTCAGCCGCAAATAATAATAGAAACTGCTGAAAATATCAGATAACATGTACCTTGTATTTGATTATAAATTATATGAACGAGGCCAGTCTCCCGGTGGAATAGGCTGGACTTGGTTCTAAGGTACGCGCATTCAAACCTGGCAGGGATTGATTGATTGATTTTTTAGGAAGTAAAAATCCTAACTAATAAGGAAGGGAACTAGAGCTTTGAGTCAGTATTTCGGGTAAATTACTTTGGTGAATTATTTGTATTTATAATTACTGTTTTGTTTCCCCGTGTCGTAGATTTCGGCACGTTAAAAAACCTCAAGCCTCTTAGCAAAATGTGTCGGTTCTTTCGCACTAACATTTGAATTGCGACGCTAATAACCTTAGCGTCGTTGAATAAATCATAATATGTATAACAAAAAAGAGCCGGCAAAACTAATGTAAATACGGACTGATTCATGAAATCAACCATCAATAAACGATGGAAAAATTGGAAGTTGTAATTGTTATAAAATTTATTATAAAATTAAATTATTTTTAGTCTGTTAAACTTACCTCAATATTAATGTTGATTTGTCCTTGAACATGTTTCGATTATATCATAATCATCATCAGCATCTTGTATAGACTGGTTAGATTTATGTTGCACATCCTGGATGTCGATGTCAGCTCCATCCTGTGGTTGGCCAAAGAACTTCCAAACAAGGTAACGCTCCGTCGGTATTTAAAAATTCATAACTCTGTTTTTGTTCTTCTGAATATAGATTTTTTCCCAAATAGTCAGCTCTTTTATATTTTCAACCTGTTTCAATAATTTAGTGTCCGAATTTATATTATGTTTTCAGGCCAAACATGAGCAGCAACTACATATTTTTTTATTTCCCCATTTTTAATACTTCTTATGTTTTCTTTGGTTCTAATTTTTATGTTTCTTTTTGTTTTTCCTATATATATATATATATATATATATATATTTTTTCACAACCCATACATTCAATTTGATATATTCCTGATTTTTTATTTTTATCACTTTTTTCATTTTTGTTGGTTTTTATTAGTTTATTTAATCTGTAGTTACTTTTCGTTGCTAATTTAATATTATACTTCTCATCGATATCCAGGGTGTGCAACATAAATCTAACCAGCCTGGACAAGATGCTGATGATGATTATGATATAATCGAAACATGTTCAAGAACAAATCAACATTAATATTGAGGTAAGGTGAACAGACTAAAAATAATTCAATTAAAATAACCTCAAAATATCACTTCCTAAAATAAAATAATATTATAAAATATTGGGAAATAATGTTTTAATCAATATGTTCTTAACGCAGCCATGTGAAGAAGACGCCTTGACGTTCAGAGAAGTACAGTGCAAAGATCACAACGCAGAAGATATCCAGTGGGTGCCTTATGATGATGAAGAACCAGGTTCGTTTGTATAGCCTATCATAAAAATTTGAGGATTTTTCTGATATTCCTGCCTGAACCGGGATTTGTACTCAAGATCTCCAGCTTTACTGAGTTAATCAGGCAAGCCAGGCAGACACAAACTTGTCTCTATTTGAATTTTGGGTCCGTGGCCGCGAAGGTGGAATACAATCCTTCTGTTTGCCCCGTCTACCATTCTTTTATTATGCAGGTTCCGAGTTAAGCGGCAGCCACTCTGATGGCATCATTAGATCCACGCAATCACATATTTTCACCACCTATGGATTGCCTACCAAACTATTTTTCCTAATACGAGATGAGGTGAATGGAGGTATGAAATTAATGTATGAGTAATCAAATGACATGAAGGGTTGGGAAGGAAGAATTAATAGTGTAAATGGGATAGAATTCGGGAAACGGAAGAACCCGAAAAAAAAAACAAAAATCCCGGTATGGCCCACCAATACATCTCTGGAAACCTCAATAATACACATACTAAGCTTGCGGGTAATTCTTACGTTTATTTTGTCCCCAGCCGTAGCCGGATGGTTAAGGCAAAAAGCCTTGATGCAGAGCTACGGGATTTGCGCTGGTTCGGGTCTCCAGGGGGGAAGAAATTTTCTCATGGAATTTCGACAAGTGTGGGACCGGTGCCGATCCAGCATCGTGAAGCATTTGGGTAGCTGCAATAAGTAGCGGCTTCAGGTTGAGAAAACCAGTTATAACGGCTTGGGCACCCGACATGCTAACCATATATCACCCATATATTGACATGATACTCGTCTACCTCTATGATTAACACATGTAGATATGAGGCCAGGATCCGGCTGATAGGGCAAGGGACTTCTAAGGCCTGTCGCACCATGAATTTGGGGCTTATCTTTATTTTTAAATCTAACTTTCTTTGTGAATCATAAATCTATGTCTATAGCAAAAAATATACACAACAATAAACTAGATATCGGCATCTACCGGAAACCTACAAAAAAATTCTCTTGCCATAAACAAAAATTCTACACACCTCTTTCAACAAAAAATAAGCACATATAACAGCTTAATCAATAGAATGTTAAAACTTCCATTAGGCAAAGACAATTTTATATTCAAGAATTCAACTACATTAAATATATGGCAAAAACCAATGACTATAATGAACAATATATAAATAAACTAGTAAATAAACAAAAAAAGGAAGAACAATATATCTAACATAACTAAACTTGAAAGGGAATCTGACAACAACAAGAAAACATGGATAACACATATACAAGAAAAGAAACGTCAAAATTAGCCAATACCCGAAAAAAGCCGATAAACGTAAAAATAGCATACAGAACTAACAACAAATTAAATAACATAATAAGCTATAACATTGAAGAAAATAACATTTTCAACAGCAAAGGAGTTAATAAATTGACATGTAAGGATTGCAACATATTTTATATAGGAAGAACAAACAGAAGTTTTAACATCAGATTTAAAGAACATTTTCGAGACTTTATTCACGCAGAAGGAAAATTAAGCTATACAAAACACGTTATCCATGAAGGACATCGCATGTTAAATATTGAAAACACCCTAACAGCAATGCACAGAGAAAATAATCCAGCGAAGATAGACGTACTCGAAGAGATGGAAATTTTGAAAGCAGTTAACAACAACCAGTATGTGTAACCCCCTCTACCAGATCTTCAGTGAAACAGCAGTTTTGAATCCTGCTGATGATGGGACTAGTCCCGAAAGTGCTACAGTTAAATAACTAATAAAGTTAACAATCACTTCTATAAATCTGACAAAAGTAACTTTTGTAAGTTCTCACGATCAGTGTTTCATTTTTTAAATCGTCTTTCGGCCTGAATAGCCGTGTTCCAATTTTATCAAAACTCCACGCATCTTCTACTGCTTCAGTAGACATACTCAAGAGATCGATATAGGAGAAGGAGAGGATCGTGAGGATATCTTAATACCATAGCAGTGGACGAAACGTCGAGTTTTGTTAAAATTGAGCTACGTTCATTCAGCCTGGTAGACGATTTTAAGAATCTGATAAAGATGTTTATATTTTGTGAAATCAGATGTATTCAATCTCATGTGGGTCGGCTGTCAGTGTATATTTATTTCTATGTGGAGATGAACGAAACAATTTCAAGATACCGACATTTGACATAGACATGCAGTTCTGTGTCGTCATCTCCTCTACTGAACTAGCTATGAAAAACATGATTCATCCACAAAATTTAAACCTTTCAGTCAGTGATTTAAATACAAACAAAGCTTCAAGTCGACGAGAGATGGATTGGTGACGACACACCAAAAGGACTACAGTCACAATGACTCACTTTCCTCCTAGATAGTATGTGAAGATCTCGTATTTTAAGGGCTCTAAAAGATGTTGATTGGGCTCTTAAAATGTAAAATAGATTCTACAAATGCTACAAGAGGCTTTTAAATATGTAATTTTACATTATCTGGATATAAGAATTGTGAAATTAATAACTTAATCACTGTCGCTATCGAACCTGGAAGCACGGACATAAGCTCTACATATATCCCTATCTCCCCTATCCCGATCTAATGTTTTACAATCATTCCATGTATAACCTACTTCCCTCAAATAATGGTTAATACTATTCTTACCCCTCACACTTCGCCGACCTGCTGGGCGCTTTCCCTCTGGTTTACAACAAGGATTTTCCATGCCACTCTTTCATTTCCCATTCTGCACATCGCAGTTTACGATGATTAACTCTTCTTATTATATATGGTTTCCTAAAAAGATTACGTAGCTCACTGTTATATAGTCTTCTACATTCGCCGTCTCTTCATCTCTCTTTGGTTAAAAAAAATCCTAAGGACTTTCCTTCCTTCTGTGCCATATTTGTTGGCATACCTGATACGAAAGCGTAAATTAAATAAATCTTATTTTAATTTTCAGAGCATGTTTGCGCGTTAGTTTGTTCCAACAACAAATTTAAGTTCAAGGTTATGTCTCCGAGAGTAAAAGATGGAACTTCTTGCAAGAGAGGAAGTCGAGATAAATGCATAGCTGGGGAATGTCGGGTAAGTAAAGTTAGTTTATTCATGTCATAATTTAAACTTAAAATATTAAATATAGCAGGTTAGTACAAGCACGAAGAGCCATAAAAATGTTGAATGGAGTACTGTGGAGTAGGACCATGTCAAACCACACGAAGAAGAGGATTTTTAAGTCTGTTGTGGAAAGCATAATGACTTATGGTGCTGAGGGATGGACTTTGGTAGAGGGACAAAAAACTAAGATCTTGGCAGTGGAGATGGATGGAATAAGATGCAGTGCCAGGGTGTCCAGGTTGGAAAGAAGAAATGAAGCAGATGATGGATATGGAGGAGACAGTGGTGGAAAGGATCGAAAGACGAGCTCTTCAGTGGTATGGCCATGTCAGGAGAATGGAGGATGATAGGTGGCCCAAAACTCTTTTGGGATGGTCACCTTCTGGTAGAAGGAAACGGGGCAGGCCAAGAACAACTTGGAGAGGAGAGATCCATAGATTGATGAACGACCGTGGTCTGGAGGAGGATGAATGGCGTGATCGGCAAGAATGGCGAATGGGAATACAGGGTAACCGCTGAAAAGTGGAGAGGCCCTCAAAAGTAAAAGTAAAGTAAGTAAATATTAAATATATATTGTCACCTGAAGGCCCGGGGTCCGATTCAAAGTTTATTTTTTTCACAATTATTTTATAGTCTGTTATGAGTCAGCTCACTACAATTTATTTTCTCTTCACACTTCACCTATCGCTGCCAATAAACAACTGACTGCTTCCTGCCTTTGCCACAGATATATTGGCCAGGAGGAACTTTCCATGCTCTCGGCGTAGACCCTTCCATACATGGAAGCTTCTGGCCACCAATCTTTGAAAGGTGAAGTAGAGAATCGTAGAGATCTCTGAAATAAGAGCCCTGTAATTTCGGTGGTTTGCTCGGGCCCACTACGTAAGAGGCAGCGACGCCAGTCCGAGACCACAGTGGTGATTTTATAAACGAATATTTGTATGTCTGTTCTTTATAGACTTCTAAACCGCTCAATCGATCTTCATGAAAAATTGTATGTACAGGACGTGAGGTACGGCGAGTGTTTAGCCGCTACATATTATGTTCTAAAATCATTAGATGTAGGAGTATTACCTGAAACGGACACTTAAAATCGCTCTAGCGGTCGCCATTTTCCATGTTTCACAACGAAACTCAGTATAGCCTATCCTATTAAAATAAAAGGAGGTAGATATTATCCAAAATCAGCGAAATCTGACCGTTAGAAGTGGGGGTTTATCTGAAATTCCAAATTAAAAGTTTACTCTAGCAACCGCCATGTTTTGTTCGTTGCAGAATAATGACATAATTTAATTAACCGTTAATATTTCATTTATTTGGGCGTATCAGCGTACTTGTCAGTTATTAAATAAACACACATTATTATTTTATTACAGAAAGTTGGCTGCGACTGGGTTTTGGATTCAGATGCTGTAGAGGACAAGTGTGGGGTGTGTAATGGAGATGGATCTACATGTAAAACTTATGAAAAGATTTTCAATGAATCAGGAAATGGTAGTTATTCATAATTTTCTATTAGATCTAAGGCATATGATTGATAATTTTCTTTTATCTAACGCCAACAAAGATTTGACGGTTAGCAATTCCCCTGCGTGCTTTCCATTTCAGCTTTGCGCTGTGTTACATTTCCTCCAACGGTTGGGATACCTTAAGTTAATCTCCATGATCGTAGAAAAATGCATTTTCTTATTCTGCTTTTTAAAATTATACATATCTCTACACCAAGTTACTTATTCTCTCGTTCCCTACTTCTAATCTTTAATCAAGATTTGGGTACACGATCACACCAGAATCTCCTACTTCACATCCTACACAACCCAGAACCTCCCATTATTATAGCTTCTATATTGCATCTAGTGCCGGATTTTGGAACTTCTTACCACAAGAAATCAGGGATTGCTTCCTTTAAAATAAATTTATATATTTTTATTTATTTTGTAATTGGTATTTCAATGGACAAATTGATGGATTCTGACTTTTTTGCTTCTCTAATAATACTATTTTGATTTTTCATATTAGTATAAATATATACTTATTATTGCATATATTATGATCTTATGTAAATATGTTTTTTTTGTATGTAATATTTTTTCGCTGATTGAGTGAAAGAGAAGGCCTTATAATCTTAATTCTGTCAGTTTAAGTAAGTCGACATTGTTATTAATATTTTCAGCATACATTAATATTATCATATTGTAAATCTTACGAAAAATAAAATATCTAAACCAATAGCTTAAGAGATTAGTTCCATCCCGGGTAAGCACAGGGTCGAGGTTTTTCTTTACTTTTTAAATTTACCCGTACTTGTTTTGAGACTCATTCAACATATCGTAGAGTAAATTGTTCTGGAGGTAAGAAAGATAGGTAAAATTTGATTTTTATTTCAACATGCTCCTTAAGAGATTATGTCATCAGAGTAATAATAAAAATCTGAAAATGGTTAAAGCCGACAAATTTTATTTTGATGGCTCTTATATTAAGATTATATTTTACGTGGTGTAAATCTACGTTAAGTGACTCGAGGGTTTACTTATCTTCCGGAGGAATAATATAACCTTATGGAATTAGCACTAGTCCATCAGAAGCGAAACTTCCTCCAGATAAAGTCGGTCGAAGCGTATGGCTAGAAATCCGAACTCCTATTGCGTTGTCTAACAACAGCAACAATAATAATACTAATATGCTATAAAAATAAATAAAACATTGAAGGCTTTTCGGCACCAGTCCCATCCTCAGCAGAAGACTGTTCCCTACAGAACAAGAGTATAGAACACTTTCAGCTGTGGATGTGACTTGTCTTGAAAGGTCTACATGTTTCCATTATTTTAATAGTTGAGGAAACTATATACAAGTATATAATTTTATATTATAATTTTTATATTAATAACTTTACGGGATTTTAACATGGAATTTATCAAAATACAACAATTATAAAATAATAAAACATAGCAATGATTGTTTTTATTGTTATTATTATTATTATTATTACAATTATTATTATTGAAGAAGGGTGCAGAGACCCATCTGAGGAGGAAAAGGCCACACGTCCTAATCCTTGATATTATTAGTATTATTTTTAATATATTAAAAAAGAAGGAATCTTCACACAATTTATATAATCTTAAATGTTTCATATTTTTTAATTTAACTTCACGTGTGTAAGTACCATTTTATTTTAATTTAAATGTTTATATGTTTATACTTATTAACTTATTTATATTATAAGTACTGATTTCTAGTTCAGAAGATGAAATAAAAAGAGCTATTTTTAATTTGGAAAAAATAAGTGCCAATTACAGTTTAAAAATTTCAAAGAATAAAAAGTAAATTTTAGCATTTAAAGGACATGATACCTTAAGAGCAAAAAGAGATATTGATGATACAATTTTAGAGCAAGTGAACACTTTTAAATATCTAGGTTTTAATTTATCATATGTTAAAATTGAAGATATTAATGACAAAATAAATACATTTAATCTAATGCGTGACACTATTAAAAGAACCCTCAAAAACACAAGAAAAGAAACAAAAATGAAATTTTATAAAATAATGGATGTTCCTGTATCGATGTATGGATCAGAATGTTGGACGATCACCAAAAGGCAAGAACAAAGACTGGAAGCAACTGAGATGAGATTTTTAAGAAATATAGCAGGATATGCTCTGCTGAATAAGAAAAGAAATGAAGATATAACAAAGGAACTAAACATTTTCAAAGTTACAGACCGAATAATTAAATATGGGAACGACTGGAAAGAACATATTGATAGAATGCCAGAAGAAAGATTTCCAAAATTATTACTAAATTATAAACCGCACCAAAGGAGAAACGTTGGACGCCCACATAGAAGTTGGTCTGAACAATTTTAACAATTCTAGCTTTCATGAAACCGGAACGAGCCAACAAGCTTAATCCCTGGATGATGATGATGATGATGATGATATATTTTGTGCTGGTAAATCTGTAACTCTGTCAGAATATATAACACATTATTATTATTATTATTATTATTATTATTATTATTATTATTATTATTATTATTATTATTATTATTATTATTATTATTTATAGACCAATTCACGGAATTTCAGGTTACCAAAAGTTGATAACAATACCCGCTGGGTGCAGAAAAATTACAGTGGAGGAATTAAAGAAAAGTCAAAATTACTTAGCTTTGGGAGCGGGCGATGGAAAAGCTTTCTACCTTAACGGAAATTAGTAAGTATTTGTTATTTTTTCACAATTTATACTATTTTATTTAGGCCTATCTTAAGGTCTGAAAATCGGTAATTATATTTACCATTATCGATTGATTCTTCTCATCTATATACAAAATATTTTCGAAAAAAAGATCGTGTGGCTTCGAATATAATTATGTATTTGGTTAACTGAAATGATCGCATTAATTGGATGTCATCTGTAACATTAGCCTTAGAAGTAAATTTATTAATATATAAACCTAATGCAATAAATTTT
This sequence comes from Diploptera punctata, assembly GCA_030220185.1. NCBI lineage: Eukaryota > Metazoa > Arthropoda > Insecta > Blattodea > Blaberidae > Diploptera > Diploptera punctata. The sequence goes on along the minus strand of JASPKZ010007225.1, from coordinate 1,199,676 downwards.
AGATTTGTTCATAAGAATACATATTTGAAACACTTTCTAACATATTTACATAAAATATAAGGAGAAGGTGAAATAACAAAAATAACGGAAAAAAACATTAAAGTAAACTATTTTCGATGTTTATTATTTTTTTCGACTTCCGGCGCGGTCAGGATATTTAAACGTTCTGGCGGGACCATGGCCCCGGTGTCGACTCAGTCTCTAATATAAATGAGTGCATGTCACTTTTTCTGGGGTAAAGGCGGTAGTTACTCAGGGCTGACAACCCGGTTGACACCAAATGCCGATTGTCGAGGAAGAATGGGATCCTTAACATCCTACTACTCCAAGTACCGATTCTCGTTCGATTAACGCTGACAAGCAACACTGAGCGTCGTTAGCACATGGATGGGTGACCGATCTTAGTTGTCCACTAGGTGTCTCATTGAGACGATATAACGAACTCATAACACTCATTGACATCTATGGATAGATAAGCATAACTAAATTATGCTTGGTTAAAACACTTCCAGTAGGGAGCGGCTTAATTCCCTCACGGTGTAGAACGAGGTAACCTATATGAACAGATATTATTCTTCTCACATTACTTTATTAGCTAGAAAGCTTATATTTTCGATGCTTATATATTTTTAATTTGTCACTTACACTGAAGAACAAATTAATATTTTAAGTAAATTATATTATTATTATTATTATTATTATTATTATTATTATTATTATTTTAGTATTATTACTCCACCGCTGTGATCTCGAGGTAGCGTGCTGTCTTGTCACGCAGCGGGCTCGGGTTCTATTCCCGGTCGGGACAGGCTCCTGGGTAAGGTTTATTTCGGGGTTTTTCCTCACCTGTAAGACAAATGTCAGTAAGCTTAGGGCCCAACCGACTCCGAAAATCATCCGGCCATCATCATCATCCTTATCATTATCACCATCCTCCACCGGTGTGGAAAGCAAGGGGAAGCTACCACACCTATAATTCCTTAGTAAAGCTGCAACTCATAGAATTATAATGCTATGATTGTAGTGAAAGACCTCTCGTCGGGCAGAATTACTATGGATTGTTGGAAGGATGGATATATATATATATATATATATATATATACATATAGTTTTCTTGCTCGATGAATTATTGATCTTTTAAAAATAAGTTTGTCATTCTTATAACTTGGTAAAGAATAATATTACAGAACTACAGTTCAACAGAACTGTTATATTTTGGAGTCATGTGCAAATGCAATCCATAGTGAAGGCCTGAAGACCAGCAGAGAGAATAACATTCTCTATGTCATGTACTTTTTACATTAAGTCACGCTGCCAACTGCTAAAAGTAGTATAGCAAATTTATCAGTATACATAGATGAAAGGATGACTTGAATTTTTATAGACCATATACAACATTCAATATATATATATATATATATATATATATATATATATATATATATATATATATATATATTACTAGGTGTTTGAAAAGTGGTGGTCCAAAATTAACTAGGCCTAATGAAAAGTAAAACATGCAGAGGAGTACAGAAGCTCCAGTAAACGCACTTTTCCATGGTACGACAGGCCTAGGAGGTCCTTGGCCTACTGTTCCGGCTGCTGACCTTTCAATGTAAAGTTGTAAATAAGGTCAGCTAGTCGGGTCCCTCAGCCGTTATAGCTGGTTCTCTATAACTGAATCCGCTATTTATTGCAGCTTCTCAAACTTCTCACAGTGCTGGATGAGCAACGGTCCCATATTGGCTGAAATTCTATGAAAAAAATTGTTACCCATGGGAAATCAAACCAGTCCAAGTCCCATACCTCTGCACCAAGACATGATACGATGCAGAAATTCAGTAAACATGGATACAATAAAATTAAACATTAAGGGATGTTAGTTGTATTTTACTGTTTTTAATTGAATATTAAGAACTCTGCTAAATTAAAAAATTGCAATATAATTTATTTAAGAAATCAAGAGACAAAGAGAGTGGAAGTGCAAACAGAAACAATCAGAAGAGTTTCCATGAACATTCGTCTGAAAATTAAACGTGAATAAGTACTCATTTGACTTCTCATCCCTACATTTTGAATCAATGTTTTTGAAACCATCTGCATATGTATGGTCACTTATTTTAATCTAAGAAGCTGACATAAAATCAGTACACGATTGGTAACGATTAGTCAGTTTTTTATCTCCATTTTTAGCCTACACGTATACATATTATGACTGTAGTAAAATAAATACGAATAATGGATTTATGCTATATTTTGTGTTTGGAATGATACTCGTAAGGGCGGACCTACACTTTTGAGGGTCAAAAAAGTCATTCTCAATCTTTTTCATATAGATTGAAACTTCATCTTTAAATTAGTGTAAGATTTTCATTGATACGAGGGCGGATCGGAAAGCAACGCACAATAATTTTTTTCTGCCTTGGTATTGCAGCTAGAATGTTGAAATTTCACAGAGATATAGTTTGAAGTTTTCACTATAGATGGTATTTTTTTTCTTAGGTGCACCTCTTGCGAGAGAAGCTTGAACTATGCAACAAAGATGGCGCGCATGCTACAGTCGTCCACCTGTGAGGAACAGAGAAGTGTTGTTCGATTTTTGTGGGCCAAAGAGCATAAACCCAGTGAAATTCACAGGGACATGCGTGGCGTGTATGGGGATGATTGTATGGACCGTAGCAATGTCTCCAGGTGGTGCACATTCTTCCAAGAGGGACGCGTGAACCTTAGTGATTCGCCACGCTCCGGCCGGCCGACAACAGCAGCAATCCCTCAGAATGTCAGAGGCATTGAGGCAGCAATTCTGAACGACCGGCGTGTGCAACTGCGAGCCTTATCGCAGAAGTTCAACATTTCCCATGGTGCGGTGTACGATATTGTTCATGAAAATTTGAAATTCCGTAAAGTTAGTGCTCGCTGGGTGCCTAAGAACCTGACAGATGACCACAAGGGCCAGCGAATGATGGCAAGCTTGGACCACTTAACGCGGTACACCGCAAAAGGACATGACTTTCTGGAAGGAATCGTCACAGGTGATGAGTCGTGGGCGTACCACTACACGCCCGAAACAAAGCAGGCATCAGCAGTGCGCAGATGGCTACACTCCAACCAAACGGACTTCTACGAACAGGGCATATTGAAACTGGTAACACGATGGGAAAAATGTGTTGAGAAAGTTGGTGACTATGTCGAAAAGTAGGTAAAAGATGTAAGTTCATTTGTGATTTTTTTCCTTTTTTTTACTATTAAACTTTTTAAAAAAAATTATTGTGCGTTACTTTCCGATCCGATCCGTCCCTCACAGGTGGACGACTGTAGCATGCGCGCCATCTTTGTTGCATAGTTCAAGCTTCTCTCGCAAGAGGTGCACCTGAGAAAAACATACCATCTGTAGTGAAAACTTCAAACTATATCTCTGTGAAATTTCAACATTCTAGCTGCAATACCAAGGCAGAAAAAAGTATTGTGCGTTACTTTCCGATCCGCCCTCGTATCCCTATTACTTGTAGAGTTATGTTTAAAAATGTGCATTGCTGTCACTCGAGTGAACCCTTTAATTTTGGAAGGTACCTACATCTTCGGTAAGTTTGTCGCTTGTTTTCCGTAACTTATTTTTTTCAATACGGTTTCCCTGATAACTCCCAAAGTTTTCAAGATATTGAGATGAAATTTTACATGTATATGTTGTATACAGAAGTGAACAAAATATACTACATTTAGTAATGTATCTATTATGTATTTTTTTAAATATTTTTAATGCAAAATTTAACAAAAATGAATAAATTTAAAATGACTAGTAAAATAATTACTCTATATAACTAAACAATTGTAGTATATTTCGTAGCTACGACATTAATGAGTACAATAAAACAAGAATCATTCAAAAACTCCTGGCGCGACAGGCCTAGAGGGCCCTTAGCCTACCATCCGGCTGCTGGCCTCACATCCACGTGTCAATCACATAGGTAGATGATCATCAGTCAGTGTTGGGGTGACATGTGGTCAGCATGTCGAGTCCCCCAGTCGTTATAGCTGGTTTTCTCAACCTGGAGCCGCTACTTATTGTAGCTACCCAAGTGCCTCACGATGCTGGGTGGGCACCGGTCCCATACTGGCCGAAATACCATGAGAGAATTTCTTCCCCCATGGAGACTCGAACCAGCGCAAGTCCCGTAGCTCTGCGCCAAGGCTTCCTGCCTTAACCACTCGGCTACGGCGCGGGACACAAGAATCATTCAAATATATTAAACGTTATCAATACAATGCAACATTTTGAGCCTACATTTTGAATCTTCAATTAACCATAACGACTAAAGTTAGCTTATACTTAAGTACACCTACATGCTCACGTTGTAATATAGATATCACATACCAAATTCCATTACTTTAACGAGCATTGTTGCTGAGAAAAAGTATATTGAAATATACCATATTTTTTATGGCTAAAGGTGAAGTTGCATTATTTTAATTTTTTTTAGGTATACGAGTACATATAATGTACCACATTAAGACAGAAATTACATTTATATATTTAAATTCTGCAAGGAAAAATATATTTTGGATATTTTCCAGCTTTATTGTGAGAAAAGAAGTAGCATTTCTCAAAGTAGCAATTGATATATGCAATATATTTAATTATAAGTCTTAAATTCTTATTCTGGGAGAAGCTAATAGAAATTTACTTAATATTTCAGTAAAATCGATGAAGAAGGCGAAAACAAAGTTGCAGGCACTGTGTGTATTTATTCTGAAGTGGAACCAGATAGAGAAACCCTTGTTATTGGTGGTCCACTTAAAGAAGAATTAGCTGTATATGTAAGTAATTGTATTAAGATGTTTAAATCGGACTTTAAAAGAAAATACAGTATATTACATTTTATCACCTTTAATTAACAATTATAAGCACTAAACTCAATAAAATTAACTGGAATAAATTCTAGAATATATATATATATATATATATATATATATTATAATTTATTTAAAATTGGAAAATGAAGATATTTTAATAATTAATAATAATAAGTAATCATAATGATATTAATAATAATTAATGATAACTATATATTTTTTATTGCGAATGAGCCCATGTAGGACCATGCAAAGTACTTATAGGCGTTTCCTCTGACTCCATATTTCCCTCATTTTTTGCTAATCATAATAGTAATTATTATTATTATTATTATTATTATTTTTATTATTTCATACTTCTTTATAGATGCTTCACATATAACATCAACATTTATATCTCCATCTAGAAAGTTCGGTTATATCCCGTAATTAGTAGATATATATATATATGTGTGTGTGTGTGTGTGTGTGAGTGTGTGCGTGTCATATAATCGTATGTGTTCTGCTATGGGCAGGACATGTGGTACGAATGGGGAATGAAATACGTGCATGGAAGTTTTTTTTAAGAAAACCTGAGGGAAAACGCCCAGTTGGTAGACCAAGAATGAGGTGGAAAAATAACATTAACTATGATTTGAGGGAAGTAGATTATACATGGAATGATTGGAAAATATTAGCTCAGGATAGGAATGTATGGAGAGCTTATGTCCGCCCGGCCATGAACCTATGGGTTCGATAGTGCCAGTGAGTTAGTTAATCGTATGTGTTTTTATAGGCTTTAGTTCACTTATTAGTTATTTAATTACACTATTAAATGGTGGATAAATTGGAAATGCTTATGAAATTCCATCCTAGCATTTATTAGTCGATTGGCCCAAAAATCAGCATTTTTCGAGGCAAGTATAATCAATTATTATATAAATATAGATTCCAGTATTTGAACTCGGAATCTCCAGAAAACTAGTCTCAAACGCTACAGTCTAAGTCAACTCTTTGGGTATAGTTGCTGTTGCTGCTGCTGCTACTGCTACTACTACTACTACTACTACTACTACTAGTATTATTATTATTATTATTATTATTATTATTATTATTATTATTATTATTATTAAATTAAAATGACTCATCGAATATCTGAAAATTATTGGTCTGTATACACTATTTGAAGTCACGTCAATATATTGTTCTTGTGGGAAATTCAATCTTCTCCTTCATAAAAACAATTCGGAGGATAAAGTTTGTGTATCCCTGCAAACGTTTAGAAATTCAGGAAACTTTTACTTTTAAATGTGTAAAATAAGATAGTAGAAAATTAATTTTCTACGTTTAAAGATCGTAATCAAATGTGGCGATTAACGGAACTGGGAAAGTACTTGGAAATTGCACTGATGCGTTTAATTAATTTACTTTTAAGTAAATTGAAACTCATATAATATTAAACATATATCATAAAATATATACAGGAAAACGCGTGCATTTTTTAATCAAGAAGATGTACTGATTAATTCTTATGAGATTTAGATTTCTATTACCGCCCAATTCCACTATTTTCGAGACCACAATTCAATTAATTAGTTGAATTAGCAAAAATCCCCTCAGGGGTCCTCATCTTGGGGATATGTGGATGGCGACCACAAGGTGCCCAACAAGCTGAGCAAAACATTTCTTCCACTTACTTGTGTTTTGCACTCTTTTAACTTTACTATTTAACCTCTCTTGGTTAACTCTTGTTTTTTTCGACCCCGACGCTATTAGGACATCCGAGGGCTAGGGAGTCTTTCCTTTCTTCCATTTCTTCTTTCCTTTATTTTCTTTTCTTCTCCAGAAAAGCCTGACCAGAGGCTATAAGATGGCAGCCCCATCACTGGTCTTGCCTTCCTTTTGGCCAGCAACCAATCGAAGGGACTATTATTATGCTTTCAAGTCTTATACGAGAATTTCCCGGCAGGATCAAACTAATGACGACCAAAGCATGAAAAAGGATCACTGGGCCATCCTATGAAACGCTGGAGGGAAAATTTTCTATAGGATCGTAACAGGCCTTGGCCTAATACTTGGAAGGAAGAAGAAGAAGAATTAGCAAAAAGTAATAAACGTCAAACATAAATTTGCAGTCATATTTTTAAAAAGTGTTGGTATTAGTGGAGAAATCTATTTACATTTTATTCTAAAAAAATACACAAGTAACAATAACAACCCATACAGGCCTGTTTGGTCATTCGTCCCTATTCCCGTTCCATGATTTAAAAAATGTGTACTATATAAAACACTCATTAGACCAGTAGTTACATATTCTTGTGAAACTTGGGTCCTATAAGAAACAATAAAACAGATATTACTAATTTTTTAAATAAAAATTTTAAGAAGAATATTTAGACCACATAGAGGAACTGATAACTGTTGGAGAATCAAAACAGATAACGAACTAAACAAATTAATCAAAAATAAGAATATAGTAAACCATATAAGATCTCTCAGAAGTGGTTGGCTTGGACATTTTATAAGAATGGATGATCAGAGACTGGTCCAAACACTCTACAAATGGAAACCTATGGGAGGCAGAGCTGTTGGAAGACCGAAGATCAGATGGGAGGATGAACACAATGAACGATGTAAAGAAAATGAAAGTGACTAATTTGAATATGGCAAGAGACAGACTGGCATGGAGGAGGATTGTTGAGAAGGCCAGCACTTTCACTTTTGAAGTTGTCGGGCCTTAAGATGATAATGATACTACACATACACAACAATTTACAATAACACACAAAAACTTACTATAACACAACTATCCTTATTTCACTGTACTCTTATATATGTATGTAATCTTATATATGTATGTATCTATCCATCACCTATATCTCTTAAAAGTGCGACTATGTATTTTATACAGTTTCATTCTAATATTAAAAAAACAGACTTAAGGGGAGAAAGCTGTGAAGAGGAGTGAAAAATAGCTCGTGATCATAAAGTTATATCTCTTAATCTGACACTTTTACAGATTCATTTAATTTATAAATAATAATATCTGATAAATTGCCCTGGTGTTCTGTTAAGTCATTCCATTTTTCCATATTGGAGTAAATACACCCGGAAATATCGAAATAATTTGCTATACAAGAGGTACTATACCAGGATTTTTAGCCACATTTTGGAATTCCTTAGATTTGTACAGGGTGTATGTTTCTAAAATTGCCATCGCTGCCATTAGAGGATCAATTTCAATTTTAAGAAACCATATTTAAAAAATTACTACGAGTACTTTATAGTATATATACTTCAATCAGGCCTACAAGTTGAATTTTTTAAATGTATGTACAAAATGTATTTCATATATTTAGAAAATTAATTATCTGTATCACTTTATCCTTTAGGCAATCCTCTAATGAGGAAAGTTTTATATAATAAAAAACGTAAAAATAATATACCAATAAAGCAAAAAAAGAAAACCGAACTTACAAAAAATGCAATACTTATTAATGAAAACTAGTTAACTACCGATCAGAGATATAGGTTAGTGCACAAACCACTTTTCGAAAGAGTCTTCCAAGTTAATCAATTATAGCTTCTTCTGCTATTTTGACCACGCCAAAATTATATATAGGAGATGAAAAGAAAAATACACGCCTGAACCGAGATTTGAACCCGAGACCTCTAACTTTATAAGTTTGTGACATAACCAGTAGGTTACTCAGGCTCCTAGCACTAATATTTATTTTTCCTTCCTCATATATGATTCTCATATTTACCTACACACAAACACACACACACACTCACACACACACACACACACGTAAAGCTTAACGCATCTCGTTCATTTTGGTTGGTTTCTAAGCATGTAGTAGTCCTAGAATTGGAAATTGTTAAATTTTAATAACTCAAGGCTTTGGTTCATGTAAATTTTTGACCATAAAAATAACAATAGCTTCCAGACTGCCCTAGATTCGGGCAGTAGGGAATTCTAGTTAAACCACTGCTTCGCAAATACAATTAATGAGAAAAAGAACATTTTTATTTTCAGTTGTTGAATAATGGAGCAAAAAATCCAGGAATTCGTGTTACATACAGTTGTCCTCATAATTTAACATCTAAAACAAGTTCAGTGGTAGCGCACGTCTCAAATCAAGAGCTTCAAGACACCGAAGAAGCAGACAATGTGTCGCATATACAAGATTTAAATGAGAGGTAATAGAGTATATAAAATTTGTTTTTGTTTGTTTATACCCTATATGTCCCACGTGGGAACACGGTTGCTCCTTAGCGAGAGTTTATTAATAAAAGTTAATTTAGTTACGCAATTTGCGTTTAGATTGGAATGCTAAGGTAGCTCAGTTGGTAGAGCATTGGCATAGAAATCCAAAGGTCCTGGGTTCAAACCCCAGTCTGAACGTATACTTTTCTCTTCAAATATAATTATGTAGTATTCCTGAGCGCAATGAAAGACATGTACTGTGACGTGTTGCGAGATTTCAAATAAGGAACATCGAGGGTGGAGAAAGCAAGCTATTGGTAAGTACTTTTCAACAGTCTCGCTTTATTTGCCATCAAATAATACACTCACTTACGACATTGGAATCGACCTTATTTGTGGTACACATATTCCGAGCTAAGTTCCAATTGTAATGTAAACAAACCAGATGTATGACAATTTTCATTGGTCGAATGACGTTTTTACCTTTAAGTGTGCAATAAAATATAGTTCACCATCTAACACTCGAAATAAAGTAAATAAAAATAATAAAAGTGTATATTATCTAGCACATGTGTATATAATTTATATGGGAAAATTTTAAAATCTATAATTACGGTTTTAATAAATGAAATAAGCATTATTTAATTCTTGCGCATGAGAAATACAGAATACTTTGGAACTTCAATTGTTTTAAATGGTCACTTGTATACAATTACTTAAAACATTGGAAATTATAGCATTTGAACAGCCGAGAAAAACAAATTATTATAAAAGTTAAAAATGAAATTGTACCTGTTGGTAGGTGCCGTCGTCCTCAACTTTGTTAAAATATGTATATAAAATTAACTGGAGCGCTTTCGGAAGTTATATCCCATCTTCTGCAGGTTGAGGTACTCCTACAGAGTAACAGAAGCTCAACCTGCAGAAGATGGAAGATAACTTCCACTTAATTTTATATACATATTGTAATAAAATTGAGGACGACGGTATCTACCAACAGTACCAACAGGTACAATTTCATTTTTTACTTTCATCATACGACTTCACCTCAACGGAATGTGATATGAATTTTACTAGTATTGAAATTATTATAATGTTTTCAAACAGTTTAGTGAAAAAATATCCCATATTGGCCATTGATGTTGTGGTTAAAATAATAGCAGAATTTACTTCTGAGTCAGTAAAGAGCATAAATTCTGTATTGACTTAGGCTTTCATGGCCGGAGTTTCTATGATGATCTTGAAGAAGATTTCCGGGCTGTAGGCCGCAGTCTCTAGGCTTGAAGTTCCCGACGTTTCGCAAGATAACCCTTGAGGATGCCAGACGCAGTCTCTGGCGAAACGTCGGGGAACTTCAAGCCTCGATACCACGGCCTACAGCCTGGGAATCATCTTCAAGATCATCATAGCATAAATTCTGCTCGCAATGAAATTGAAAATAAAGGATATCTATCGACAGCATGGAAAAAGCGTAAACGTCTCTTTAGATAGGCCCATATATAATTTTTGTCATAAATACATAAGAAATGGAGGAAGTTCCTAATTATTGGTACCATCTTACCTTGTGTTGAGTCTGTAAAATACGATGTTGCCTAAGAAAAATAATGTTTCTATCGATGACACAATTCAGTCATATGGCGAGTGAAACCTGCACCACCTCCAATAGTCAGTGTAGTAATACCTTATGCAAGTTTGTTTACAGTACAACTGGAACTTAGCTCGGAATTAGTATAACAATTAAAATTCATCGGAGAACATTTTGTTTAAACAACTCACCTCATAGGATTCATGCTTCCATGATACCGCAGTTTCAAACACAGTCGTGGCCAGCCATAGTTTGGGAAAAAATATACATTCAGAAAAATAAAGATAGATCATTGAATTTTGATATCCCTAATGAAATTATTTTGATTTCGAAGTTCATAAATTCAACCATAGATGGCAGCACTGAAGATGGCGACAGTAGAACAGTTGACGGCCGAAGAATTTCGTCAATCGGAGTTATGGCTGAAGTTGAACACGACTGTGTTTGAAACCGCGGTATCATGGAAGCATGAATCCTATGAGGTGAGTTGTTTAAACAAAATGTTGTCCGATGAATTTTAATGATTATACCTCATAATGTTTACGTCCCCACATTAATTTAATATAATTAGTATAACAATATTTATAAATAAGATGATTTAATCAAAAGATCGATAAAAAAGGAAAAATTAAGATATCCAAATTAGGCTAAGTTTACTATACACCCACGGATATTTTGAAAGACTAATACACTATGCAACACGCCGTAGCTAGTTTTGGTTAAGGAAAAAAAAGTTATAAATCGGAAGATCGTGGAGGTGAGTCCCAATGGGGTCAGGATTTTTATTAAGGCCTAAAACGTCTGGCGGCAGCATGGTTCTGGGAGTAACTTCACCTCTGAGGGAAATTAGTAAGTTACCAGACATATGTTCTAGGATAAAGGCTGATAATCCGGCTGACATCACGTGCCAATAGTATGAAAAGTTGGGAGTCTGAATTTCCTTCTACCCAATGGGCCTTGTAAGGCCTCTGATGGGATTCAAAATTTAATTAACATAGCAGGGACTTGGACATTACAACGGAATGAGGAAAAGCGACTGCATGCTTTTGAGATGTGGATATGGAGAAGGATGGAACGTATAAAATGGACAGACAAAATAAAAAAAAATGTGCTAGACAGAGTGGGTCAAGGAAGAACAATGTTGGAACTATTAAAGAAGAGGAAAATAAATTGGATTGGCCACTGTCTAAGAAGGAACTCCCTGCCGACGGATGCCCTAGTAAGAATGGTGAACGCAAAGATGGTTAGAGGCAGAAAAATACATCAGATGATAGACAATATTAAAATAAATGGTTTGTATGCGGATACAAAAAGGAAATCTGAGTTAAGGAAAGAGTGGAAGTATGCTGAGTTAGCAGTCAAAGACCTGCTCTTGGGCAAAACACTACGTATGTATATAAACATTAGATACCGCTGTCTACATGATCTGGAAGCTATCATACCAAAAGTGGCCTTATTAGAAGCTTAATAATAATAAAAAATAAATGACTCCAAATTTTATTATTTCATTCCAATTTACGATTTAATATATTTAAGTTGATAGTTTAAAATGACAAATATAATGAAATAGGTGAAGTCTATGAAATTTCAAACCAAAATCTTTCTTTACGACGGAAGAAAACCAGGAGAACATTCAGTTATTCGCCATTGGGGTTTGAACCTGAGACTTCCTGAATGCAAGTATCATACGCTACCCCATGAACCAACTAATTCTGAACTTCAATTTTCTGGTCCTAACAATGGAACCACTATTTTTTTTAAAAAGTGGTTCCATCTGAAAGGTGATTGAATTATTGTGCTATATAATATAACCTGCTGCGCGATGTCATAGTTTTGAAAACCCCATGGGACATAATCTTGATGAAATGCCAGTATTTTGTCCGATATAGCCAACCAATTTTAATCACCTATCAAATTTTCAGTTTTATTTTGTGGAGAGAAAAATAGGGAAGTTATTAATCCTAGAATTAACTTTCATTACAGTTGCAAGAATGACACCAATACTTCAAGACCAAAATTCCACTGGGAGATTGTTGAATGGGGTCCTTGCAGTGCTTTCTGTGGAGGTGGTTCTCAGGTATCGAATGCTTTAAAATGCATTTATTTAGGAAATAAGCCTAAACAAGTAACATAAGTTTACTTATTATAGAAACATGATAAATGTCCCAGTTCGCTATATTATTATTCTAACAAGGGAACTAATAGCAATTTAGTCCTATAAGAGTTCAATATGTTCATTTCCCTTACGGGTCTCCGACTTAGCCTCCTCCAGACATCTCTATTTCCCCCAGAATTTCCGTTCAATATTATTGACCATTGTACTATTCTGTCCGGTCGGTTTTCTTTTAACTGGCCTATCCACTTCAATCATGGTATTCCCAATGGTCGCCTCCTATTTTATAACTCACTTCGAATGTTCTTCCTGGTAGTCTATATAATGACATTTGCTTAAAATGTCTGAACCATTATGACTTATTTTGTTCAATATATTTCTGTAGTGTTTTTTTTTATTATAAGAGCAAAGTATCTCGAATTGACAACTTTAGTTTTTAGCGAATTTCGAAGGAATTAAGCTATTGATGTTCTCATGAAAAAATTCTGAACATTATTTTTATAGACCAACACCAATCATTTATAGGCCTAGTACTGAAAATAAACATGACTACAATTTCACACACAGACACTCAAACGCGCGCGCGCGCACACACGCACACGCACACACACACACACACATTTAAAATGTTGGATGAATCTTGTAGTAAAATTCCAGGAGGTCTACCTTATTACATTTTTCACAACTGTTGTATTTATCTTTACAGACGTATTTATTTTTATATAAATTGATTTGTATTATAGAGCATTTTTAAAAAAATGATATTACATTTTTTTACAGACAGCTGAACCATCTTGTATTGATGATGATGGTGGTAAAGTAACGAATACATTTTGTGGAAACATCTCGAAACCTCAAGCAACTTCCAGAATTTGCAACGATCATCCATGCAAAACAAGGTAAATATAATTATATCTAAAATTTGTTAAAATACCCAATGGAAAATCTGTAGTAAGTGATACAGGACCAACAAATATTTTTTTTGGCGAGACTCAAGTCCATGTGACGTTAAAATAATACAGTATATAGGTCATTCAATTAAATATAAAGTTAATAAGTAAACCTTTCACCAATCCAACATGAACATGATCTAATGAAATAATTTTAAAAATTGTTAGAATGTGAACGCCAAACTTCATTAAAAAACCAGGAACAGTCAAGCGTTAGTGGCTAATAGTTTGCATGTCTACAAGGAATTACAAAATAACTGAAACCAATTTTTTTGACTCATAATAGCTTCCGTTAACAATAATTGCAACATATCTTACTACATCATCACTAATTTTACCCATATTTTATTGATTCCCACAGTATTACACAGTTTTGTTATACAAGTGTAGACTCTCATGGTACTTTTATGTTCGTGTATGTTTCAATGAAATTCTTAAAATGGTGTGTCAGGGCAGATAATTTCACACAAACCACTCAAGAACTCATATTGGTTACCAACATCTGCGTCCGAAATTGACAAAGGAATGAACAACCGCATATATCATTTTTTTTTATTATTCATTTCATACATCTCAAATGGGTAAATCATATTTGAAGATAAAAATTATACGCTCAGACTGGGGCTTGAACCCAGGACCATTCGCACTTCAGACGAACGCTCAAACCAAGTGAGCTGCCTGATCAAGTTCTATTCTAAACTAATTTTTTTTCACTTATATACGCTTATCCTAGGCTTACAGCCTATTGGAAAGCTAATTTTACCAGCGTTGTTGTGATCTTCCCGGTGATCTCCTGCCTGTTAGAATATTATATCTTACTACTTTTGATAGCTGTCAAAACTAATTCTTGAGACATGATTATTCCATTCCTGCCTCCTTCTTGATATCCATTCATCTATTGATTGAATATCTCATTGTTCCCGAATGTATTAATTTATGATTCTATCAATATTTCTATCTTCAAGCCACAGTTAGTCCAAAAGCATTCAAGACTGAAAGTGTATAAAACACTGGCTCTTCCAACTCTTTTGTATGGTAGCGAAGTATGGACGTTGAAACAGAAGGATATACAGATACTTAGATCTGCTGAAATGAGATATCTTCGGAGGACTGCAGGATACACACTACTAGATCACAAAAAAAGTGAAGACATCTTAGAAGAATTACACATGGAATCTTTAGAAAACAAAATTTCTGATTATAAGTCAAGATGGATGCAAAATGTTCATCGAATGGAAGATCACAGAATACCCAAACAAATGTTAAGATATCAACCTGCAGGAAGAAGAAGACCAGGACGTCCACTCAAAAGACTTCTGGATGGTGTTTCTCTTGAGGCCGAAACAGGTCAACAAATGGCCTAAATTCGTGAATGTACTATGATGATGTTGATGATCAATATTTCTCTAAGTATAATAATTTCTTGTGTTTCCAATGTTTGTTTTGTATGTTTTGGCCCTTGTTTCAGAAGCATAAGTGAAGGACAAGTTGTACTACAGATTTATAAATCCGTAATTCAGTTTCTGTTCTTAGGTGATTATTCCTCCAGATTACATCGTTCATTGATCCTGCAATCCATGTAGCTTTATTCGTTTCTTTTTTTCGTGACCTCTAATTGTAAACTCCGATTGCTAGTAAATTCGTTGCCAAAATATAGGTCTATAAATTCATATTTGATCTATAATTGTCCCTTCAATATCCAATTTATATCGTCTTAGTTCTTTCGATATCACTAAAGATTTTGATTTTTTGAATTGAAATTTCTATATATCATTAAGGTAGAATATACCTCATAGTGAGAATTCCTAAAATAAGTAGTTTCTATATATCATATTTGAAACAATTAGGCAAGAACTCGAAATGTTTAATCTAAATGAAAAAATACAAAACTATAAACAAAAATGGCTCTTATAGGCTAACAAAACAAGCACTGTTGTACCAACCTCAAGGCTATAGATATGTGGGACGTCCTAGAAGACGATGGGAAGATGCATTCTGAGAGCGGAACAGGCCGACAGCCTACCATGAAGAAGAAGAAGAAGAAGAAAGAAGAAGAAAGATGATGATATTTGAGATGTATGAAATGAATAATAAAAACATTGGAATTTTTATATTGTATTCTTTCACATCCGTTCATAAATTTATACCGGAGGCGTTAGAGATTATCCTCAGAGTCACTAATAAATACTATGTCATTTGCATAACATACGGTATTGATTTCCTTATTACCCATTTTATATCCTTGCATACCTGTAACATATTTTTTACTGGAGTATGCGTATTTAATTATGATTTATGTTACAGATGGCGAGCAAGCGAATGGGGAAAGTGCGATGAATGTGAAAATGGAAAAGGCTTTAAAAACCGACTTGTAGAATGTGTCAAAGATTCTCCATTTTCAGACAGTGTTATTATCACTGAAGACAAAAATTGTAACAAGGAGAAACCATCAGATAAGGAAGACTGTACGCCAGAAGAATGTCAGGAATCTTCAATATCAGCCAAAGAAACAGAGACCCAAAATGAACTTGATATCACTGGAGAGAAAACAAACGTTCTGGATAAAAATGAAGACAAAATTCCATGTCCAAACGGGAAAGGCGATACAAAATCTGCACAAGGATCATTAGTAGTTGACAAAGTGCCAGAAGACAAGCTGAAACTTTATAAAATACCTATGATAACAGACAATAAGAAGTTAAACATATCGGATTCAGCGTTAGAGTTGGTTGGTGACAGTGTTCCAAGTATTATTGATGAATCAAAAGCAATGGAATTGAAAGGTGAGGCTGCAGTTAAAGAAATTGAGGAAGCGAAGAAATTAAACAAAGATAAGGAAAATAAAAACGATAATAAGGTAAATGAAAAAAGTTGTGAAGGAAATCATGCTGTAGGTTCAGAAAAACATGAAACAGAGAAATTAAAAACGTCCGATTCTATTCAAATAAAGCAAAGATTAATACAATATAATGATAATAGAGATAAAGAACTTCGATTAAATCATTCAAAAGATTTATTTCATAACATTAAGTATCACGGAAATATAAATATGGATAAAAAGATGTTCGGAGGAAAGAAACATAAAGAAGAAATATCGAAAGAGGATTTGAAATTTGATACAGCGAATAAATTTTTTTGATGACAAATTATACAATGAAAACGATCTGAGTGAACGGCCCAAAAACAATCGAGAAGGTGAAATTGTTGAAGAGAAAAGAAGTAAAGGGCAAAATAAAGAGAAGAAAATATCAAAATACAACAAAAAAATTAACTTGTTTCAAGCGAAAAAACACAAAAATGAAGATAAACAAAATTCGGAAAAAAAGTATCACAAGAAAATAAAGTTTTTCGACAGGAAAAGGCGTAAAGACATGAAAATAATAAATCCAAAGACAAAACAATAAAATTAATTTCAAGCAAAAGTAATACGCATGAAGAAGCTGTTATAAATAACCATGAAGGACCAAAAATTAAAAATAAAGTAAAGAAAAGTATTGACTATTTTGACACAATATATGGTGGTAAGGATATAGATCGTAAAATACTACAAAATATGCAGGCGAAATGGGGTTTTCAAGATTCAGAAGGTATATTACAAAGTAAGGATGTAGAAAATAGGATACCATTAAATATTCCTGATGAAAACGTTGGAGAAGCAGTAGGCATATTTAAAAATAAATATATGGAAAACGAGCTCATACCAAATTTACAACACGGAGAATATTTGCAAGATTCAGACCGTATGTTCCAAAGTGTCGACTTAAAAAGAACCACACAAGAACTTGGGAATAAAGAAAACCAAGGCATCTCGGTAGATGTATACGAAAATAGAGATTCGGATAAAAAATTCCGACTAGATTCGCCAAATGAAGATATGGGAAGCAAATTCCGACTAGATTTGCAAAATAAGGAAAGTTTTGAAGATTCGGACATGATACGGGGAACGGACGTAAAGAGGAGAACAACAGAAGGTCTCAGCAAAGGAAGTCATGGAAAATCGTAAACATATTTGCTAACAAAAATATGGAAAACAAAGATCTGCAAGATTTGAAAAAGAAGAGCAATTTTGAAGAATCGGACGATATATTGCAAGATAACGATATAGAGATAAGAGCCACGAAGAATAACGAAAGGATTGACGAATCGGGAGGTATGTTTAAAGGTAATTATAGGCCTATGGAAAGCAAAGACCAATTATACTCGCAAAATAAGGTACGTTTTGAAGATTCGGATATGTTACGAGATAAGAATATAGCAGGAACAAGCCCACAAAGAATGCTTGATAAGAAAAGAACAGGCAATTCCTTAAATAAGCTTGAGAAAATGTATAGGAAAAGAAAAATGTCCCCAGAAGTGCACAAGAGATGTCAGGAAATCTGCGATAAAAATATTTGTAATAAAGAATGTGGCAACGAATGCAGTAATGATTGTAAACAGGAATGTGATGAGTGTCAAAATAAATGCGAAGATGAAGATAGTGAAGAAGAATGCCAAGATGATTGTGAAGAAGAATGCGATAAAGAGGAGTGTGAAAACAAATGCGGCAATGATTGCCGAGAAACATGTAATAAAAGCTGTGTAGCGGATTGTGAAGATAAGTATAAAGAAAGGAATTAGAAGAACAAAATTAAGAAAATTGACAAGTTTGATACACGACAACTTGAATGATGCACTTAACCACGATAAAACTTGTACAAACAACTCTTGAAAGTGCACATAATATTTGAGATATTATTTTGGACAACTGCCTAGATATCTACAATTACTCAAAACTTTAACTTAAAATCCTTATGCTGCATAAAATACATCAGAACTTCACATCTCTGTATATTGTCCTGAATATCAAAACAAATCCTAATATAATTTTAAAAGTGTATAAAATGAGAATAACAATCAAAATTTTGTATTTTTCTTCATTTCAGACATTCTTTCATTATCTAGAAGTTTTCAATACTTACCTGCAAAAATCCCTTTTTTGATGATGTATATATCAGATAGATTATACTAACTGTATATGGATAAATAATAAAATCAATGTGTAACTTTAATTGGACATTTTCTGAATTTTCATCCTAAAGTTCAGTTTCGATACGTTTCGAAAGGTGACAAATTAATAAACATGGTCTACTATTAACTGTCTACCGCTGTGTTCTCGAGGTAGCGTGCCGATTTTTCACGCAGCAGGTCCGGGTTCAATACCCAGTTAAAACAGGTTCCTGGGTGAGGTTTTTTCGGGATTTTTCCTCAGCTCTAAGACAAATGTTAGGAAGCTTAGAGCTCAACGATCCCCCAAAATCATCCGACCATCATCATCATCCTTATCATTATCATCATCATCCTAAACCGGTGTGGAAAATAACGCGAAGTTCCAAACCTATAATACACTAGTAAAGCTGCAAAACATAGCATAAAAACACTATGATTGCAGTGAAAGACCTGCACTTGTGCAGAATTACTATAGAGAACTATGAACTACTAATTAGAAATGTATTTTTTTCATTACCTTATCCTCTTTAATTTTTTTGTTCCGATATTTAAAAAAGGAAAAGAAGAGAATGTACAAATTATAGAGGAATAAGTTTATTAAATTCAGCTTATAAGATATATGCAAAAATTGTATCATGTAGAATAAATAAAATAACAGAAACAATATTACGCGAGGAACAAAATGGATTTAGAAAGGGTAGGTCAACTATAGATTGCGTTTTTACAATGGCCCAATTGATAGAAAAAAGAAAAGACAATTTATCCACGTATACAGCTTTTGTTGATTATACTAAAGCATTTGACAGTGTAAGTAGAAATAAATTATGGAACATATTAGAAATTAAAGGAGTTCGTCAACACCTTATAAGAGCCATTCAGAGTTCATATATAGAAACAAATTTTAAAATCGACTGCGGATATAAAATTAGTAAACAAAAAATAAATAAAATAAACCAGGGAGTAAGACAAAGGTGTCCGTTGTCACCAGTATTATTTAATTTATATTTGGACCATGTCATAAATGAATGGCAAGAACAAATTAATATAAATAGTGTATTCACAACTCTGCTTTTTGCAGACGATCAAGTAATAATGACAGCATCAGAAAATGCTTTACAACAATTCCTTTATACTTTAAATAATATCTCTCTAAAATACAATTTAAGAATATCTACATTTAACAAAAATATTAGCTCTGAAAGGAAAATGTGTAAAAGAACAAAAATAGTGATAAACAATGTAACTATAAATCAAGTTCAGAATTTTAATTATTTGGGATGTCATTTAGGTAATGTCAGAAATTTAGATAAACACACTAAAATACAACAATTCAATTACCTATGTGGCACAATTAAACGTACTTTATTGAATAAAATCAGAAAAGAAACTATTTTAAAATTTTACAAAGTATTGGCTGTTCCATCTCTTATCTATGGATGTGAAATCTGTACATTAACAAAGGCAGATAGTAAACAAATAGAGGCTGCAGAAATGAAGATGTTGAGAGCAATAGCAGGATACCAAAGGACCGATAAAAAGAAAAACGAAGATATAAGAACAGAACTTAATATATTTAATCTCTGTGAAAGAATAAAATACTATCAAAATGCTTACCTTCTGCACGTATTACGAATGAATGAACAGCGCATACCAAGAAGAATGTATAATTATAAACCAAAAGGGAGAAGATTGTTGGGAAGACCATTAAAGAGATGGAAGGATCAATTCGACCATTAATGAGATCGGAACAGGCCATTGGGCTTAATCCCTGTTGATGATAATTTTTTGTAAGACTTAGCCTATGCCATCCAAGCTAGTACTTTGGGCATTTTGCCTTTAGACAAGAAACAGGAATTCTGAACCCGCCCTATAAAGTTCACAGGAACGGGCCTCGGTGGTTTTGTGGTTAACAATACGCCATGACCACTCCCTAAAACAGCATTGTCAAGACAAGAGACACACACTCACACGCAAGGTAAGAATTTAAAATTCTGTACCTGCTGGGAAATGAACTCGAGATCCTGGAATAGAATGTAGGATTGCACACGCGCACGCACGCACACACACACAACAGCGGTGGGCAGTTAATAAATTACCTATCATCGGCTAGTTTAATTTCAAGAAAAACAATGGTATCAATTTATAAAGAATCTTATTAGAAATACAGTATGTGCATAGAGTTTACGTATTCGTTTCGAAAACACCGAAACTATACACTATAACTTTAAGATAAAAATAAACAATAGTTTAAAAAACTAAAACCACATACTTTATTAGAAAAATGAACTAAAAAATGAAAAATAATTTTAATTTCCAGCACGCTTGGGATAAAATTAAAGTGGTCAACAAAAAAATAATCCCCAACACATCTAGAATAAAACTAGAGTTATCTACCAAAAAAAATTATACCATCAAAAGCGTGGGTTGCTCATTATCAGTTAATATATTTGATAATAAACAGATGCTGGTAAAAGTAAAGTCTCTAAGAAGAAAACGTAAAAACCATAAAAAGCACCACTACAGTCCACAACTCTATCAACTGAGCTACCAGAGGATATAATATTAATTTCTTATAACGATGGACTAAAAATTCGATACGTCCGCAACCTATTATATCCATCCATAGTAATTCTGATCGAAGGCAGGTCTTTCACTGCAATCATAGCATTTTCATGCTTAGAGTTACAGCTTTACTAGGGAATTATAGCTGTGGTAGCTTCCTGTTGCTTTCCACACCGGTGAAGAATTATGATGATGATAAGGATGATGATGATGATAATGATAAGGATGGTGATGATGATGGCCGGATGATTTTCGGGGACCGTCGGGCTCTAAGCTTTCTGACATTTGTCTTACAGGTGAGGAAAAACCCCGAAAAAAACCTCACTCAGGAGCCTGTCCCGACTGGGAATCGAACCCGGGCCCGCTGCGTGACAAGGCAAAACGCTACCTCGAGACTATATTATTTATGAAATTATTGTATTGTCATTGGTCCTTTACAAGTACACAAAGTTTCAAGTCGATCCAATATTTTTAAGTGGGTGAAAATTGTGTTGAAAGATTCCGTTTCGTAGATAGATAGGGCCTACAGGTCAAGCTAATATAAAGCGTGTAACAGCTAGTTTTACAAGAGAAGAAATATCTAAAATATCGTTGTTTGATAATTGAGACCGAAAACTCTGCCTTTTGAATTACAATTTCGCCTTTCGACTACCATATTACTTTTGTAGTGTTATGAAGAATACGGTAATATGAACTCCAGTGGCATCAGAAAAACGTCTTATTGCATACAGTTTACACGGAACGGTTATATAATAAAATATTGAACCAGTTACATTTTACCAAACAATTAATTTCCGCGTATGTTTTTGTAATGATGCACGAGAATTCGAAATCATTTTGTAGTTCATCAATGCTGTCATTGGAAATTATTTCTTATTGATTAATTCTGTAGTTAATTGCAGGTATATTGCCAAAACAACTGCAATGTTTTAATCACGCCACAGCGCTCAAACCACACATGGTTTTCCTCTCGAAAAATTATAATTATGTTCTTCTATATTATGTACTGTAATTTGAAGAAGCATTGTTTTCGTAAGTAATGCCACGAGTGATTTCAAAATTATCGATTAATTCACCACTCACGAAGTGAAGAATGACGAGTATCTAGAGAATTTGGAAATCAAGAGTGGCAATTGTTAGCACTATTTAACGAATAAAATTAAGTTGTTTACTTACAAATCATTACCAAAATATTCATCCATCCATAGTAATTCTGCCCGAGGGCAGGTCTTTCACTGCAATCATAGCATTTTCATGCTATGCTTTGCAATCTTTACTAGGGATTTTGTAGGTGTGGTAGCTTACCGTTGCTTTCCACACCGGTGAAGGATGATGGTGATAATGATAAGGATGGTAATGAAGGACGAATGATTTTCGGGAACCTTTGGGCCCCAAGCTTCCTGACATTTGTCTTACAGGTGAGCAAAAACCCCGAAAAAAACCTCACCCAGACTGTCCCGACCGGGAATCGAAATCTATTTAAATATAGTTATTTTAAAATATTTATAGGCTATATTTAAAGTAAACGGCGATGTTTGAAAACAAATGAGAAACGTTTGTCATTCTTCATTTGTTCATCACTGCAACCAGATCATACTCTATTATGTATTGCCAAAGGATCGTAATATTGTAAGAATGTACTCCAGTGGAGAAAAAATGAAACGTCAAACAGTTCATAACCTTCATTATAGGTTAATTAATTAATTTATGATGTTCTATGATGTAAATTATATTTTTTCTGGAACGTAAAATCCTGGGAAATAATACGTTTAATAAAGTGCACACAGTGGTTTCTTTTTATTGTGGTATGTGGTATAATCAATTACTACGAATGTTTTTCTATTATATCTCGCAAGCAGAATCTGGTTACATTCTTGCACTATATATACAATTTGGGAGCCACTTAATAAAATGAAAGAGACAAAATCGAGGTGAAAAACGACTGTGATTGGTTGTAAATCAAAATTCATTGAAATGTGATTGGTCATTGACTGCCATTTGTGGCATGAGTTAAATAGTTAACTTAATATTTTTTATCCTGGCGCGACAGGCCTAGAAGGTCCTTAGCCTACCAACCGACTGCTAGCCTCATATCCGCATGTGTCAATCACAGAGATAGATGATCATCAGCCAGTGTAGGGGTGACATGTGGTCAGCATGTTGAGTCTCCCAGCCGTTATAGCTGGTTTTCTCAACATGACGTAAATTATATAAGCAGATATACTTATACAGGTCAGCAATCTCGGTAAATGCACATTCTATCTTTTAATTCAAATTAGAAGTGTTTTTAGAATATTATTGACAGGAACAGAATACTTATTTACAGCTTCTTTTAAATCCCGCTACACGTAACTTGTTTAGAGTTAACTTATTTGGTTTGATCAAACAGATGAAATGGAGAGGAATTAACTTTCCATAATGTTATTTGAAAGTCGAGCGCCGCTTCATCAGACTATCCGACACACATAATCTTGACACTCGATCCCATCAGCACATTGTCCTTTTATATCCCGCCTCATCACACTGTATATTATTTACTATCTTTTACGGTCTCACTTACCAAAATATGGAATTCCCTTCCGCCCTATGTCAGAGACTGTCAAACTACCGTATAACATCCTTCAAAAACAAACTAAAGAATTATTTAATAACAAACTAAGTTAAACACCTCACTGATATTATTCTTTTAACAATTTACAAATTAAATTATTTATGAATATAATATTAAGAATAACAAATATTTTCACTTGTTTTGTTTTACATATTGTATAATCATTAAATTAGTTTTCTATATCTCATTATTTTTATTTGTTTTTTACATACAGTAAACAGGGACAATTTAATGTGTCTTGCTTCTATACATTTTATTATTAGTTTTAGTCTTAATTTTAACTAACATTAACTGTTGCATTATAGATCGTAATAAAATAGATGTTATCTTTTTGATCAAAATTGTATTTAGTATTTAATATTAGAGTTAATTCAGATTGTTATATTCGGATGTAATATATATTTGTCCTGGTGAGTGGAAGAGAAGGCCACATGCCTTAACTCCACCAGGCTAAATAAATCTAATCTAATCTAAATAAACCATCCTTTGAGCATACCGCATGAGGTTATATATTTTAAGACACAGCGGAACGTTTACCTTCAGTCATGGCAGCACTGTTGCTGCGTCGCACGCACATAGATACTAATCTTATATAGTCAGGAATAAATAGCAAATTAAGAACTTACACAGCTTTCATAGGGTAATAGCTGCTCGACAAAGACTGGCGTAAAGCGAGTGTATGCGAGATGACACATCATTAGTATAGTAGCTGGGTCGTAAGCAACAAAATGAATCGAGTTGTGTTATCATAATACTGCACTGAATAATACTCCCATTTCAAAAGATTAGACCGAATCTTTTTTTTCTGTATTGTTAGGAAATTTTACACATATTATAATAGATCATAGGTTGTAAAACATATTAACCTATAGACCTATGCTATCGATCACACCGCTCACTAGTTTGTGATACCAATAAACACTTATTGTTTCCCTACACCTTTTGCTACTATGTGCTACATTGAGTAGGTTAGGTTATGTTAGGATTTGTGTAGGTTAGCTATGGTTACTTTAAGCTCCGAAATCTGTCTTATGTCAATGTACTTTATCATAAGTAATGCGACGAGTGATTTCCAATTTATGTAGAGAATTTGGAAATCAAGAGTGTCGTTTGTTAGGACTATTTAACGAATAAATTTAAGCTGTTTACTCACAAATCATTGTTTAACTATAGTTATTTTGAAATATTTATGTATTTAATGTAATCGGTGATGTTTGAAAACAAATGAGAAACGATGGGTACGATTCATTTGCTACTTTTGTTCATCACTGCATCCAGATCATATTATTTATTGCCAAAGGATCGCAATATTGTAAGATTGCACCCTAGTGGAGAAAATTATAACCAACATTATAGGAATTAATTAATTTCTGATGTCCTATGATGTATGTCAATTATATTTTTATGCAACGTAATTTCCTGGAAAATAATTCGTTTAAGAAAGTGCAAACAGTGGTTTCTTGTTTGGGGTATAATCAATTGTTACAAATGTTTTTATATTATCTCCCGCATGCGCTATCTGCTGACATTCATGCACTACATATATAATCTGGTAGCCGTATTTCTTGGAGAATCAGTCACTGCAAAATAATGTTATGACCTATTCAGAATGTTAGAAAGGAGGAGCTTTCTTTAATATGATAATCTTCGGTTGATAAATTCGAGGCGAAACACGACTGTAATTTTGGTTGTAAATAAAAAATAATTCAAATGTGATTGGCCATTGACTCCCATTTGGGGCATGAGTTAATAAATAGTCTTATTCAGATAGTCTGTATAGTAATTATGTCATTAGCGCATCTATGTGGAATTGAAGACAACGAATGTGTCTCTATCACGAAATTGGCAATTTTGTTATCTCATAGATCATAGCTATCTGAATATCCGTATTATTAATATCACGAATTTTATGTTCCTTAAATGTTAAATTATAGTTGACTTTTTTTTCGTATTTTTTATAAAAAATAACTGTGTGTGTGTATATATATATATATATATATATATCCGTTCAAATCCCGTTCAGGCATTTATTTTTCTTACGTCATATTAAGCTTGCATTGCTCAATGTCAAAAATGTAATTACAACATCGATAAAGCGTCACTGCTATAAAGTCAAATATTCTCTTTAATTTGCTTACTTGTTACAGTCAACTACTAGGTGGCAGTGAACACCGATTCTCGCGACATCTAGTAATAATGGAGAATATATATATATATATATATATATATATATATATATATATATATATATACAATGGGGGCACACCGTAGCGTAGTGGTTAAGGCACTGAGCTACAAGCCGGAGGATCGAGGGTTCAAGTCCCGTTGGAGACCTCTGGCGGCACTATGGCCCTGGGGTCGACTCAGCCTCTAACGGAAATGACTACCAGACTCTTGTTCTGGGGGTAAAGGCGGCCGTCACGCAGGGCTGAGAACCCGGCTAACATAAAGTGCCGATTGTCTAGAAAAAGTGGGAGCCTTAACTTCCTACTACCCCAAGGACCTCCGGGCCTGTTCTGGGATCACTTTACTTTTCTTTATATATATATATATATATATATATATATATACAATAAAAACAAGTGTTTGAATTGGATTCGCCTGGTGGTGTAATGGATAACACGCTGGGGTACCTACCCACAGTTCCGAGTTCAAATCCAGTCCAGCCATTTATTTTTCTTATCATGTCATATCTCAATATATAAAAATTACGTGTCACGTTGTTTGTCCGCAATGGAATCCTAAACTACTGATCCGATTTTAATAAAATTTTGCACACTGTGTACTGTTTGATCCAACTTGAGACCTACGGATGTTTATAATTCAATTTATAGTCGCATTATTTTTATTGAAAATTATTTGTTTATTATTTAACAAAGAGTTATAATTATCTGTGAGTTCTATACGATTCTAACAGAAAACGGTGTAAGGTAATTGGTTTATTATTTAACCAGATGGCTGTGTTTTTTGTTGCAACCGCGAATTTCAATTGAATTACAAATATTGATTGTTTCATAATTTAAGTGTGTTTGTGTTTATTTTCTTTTCAATATATTGATAATAATATTAATTTCGTGTATAAGTATTAGTTTTAAGTAATCTGGCTGAAAGACAGCAACTTAATTTAAATTTAACTGGACCGAGAAGGAACATTGAACGATATGGCGAATCAGTTCTAGAGACCATGAATGATAAGATAACAAGTGAATTCCCGCAAATTGGTATACGACTATGTGACATAAATCGTACATTTAAGAAGAATGTCAATTTAAAAGCATATGAAGGTCCTAAGGAACGGAATAACAGAACTGTAAGTAAGTCTGTTAGTTATAATAATATGCCTAATATTACAGAAACAATCTCCATGTCTCAATTAAATGAAAAACAAGATGACTATAATATATCACAAGATGATATTACTATACAGAGACTTCTTGATGATGATGAAAATCCAAACTGCCAACAAGTAGAAAAAAAACGAAAGTATAATGAAATCAGCAAGCCTCCTCAAAATATTCCATCAATAAATGTATATAATCCTTATGATACACTTATGGATGATACTGAGAATGCAGGCAACATAAATTCATCTCAATCAACAAAACCACTTCCACATAAACCACCACCCATATTTATACCGGGTGTAGTTAACGTACCAGAACTAAAAATTGTGTAAAACAAAAACTTTCTAATTTTGATTTCTCACTTAGTTTATTACAACATAATTGAACATATACCTTAGCCACAGAAACGCGTGGCCAGGACTTCTATATATATAGGCCTATATAAAACAAAGTCGGATTAGTTACACTATTTATAACTCAAGAACGGCTGGACCGATTTTTATGATCTTTGATTTGTTGGATTTGTTTTCGCCCCGAATAGTAGATAACTATTAAAACATCGGAAAAATTAACGTAAAAATATTTAAAGGCGATACGACGTTCGCAGGGCCAGCTAGTATATATATGTTATACTTTTTTTACATTGAGCAATGCAAACTTAATATGACATGAGAAGAAAAATAAATGCCTGGACGGTATTCGAACCCGGAACTCTGGATCGTTACCCCAGCGTGTTATCCATATCCATATGGTGGTGTAATGGATAACACGTTGGGGTGCCAACGTAGAGATCCGGGCTCAAATCCCGTTATGGCATTTATTTTTCTTATCATGTTACATATATATCCCGTTAAAATCCCGTTCAGGCATTTATTTTTCTTATCATGTCATATTAAGGTTGCATTGCTCAATGTCAAATATCTAATTACAACATCGATAAAGCGTCACTGCTATAAAGTACAAATATTCTCTTTAATTTGCTTACTTCTTATAGTCAGCTAGTAGGTGGCAGTGAAGACCGAGTTCTCGCGACATCTAGTAATAATGAAGAATATAATATATATAAGAAAAATTAGTGTTTGAATTAGATTCGTCTGGTGGTGTAATGGATAACACGTTGGGGTACCAACCCAGAGATCCGGGTTCAAATCCCGTTCAGGCATTTATTTTTCTTATCATGTCATGTATATGTGTGTATATATATATATATATATATATATATACGAACACAATACATACATAGCCTATATACCCAGATACAAATTATAATATTTTTCTTCATTAGGCTTAATTTGTCTCTTTTTTGGCTTCATTCATTAAATTATGAAACTGCATTATTTCTTTAACAATCCTCATTAGAAGAAACAGGTCTATAACAGATCAGATTTTTAGTTTCAGACAGATTATAGAAAAGGAATGGGAATATAATGGTACTGTACATCAACTATATGTAGACTTCAAAAAGGCATACGATTCAATTAGGGGGGAGAAGTTATATAGTATCCTGCTAGAGTTCGGAATTCCTAAAAAGTTAGACTTATACGAATGTGTCTAAATGGCACAAAGAGTAAGGTGCGTGTAGGCAAATAGTTTTCGGATACTCTTGAAATCCACAATGGGTTGAAGCAAGGATATGCACTATCTCCTCTACTATTTAATTTTGAACTAGAGCATGCCATCAAATCTTTAGAGGATGAAGAAGGCCTACTGGTATTAATAAGCTGTTAGTTTATGCTGATGATTTAGTGCTGTTGGGCGATATCGAGGAGATACTAAATGCCAACACGCACATACTACTGAGTAACACTAAGAAATTGGGACTGGAAGTAAATATCAATAAAACTAAATATATGCTCACACATAGAAATACAATATATAATGCAAATAGAAAGCTAAGGACAAATGAGGGAAATTTTGAGGAAGTGGCTCAATTCAAATGCCTAGGAACAATAATCACAAACAGGAATGAGATGCACAAGGAAATTAAAATAGGCTCAATTCTGGAAATGCGTGCTATTATGCATTACAGAGACTCTTGACTTCCCAACTCCTTTCAAAAAACGTTACATTAAAAATATATCCATCCATAGTAATTCTGCGCGAGGGAAGGTCTTTCTCTGCAATCATAGCATTTTCATGCTAATGCTTTGCAGCTTTACTAGGGAATTGTAAGTGTGGTAGCTTCCCGTTGCTTTCAACACCGGTGAAGTATGGTGATGATAATGATAAAGATGATGTTGATGGCCGGATGATTTTCGCGGACCTTTGGACCCTAAGCTTCCTGACATTTGTCTTACAGCTGAGGAAAGACCCCGAAAAAACCTCACCCAGGAAACTTGTCCCGACCGGGGATTGAACCCGGGCCCGCTGCGTGACAAGGCAGCACGCTACCTCGAGACCACAGAGGTGGTCTCAAAAATATATAAAACTATTATTCTACCAGTTATATTATATGGATGCGAAACATGGACTGTTACTTTAAGGGAGGAAAGGAGATTACGGGTATTTGAGAATAAAGTTCTTAGGAAAATTTTTGGACCAAAGAGAGATGAACAGACAGGTGAATGGAGAAGACTACATAACAATGAATTGCATGGTCTTTATAGGAAGACAGATATAATGAGAACAGTTAAATGTTGTAGAGTGCGATGGGCAGGACATGTGACACGAATGGGGAATGAAAGACATGCATGGAAGGTTGTTGTAGAAAAACCAGAGGGAAAATGCCTAGTTGGTAGACCAAGAATGACCCATGTGGCTTGTTACGGTCTCATAGATTCTCATTCAAAAGTTGGATGCATCTCTTCTTCGGTCTACCAACATTCCTGCGTCCTTTTGGCTTGTATTTAAGTATAATTTTGGGAATGCGATCATCTTCCATTCTTTGAACATGTTCTTTCCATTTTTTTCTAGATTCTTTTATTCTATCTAAGAGTTTAAAGATATTTAGCTCATTTCTAATATCTTCACTTCTTCTCTTATTTAGAAGTTTGCAACCAGCCACACTTCTCAGAAATCTCATTTCAGCTGCTTCTATGATCTTCTCTTCTCTTTTAGTTAAAACCCAAAATTTACTACCACCATACAATAGTAAGGGGACTGCCACTACTTTATAAAATTTTAGTTTTGTTTCTTTTCTCGTGCTTTTAAATATCCTTTTGATTGTTCCACATATATAATTAAATTTATTCAGTTTGTTAAATAGATCTTCATTTTTAAAATAGGAGATTTCATAACCCAGGTATTTAAAATGGTTCACTTGTTCAATGGGTTTCCCCTCCAGAATTATTTTAGCTCTTACGTTATCTGATTCCTTAAAAGCTAGGATTTTCGTTTTACTTACTGATATTTCGAAATTATATTTCTGTATAATGTTATTTAACTGAAAGAGCGATTTCTGTAGACCATCTTCTAAACTAGATATTAGAACTAGGTTGTCTGCAAAAAGTAAGGTATCTAACATCTTATTTCTTATTTTGAAATGTGAGTCCAAATTTATCTGTAAATAGATTATACAGGGAATCATTGGAAAGCATTATCTCAGGATAGGGATGTATGGAGAGCTTATACCCGCGCTGCCATGAACCTACAGGTTCGATAATGCCAGTGTGTTAGTTATCCTCAATACTGGTTCACTTACCGGGTTGTTGTGTTATATTCAGTAAAATGTTTACAGAGGAATTTGAAAGGGAAGTAATTAGAGGTCACATGCAACTAGATTTGTGAGGAATTTTTCATAAGAATTGAACTTAAATAGGAGGATGGATTTTTTATTTCATTCATATTATAAATGCTTTAAAGTTTAAGGTCATATCGGATATAGGATATTTACACTATGTAATATGCTTGTGAGTTTGTTGAGTTATGTGTTATTTTTCCTGCAGAAATTAACTAATTTAATATTTAATTATTGCTATGAAATTGTCCACCGCTGTGGTCTCGAGGTAGCGTGCTGCCTTGTCACGCAGCGGGCCCGGGTTCGATCCCCTGTCGGGGCAGTTTTTCTGGGTGAGGTTTTTATCGGGGTTTTTCCTCACCTGTAAGACAAATGTCAGGAAAACTTTAAGGCCCAAACGGTCCCCGAAATCATATGGCCATCATCCTTATCATTATCATCCTTACCATTATCATTATCATCATCATCCTTCACCGGTGTGGAAAACAACGGGAAGCTACCACACCTACACAATTCCCTAGTAAAGCTGCAAGCATAGCATGAAAATGCTATGATTGCAGTGAAGGACCTGCCTTCGGGCAGAATTACTATGGATGGATGGCTATGAAATTGTGATTATGACGAAATAGGTTATAATAATGAATTTTCAATCCAGAATTTGTTTTAACGACTGAGAAAAACCAGGAATAATCGTCAGATTAATCGCCACGTGGTTTGAATCCGAAACCGTCTGTAATAGAGGAATTATTTTACTATATATATATATATATATATATATATATATGTTATATAAATATTATATCCTTACATAAATATATTTCATCTCATTATTTATATAATTTTCTCAACATTTACCTGTAAATAAATGTCAATGATAAATCACGCATTTTTATTAGAACTAACTACAATTATTTTCTTGTATTTTTATTATAACTTTCCCATCTATAGTTCGGAGTTTAATTTTATAATTGGTCTCTGAAAGTACATCATTTCACATATTTATTTAAATTTAATTTAGCATAATTTCATTTTTTTATTTAAATATTTTGTTCATAACTTTGCCATCTACCGTTGAAATTGGCAACTATACAACTAGTTGTTTAAAATGCCAGTAGACGTCAGCAGCTGTCGCTAGAGAATATAAATTAACTTCAGACTAGAACCAGTAGATGTCCTTACAATACCGCTGATGAACCACGCCAGTCCTTTTATTGCGAGCAAAAACGAAATTGAATTCAATTCCAATAAATATAGACGTCAGGTTAAAAAGGGAGGTATGTCAATAAACGGGATAAAATTATCAACATATATTGTAAGCTGAATGATGTAGTGGCTCGGTAAGAAATTTTACATTAAGGTTGTTTGATTTCAAATTTTAAACTGTTGCTGTATTTGTGAAAACTCTTTTTCTCTAAAAGCTTCAGATAATGTGAACTTACAGGAATATCTAAATAATTTAATTCATATCGGACTTACAACATTATTTCAGATCGGATTATATCATTTATGTTTTTTTGTAAACTTTGGTCATATCGTATATTCCAATAGGCTATGTGTGTTTACTACACAGATGGGCTTACAGTTTGGGCAATCAGAGATCTCACTCTAGTATTTACATATTTATTGTTATAAATAATTTTCTGTATATGTTGATTAAGTTTTGTGATATGCTATAATTACAGAAGGAAACGAACTTAAAAACGTATAATAAATATACTTATTAAACACTAAAGGAGGGAAAAATAAGAATTTGGTAAAAGAAGAGTAGCACAAATGAAGGGTACGGGAAAAGAGCCAGGTAAATCACTTTGTTATCGGAATGGAGTTTAAGATATCATTAGTTTCTTCATGGAAAGCACTATCATTTAGAAGTGTGAAACAGTAAAGGATACAGTTTTGTCATTATTTCATTTACCTCTCAAATTTGGTATGAAGGTAAGGAGCATGGGTATTGTACAACTAAAAATACGTTTTCTAGGTTTCAATGAAAAAAGTGACTTATGGGGTGTTTTCCCTGGAATCTTCAAATGACTGTAACCGAGGTCAGGGGTTTTCAAACTGTGCTGCGCGCATCCATGGGAAGGTGCCGACGTTTTCAAGGCTTATACCGATTGCTATCGAAAATAACTCTATTAACAGGATCTCTAACTTTCAGAAGAGGTCATGAAAATGTGAAAGGAAACGGCCTTTATACTGTACCATGTAACAAAAAATACAGTTATAATTCTACATTTATATACCCTACTCAATTTTTGCATAAATACATTTTTATTAAAATAACTGCTTAATTTTCTTTTTTTGTAATGTAAGACAGTTTATTTATTATGTTAACTTTAATTAACATGAATTGACACCTGTTAATAGTATTAGATCACCTGTACTAATTACACATATTAATGCTTATTAAATAAATCACATTTTGCCATAGTGATGTTTATTTTAGAGACACGCATATTTTTTTGCTGACATATTTCATTTTTGACAGAGAACGCCCGATCAGATTTAAGTGGTTGAGGGGAATTCTGACAGCAAAATGTTTGAGAACCTCTGCCTTAAATATTTATCTAATTCCTCATCATCATCATCACTCCAGGGATTAGGCAATTGCCCGTTCCGACTTCATAATGCATCAGCCCAACGTCTTCTAGGTCTTCCAACATCACTTCTTCCTCTTGCTTGATAATTTCTTGCTAACAATGGATATCTCTCCTTACTCATTCCATCCATGTGATCAATCCATTTCTGTCTGTAATTCGTGACTTTATCCAATAATCTAATTCCTAGTAGGGAAAATCCAACAATTCTCGCGCAAATGTGTGCTCATCACATAAAAATGAATAAAACGGAAATACTTTAAAGTAATATGTTGATGTAAAAAGTAATAATTTTTTATTTGTTTTATAATTTTAATGTTATATATTCCTGCTAAAATCGTAATTGTGACGCAAGGAGAGTGAGTTCCTACACCTCGGTGTTTTAAATTTGTTTTTCATATCCGAGAACGATACTGTATCTCTGTATCAATTATCAGTTATTTTAATCTGCTCTCTCATAAGAAACTGCGTTTTCGAATTAACGTCACATGTAAAAATGTAACCCTGGACGAAGTAAAATCAGCGAAATTGGTTTCCGAGACGGATACTCTACCACAAGACCATTAAAATAATTTAGAATAGTGAGTAAATAGTAAAATATAATATTCTAAATTATTGAGACGATTTTAATTGATGAAAAATATATTTTAGTAATATGAAAGCTTGTTTTTGGAGAACTTAGGCAGAACATAATCAGAGGGATTGAAGGGGTTCCTGCAGGGCGCGTGTTGCACGACCACTACCTGCATATCTCTATCTTCCTCTGCTTTTAAATTAAGGTCAGACCGATATACCCACATAGATTGGATTTCAAGGGTAACCAATGTATACTCTAATAGGATTATTAAAGTTAACATATTATCATAAGGTAGTTATTATAGGGCTCAAGTTTCTGTTACGATACTCCATTGTAATTCATAAAGAGCCTTGTGAAATGCGAAGAATGCTAGGTTCTATTTCAGGGTTGGACGTTACTAACCCATTCGTGCGCAAATATTCTCTCCCCCCTCTCTCTCTCGCCCCTCAATTACAAAATTATGGACATTTTTATTTTTTATTTATTTTCAGAACAGTAAAATTGAACCAACTCCCATTCCGTATCAAGACTTGTACTGATTCGAGTTCCCACGACGGAAGATCCGACATGTTGACAGATTCCTATCCAAATTGGCTGCATGATTGTCCATTTCAGTTGTCAACACATACAGATATGAGACCAGCAGCCAGCAGGAAGGACAATGACTCTCTAGGCTCGGAGTATCATGAAGTAAAATTGAGCAAAAGAGGTTGAAAAACAAGTCACATTTTCGGTTATTGTTGTTAATGTTAACTAAAGATTGCCCTTAGAGGGATATACAGAATATAGCTGGAACATATCGGAGTCTGAATTATCAAGTCCTGCTTATATAAAATATATGTATAAAAAGCTCGACTTCTAAGACAAATGGGTTAGGCCAAACTCAATTGATTTCTGCGAACTACCCAAACCAACAGAAATCAGTGAATTGTCAAAAAAAAAGATGTATAAACTGTTAAATAATATTCACTATATCTTACATACATACATTATTTTAATAAAATAATATGGTCTATTTATTTATAGATTTAAATAAATAAATGTACACCGTGTCCCGTTCAAACCTCCCACATTTATTAATCATAACTCTCAAAGTATGCTGAATTATGAAATGAGGTTGATATTAAGACAAAGAGAAACTCAAAGAATTTTTGTTTTCATTGTAGCAGTTATGTCGTATGTTGGACAATAATGACATGAAGCACATTCGGCAGACATGACACCAGTGGACTAGGTCCTCTGGGAGTACGTAAAAGACTGTGTGTTTGCGACTCCAGTACAAGATCTTCATGATTTACGAACCCGTATCCTTGACACAATTGCAACAGTACCAATGGACATGTTGGACAGGACGTGGCACGAAATTGAATACAGACTTGATACTGTTCGTGCTACTAATGGTGCACATATAGAGGTGTTTTAGTGTGTGGTAATGTGTGGCAATGAAACTTCTTTGAGATTCTGTTTCGTTTAATACCGGCCCATTTCATCATTCCGCATACTTTGTTAGTTATGATTAATTAAAATGTGGGAGGTTTTAATGGGGCACTCTGTATATCCAAGCGATATTCGAATCATCAATAGATTTTAGTCGGTTTACCATCACCATAATCTTCTAAATGGATTACCATGTCAGTGAACCCCTTTTCTCTCTTTACAACATACCTCCTCACTTTTTTTTGTATAATCCCGGCATCATATAATTTCTGTTATGTCTTCAAAAATAGTCTTTCTTGATTATACCCTTAGTATTTCTTCTCCTAAATTTTGCCATAAAAATTATATAAGGAAATTATTGTAGCGGAGTATGTGGCCAAAAAATATTTTCCTCTACTGATATTCAATATTAATTAATCTTCTTCTATTTCATCTAGTACAGGTTGGTTTGTTTTCTTGACTGTCCAATTTATCTTTGCCAATCGTCTCCATAACCACATAGCTAATGCTAGCGAATTGCACAAGCATATGACACTCTCCAAATAAAAGATCTTACAATTTGTCTTACCTTCTCTATACTTAAGATTTTATTTCTACATATATTTCTCATGTCATTAAATGCTTTCATAGATAATCTATTTCTTTACATTATTCGAACGAGCATATCCTAAAATACAACAAAATATATGCTATGTATGTGGAATTCAAGAGAAAACTAAAATCACAAAACAAGATTTGTGTGCAATGTGGGGTCACACTACGATTTACTCGTATTTGCAGTTTCTAAACAATAATGGTTAACCTAAATTACTTATTTTATTCGTGTTTTAAAATAAACAGTAGGCCTAAATAAATGTTACCCAGTAAAACATTTTCAGATAGTGAACTACTGATTTGCGAAGACGTAGTAATATTTAGTAGTGTATAAGAATTTTATCAACTACCGGAGCAGAAAAGAAACACTTTGCAGACAAACTATAGCTACAAAATAATTCAATATTTAGTTATTTAGTTATTCAATTTTGAATAAGCGAGTAACAACTCGAGTCATTAGCATCTCAATTCAAAACCAGGAGACTAAATTCTACTCAGAGATTTCTCATTTCAGATTTGAGTTTACGTCACATAAACTTATTAAACGAGACTCATTAATTTATTTCCTTTCCGAAAGAATCTATTCTTAGAAGTTACGCTTAAAAAACCAACGATTACGGCAACATTTGAATTAGCGAACCTTGAAATCAGAGGTGGGTATAGTAACCACTAGTCCGCCAGGATGGACTGCAAGTTTGAAATTAACATAAACCGTTAAATTCCCTATCTAAACGTATTTTGAATTTGTAGGCATGGATTTCGAAATAGCCTATATGATTATTTTATGTACTACTAGCTAATATCCGGCGTGCGCTAGTACATCTAAATAAATAATATGTTTTTGTATTTAGTTGAATAAATAAAAGGAAAAATAAATATAAAATAAATTTATTTCGTTATTATTTTTAGATTACCCGGATTTACCCGGGAATCTACGCATCCCGATGTACTTGACACAAATAAGCTGAAAGGCAAAATTCGTTATTATGAGTTATCCATAAAATAATACCCGCCGTGCGCTGCATGCCCGGGAATCTACTTATCCCGATCTTCATGGCATCAATGAAATACAAAAATGGTTATTGTGAGTTATCCTTAAAAGATAAACATATGCTGTCGGGGACTTTACTGTAGAGTTTTTTGAGATATTCGAGATATTCAATTCTGTGTACAATGATGTATTTGTTATGGTTTAGGCAGCGTAATCCATTTAAGCTTATAAAAAGCGACATTTTTTTCACCTTTTTTTTTACTACAGAAGGTGACTTTTAAGGGTGAAGAGCTTGCATTAAAACTCTCTTATAACCTATAATCATCCCGGGAAAATCCTGAAAATTTTACAGAAATCCCCATGGCAATCGGATGAATGTTATGGCAGCACATGCTTGCCCGAGAATCTACTCTAAATTAGATTATTTCTCATTCTCACACAAATAGGCTAAAAGTTAGATGCCAATATGCCATTCACTACTGAAGCAGAAGTCTCTTACGATTACGAGTTTTAACTTTAATATTTTTCCAATCTATTTCTGTTCATTTCTCACTACTGTTCAAGCAAAAATTCAATTGATTATATTGAAATTAATATAGTATATGTAATATATATATATATATATATATATATCCATCCAAAGTAATTCTGCCCTAGGGCAGGTCTTTAACTGCAATCATAGCATTTCCATGCTATGCTCCCTGACATTTGTCTTACAGGTGAGGGAAAACCCCGAAAAAACCTTACCCAGGAGACTGTTCCGACCAGGAATCGAACCCGGGCCCGCTGCATGACAAGGCAGCACGCTACCTTGAGATCACAGCAGTGGACACACAAACGTATATAAATATATATACATATATATATATAAATTAATAAACCATAAATAAAATAAATAAATTATGATTGAATGAATTATCAGACTCTATCTTAAAGGTGTACACAATGAAGGTTTGATGTATGGAAAAAACGTTTTATGACTTTACTCCTTTTAGCCTAGTTATGAAATGCGACGCTAATGATCTGATACGTTAAATAAAACGTTAACATCCCGCACCATTCGTAAGAGATCTAAGGCATCATGCTTTGGCGCGTAACTACAAGATATGCGTCGTTTCGAGTCCCATCGGAAGACATTTCGTCATAGAATTTTTCCCATTGAATAGAACTGGTGCCCAACCGGCATGATAGGAATTTATGTACCATAGCTGTGTTAAGTGTCGGTTCCAGAATGAGAAAACCAGCAATAACGACTAGGAGACTTGGCTTGCTGATCACAGGTAACCTTTATTCTGGCTTAATGATAATTTATCATAAGTAATGTCATTAGTGATTTCCAAATTATTAATAAATTCGCGACTTCCGAAGTGAGGAGTGAATTTATCTAGAGAATTTGGAAATTAAGAGTGGCGTTTGTTAGGACTATTTAACGAATAAAATTAAGCTGTTTACTCACAAATCATTATTAAAATATAGTTATTTTAAAAGATTTATATATTTAATGTAAACAGCAATGTTTGAAAACAAATCAGAAACATTATGTTTCACTTGTTATCACTGCAACCAGATCATATTATTTATTGCCGAAGGATCGCAATATTGTAAAAATGCACTCTAGTGGAGAAAAAATGAAACACATCAAACTGTATATTTATTAATTTCTGATGTCTTAATGTAAATATGTCAATTATATTTTTCTGGAACGTTATTACCTGGGGAAAGATACGTTTAAGAAAGTGCAAACAGTGGTTCGTTTTTGTGGTATAATCAATTGCTTCAAATGTTTTTATATTATCCCCCCGCAACCACGATAAGGTTACATTCGTGCACTATATATTCAGTCTGGTAGCCACATGAAGTCACTGCAAAATAATGCTATGATCTATTCAGAATGTTAAAAAGCAGGAGCTTGATTTTACAGTGATAAAATCAAACTGATAAAATCGAGGTGAAAAACGACTTTGATTGGTTGTAAATAAAAAAATCATTGAAATGCGATTGGTCATTGACTCCCATTTTGGGCATGAGTTAAATATTCTCTGTAATTGACATAGATATTATACCTACTGGAGTTAAAGTACAATTGATCTTTTCTTCAATTGAACCAAGAAAAACATATCACATTAAAATACAACTAATAGAATATTTATAATATATATTAATATAATATTTGGTCTTACTGATAATAATAAGAGCGATAGTTAAAACTTAATATTAATTATAATTATATTTAATACTAAATAAAATATTTAAAAATCGAGAAAAATTATACAGTACACAGATATTAAAAAATGTATGATAAATATATATAGAATCCTCATCTAGGGGATATGTGGATGGCGACCACAAGGTGCCCAAGCTGTGTAAACATTTCTTCCACTTACTTGTGTTTTGCACTCTTTTAACTTTACTATCTAACCTCTTTTGGTTAACTCTTGTTTTTCGACCCCGACGCTATTAGGGCATCCGAGGGCCTTCCTTTTTTCCATTTCTTCTTTCCTTTATTTTCTTTTCTTCTCCAGAAAAGCCTGACCAGAGGCTATAAGATGGCAGCCCCATCACTGGTCTTGCCTTCCTTTGGCCAGCAACCAATCGAAAGGACTATTATTATGCTTTCAAGTCTTATACGAGAATTTCCCATAAGGGAAAATTTTCTATAGGGTCGTAACAGGCCTCGGCCTAATACTTGGAAGGAAGAAGAAGAAGAAGGCCTACAAGAAAAAATAAATGAATCCAGTATATTAATATGATCGAACATAGTAGTCCTATGATAATATTCCTTGTTTTTAGTTCCTAGGGTGGCGGGTTCGATGGATTTATAGGATGAAAAATGCAAAGAACAATTCATCCGGGAGGTACTTTAAGCCCTGGGTGACGAGTCTTTTCGGGCTCATAAAATAATCTCTAGCCTAAATTTGTGCCTCTGAGCAACAATTAGCCAATTTCCTCATCCTAGTAGAGTAATAAGCCATTTTGGGAATTATTCTTGTGGTTGCCCAAGGTCTGGAATTTAGGTTAAGTTTAGGTTTAAGGACTTCCCTGGCGCTTCGTTATCATTTATCGCTCATATCATCGAGGTAACATAACGCAACGTTTCAGGTGCCCTAACGTAAGAAATGGATTACAATTCCGCCAATGCCAAGGGAGAATGTCAGAAATGTCATAAAATACAACCTAGTGGCATTCGACAAAAAAAAATAATAGACCTACCATAGTTACTTATTTAGATGTCTCGTTGAGACAATATGTTTACCACAAGTTACATAATTACAACTGTAGGGAAATAAGTAACTAAATTAGCTAGATCAAGAAATTCCCGCTAGGGGAGCACACGTTTCTTCATGAGGGACGTATGGGGTACTACATGCAACACATTAATATACTTACTTACTTATTCACTGGAACTATCGAATTCGTAAGTTCATGGCCGCGCGGACATAAGCTCTCCATACATCCCTATCCCGAGCTAATGCTTTCCAATCATTCCCTGTATAATCTACTTCCCTCAAATCATAGTTAATGTTGTTCTCCCACCTCATTCTTGATCTACCAACTGGGCGTTTTCCTTCTGGCTTTCCTACAAGAAGTTTCCATGCACGTCTTTCATTCCCCATACGCGCAACATGTCCTGCCCATCGCAGTGTATGAGACTTAACTGTTCTTATTATATCTGGCTTCCTATAAAGACCATGTAGTTCATTGTTATTTAGTCTTCTCCATTCACCTGTCTGTTCATCTCTCTTTGGTCCAAAAATTTTCCTAAGAACTTTATTCTCAAATACTCGTAATCTCCTTTCCTCCCTTAAAGTAAGAGTCCATGTTTCGCACCCATATAATATAACTGGTAGAATAATAGTTTTATATATTTTCAGCTTAACGTTTTTTGAAAGGAGTTGGGACATCAAAATTCTCTGCAATGCATAATAGCATGCATTTCCAGAATTGAGCCTATGTTTAATTTCTTTGTGCATCTCATTCCTATTTGTGATTATTGTTCCTAAGTATTTGAATTCAGCCACTTCCTCAAAATTTCCCTCATTTGTCATTAGCTGTCCATTTCCATTATATACTGAATTTCTACGTGTGACCATATATTTAGTTTTACTGATATTTACTTCCAGTCCTAATTTCTTAGTGTTACTCAATAGTGTGT
The DNA here is from genome assembly GCA_030220185.1 of Diploptera punctata. Lineage (NCBI taxonomy): Eukaryota > Metazoa > Arthropoda > Insecta > Blattodea > Blaberidae > Diploptera > Diploptera punctata. The sequence goes on along the minus strand of JASPKZ010007225.1, from coordinate 1,158,463 downwards.
GCGTGTTGGCCTTTATTATCGCCTCGCTATCGACCAGTAGTATTACATCATCAGCATAAACTAACAGCTTATTAATACCATTCAGTTGTAAGCCTTCCTCATTCTCTAAAGATTTAATGGCATACACTAGTACAAAATTAAATAGTAGAGGAGATAGTGCATCTCCTTGCTTCAACCCATTCTGGATTTCAAAAGTGTCTGAAAACTGTTTGCCCTACTCTTTGAGCCATTTAGACACATTCGTATAAGTCTAACTAACACATTAATATATCGGATGTATATATAAATACGCTAAAATGATGACCGATTTTAATTCCATTTAAGGAATAAGATAAAAAAAATTTACTAGTTCTGAAACAATACCAGTATTTGTGTAAAAGCTAAAATTTTAACTCACCCCTGGATCGCGGGGGTGTGGAAGTATAGCGTGCGAGATGGCATTACAGTTGCATGACTTTACTGCAATTCAGCGTCTTAATTGGATGGATTTTACTTGTTCCTCTCTACATTCAGCCCGGTCAGCTTTCCTTCCGAGACTTACAATCAAGCAGCTATAACCTTTCCCGAGGAAGAACACAATCAACATTTCCCTAGAAATGGTAAGACGCCATATCATTACGCCAAACATAATTTATGGAACGGTTTTATAACTAATTAACTAACTTGTATTACCGAAACCGGAGGTTCATGGCCGCACGGACTTAAGCTTTTCTTTATACATCCCTATCCTGAGAACTTATATTTTCTAATCATTCCCTGTACAATTCCATCTACATGTATCTATAATGGCGTACTTTATTTGCCCATAGATGTCATGGATGGTATGCGATCAACATACAGACCCAATGAGACATCTAACAGGCAATTAAGACATTACTAGGTTGCTGAATTCGGTAAATGTTACTTAGAGGTCTTTTTATTCAGGTTTAATGATCTTTTATCAGCCTTAAAATCTTCAGACTCGGGACCCACGACTTAAAGTCTTTCCAGGAGGATTTGCTCCTTGATTTTCCTTCTTCTTCCTTCCAAGTATTAGGCAAAGGCCTGTTACGATCCTATAGAAAATTTTACCTCCAGCGTTTGATAGGACGACTCAGAGATCTTCGTCCTCTTGGTTTATAATTATAAACAGCTTTGGGGATCCGATTTGAACTCATTCTTTCGAGATGGTGTTTCCAATTTAGTTGATTCTTTCTTGTAAGCCCATGTTTCCCTTAACAGAGATTTAGGCGCTCTCCCCCTACAGGGAAGAATTTGAACCATATTAATTTAGTTACACTTGTTTTCTTATAGATGTCATTTGAGTGGTCCGTGGTCAGCGTTCCGCCTCCTACTGACATCTAGGAAACCAAGGTAGTACTAGGACGGAAAAATTCGGTAAATTTTGCTTAGAGGCCTTTTCATTCAGGCTTAAGGATCTTTTCCGAGCCTGAACATCTTCAGAATCGGGACCCACGGCTTAAAGTGCCTCCCGGAGAACTAGCTCCTTGTATTTTTCCATCCTAAAAAATCCATCGACCCCGGCCGGGTTTGAACCCGCGATCCTCGGGACCAGAGGCAAGGAGCAAAACCTCTAGTCCACCGCGGCCGATAATGTTCTTATTATATCTGGCTTCCTATAAAGACCATGTAGTTCATTGTTATGCAGTCTTCTCCATTCACCTGTCTGTTCATCTCTCTTTGGTCCAAAAATTTTCCTAAGAACTTTATTATCAAAACCTCGTAATATCCTTTCCTCCCTTAAAGTAAGAGTCTATGTTTCGCACCCATATAATATAACTGGTAGAATAATCGTTTTATATATTTTCAGTTTAACGTTTTTTGAAAGGAGTTGGGACATCAAGAGTCTCTGCAATGCATAATAGCAGGCATTTCCAGAATTCAGCCTATGTTTAATTCCTTTGTGCATCTCATTGATATTTGTGATTATTGTTCCTCTGTTATGATTGTTAGTGACTATATCTATATTTAAAGTTTATGGGGAAATTTACCACGTCTCAATTACAACTCTGATGTGCTGGTGCTCCTCCACCATCACTGCCGTCTCTCCATGCATGATTGGAAAAGCTATACCTTCCTCTAGACTACATTTATAGATGTTATAAATCCACATATCTCTTAAATTACATTGTAGCTAGTAGAAGTACACCATATATTAGGATTAAAGTAAAGTAAAGTAATCTCACTACAGGCCCTCAGGAGGCCCTTGGGGTAGTAGGAGGCTAAGGCTCCCACTTTTTCTGGACAATTGACACTTGATGTCAGTCGGGTTGTCAGCCCTGCGTGACGGCCGCCTTTACCCCCAGAACAAGTGTCTGGTACTCATTTCAGTTACAGGATGAGTCGACTCCAGGGCCATAGTGCCGCCAGACCGTTTGGGTCAGTTTTAAAAATCCTGACCCCACCGGGACTTGAACCCTCGACCTTCCGGCTTGTAGCGCAGTGCCTTAACCACTACGCTACGGCGTAGGATTACTTCTTCTTCTTCTTCACGGTTTAGGCTTATTTACTAGCCTGTTCCGGCTCCAAATTGCTGCTCTTTCCACATTTTCCTTGGTAGGATTACAAAATAAAAAAATTGGGTCCAAAAGGTAGTTTTAAGAGAAATGGATTGAATGTTGACGGTTATAAACGATCGGAGTTCTTCTTCTTCTTCTTCTTCTTCTTCATCTTCCAATGGCACTACATCCCAAGCGGGCCCGGGCCTTCTTGATGCCAGACGTACAATCTACTCTATCCAATGCTCTCTGTTGCCAGTCCCTACAGTTCAGGATTTGATGACAATCTTCCTTCACTGAGTCCACCCATCTTTCTTAGGTTTTCCTACTGGCCGTTTCACAAACACCCCCACCGTTATCACTTTCTTTGGTATATATTCTTAATCCATTCTTTGAATGTGTCCGGCCCATTGCATTCTTTTAAATTTCACAAGATTTGTTATATCAGGTTCCTTAAAAAAAATCATAGATTTCCTTATTATACCTCATTTCCATCTTCCATTCACTTTTACTGGTTCATATATCCTTCTCAAAATCTTTCTTTCAAAAGTGTTAATTAAATTCTCAGAGCTCTATGTCATAGTCTAGGTTTCACTTCCATACATTTTAATTATATACGCAGAGTTGCCAATTTTTCAGTATTTAATTTTTAAGGTTTTAATTTATAATCTAAACTTACAAGAACGGTAAAAATGTATAATTACACACAACGTAAACAATAGTATGATACGGTGCGAGGTTGGGAAGTGGTTTTTACAGAATTGAGGAAATTTTTTAAAAACCGACCGATAGCGAGGTTTTTAATTTCCGAGATTCTGTAAAACAATTCACAAACGTGCATTGTATATAATTTTTTGGGCGATGGAGTTATCAAAATAATAAATAATAGAAAATAATATCATCTTTGTTGGAAATATTTGCGTTCAATATAAACAATTGACTAACATTAAAGTGTGAACAATGTTTATTAGTCGAAACAACAGGAGGCAGTGAGACCAATTAGTGATAAAACAACAGGAGGCCGTGAGACCAATTTAGTCATAAAATTGCGGCAAGTATGTATTTATTGTTTTATATTGTTTGAAATAAAGTTCAGTTCATTTAAAATTGAATGATTTGTTTCATATAATGTATATTAACTCTATCTTCAGATGTTTTTGTATATACATTGTATGTAGTATACATAGAGGGCAGTGGTTTTACTTCCCACACGCGTGTTTGTAAAATGTAATATTACAGTATAGTTATTTTATTATAGTTTAAAGAAAATATAGTTCGTTTCATCAAATCCAAAAGATTACAATGGTTTGGACATACACTAAGAATGCCAAAAGGAAGATTGCCGAATGATATTTTGAATTGGAAGCCACAGGGAACAAGACCAAGAGGAAGACCCAAAGATCGATGGGAAGATGGCGTAATTGAAGAGTTAAGAGAGATGGGGATTTTTTATTTGAAATCTACTGGACAAGATAGGAAGAAATGGCGTAAACTAGTTGAGAAGGCCAAGTCATTCCACTGGAAGTCGTAGAGCCTGACGAAGAAGAAGAAGAAGATAGTTATTTAGGTTGGCAACCCCGAAATGTTGGAAGCTGAACTTTCAATCATGGTCGCCATTGCTTTAAGTACGACAAAACGCACTACAGCTAAAAAATATATTACAGATAAATTAATGTAACTAATGTATCGTGCTAGTTATTTAAATGTGTCTGACCGCACTGAAAACAAAATCATGGGTAACTGTAAGGTATTAGTCTATATATTGTTTGCGTCCACCGCTGTGGTCTCGAGGTAGCGTACTTCATTGTCACGCAGCGGGTCCGGGTTCGATTTCCGGTCGGGACAGGCTCCTGGGTGGGGTTTGTTTCCTCAGCTGTAAGACAAATGTCAGGAAGCTTAGGGCCCAACGGTCCCCGAAAATCATCTGACCATCATCATCATCCTTATCATTATCATCACCATCCTTCACCGGTGTGGAAAGCAACGGGAAGCTACCACACCTATAATTCCCTAGTAAAGCTGCAAAGCATAGCATGAAAATGATATGACTGCAGTGAAAGACCTGCCCTCGGGCAGAATTACTATGGATGGATGGATATTGTTTGCATTTAACACAAAAGTAAGCAATTTCAACTCATTTGTGGTTCAACTATTTTATTAGAAAATTTAAATAAATTATACCAATATATGTTGCAGATACATAGCCATTTGAAGGTTTAAACATTTACTCAATATTCTTCTTCTTTTCTTCTTCTTCCTCTAAGCATGAAAGCTGGCAGCTTGTTGCGTGTTCATTCACAGGTCCGGGGTATAGTGACTTCCTTCCATCGTAGTTGTGGTCGTCCTAAAGGCCTTCTCTGCTGAGGTGTCCAGTCACGTACTTTCTTCACTAATCTACTGTTCTCCATTCTATCTATGTGATTTACTCAATATTAAATATATAAATAGCAAGAAAAGATGAAACTTAGATAGGCCTGCATGTCCACTATAAAGAACACTGGACTTCAAAGGATTGCATAATAATGTATAAGATATAGGGAGAAAGGAATCCTCTATGTGTAACATGTGCAGCAAACAGTGATTATGTCCTTAAAGGAACTAGAGAATGTTTGAAGTTCCGGGATCGGCTTAATCAAAGAGAACTAGGAAGTTACTTATGCTTGGACCGGTAGCGGAAGCTCTAGTTGTTTGAGAATGAGATGAAAAATATCTTGAATAAAATATCACCCAACTTGTGATAAGAATACTAAGTGGAGATACTGATTCACTATTCCTCAGTCAACACGACTTTACGTTAGTTTTGCTGCAAGATACACTCGCACGTATCTCTCTCTCTGCTCATTTTATAAAGTCAATGCTAATCAAATTCATTGTTAAAACCGTTGAGGTGGAAAGTCATAAAATAAAATAAGTTAAAATATACCTTCTTAGGTAAAATCCGTCGTCCTCAACTTATAAAATATGTAATCTATATGCCTGTAGGCCTTTCAGAACATCCGTTCCATCTTCAGCAGGTCACTTCGCTACAACATCGTGACTCACGACAAAGCCACATTAGGACCAGCAGCATCAACCATCATACTGGATGTTGTAGCGAAGAGTGACCTGCTGAAAATGGAACGGATTTTCTGAAAGGCCTATATGCATAAAGATTACATATTTTATAAGTTGAGGACGACGGATTTTACCTAAGAAGGTATATTTTAACTTATTTTATTTTATCATTTTATAAAATTAAAAAAATGTATATTGTCAAGAAGTCAAAATTTCACCAGGAATATACATATCAGAGCCAGCGCGCTGGATCAGGGAGTGGCATTCTTGGAACTATGTTCGATACCAGGCGAGATTAGAAGTTTTAATAATACAATTTTCAATCTCGGAGCTAGAAGGGGTGATGATGTATACTTTCTAATGGCTGAATTGTTCAGCAGATAGCAGGATTAAATTACAAACATCTCCGCAGTATATAGTCTGACAAAGCATACGGTACTTTTGACAGCAATTCGTCTGTCTAATGGGGACGTAAGCCTGGCAGTCACCTTCGTGCATTTCGACACGAACAGGCTATGTGGCGGAATCATTTTTTTCCCTTCTTCCTTCTGTTCATCATCATCAACATCCTTCGATTAACACATTACTCCAAACTAAAGAAACAAACAACCATCTTACACACTGCAAATTATCCTTAATAGAATTTATCCAGTATTAAAAGTAAATGTAGCAAAATATGTATTATATATTAACTTAGAAAAACGAAATACATTAAATGTTCACAGAACATTAAGTAACCATTGTATAGGCATAAATATAAATAAATAAATAAATAAATTATATATATATGCATGTCTGTTTGTCGTTTATGCGCTGTCACATCGTTCATCCGATTGTGATGAGGCTTTTTGCAAAATGTTCAGGAGTTTTCCGGGAAGGTTTTAGGTAGTATGAGAGTTATAATACTCAATCCCTTCACCCTTAAAACCATCCTTTGTACGAGAAAAACTTAAATCGCCTACGCTGCCTACACTATAAGATATGCACCAAATTATTGTACACAGAACTGAATTTCTAAAAAAAAAAATTTACAAAAAAGTCCGCGACAGCACATGTCTATCTTTTACGGATAACTCACAATATTTTTATCTACAATTATAATAATTTTTGTTTTTATTTATTCAACTAAACATAAAAACACATTTAATTTATTCGCATTGTTTAGTCATGACCGCTCCTTTGTAAGGAGTTAGTAGATCAAGTTGATTTTAGTTACCTTATTTGCTCATTGATGTCATGCATGGCATGCAGTCAACACACCTGAGACATCTAACAGGCAAGTAAGACGTTGAGGTCGGTACATTTTGCTTAGAGGCCTTTTCTTTCAGGCTTAGAGATCTTTTACGAGCCTGAAAAACTTCAAACTCGGGACGCAAGATATCGCTTTTAAATTTTATTGTTTTTTTTTTTACACAAATTCAAGAAGACAGGAGAATAGGTTCTTGATATGCATATTTAATTGTTTGGAAGTCGTCTTAGTAAACGATCCTGATTAAAAGTAGTGTCAAATATAGACATCGTCTGCCAGCCCCTTATTTATTTTAATTCACTCATCCCCGGGAAAAAACAGATAAGTCAAAGTTTTTTCTTTTAATTTCCTTGCTCTTAATTTATAGTATTCTTTATGCTGCTTTTAATAACATTTATTACGGTCTTTCGAAAATATCTATAATAATAATAATAATAATAATAATAATAATAATAATAATAATAATAATAATACTTTATTTATTCTGACAGAGTTAAGGCCATAAGGCCCTCTCTTCCACTCAACCAGCACAAATACAAATAAATATTTGACAAATATAGATATACACTATACTAATTATAAACAGTTAAAGATACAATAAATGTAGCAATGTAAATGCCATGTACAAACAACATTTTATAGGGTAATAACAATAATGATACGATAATAATAATAATAATAATAATAATAATAATAATAATAATAATAATAATAATAATAATAATATAAATATCATACATTATAATACGGGAAACACCAATTAATATATATATCTTACACTGGATAATAGTGAAGTCGAGTTTAGAGCAAATATAAATTTAGATTTCTTTTAAAAGATGCCAATGTCCATATTTCTTGTGGTAGGGAATTCCAGTTGCGAGAAGTGGAGATGGTATATGACATGGAGTGATGTGATGTCCTATGTTGCGGTATATTAAGTAAGACACTATGTTGTGATCTTGTGTTTAAGTTATGGTTTGAGGATAGATACTGGAAACGGGATGATAAATAATTGGGAATCGAGGTATGTAGGATCTTAAATAGGAGAATTCATGTGGTAATAAAAAAATAGGCCAGTTCTTCATTCTGTTAGCTATAATATGCTATATGCTAGATAAAACGGAATAAGTTCACTGAGAAAAAATAGATAGCCTATATCGACCTATCGTATTTGTGCCAATTTTCGACTTATCTGGTTTTTCCCAGGGATGAGTGAATTATAAATATTTATTTTTGGACGTAGATTCCAGAAGTGACATTTCTACTTTTATAAGCATTGTATTGTGTGCTGATGATCTTGTGTTCACTAGTAGACAATCCCCATCAAATATACGTGAAAATATACGAGGGAAATAATTATTGCACTATTTAGAAATAAATAACACTGGTCAACATGATTTTTGTCTCATGAGTACCAATAGTTGTACTTAATGCAGTTTTTTATCGTGTTTTCAAATATATATTCGGAATTTCTCCATCACCCAAATTATGTATTTCAATTTCAATTAATGGATTTAAATACTTAAATTTTGATAAACTTTTTTCGCCAATTTGTCCATTGTAAAATAAAACCAAATGAGCTAACTCAAATGGTTTCAACTATGGAAAAGAGATATCAAGGCAAAGGGAAACCTAATATGCTGGCCGATTATTGATGGACCATCAAGAGGGATGCTCCACAGGCGAAATATAGCAGAAAATCGTCATTTCTTACCTTCTAGGCGAGTCCGAATATTCGAATATTGTGTAGTTACGAATGTAGAAAATATTAAAGTGTTTGAAATTATAAATTCCTGTCTCTGGGAAACCTTGCGTGATGGAGAAAAACCGATATTATATTTGAATTCAGGAGAAAAAATACTATCAGAATCACATATTTTTCTTTCTGAGACAAAAGTTTATTTTTTGTTGCTCAGTGTTATCTGTATATTAAAATGAAACTCTATAAGTCAGTAATAAAATATGAAACTTGGGACACAAAATAGTGTATTAAACAAAAGTTGATAGGCCTATTCAAAATAAGAATATTAAGGTAAATTTACAGACCCGCAAAAGATTTAAATGATTCTATGGAGAGACGAAACAATAATGTTTATAGAGTGACTGATGACAAAACACTGAACAGACACTTTATGCGGTTTCCATTATTAACAAAAGCCCATACCAGACTCAAACTCATGTAAAAAAAAAGTAATCGAAGACCTTAAAGAATTAAGAATTGTAAACCGGACATTAATCTAGAATACGAGGATATGGGGGAAAACTTGCTGAGAAGTTAAAACTATACTTTAAAAGCATGCGGAAGTTTCAAAAGAAGAGGAAGAAGAAGAAGAAGAACGATTGATTAGAGAGAGAGAGAGAGAGAGAGAGAGAGAGAGAGAGAGAAAGAGAGAGAGATAAAGGAAATATGACTTTTTTACTAGTTTTTGTTCTTTAAAATGTGAAATTGAATTATGTCTGAACGGTCAGATAAACTCGGGCAGTACATGTAAATTTAATAATACGGAGAAAATTCAACCATCACTGAGATCAATGGAAAGATATACCGTACTCCTAATCGTCGAAGATTCAATGAAGCTAATTAGTATTTGTATTCTCCTGGCACACGACGAAAATAACAGTGCATTTAGGGTAACCCTATATTGTCTATCACACGAAATAAGAATACTGAAATCAACACAGCCTGAATATTTGTAAATACACATTTATCAAAGGGGAAAAATTATATTCTTTCAAAAAGAAGAACAATCAGAGTAATGGATGACAGTATCATACATACAAACACAAATAAAAAACTAGCCACACAACAAAGGACCGTGTATTCGCCAAAATAAGCACGTTTTATTTCAACGTCCTCTCTTTTTTTTCCCCTTTTATTAATCTCTATTGTTCTTGTTTAGTCCTTTGAAACATTTTACCAGCTGTTTTACAACCAAAAGAGAAAAGAAAAGAAAAATAACATATTTTATTGGTATTTTGTTATAATATGAGAATAGAAAGATGTTGTGAAACCTGCAAGTAAAAAAAAATAATTAATACTTAGTACTAATGTTGCCTAGAAGGTTTGGCGCCACGAATATCACACGTTTATAGCGATAGAATGCTGTAAAATAAACTCTGCTTAGGGCCTAAAATCATATTTTTATTTCCATTAGTACACGTAGTCAAATATAGGCCAATAAATATATAACAAGAGCTCATTAAAATGAAATTTGAAATGAAATGAAATACGAAGTTAGGGGAATTTCTTGGTAAAGAAGGAAAATAAAAGAAATTTCCTTTGTAATATTTCTCTTTGAAGTTGGAAGACTATGGCCTGCCACTTCTTGTGTGTGGAATTTCTGATTCTTCCAAGCAAATACAATTTAATTATATACGCGTGCACAGTAATCTTCTTCGAGGGTTAGGAAGTAAGAAATCTCGATTTCACGGGGTGCCGATTACTTTGTTCCTTTTATTCTCCGTCTTCTCTGCTCCATTTTTTACCCTCTAATCTTAGTAGAATTTCAAGAAATCTGTTCCTCATTACAAATCGTGTCAAATAAAGAAGTTTCTTTCAATATTAATCAAACTTCCTAACCACTGTATACTTATCTCTGATCAAGGTTCTTAACTCAAAATCAGTCAAGGTCAGAATATGGAAAAATCTAAACAATCTAATAGCATCATCGAGAAAATCAATCACATAACTTAATTGGAGAAAATTTAAATAAAGGTAATAATTATATAATATTCTGTATGTTGTATTATTTTATTTATTCAAAGACATGCACTATCTCCTCCACTATTCAGTTTTATACTAAAACTCAATGGCATTAATAATCTGTTAGTTTATGCTGACGATGTAATATTATTGAGCGATAGCGAGGAAATACGAACGGCCAACACGGACATTATATTGAGAAAGACGAAGAAATTGGGGCTGGAAGTAAAGATCAATAAAACTGAACATATATCCACACACAAAAATACATTATACAGCTAATGACAGATGAGGGACTTTTGAAGAAGTGTCGAATTCAAATACCTAGGAACAATAATCACAAATAGGAATGAGATGCACAAAGAAATAAAACATAGGCTCAATTCTGGAAATGCGTACTATTATGCATTGCAGAGACTTTTGACGTCCCAACTCCTTTAAAAAAGAAGTTAAAGTGAAAATATATATAAAACTGTTATTCTCCCAGTTATATTATATGAATACGAAACATGAAATCTTACTTTAAGGGAGGAAAGGAGATTACGAGTATTTGAGAATAAAGTTCTTAGTTTAACAGACGTGAATGGAGAAGACTACTTAATAGTGAGCTACATAGTCTTTATAGAAAGCCAGATATAATAAGAACAGTTAAGTCTCGTAGACTGCGGTGGGCAGAACAAGTGACACGAATAGGGAATCAAAGAGGGGCATGGATGCTTCTTGTAGGAAAACCGGAGGGTAAACGCCCAGTTGGTAGACCAAGAATGAGGTGGGAGAATATCATTAACCATGATAACAGGGGATAATTGGAAAACTTGAGCTCAGGATAGGGATGTATAGAGAGCCTATGTCTGTGCGGTCATGAACTATGGGTTCGATAGTGCCAGCGAGTTAGCATAATTGAGAAAATCAATCACATCACTTCATTAGGGATATGTTAACTACTAGTGAGAGTTAGATAATATTCTGTAATTTGTATTACTTTGTTATTTTTATTTATAGGGTGTTGACAAACAGTGGTCCTAAAATACTAATAATCGCAGTTTAAGAATGATCTGCTGCTGTCTAAAGTAGGGTTCAGAGTTGCCACCAGATACAAGCTCGGTGTATTGAATTCTAACTTCCGTGCAGCAGTAGATTCTGTAAAAGAAGGGGGGATAAACATAGTGGAAAAGAGAAGAGAATATGTTTTATTTAACACTAGACGATTACCAAGCGTTTCACGGGAATTTACCTATCCTGACATTTTTAATTAACTGATATACGCCAAGTATGATTTCAGTAAACAAAAATTGGGGTCGCTAAAGTGTTAACGGACTGTAGCATTGCCCGTTATACCCCGTTGCCTCTTATGATAGAGAATCTGCTTATCCTGAACTTTTTGGCATCATTGAGCTGAAAGACAAAAACTATTATTGTGAGTTATCTGTAAAAGATAGACATATCCTGTAGCGAACTTCTTTGTATAATGTTTTGAGGTATTCAAATCTGTATACATTAATTTGGTGTATTTGGTGTGTACGGTTTACGCAGCATAAGCTATTTAATAGTCCAAAATTGACTCTTTTATGCACCAGTGCTCTTTTATTTTTTACCATCGGCCCTATAGTATGTAGGATAATATGTTATATATGTTAATTGTACCAGAAAAATTATATAAATGATGAAAAAAAAGCATTGAAATCGGCCAACTAGTTCTTCAGTCCATAAAGAGCAGACAGACAAACCTACGATCAATTTTATATAATCATCATCATCATCATCATTCTTCACGGATTACGTCTTCGCCTGTTCCGATCTCACACATGTTCAGCCCAGCGCTTTATTGGTCTTCGTACTGATCTTCGTCCTCCAGGATTATACATCAGTGCCATCTTTGGCATCCTCTCCTCTGTCATTCTTTGCAGATGTTCTATCCAATTGTTTCAGAGTTGTTCTATTTGTTGAAGAAGTGGTTGTACTTTTAGTTCCTCTCTAACATTCTCATACCTAATATGTTCTTCTCTTGTACAACCTTTCACAGCCCGTAGGAATCTCATTTCGCTGCCTGAATTTTACCTTTTTCTTTTGCCTTGAGGACCCTGGCCTCACTTCAATATATCGCCACTGATAGTGCCATCGTAGAGTAAAGTCTTAGCTGCGTATCCTTTCTTACTTTGTTCCTCGGTATTCGTCAGATTGTTCCACAAATATGTTGAAATTTCTGCATTTTCTTGTTTATCTTGTTCTTCTTCATACGTTATATTGCAGCCCAAATACTGGAAGTGTGAAACCTGTTCCAACACTTTATCTTATATTACAATTTTTGTTCTTACTGGGTACTTTCCATGTAACGCCATTACTTCAGTATTTAATGTTGAAATTATCAAATTATATTTCTTACATATATTATCATTTATATACAAATATAGAATGGCAGAAACTTTGAAAGATATTGTGAATATAAACTACAAATCGAATCCCAGTGAACTCGACAAACTCCCGGACTTGAATATAAGTTTATAAATGTTCACACAATAACAATTGAAAAACGTACACTTAACCGTTCTGGCTTCTAGACGCCTCAGTTCGTATGTTGTAACATTTTGTTTTTCGTATGCAAACTAAGATCAAATTGCTAACTCTACGGTTTATACAAGCAGAGTCTACAGGTTACATAGCGTACTGCATTGACTAAGAGTTTTAATTGGTCTCTACTCTCACTCAACTTAATCCAGTTCAAATAATGAATACCCAGTTCCCTAAATACTATCCAAATATCCCAACGCCCATTTCTATGTTTTCCAATTTTTTCCATAAGAGATTTCCAATAAAAACGTAAAAAGCATTTCGACTAGCTTCCATATTAACTACACGTGATCATTTCTTTTCAATATCCTATACGTTTCGTCCACCGCTGTGGACTCGAGGTAGCGTGCTGCCTTTTCTCGCAGCGGGCCCGGGTTCGATCCCCGGTCGGGGTAGTTTTTCTGGGTGAGGTATTTATCGGGGTTTTTCCTCACCTTTAAGACAAATGTCAGGAAAACTTTAAGGCCCAAACGGTCCCCGAAATCATAAGGCCATCATCATCATCCTTATCACTATCATCATCCTTCACAGGTGCGGAAAGCAACGGGAAGCTACCACACCTACAATTCTCTAGTAAAGCTGCAAGCATAGCATGAAAATGCTATGATTGCAGTGAAGGACCTGCCCTCGGACAGAATTACTATGGATGGATCCTATACTTTAAACTACCTGGCAATATTAGGAAAATTTATAAAGTAGAGAATTTCACGACGTGAAGCTTCCTCCATTTTCAATTTTCATCTCGTATACAATCGAATATTCAGTTTAGTATTATATTTTCTAATATTTTAGCTTTTGTTCTCAATATAAATAACCACGTTTGATACCAATAGACTATCACATACAAGATTGTCGGTTTATAAATATCAATCATTAAGATAATTATTGCTGTCTTTTTTAATCGTTTAAAATGATATATTTATATCAATTTACATTAATTTTAATTTCATATAATCAAATAAGTAATGGATTTTCATCAAGTAAACACCAACTCAATTGATTAATTAGTTTCTAATATTTTTTTTAAATGTATTGTAATTTGTATGTTGTATATACAGTTATATTCTAAATATGTACTTGTACGTATATATGTATTGGCTAAGTAATTGGTCTTAACCCTACCAGAATAAATAAATAATTGTTGTTATTACTATTACTATTATTAATGGTAGCTTTTGGAACGAGATTATAGGACGTTGGGGCTAAATCATAACACGAATTTTCTGTATGAAGGCAGTGTTGAATTTCTCCATGAACAAATGTTCGCAATGGTCATAGATATTTGAATGCTTTAACTTCCCATAAGACTTATTTCATATATTTATCCAGTTATATATTTATCTGCAATATCTCAATCACGGCAGGGATCAAAATTCTAAAATATAGAAGTCATCATTATCATCATGAACATAACGTTTTAGCCCATGTGACCTGTGACGGTAAACCTAACGAAAGATGGTCTTGATCTTTCCACCTATGTTTAGGTCTTCCTTGGCCCTTATGTCCAGTTGGAGTATATTATAACGCCAGTTTTAGAAGTCTATTTATTTTCATTCTTCTCGCTGAATTTTCCATTATTGTTGGTATCTTTCTATAACTTCATTTAAAATTGGTACTCCCGGTTTTTGTCTGACTATTTAACTCATGCCCCAAATGGGAGTCAATGACCAATCACGTTACAATAATTTTTGATTTACAACCAATCACAGTCGTGTTTCGCCTAGAATTTACCAACTAAGGTTTTTCATAATAAAGAAAGCACCTCCTTTTTAACATTCTGAATAGGTCATAGCATTATTTTGCAGTGACTGACTCACTAAGAAATAATACTACCAGATTGTATATATGGTGCATGAATGTCAACACATACCGCATGCGGGAGTAATATAAAAACATTTGTAGCAATTAAGTATACCACAAAAAAAGAAACCACTGTTTGCACTTTCTTAAATGTATTTTTTCCATGAAAAATATAATTGCCACATTTACATCATAGGACATCAGAAATGAATTAATATACAGTTTGTTGTTTCATTTTTTCTCCACTAGAGTGCATTCTTACAATATTGCGTTCCTTTGGCAATAAATAATATGATCTGGTTGCAGTGACGAACAAGAGAAGCAAATGAAGCGTGCCAATCGTTTCTCATTTGTTTTCAAACATCGCCGTTTACATTAAATATATAAATATTTTACTATATTTTAATAATGGTTTGTGAGTAAACAGCTTAATTTTATTCGTTAAATAATCCTAACAAATGCCACTTTTGATTTCCAAATTCTCTAGTTAAATTCACTCCTCACTTCGTGATTCGTGAATTTATCGATAATTTGGAAATTACTCGTGGCATTACTTATGATAATAGTGTTCCTTTGGTGATCCAGTACAGTAACTCCTAACAATGATCGTAAGAAGTGCATTTGGCTTACTCGAAGTTGATGACAATTTATAGAAGTTTCGTTAGATAACTTAAGCAACTATACCAGTTCTAAGTGTCTCGAGGCGTCGTAATGATATGGGGCAAGTTTATATCGAGCTTTGTGTCCACTGTGTGCAGTAACAACCAAATTTAAGAACTGACTGTGGTTATCGAAATCTGCGTTAATTTCATAACTCTTTTTGAATTAACTAGGTTAGTCTAGTTGACAAGAATCATGGGAAAGGCGATCATTGTCGTTTGGAGTAGACACGAGCAGACTGTTGCGATGTCTACAAAATAAAATAAAACTCTAGTCACGTAAAAATCACCAGTCTTCATTAAGCAGAACGCGTTGTTTCAATTCAACTGAACATGACCAGGCGAACACTTTATTCCGTGCTGCATTAGCAACCAGTTTACTGTCCTTGTTTCTTTTCCGCACTCTGATAACCTCATTTTCCTTCTTCAACAAACTCTACTGCCAAATAACCGTGGGTGATCAACATCTCTATTTGTAGGAGAAACCATTTTTAAAATCTCTCTCTCTAAATAAATAAATAAATAAATAAATGAAAATGAATGTTTTTTTAATGTTTAGTTGAAAAACTAAAAGGAAAAATTATTATAAATTTATATTGTAATTATTTTAGATACCCCGTGCTGATTACCCGGCGTTGCCCAGAAATCTACTTATCCCGATCTTCTTGACATAAATGAGCTGAAAGATGAAAATTAATGCGTTTTATGTTTAAGTAAAAGGATAACAATTATATCGCATACCCGCGTTGACCGGGAATCTACTTATCCCGATCTTCGTGACATAAATTACTTTAAATACGAAACTTAATATGTTTTTATGTTTAGTTGAACAAGTAGAAGGAAACATTTATATCGTAGTTATTTTTATTAGATACCCCGTGCTGATTACCTGGCGTTGCCCGAGAATCTACTTATGTCGATCTTCTTGGCATCAATGAAAGAAAAAATGGTTATTGTGAGTTATCCGTAAGAGATAAACATATGCTGTCGCGGACTTTTTTGTAGAGTTTTTTTAAATATTCAATTCTGTGTACATTAATTTTGTACATTTATTATGGTTTAGACAGCGTAAGCCATTTAAGCGTCCAAAGCGCGACTTTTACAAATGGTACCGTACCTGTGTCGACGTAGGTGATCGTCACGTCGAGCCCTTCTAGTGGACCCAGACGATAAGCAGCAGGTGACAGAGAGAACATCATGTGCTGTGGTATTTTGCGCGTAGCGAGAAAACTTTACGTTTCCAGACATTAGATCTTATGCTGCGTAAACATAACCATCTTGGTCCCTATCACACGTCCTAAGTCTGTATTCGGATTTAGTTACACTCTATATAAACTGGTCTATTTTTCTATCTACTAGATGAAATCGGAGAAGATCTGTAATTTTTTCAAAAATATTTTCATGTGAACAACATCAATGGCTTCATTCCTTCAAAATTAATTTCTCATCAACCATGAACGATTTAAATCTTACATACACAGAATGAACAAAACTGCTTCGCCTTATTGCAACTGCCCAGAAATATCACTGGAGACGGCCCATCATCTGATAAGTGAATGCAAAATGTTCTCCAGAAGTCGACCAACTACACTACCAAATGCTACTCCGCCAATTATTCTGAAATTTCATTTCAACACAGTCAACTTTGCAGATTTCCTCACGAGAATCTTCCATCAACAACTGAACAACAAAAACTCTAAATACTCCATGATATACTCCTCGGTAAACACGGGTTGTAGCATTTACGTTTAAATGAAAAGAAATCCTTCGAAATTCGCTAAACATGTAGACCCTACCTGAGATCTTAGCCTTCCTGAACCAACTACTTATTTGAGGACAACTAATACCTCAGTCAGGTGTTTTACTATTTTAATATTTTATTGTAATAAGTACTTCAAAGTTCTCTAGTCAGTTCTTTACCCTTTATTATTATTATTATTATTATTATTATTATTATTATTATTATTATTATTATTATTATTATTATTATTATTACAGCCAAATGGCCATTAAGATTAATATAAGATTTTACCGTTTGTGCTTTGCACATTGGTTTAGTGATTTTGTCCTCTTTGTGCATAATTCGATATGGTAGCGTTCACATTTTTATTGCACAATGTGTATACTCACACGATTGGTTTGATTCGTGGTATGTTGTGGTCTTGCAGATAAGATGGTGGAACCCATGGACTGCTAGTCTTATTATTACGTATCGCAATTCGACTGGAACCTTAATAAAATGTATAATCTTATTACCTATGTTATGGGAACATTTTAGAATTCTCTCCAGAAGTTTTCTCTTGTCCATTCTCGGTCAATCATTGCTAATGTGCCGTAGAATTCTGTTTGAGTTTCTTCTCTTTTCTTCCTAAGTGTTGTTAGGAGTTGGTCCGAAGCTTTATACTAGGATCTTCAATGAGAGAGGTCTCTAAGTGAGAAAATAAGGTGTATGCAATCAGCAAGTTCAGTATGTAATTTTAACTATTACAATTCATTGAGTTAATTAATCCAATGAATAAGATTCTGTTAGGAAACGGAACCATTTTAAGTTCCAGAGTAACATAGAGGATGCAAATTATACCTCAGTGCAATCTGTAGTTGTTCTCTGGCTCTGTCCCACACACAAAAAGTGCTAGATTTGTCTGCTTCTGACTTGCTATATATAACAAAATCCAATTTCTCTTTGGGGTCGTTCTTTCTCCACTACCCGATTTATATGTAAATTATTCTTAGCTTCACTTTTCAAGGTAGATGTGTCAAACTGCATGGGTATAGAAAAAATTCATATTTTGAACTTATTTAAACAACATTCAAGAAATAATTTACGTTTCATTCAAACCACTACCAAATACTATGGGGGTTTATTACGAGATATTATCACGAAGAAAAAAAACACCATGAATAATCACGTTAAATTATCATGTAAATAGTGACATTTGCTAACACGGTGTAACTTATAGAATATTGATTCTACAATTTTTTTCTATTACTGTAAGTTTGTTTGACTTATCTACATATAACGTGTCCCTAAAATTCCGATGACATTCAAATCAACAGAACTCGAATTTATGTATTTTCCTTATTTCTGACCGTCAGAAATGTTTTAAGAATACATATATGTATATGATATATGAACGAAAATAGAATGATTTTATCATGCCCTTCTTTTGCTTTTTGTGCTTTGCTTCTTAGTTTGTACTATTCTAATTTTTTTACTTGATCTTTTTTTGCGAATTCTGAAGTATTTCTCATGAAAAGTGTTATTGAAAAATGTTTAAAAATCTTCAGATATCATACGTAGTATATATATATGACAAGATAAGAAAAATAAATACCTGGACGGGATTTGAACCCGGATCTCTGAGATGATATCTCAGTGCGCTACCACTTACGCTACCAGGCGAATCCAGAACAAACATTTATTTTTCTTATATATATTCTCTATTATTACCAGATGTCACGAGAACTCGGTCTCCACTGCCACCTAGTAGCTACTATAACAAGTAAGCAAATTAATTAATATTAATATATATATATATATATATATACATATGTGTGTGTGTGTGTGTCCATCACTGTGGTCTCGAGGTAGTGTGCTGCCTTGTCATGTAACGGGACCGGGTTCGATTCCCGGACGGAACAGGCTCCTGGGTGAGGTTTTTTCGCGGTATTTCCTCACCTGTAAAACAAATGACAGAAAGCTTAGGGTCCAACGGTCCCCGAAAATCATCCGGCCATCATCATCATCCTTATCATTATCATCATCATCCTTCACCGGTGTGAAAAACAACGGGAACAGGTTTAGAGTCTAAACCTTGAACATGAAGTGAAGAATTATTATTATTATTATTATTATTATTAATATTATTATTAATATTACTATTACAACTATTATTGTTATGGTAATTATTAATCTTATAATTGATTATTATTATTATTATTATTATTATTATTATTATTATTATTATTATTATTATTATTATTATTATTATTATCAGGACCAAAGGATGCACAAAATTGGACCACATAAGAAATGAAGAATTTAGAAGATAATTAGAAATATATTCAATAAATAATATAATTTAACAACACCGCGTCGGTTGGGAGCAGCATGTTCAGAGAATGGAAGAAACAAGATTGCCCAAGATAGCATAGCATTATAAAGCAAAAGAATTAAGAGATGTAGGGAGACCTAGGAAGAGATGGAAGGAATCATTGTGAATTCGGAACAGGCGAATCGCCTAAACCTTGAAATGAAGATTATTATTATTATTATTATTATTTTTATTATTATTATTATTATTATTATTAGTATTATTATTATTGGACTAGTGGACTATTGATTATGCTCCTTGCCTCTGGTCCCGAGGGTCGAGGGTTCAAACCCGGCCGGGGTCGATGGATTTTTTAGGACGGAAAAATCCAAGGAGCAAGTCCTCCGGGAGGGACGTTAAGCTGTGGGTCCCGAGTCTGAAGATTTTCAGGCTCGTAAAAATCCTTAAGCCTGAATGAAAAGGCCTCTAAGCAAAATTTACCGAATTTTCCCGTCCTAGTACTACCTTGGTTTCCTAGATGTCAGTATGAGGCGGAACGCTGACCATGGACCACGCAAAATGACATCTATACGAAAATAAGTGTAACTAAATTAATATGGTTCAATTTCTTCCCTGTAGGGGGAGAGCGCCTAAATCTCTGTAAAGGGGAAACATAGGCTTACAATACAATATAATTATTATTTTAACGATGTGATCTATGCGTAAAGCGAGGATATTTTGGTGATTTTCCTCGTATATAAGGCAAATATCGGGAAACTCTAGGGCTTAAAAACTCTCGAAAAATATCTGCCCATCATAATCATCCATGACATATTTACCTTGTTCAGTATGAATTTATAAGTGAATGATGTGTCTGTCTTAATGTTAGTATTGTCTCGGAGCATTGAGCTGATATCTCATCCAGAGAGACCCTCCAAATCCTTGTAAGTTCAAAAAGTATGTATGTGATCCAGATTTTAAAATCATCTCCCACCGGGATGCACCCCAATAAGGCGCGAGGGCGTAAAGAGAGAGGTTAAATAAAGGAAAAATATTAGTTTATTATTATTATGATCATCATTATCATTTTTAAAGTTTATGTACTTGATTGAATGATTATTGACAATTCATAAGATCTACATTCCACTTTGTTTAATTAACAAAAATTGAATGAGATAACAGTTTAAACTATATGTTGAATAAAAATTCGAATTGAGGAATGGTAAAATAAATAAAATTATAATTGATATTTTCATTGCAATGGTCAAGACAGAATGTTTTACGTCGGATAATAAAATCTTTTATGGGTTGTTAAAGAAGAGAATGCGAAAGAACGAAGTACATTTCCCCTTTAGTTTATTAGTTCCCAGGTCTAACTTAGAATGCTCTTTCTCTATTTCGTTATTTTTATCTTCGCGCCTTTTGTAGTTATTCTTAACAGTTCAAGTCTTTAGCGTCGCAATTCAAATCTGAGTGTGAAAGGGTCAGAAGCATCTCATATCAGACTTGAGTTTCATTTATCGTAAGTAGGGAAGGGATTTTAAGGTGCGACACCTTTCCAAAAATTTAGCTGTTTTCGTACCAATAGTTCAGTATATGTATTTGGGGGGGGGGGTGAAATGAAGCGAAATGAACACAATTTGTTGCACATTCTCACGAGATTACTACATTTCGCCCCTTTTCCCCTCTTTTTTTTATGCTTCAGCACCTTTTCCTCCGCGATTTAAAAATATAGGACAGAAAAATTTATATTTTCTTCTTGAACAGCTTTTTAAAATCTCAATGAGAAGTCAATAATATTAAATAAATATTAGAATATAATTTATATAATTTATACCCCAGAAACACTGGCCAATATGCAGTGTGAAGTCAACAATAGCAAATAATAAATATTAAAATATCATTTATGTAAACCACCAGTAATTTATATCCCAGCAACAATGGCCAATCTGTAGCTGTGAAGTCAAATTTAAATTTCAACAGTGTTGCTATAACAGTTTAAAAAAGTTCAGTTAGTACATGTAATAATTTAACAGTTTTCTACCTACTGACTTCCTGTTGGCTGTGTTTTACTAGTCTGAACGACAATGTATTTTATTCATACCTAGCTAATACCCGACGTGCGCTGCTACGCCTGAAAAAATGTTAATGTGTTTTTACCACCAGCCGTGCGATGTTATACTTGCCCGGGAATCTGCTTATCCCGATCATTTTTGTCAACAATGAATGACAAAAATGGTTATTATGAGTTATCCGTAGAATATAAACATGCTGTCACGGATTTTTTGTAGAGTTTTTAGAGATTTTCAATTTTGTGTACATTAGTTTAGTGTATTTGTTATGGTTTAGGCAGCGTTAGCCATTTAAGCGACAAAATAGGGAATTTCACTTTTTCACTACAAAGGGTGATTCTTAGGGGTGAAGGGGTTGAGTATTACAACTCTCTTATAGCCTATGTTCATCCCAGGAATCTCTTGAACATTTTTCAAAAAGCCCCATCTCAATCGGATGAACGGTATGGCAGAGCACGCTTGCCCGGGAATCTACTTATCACTTAGCATCAATGAAATAAAAAAATGGTTATTGTGAGTTATCCGTAAAAGATAAACATATGCTGTCGCGGAAGTTTTTGTAGAGTTTTTTGAGATATTCAATTCTGTGTACATTAATTTGATGTATTTGTTATGGTTTAGGCAGCGTAAGCCATTTAAGCATCAAAATAGGGGCTTTATTTCACTTTTTCACTACAAAGGGTGATTTTAATGGGTGAAGGGGTTGAATATCACAACTATCTTATAACCTATGTTCATCGCGGGAATCTCCTGAACATTTTGCAAAAACCCCATCAAAATCGGATCAACAGTATGGCCGCGAATAGAATACAAACAAACCAACAAACAAACATTGCTTTTTATAGGCTATATTAGATTACAACTGGGTTTTCACAACAATAACATGGCGAATATCAAAAAAGATAAGTTGTATGCACTTCCAGAATTCAAAACGCAATTTATCGAAACTGATTACATCATTCTTCGATGTTCCATCAGCGAAGTAAATATTGCAATAAACTAAAGAACTATGAATTACCTCTTATGGAGTCTATAAAAAAAGAAATCATTGATGCAAAATTTTATGTATATTATATAAACTGAGTTCATGTAACTGGTTTAAACCTTAATTCAATTGTTTCAGCAGCACCTTTCTTGCACATTTTTGTATGTATTTTCAGAACATTTTCCCTCGTTTTACGACCAAACTTTGCACCTTAAAATCCGTTCTCTAATCATAATTAATAAGACGAGTGATTTGTAAAATCAAGAGAGGAATTTGATAGGATTATTTAACGAATGCAATTAGCTCTTTACTTAAAAACCATTATTTAAATATTTATAATCATTTAAAAAATGTAAATGGCGATGTTTGAAAACAAATAAGAATTTGTGGTTATGTTTCATTTATTTATCCAGTTCAACTTGATAATATATTGTTATTTATTGTCATTGGCGTGGGAAATTTGAAATAGGATCCAATATTGTAAGAATGCATCCTGGTGGAGCAAAAATGAAACACATCAAACTGTATATTATAACCAACATGATATGTTTTTTTTTTAGTTGACAAATTCTTTCGAATTGACTCCAAATATATTTCCTTTTGCTTTGAGTGTTTTGAGGTTTAGATTGCTTGATTAATTCGTCTATATCTTCATTTGAAGCGGAGCCAACTCTTATGTCTGCTATTTTGTACATTCAAACCAGGCGGCTTTGGTGAGCCAGTCACTGCAAAATAACGCTCTGTCCTGTTCAGAATATTAAAAAAGGGGAGCTTTATTTATCACAAAAGTAGGAGGAGTTTAAGAGAATTCGGTAAAGACAGAGGTGAAACAAGACTGTCATTGGTTGTAAAACAAAATTCATTGAAACGTGATTGGTCACTAACTCCCATTTGGGACATGAATTCAATAGTCTACGAAATGTTAGCCACGGCTTTAGACCTCCTTCCAGAAGGTACATTCAAATATCTTCCCGAATGTGCGGGAAAACGCTCACTGTATTTACAAAGAGACCTAAAATACGTTTGGGGAAAATAATCTTATATACCCAACCTAAGATTTAAAGAGAAATCAGGGCTTGCTTGGTTTAGGCTAGGGGCATGGAAATTTCTAAAAACTAGCGACGATCATGATATGCGGATATGTCCAATGTGTGGGAGCTTTGAAGACGAGATACATATATTAGGAAAATGTAATGATTTAGAATACTGGTGACGTCAGTTATTACCGGAAAGATTTCTAAATTCAAAACGTGAAAGATTGGCATGCTACGAATTAATGGTAAGTCCAGAAAATTGGATAAACCTGGGTACATTTCTGGACAAAACGCAGAAAATAAGAACAACACTCATTCATGAATAAATACATGTTATCAAAATGCAATACCATTAATTCTTAATAATTCTACATAACTTAATTAATATATAATGCTATTGTATTATGTAATTGTAATATTATTGTTTTCTTTTTGTTTTTCTTTAAACTATTACCAATTATTACTTTATTATAACGGACTGTCAACAGTATGTAGGCTTACTGCCCGTTCGACCCATATTTGTAAATATCTTACTTTTAGTCTAATAAAATCCTACTACTACTTGATTAGAAATCTAACGAACCTCCCTCCTTTTACAACATTTAAATTCCGTGAGAACTAAAGCCAATACTCTGGTCCAGTCCCCGTAGGGGGGACTATAGCTATAATCCACACATTAAGAATTAAATAATTACGCACTAGAGGGCCTCAAGAGTTCTGTATATCAAGGCCACCGTTGTACATAGCACAATGTAGTAAAGGAAAAAGGAAAACTAACAAGGGAACTGTGAACCATTGCATGCCGAAACCTACCTTGAAATATTTCTCCCAGAGAAGCGTTGTGACGTACCAAGGCCGTGCCCAAAAGAATATGCCTTTTAACTAAAAGCACAGAATTCGAAGCCAGAATAGCAAGAGCAATCCACTGTACGGAGCAGATGGATTCCTTGTATGAATAATAATGGAGTGAAGTGAAGATGGGACGCGACGCGAGGGCAAGTAGTGAGGGTTATCCAATCTACCAATTCAGCAGTTGCATTACTTCCCTGAAGTTAAAATTAGAGATTTGGCCCTTGCAGTTAAAAACGGCAGATATTTTTTTGGACACGATCTTTGTACATCACAGCGCTTATCTGGAAGAAATTTCAAGGTATGTTTCGGCATGCAATGGTTGACCGTTCCTTTGTAAGACACAATATGAATATATAATATCTCCTACCCTAACCGGAACCCAAATAATAATAATAATAATAATAATAATAATAATAATAATACTAATATTAATTCATGGGATTATCCAATGAAGTGTCCACCGCTGTGGTCTCGAGGTAGCGTGCTGCCTTGTCACGCAGCGGGCCCGGGTTCGATCCTCGGTCGGGGCTGTTTTTCTGGGTGAGGTTTTTATCGGGGTTTTTCCTCACCTGTAAGACAAATGTCAGGAAAACTTTAAGGCCCAAACGGTCCCCGAAATCATATGGCCATCATCATCGTCATCATTATCATCATCTTCATCCTTACCATCCTTCAGCGGTGTTGAAACACGGGAAGCTACCACACATACAATTCCGTAGTAAAGCTGCAAGCATAGCATGAAAATGCTATGATTACAGTCAAGGACCTGCCTTTGGGCAGAATTACTATGGATGGTTGAATCCAAAGAAGTCTTTAATAAAATAGCTTGTTATTGGATAATTAACATATCTCCTTTAAACAATGAAATGTATTCAGTGTTATTAGTAGTTTTATTTTCATGAAAAGTATTCTATTGTTCACGTTCTATACTTTTTTGGTTTTGTTTAGTCTAAATAATAGTATACGATGCGAGGTTGGGAAGTGGTTTTTACAGAATCGAGGCAAATGTTTAAAAACCAAGCGGTAGCGAAGTTTTTAATTACCGAGATTCTGTAAAACACTTCACAAACGTGCGTTGTACATTATTTTTTACGCGATGGTGTTTTCAAAATAATAAATAATAGTAAAATAATAACATCTTTGTTGGAAATATTTGCGTTCATTATAAACAACTGACTAACGTTAACAGTTTGGGCAATGTTGATTAGTTGAAACAATAGGAGGCCGTTAGACCAATTAGTGATGAAGTAATAGAAGGCCGTGAGACCAATCAGTGATACAATGACGGCAAGTACGTATTTATTGTTTTATATTGTTTCAAATAAAGTTCAGTTAATTTAAAATGCAGTGGTTTGTTTCATATAATGTATATTAACACTAGCTTTTGGATATTTTTTTGTATATACATTATACGTAGTATAGATAAAGGTTAGTGGTTTTACTTCCCACACGTGTTTTGTAATATTTAATATTACAGTATAGTTATTTAGGTTGCAACCCCGAAATGTAGGAAGTTGAACTTTCAATCAGGATCGTCATTGCTGAAGTATGACAAAACGCACTATCGCGCAAAAATTTGTTTTATATAGCAATTATATTGGAGACATACTATCCAATTATTTATTTTTATTGTAACTTAGTTATCAGACTAATTATTTTAAACTTTATCTTCCCGGGTAAGCGGTAATCAATATTTGAAGGCTTAACTATGTCAAGTAAAATAAAACATTATTATTATTATTATTATTATTATTAGTAGTAGTAGTAGTAGTAGTAGTATTATTATTATTATGAAACTCGTGGGTGCAAGAAATAAGAACAGGAATGAGCAAAAGAGGACTGGTGGACATGGATTGGATGGATAGAGACGAGTGGAGAAAAAAAAAAACTTTAGGCACAGAAAGATATGTATATATTAAAATTCTGTATATAAACAAATAACTTAATGTGATTATTATTATTATTATTATTATTACTATTACGATTGTGATTAATATTACGATTATGATTATTGTTACGATTATTATGATGAAGATTATTATTATTATTATTATTATTACTACTACTACTACTACTATTATTATTACTATTACTAATATTATTATAATTATCATTATTATTATTATTATTATTGTTATTATTATTATTATCTTCATTTTTTGTACGGCTGAAGTGTTAAATTATACAGATAGTGTATTAAAAGTTATGAATTAACTATAAATAAATTAATAACCAATAATTCACAATATACTGCTGAAAAACAAAGGTACAAAATATAGACTGTCTCTAAAGTCACTATCCATTTCCATGAAAAAAATAAATATTTTCTTTGCATACACTGTTCGCTTAGTGCCATGTATTCAGCTCGGTTAACACATTCCATTGTTTATGCACGAGCACGCGGATTGTCACATGTAGACGGCAGAGCTGAATTTACCCATACATTTCGTAAACCAGACCTAACAAAGGTACGCATTCGTCTGCTTAAAAACAAATATAAGCGTACGAGCAGTGTGTGTGTGTGTGTGTGTGTGTGTGTGTGTGATGAGGCACTTCATGGACGACCACGCGTATCAGCAGAAACAGTGTTGCATGTTCAAATTACCAGTGGTAGTCCGAACGCATTAACTCGATGCCTCAATGGGGAGTTGAATCGTGCGAGTGTACAATGGCAAAAAAAAAAAAAAATGTGAACCCATATCGAATCATGCACAAAGGGGACAAAATCATTAAACCAATATGCAAAGCGCAAATACTAAAATCGTATATTAATCTTAATGGCCAATTAGCTGCTATAATAATAATAATAATAATAATAATAATAATAATAATAATAATAATAATAATAATAATAATAATAATAATAATAATAATAATAATAATAATAATAATAATAATAATAATAATAATAATAATAATAATAACAATAATGATAATAATAATAATAATAATGATAATAATAATAATAATAATAATAATAATAATAATAATAATACTTACTTACTCACTGGCACTATCGAACCCGTAGATTCATGGCCGCGCGGACATAAGATCTCCATACATCCCTATCCTGAGCTAATGCTTTCCAATCATTCCCTGTATAATCTACTTCCCTCAAATCATAGTTAATGTTGTTCTCCCACCTCATTCTTGGTCTACCAACTGGGCGTTTTCCTTCTGGCTTTCCTACAAGACGTTTCCATGCACGTCTTTCATTCCCCATACGCGCAACATGTCCTGCCCATCGCAGTCTACGAGACTTAACTGTTCTTATTATATATGGCTTCCTATAAAGACCATGTAGTTCATTGTTAGGTAGTCTTCTCCATTCACCTCTCTATTTATCTCTCTTTGGTCCAAAAATTTTCCTAAGAACTTTATTCTCAAATACTCATAATCTCCTTTCCTCCCTTAAAGTAAGAGTCCATGTTTCGTATCCATATAATATAACTGGTAGAATAATAGTTTTATATATTTTCAGCTTAACGTTTTTTGAAAGGAGTTGGGACATCAAAAGTCTCTGCAATGCATAATAGCATGCATTTCCAGAATTGAGCCTATGTTTAATTTCTTTGTGCATCTCATTCCTATTTGTGATTATTGTTCCTAGGTATTTGAATTCAGCACTTCCTCAAAATTTCCCTCATTTGTCATTAGATGTCCATTTCCATTATATACTGAATTTCTACGTGTGACCATATATTTAGTTTTACCGATATTTACTTCCAGTCCTAATTTCTTAGTGTTACTCAATAGTGTGTGCGTGTTGGCCTTTAGTATCTCCTCGCTATCGGCCAGTAGTACTACATCATCAGCATAAACTAACAGCTTATTAATACCATTGAGTTGTAAGCCTTCCTCATTCTCTAAAGATTTAATGGCATGCTCTAGTACAAAATTAAATAGTAGAGGAGATAGTGTATCTCCTTGCTTCAACCCTATTCTGGATTTCAAAAGTGTCTGAAAACTGTTTGCCTACACGCACCCTACTCTTTGAGCCATTTAGACACATTCGTGTAAGTCTAACTAACTTTTTTTAGGAATTCCGAACTCCAGCAGGATACTATATAACTTCTCCCTCTTAATTGAATCATATGCTTTTTTGAAGTCTACATATAGTTGATGTACAGTACCATTATATTCCCATTTCTTTTCTAAAATCTGTCATATACTAAAAATCTGATCTGTAGTAGACCTGTTTCTTCCAAATGCACATTGATGATCTCCTAGAATGTCATCAATATAGGGAGTAAGTCTGCTTACTAATATATTTGTTAGAATTTTGTACGAAGTTGAAAGTAATGAGATGCCCCTGTAGTTGTTGCAATCAGTTTTATCTCCTTTCTTATAAATTGGTACGATAATTGATTTATTCCATTCATCTGAAGAGCTTATCTTTTCCTAAATCATACTAAGCAACCAGCGTATCTTGTTCATCAGTTTTTCTCCCCTGATTTGATCAGTTCTGCTGGGATCTCATCTGAACTTGATGCTTTATACATCTTAAATTTTTCAATTGCTATTTCAACCTCTAATGCACTTGGCTCTGCGACTAGCATTTCTGCTGTCTGTAACTTATCCTCCTCAATGTCCTGTTTTGTACGTACATTTAATAGCTGATTAAAGTAACTTTTCCATCTATTTAATATACTCCTAGAATCTGCAATCATATCCCCATTTTCATTCCGAATTATGTTTGTTCTGGCCTGAAACCCTTTTTTCTCTATACTAATTCCCTGATATAATTCTCTATTGTTCCTATTTTTTGCATTCATTTCAAGATCATTAATCTTCTCTCTCATATATTCCCTCTTTTTACTCTTTAGTAACTTGGTGGTTTCCCGTCTAACACTACCCAATTGCTCTAAATGTACCTCATTTGGCTGGTGTAACCATTTAATTTTTGCTAGCTTTCTTTTCTTTACAATGTTGGCACATCCTCATCAAACCATTTCTTGTTTTGCCTCTTTTTTAAACAACCAATGCTTTCTGATGCTGACAATTTAATAGTATCTCTTATAGCCTCCCATTCTTTATTTATATCAGTTTCTTCTTCGCTTGCCACATTGTCATCTGAAGATTCCAGTACTTCAAATCTATTGGCAATTTTTATTTGGTATTGATGCCGCATTTCATCATTCTTCAAGTTTTTTAATTCAAATGTTTACAGAATCATCTTTAGCGTTTGTTCCTCTCATAAGCGATAGCCGTTGTCTGATTTTCACTCTGACCAGATGATGATCCGATTTGCAGTCTCTCCCTCTACTGATCTAACATCAATGATGCTACTGTGCCAGCGTTTATCCACTAATACATGATCTATCTGGTTCCGAGTTTCCCCATCTGGGGACGTCCAGGTGTATTTATGAATATTCTTATGCTGAAATGTTGTGCTCTTAACAATGAGATTCTTTGATGTGGGAAATGTGACTAATCTAACCCCGTTGTCGTTACTATCTTCATGAAGACTGAATTTGCCTATTGTTGGTTTGAATATATCTTCCCGCCCAACTTTTGCATTAGAATCTCCTAAGACAATTTTCATATGATATCGTGAAAGGCTATCAAATAAGCATTCTAATTCTTCATAGAACTCATCCTTGATCTTGTCATCTTTATCTTCTGTGGGGGCATGTACATTTACAATTATAAATCATGTTGTTTACCCTTTAGAATTATGTATAATATCCTATCACTAACAAACTTAATATCTCGGATAGCGGATAGGATCCTCCTTCTGACTAAAAAACCCGTTCCAAATGCAGGTCTTTCTGCACCCCCATAATATAATGCACAGTTTCCTGATTCCTGACTACCTTCTCCTGGCCACCTAACTTCCTGTAAAGCGACTATATCCAAGGGCGATTTATCTAATTCTCGCGTTAATATCTCTAATGCCCCGCTATTGTATAAAGTCCTAACATTCCATGTTCCTAGGAACATGTCCCTGTGTTTGAGCCTTTGGCATGGGTTCCCTGAAGTAGTCCCCGCCCGGAGAACCGAATGGGGGACTATTTGACCTCCGGAAAATTTTACCCCAGTAGAACCCATGTCCGCATTTCTTGACGGTTGTATTTTTACGGTGAAAGATCGTCAATCTTTCGACCAAGGTACTTATTTCGTCTGGCTTATCACCTTCGACCAGTCCGGCATGGGTAACCCTATCGGCAGCAATGCTACCGCCGGCATAGCTCTCAGGATCATTTAAGCACGCAAGCCACTCCACCACGACAAGGTAAAGATACCATGGAGGGAATAATAATAATAATAATAATGATGATGATCAAGATAATAATAATGAGGATAATAATGATGATGATTATAATAATGATAATAATAATAATAATAATAATAATAATGATAATAATAATAATAATAATAATGATAATAATAATAATAATAATAATAAAATAATAATAATAATAATAATAATAATAATAATAATAATAATAATAATAATAGTAAGGACATGAATGCCCCTCGCAACACAGTGTGGAAAATTCTAGATTTCGCTCTACGAAATGTCCTTATCACGTCTACTTGAGTCACAGAATCGGATCATAGAAGCAGGAGGTGTTTTTGTTTACTGTTTAAATATTAAGGTCTACATTTCGTTTCACAGCTGAAAGATGGAGTGTGTTTTCACCTAGATGGCAGTCATATAGAGAGGCAGTAGCATATGTATAAAAATTTAGAAGAAAATTGAATTTTCAATCAATGCCTTCCTTCATTGGAATGGATAGTGTCTTTAGAGACATCCTATATATTAAATGGTAAAGAATCTACCATATCACGATAAGCGAATAAGAAACTCACTTGATACCCGAATTATTAAAACAATAGAGAGATATAAAATCGACTGTACCAAAATTTTAATTGTAAACGAAGAAGCTATATTTTATTCTTCATGTTGATGGATTACTGGCTTCAAGATTGTAGTTAAATTTTTTCTGCCCTTGTACACCTCTCCTGTAGGTGTAGAGAAGATGTACTAGGAAACGGGTTATACTTCTAAAGTGGATGGCAGGAAAACTTGACGCTTTCAAGGTAATTGTAATTAAATCTCGTGTAGTAAGTTGGCAGGTGTGACGAGTCTAAGTGCATAATGAAGAAGTGGGTAAAGAGGAAAAGATGACATTTAAATTAACTCAAAGCTACGTGCTCTAAGTTTTGTTAACTCTAACTTCTAAATTTAGTAATTTAATAGCTGCCAACTTGATTATTAAAATTTATAAAGGAGATTTATCTTAGGTCGATTGAACATTAAAAAAATATCACTTACCCGATTTGTTTGATGAACAAAAAAATCGATCCTATTTTAAATCAAATGGAATCCTTAGACAATTCTCTTAATACGAGAGAGATTACTAATATTGTAGCTTCCTTTTGAAACATTTATTCTGCTGTTGGTCCAGGTGGATTATTGGTTACCACGTTCGCTTTTGTTTTGAAATTCGAGCGTTTAAATCCGTATTTTAAGGGCGTAAAAATAATATATTAGTTTGATCCTTCCCGGAAATTCTCGTATAAGACTTGAAAGCATAATAATAGTCCCTTCGATTGGTTGCTGGCCAAAGGAAGGCAAGACCAGTGATGGGGCTGCCATCTTATAGCCTCTGGTCAGGCTTTTCTGGAGAAGAAAAGAAAATAAAGGAAAGAAGAAATGGAAGAAAGGAAAGACTCCCTAGCCCTCGGATGCCCTAATAGCGTCGGGGTCGAAAAAAACAAGAGTTAACCAAGAGAGGTTAGATAGTAAAGTTAAAAGAGTGCAAAACACAAGTAAGTGGAAGAAATGTTTTGCTCAGCTTGGGCACCTTGTGGTCGCCATCCACATATCCCCTAGATGAGGACCCCTGAGATTCATGCGCAGAACAGCGGGTTACACCAGATGTGATCGGAAAAGGAACACCGATATCTTAAAAGAATTGAAGACTACGCCAATTTTGGAATATATTAAACAGTATCAACTAAATTGGAAACACCATCTTGAAAGAATGAGTTCAAATCGGATCCCCAAAGCTGTTTATAATTATATACCAAGAGGACGAAGATCACTGGGCCGTCCTAAGAAACGCTGGAGGGAAAATTTTCTATAGGATCGTAACAGGCCTTGGCCTAATACTTGGAAGGAAGAAGAAGAAAAATAATATATATGCTATCTTTGGAAGTAAACTCCATCTCGTGTTGTACTTTTATGACGCACAGAAAAACCTCAAGCTTGAAATTAGAGATCTCTGAGGAAAATCTGTCGCTCTTTTCAAGTCCAGATTTGAATTTCGGGCTAATGAGTAAGATGTTAAAGAGTGTCGGCAAGTAAGAAGTGATAACAGTAATCTATTATGATTCTGGATTCAATGTGTTCGTCAGTCGTTAAAGCAAACGCTAAGTTAGAATCACATAGCCAGAATTATTTTCATTATCATCTTTCTCGGCATATTTAAATTAGAAGTCAAAAATTCGGAGAAAATATTTGTCCCAAACACAACGATAAATATACACTTCCTAATGAATGTAATGAAAGATTGTAATGAAGAGTCTATAAATAAAATAAATACTTATCATCTTGCTTCCATCCAAACATTTTGCAATTACAGTTTCATCGCTTCACAACCTCCTATAACAAATTCCACAACACAGAGCCTCCCATCATTCTAATTCCTATATAGTATCTACTCTGGAATTCTTTGCCACATGATATTAAGGAGTGAGGGACATTAAGGGCGGAATTCATGAAACCATCTTTACGCAAAGAGCGACTCTTTCCCCCTCCCTTGACGTAGAGAGTATTCATAAAACCGGTTTTATGAATACTCTATACGTCATAGAGAGAGGGAAAGAGTCGCTCTTTGCGTAAAGATGGTTTCATGAATTCCGCCCTAAGATATTTTAAAATCAATTTAAATATCTTTGTTTTGAAATTGATCCTTCGGCAGATTAATTGATTTTTCGTTTCTTTAATCTTATTGACAGGATTCATTTTAATTTCAGTTTATATACACTTATAATTTATTCTACTCGTATATTATGAACTTATGATTTTTCTTCTGTATTTCATACTTTTGATTGGGTCCACCGCTGTGGTCTCGAGGTAGGGTACTGCCTTGTCATGCAGCGGGCCCGGGTTCGAATCCCGGTCGGGACAGTTTCCTGATGAGGTTTTTATCGAGGTTTTTCCTCACCTGTAAGACAAATGTCAGGAAAGTTTAAGGCCCAAACGGTCCCCGAACATCATATGGCCATCGTAATCAACAACATTCATATTCATTTAGATTAAGCTTAGGATTAAAGAATCTCCTAGTGCACCTCTATCATCGTCATCATCCATCATATCATCAGGGCAACATAACCCCGCCTTCCAGGCGCCCCAACCTCAGACGTAGGTTACAATTACGCCAATGCCAGAAGAGAACACCAGTATTGTCCAAAAAGGACAAACCTGGGGATTACAAAAATGTATATATTTTTCATTAGTTGCGTGGAAGAGAATTTCTTATGGCCTCAACTCTACTGTTTAAATAAATAAAATAATAAATAATATTATTTTAATATGCTGGAGAGAAGTAAATTGGGGTTATTTATACAACTAATTAATCTTGTGATCAACAGTTTTTGAACCCACCCCAAAATACAGATTTGATAAAACAATCAAATTCATAATACTTGACTATTATTTCTCGCAAAAAAAAATAATTTCGCTAAGAATCGACCGTTACCTTCATATTCATTTAGTAATGAACCCTCGCAAAAGCAACAAAGAGTTGGCCTTGAGTAAAAACAGATTTGCAAGAGTTCCTCACTTACATAATATATCAAGGTAAAGATCGATCCTTAGAGAAAACAGATATTTTTATTTATTTTATTTTTACTTATTTTTCAGAAGATTAATTTCCACATTGCTCTTAATTTTGGCATGAACATAAATATAACTACAGAGTATTTTCCAAAATAATTCAGTCGAAAGACTGATTCTCTATCTAGATTTTTTTTAAATTCCCATTTTTATTAGTATTATTAAAATTATATATCAGTAGGCCTATTTTGAGGGATATTTTAAATGCTGAGCACAAGTTAAATCAGTTAAACAAATATTTTTCTCCAGAATAAATCAAACATTAAGGGAAAAAAATGTTCGGGTACGGATTGCATCTACTACTAAACGCTTGATCAATAATAAGAACAAACCTTTATTTACAGGGTATCGATTTTACAGCGGGCTTGGATAAACATAACTGCAATACAACGACCATGACCACTTTCACCTTCTCGCGGAGAGAAAACTTTTTTCCAAGAAACATTTACATCGTTACTAACAACTTCAAAGAAAAGAAAAAGATTTTACATTTTATTAATAATTAAGCATGAGAAGGAGCGTGGATATGGGAAACAAATGAAAAAGAATAGGGAATAGTTAAAAATAAAAAAGAGAATTAAAAAAATAATGAAGAAAGTGCATGCAAGGAATATAAAATTTAGATAAACGTTTGAAGAATTAAGTTACATTACGCTAGAGAGAAAGAATGTAGGTCGTGTACTAATATCAGCGGTGGATCTGTCGCGGAAGCGGTTATTTACTCGGCATCTGCTTCTGAGTCCCGAGTGTGCGTCTCGGTATTCAATCCTGGGTGCATGTTTGACGAATCAGAGCTAAGGTTGGTTTTTCTCGGGGATTTTCAGGTTTTCTCCTACAAACCTTAATTCCACCATATCTCCATATTCATATCATTCGTTTGGTTTCATTTAATTTATGTATTCCTATGCATGTGGGATAGGTCTGGTGAGCCAAAATCTGTGTACACGACAAACCTTAAAAAATAAGGGCTTGATTTTATTTATTCTCTTCGAACTGGAATTACGCTAAATTCGAATAGCTTGTTTAACTGCTTAAATGCAATTTCATCAAATTAATTGAAAAATGTGGCTGAATTCAAATACCTAGGAACAATAATCACAAATAGGAATGAGATGCACAAAGAAATGAAACATAGACTCAATTCTGGAAATGCATGCTATTATGCATTGCAGAGACTTTTGATGTCCCAACTCCTTTCAAAAAACGTTAAGCTGAAGATATATAAAACTATTATTCTACCAGTTATATTATATGGGTGCGAAACATGGACTCTTACTTTAAGGGAGGAAAGGAGATTACGAGTATTTGAGAATAAAGTTCTTAGCAAAATTTTTGGACCAAAGAGAGATGAACAGACAGGTGAATGGAGAAGACTACATAACAATGAACTACATGGTATTTATAGGAAGCCAGATATAATAAGAACAGTTAAGTCTCGTAGACTGCGATGGGCAGGACATGTTGCACGTATGGGGAATGAAAGACGTGCATGGAAGCTTCTTGTAGGAAAGCCAGAGGGAAAGCGCCCAGTTGGTAGACCAAGAATGAGGTGGGAGAACAACATTAACTATGATTTAAGGGAAGTAGATTATACAGGGAATGATTGGAAAGCATTAGCTCGGGATAGGGATGTATGGAGAGCTTATGTCCGCGCGGCCATGAACCTTCGGGTTCGATAGTGCCAGTAAGTAAGTAAGTATAATTATTTCAGGTATTCACTACGGCTGCAAGATTAAATTAACATATCGGTTTCATTTAAAACCAGAGAGGTCAATGCAGTTCTCCAGTAGCTCCTATTATCGGATGGAATTAAACACAGAAATGGAAGAGCACAATGAGGGAATAAATGCAAATGGCCATTCAATTGTTCATCCGATCAATGGTTGACATTTAAACAGACAGATAAAATGGCCTGTGCAGATTGATGTATAAGGAATTTCATGTACTCATCTGAAATTACACTGGTTAACATAATTTTTTTACGTTAAAACTCAATACCGACTTATTATTATTATTATTATTATTATTATTATTATTATTATTATTTCAAATTTATAATGGAACTTTTATTTTTATTACTCGTACAAAATATCAAACACCAAATGTCTTACTTACTTACTCACTGGCACTATCGAACCCGTAGGTTCATGGCCGCGCGGACATAAGCTCTCCATATATCCCTATTCTGAGCTAATACTTTCCAATCATTCCCTGTATAATCTACTTCCCTCAAATCATAGTTAATGTTATTCTCCCACCTCATTCTTGGTCTACCAACTGGCGCTTTCCCTCTGGCTTTCCTACAAGAAGCTTCCATGCAAGTCTTTTATTCCCCATACGTGCTACATGTCCTGCCATCGCAGTCTACGAGACTTAACTGTTCTTATTATATCTGGCTTCCTATAAAGACCATGTAGTTCATTGTTATGTAAGTCTTCTCCATTCACCTGTCTGTTCATCTCTCTTTGGTCCAAAAATTGTCCTAAGTAGGACTAAGTAGACTATTAAAAAATATTAGTTTTAAAGCTGTGACAAAATTACCTCCGGGACAGTTTATACGTAGTGTATTAATTTAACACGTAATAGGTTAAACATTTTACAACATAATTAAATTAAATATTCACGAAAGAGTTAACTTAATTTCAAGTTAAATATGCATGATAATATTCTTTTAAACTCTGTATTAATTACCACAATAACTACATGATCCTACTTTTTCCCCTTGATAAAATTATTTTACTTCCGCTTCAATTATAGACAAATGCTTTATAAAATAATCATTGCGAATCCAATTTGAACGCAGAAAATTATAGGGATTATGCAAAACATGAAAATTGATTAAATGCTCAATTTTTGCTTGAATGAATATTTTATATATTTATTTAAATACAAAATCAAATTACTATAGAAGATTCAAAAGTACAATTAAATTTATTGTAAAATTGAAATATACATTATTAGGGAAACTTTGCATTATATTAAATTGTGCATTAAAATATACTCTTGAATTTGGTAGCCGTTTTATTAAAAATCTAAAATTTATTATTATTATTATTATTATTATTATTATTATTATTGTTGCTGTAAACAAATTATTTTATTTGAATTGTAATAAAAAAATGTATTTAAATTATATAATAATTACTTATTATTATTATCATTTATATATTTATTTAAACTGTCAAGATAAGGCCATAAGTCTTCCTCTTTCACTCAATCAGCGAAAATTATTAAATACAGAAATTATTAACACAAGATATATAATTATAAATAAATATTTAATGAAATTAAATTACAATTATGAAAAAATCAGAAACCATAATTAATCCACTAAAAGACAAATTACAAAAGAAAGAGACTTAAATTTCTTTTAAGGGAAGCTAATGTATGCCAGTCCCTGATTTCTTGTAATAAGGAGTTCCAAACTCTAGCACCCGAAGCTCTCCAACTGCACTTCAGAATGTAGTTGAATATATTCCTAAAGCAATGGACAGAAGTGAACTGATGATACGATTCACAAGAATGAAACTCGGGAGAGTTCTTAAAACCTAACTGAACCTAAATTCCAGACTATGGGCGACCAGAGGAAAAAATCCCATATTCTTAACGGGATTCGAACCCGGAAACCCATGATCGGTATTATGAAGCTATTACCTCAAGGCCATCAGACTGGTCTTAATTTTTATAAAACGCAGTGTGTTTTGTTTTCTTAATACAGACTGAGACATGTTAATGTACTCAAACAATTTTATTTTCTTGAGTGACCAATCTGTGTCAAAATTAGTTCTATTTTATTTAGAATTCGTGTTAATCTTGCAATCCGTTTGATTTACATTCCACTTTCCTAAAAATGTTCTTCATCTATACATTGACATTTATCGAATATATACCTTATCCGCTCTTAGAGTGATCATAAATAAATGCCAATTGTATCCTTTCGCCATTCGCGCCACAATTACTGTCATATTGACAGGCAGCACGTGTGAAGTATGTAAGACAAGCGATCGTTGAATGTTGTAGATTACAAGAAAGCTGGTGACATTTTTCACTGAACTTGTGAAATACATTTAAAATAACCGTTTTTTGACCAATAGTCAAAGGTTTGCCAAACTTGTGCTTTAAAAAATTAAATGGCATCACAGCAAAAGAAAACTCGACAGCTTCAGCCTTTTTGTTGCATTAGAATAGACTGATGCATGATCATCCATATGTAATAAACTATTTCAAGTTCTAATAATTGATTAGGTATATTTTAGAATATTCTCTATGTTTTGAATATTATTATTTTCATTCACGAAGAATAACATGTATATTCAGAGGACATATTTTAAACTAATGAAGGGAACTACTTTTTCGCGTACTTATTGCTTCTACATTGTACGTCGGTATCCATAACCAATGAAAAGCGAGCAGGTTACATGGTTCTGCAGCAGTAACTGTTGCTACAAACACTTGGAGTATACATCATCGTAAACAACAACTACTAGTAGCAGAAGCTCAACCTGCTGATGATGGAAGTTAACTTCCGAAATGCCTCCAGTTGATTTTATATACACCATTTTAACGAACTTGAGGACGACGGCACCTGCCAACAGGTACATTTTAATTTTTAACTTTTATCTTATGACTATTTACCTCAACGGAATTTGATATGCATTTTATTAGTACTGGCAGTAATAATAATAATAATAATAATAATAATAATAATAATAATAATAATAATAATAGCTTTATTTTACCTGGCAGAGTTAAGGCCTTAAGGCCTTGTCTACCACTCAACCAGGTAAGTGTACTCTTTACTCCGATGTTACATTTAATTTGAATATATGTTTATTTATTTATTTTTGGTTATGATGATTTTTGGTGTCTGCTAGAAAGGATCGGTGAAAACCTGCTTAAATGTTTTATAAAATAATATCAATATATTAATTGCTTCGCAATTCGTTGAAAAGTAAAAGTTGTAATAAACAAATTTAATCGGAAACCTCTAATTTTATAAAAATTGAATTCAAAATAAGACATTTCTTCAGCAAAATACAGATGACGAAGCTCCCAAAAATTAAGAATGAAGTTATTATTTGCTGTGAACTATAGTATATTTGTACTGTAAACTGTGTGTATGTGAACGCCAGACAAGGTTTGTGTCTGTATATTTGAGATAACCAAAAATTTACGACCTAGAGGCTAGAGATCGTTTTAAAAAAGACGTACCTCGGCGAAAGGGTAGAAAACCGCTAATAAAAATCTGAGAAGGAAACGTTAAAAGAGATAAAAAGTTAGACACGCATATAGAAACAAGAATGTGTGCTGTACAGAGATACGTAGCGGTTAATGTTACAACTAAAATTGCAGCTGAATTTAAAACGCTACACTTATAATTCCACTGGTTTTTTAACTGCAAAAAGTTTAATGTATTTATAATTCGCACTTCCAACTATAACACAAAAAAAGAAAACAATTAGGACCACATATTTATAAAACAAATATTCGTGATTTTTGCATTCAATCACTACTTACTAAGTCACTAACTCACTGGCGCTACCGAAACCCTAGATTCATCACCGCGTCCCACACAACCTTATCATGAGCTAATGATTTTCAATCATCCCCTGTATAATCTACTACCCTCAAATCATGGTTAATGGTTAATGTTATTCTTCCACCTCATTCTTGGTCTACCAACTGGGCCTTTCCTTCTGGTTTTCCTTAAATAAGCTCCCATGTCCCTCTTTCATTCTCCATTCGTGCCACATGTCCTAGCATCGCATTCTATGAGATTAACTCTTATTTTTATATTCGGTTTTCGATAAAGATCATGTAGCTCACTGTTATGTGGTCTTCTCCATTCGCCTATCTGTTAATCTCTCTTTTGGTCCAAAAATTTTCGAAAAAAATTATCCTCAAATACTCGTAATCCTTTCTCCTCGATTAAAAATAAAGTATTCCTTAACTACCGAAGAATAAATACTTAAATACGATCGCATATTTGGACACTATAATCCCTAATTCAAGAAGATGTATGCACTGATAATACAAATACCGAAACTGATACCTAAAATTATGATTATATATATACTTTATATAAACTAACAGAGTTAAGGCCACAAGGCCTTTTCTTCCACTCAATCACTAGAAAAAATATTAGATAGGTTTGCATGAAACTTGCATCAGAACACAATGCAGAATAAGTAATAATAATGATAATAATAATAATAATAATAATAATAATAATAATAATAATAATAATAATAATAATAATAATAATAATAATAATAATAATAATAATCTCCTCTAGTATTTAATTTTATACTAGAGCATGCCATTAAATCTTTAGAGAATGAGGAAGGCTTACAACTCAATGGTATTAATAAGCTGTTAGTTTATGCTGATGATGTAGTATTTATTGGCCGATAGCGAGGAGATACTAAAGGGGAACACGCACACACTATTGAGTGACACTAAGAAATTAGGACTGGAAGTAAATATCAATAAAACTAAATATATGGTCACACGTAGAAATTCATTATATAATGGAAATGGGCAGCTAATGACAAATGAGGGAAATTTTGAGGAAGTGGCTGAATTCAATATCTAGGAACAATAATCACAAATAGGAATGAGATGCACAAAGAAATTAAACATAGGCTCAATTCTGGAAATGCGTGCTATTATGCATTGCAGAGACTCTTGATGCCCCAACTCCTTTCAAAAAACGTTAAACTGAAAATATATAAAACTATTATTCTACCAGTTATATTATATGGGTGCGAAACATGGACTCTTACTTTAAGGGAGGAAAGGAGGTTACAAGTATTTGAGAATAAAGTACTTAGGACAATTTTTGGACCAAAGAGAGATGAACAGACAGGTGAATGGAGAAGACTACTTAATAATGAACTACATGGATTTTATAGGAAGCCAGATATAATATGAACAGTTAAGTCTCGTAGACTGCGATGGGCAGGACATGTTGCACGTATGGGGAATGAAAGACGTGCATGGAAGCTTCTTGTAGGAAAGCCAGAGGGAAAACGCCCAGTTGGTAGACCAAGAATGAGGTGGGAAAATAACATTAACTATGATTTGAGGGAAGTAGATTATACAGGGAATGATTGGAAAGCATTAGCTCAGGATAGGGATGTATGGAGAGCTTATGTCCGCGCGGTCATGAACCTACGGATTCGATAGTGCCAGTGAGTAAGTACGTAAGTAAGTAAGTAAGTAATAATTAAACAGACTTAGTTATATAAATTAAAGTGTAAATAAAATTAATCAAATTAATATCGTTATTATCGCCTGACTATGATACTTGTCCGTTTATATGAAAGCGGGTGCCGCGCAACAATGCTTAACATTTGGAATAATTATAGTGGCGGTAGTCGGAATCTTTGTATTTAATTATATAGCAGCTGCGGGGAAACAAAGCAAGCCGCTGGACAACCATCATAGTGAGGCGATAATATCTTCTGTAAGACCAAATTAATAGATATGAATTTATTTTAAAAGGAGCTATAATTAATGTATCAATTGGTAGTAATGACAAGGAGTGATGTGATGTCCTATGTTGCGGTGTTGAACTCAAATATAAAATGTTGTTGTACATGAAATTTCCATTGTAATATTTAATATATTTTTAATTATTTATACCTCGTATCCATCCATAGTAATTCTGCCCGAAGGAAGATCCTTCACTGCAATCATAACATTTTTAAGCTATGCTTGCAGCTTTACTAGGGAATTGTAGGTGTGGTAGCTTCCCGTTGCTTTCCACACCGGTGAAGGATGATGATTATGGCCATGTGATTTCGGGGACCAATTGGGCCTTAACGTTTTCCTGACATTTATCAACATTTATCACCTAGAAAAACTGCCCCGACCGGGGATCGAACCCGGCAGCACGCTACCTCGAGATCACATACTTATACTTCGTATAACGTATATATAATCTATATTGTCAAGTATGTACTTTTAATTTTTGCTGGTTGAGTGGAAGGAAGCCTTAAGGCCTTAACTCTGCCAGAATAAGTAAAACATTATTATTATTGTTTATTATTATTATTATTATTATTATTATTATTATTATTATTATTATTATTATTATTATTATTATTAATATTATCGGCCGCGGTGGACTAGTGGTTATGTTTCTTGCCTCTTGTCCCGAGGGTCGGGGGTTCAAACCCGGCCGGGGTCGATGGATTCTTTAGGACGGAATAATCCAAGGGGAAAGTCCTCCGGGTGGGACTTTAAGCCGTGGGTCCCGAGTCTGAAGATTTTCAGGCTCGTAAAAAATCCTTAAGCCTGAATGAAAATGCCTCTAAGAAAAGTTTACCGAATTTTCCCGTCCAAGTACTACCTTGGTTTCCTAGATGTCAGTATGAGGCGGAACGCTGACCACATACCACTCAAATGACATCTATACGAAAACAAGTGTAACTAAATTAGAATGGTTCAAATTCTTTCCTGCAGGGGAAGAGCGCGTAAATCTCTGTAAATGGAAAACATAGGCTTACAATAAAATACAATTATTATTATTATTATTATTATTATTATTATTATTATTATTATTTATATTCTGATATCGTGTTTTGTTTCGTTAAAATATAAAATCTAGGTTTCGTTGCCTACTAACTATGAACTAAAGTGTCACTGATTATTATAATAGTGGATAAATAATGTTAAATAATCGAATAAATCTATCTTATTGGATATATTGTCGATTTTAGGCTTGATAACACTTGTCAACGTGATTTTTGTCTCATGAGTACCAATAGTTGTACTTAATACAGTTTGTTATCTTGTTTTCAAATATGTATTCGGAATTTCTCCATCACCCACATTTTTTATTTGAATTACATTTAATGGATTTAAGTAATTATTTTTTTAATAAACGTTTTATCGTCTATTTGTCCATTGTAAAATAAAACCAAATGAGCTAACTCAGGAGATTTCAGCTATGGAAAAGAGATATCAAGACAAATGGAATCCTAATATGTTGGCCGAATATTGTTGGACCATCAAGATGGATGCTCCACAGGCGAAATATAGCAGAAAATCGTCATTTCTTACTTTCTAGGTGAGTGCGAATGTTCGAATATTGTGTAGTTACGAATGTAGAAAATAGTAAAGTGTTTGAAATTATAAATGTCTGTCTCTCGGAAACCTTGTGTGATGGAGAAAAACCGATATCATGTTCGAATTCAGGAGAAAAATACTATCAGAATCACATATTTTTCTTTCTGAGACAAAAAAAAGGAGTATTTTTTGTTGCTCAGTGTAATGCAATGGATAATAAAATGCATGAACATATTTATGTTAGCAGCATTATGAAATAATTAATTAATAAATTGTATTAGCCTCAGTATATCAGTAAAATCGATTCTGTCACATACAATGTTATATTAAATACGTGCGAAATAATTAATCAAATCGTATTGACGTACATAGAGATGAAATAACATAACTATAAGTCATATTTGAAGAGAAAAATGATACGCTCAGACCGGGACTTGAACCCGGGACCCTTGGTTCTCTACACCAAGTGCTCTACCAACTGAGCTACCTGAGCAAGTACCGATCTAAACGCAAATCCTTCTCTATATACATTGTAATTCCCATCCACCAAATGCTGTGAAGCCATGCTTCTATCTTGCAAATGGCGGCTCCTTTATTAAGAAGACATATTTGGGAATTATACATTACAGCCAGTACGGCTTTTTCCAAGTTTTTATTATTGATTTCGTACATCTCAATGATGGATAAATCATATTTGAAGAGAAAAATTATACGCTCAGACCGGGACTTGAACAGGTAGCTCAGTTGGTAGAGCACTTGGTCTAGAGAACCAAGGGTCCCGGGTTCAAGTCCCGGTCTGAGCGTATAATTTTTCTCTTCAAATATGATTTATCCATCATTGAGATGTACGAAATCAATAATAATAACTATAAGTATTTAAAACGAACTGATATTGTCCAAGAAGCGATGGACGAAATGAAAACAGCATTTTAGGGAATATGATTTGATGTGAAGTTATATTACTGCAAGTGTTGGTAAGTTTGCAGTTACATTGTAAGCAGCAAACTTAGTTGTCTGGAGTTACTCACATGAAATGAGTTAACTTAGATAGTTAACATGAGTTAGTGTAAATGTAACTGCAGCGATAACACAATAATACAAGTTATCTGCTTCAATTTTACCATACAACATTACTCATTATCGTTCCAACTAATATAGGCAACGTCTAACTAAATTTCAAATAACCAACCAAGCGATAACAAAACTGAACAATTCCCTTGAAATAATAAATTACCTGGATACTACCAATTTGTGTGAATATATAGTTTTATTTTTCTCAATGGTGCGGCAGGCCTAGAAGGCCAGTAATAAAT
Source organism: Diploptera punctata (assembly GCA_030220185.1). Lineage (NCBI taxonomy): Eukaryota > Metazoa > Arthropoda > Insecta > Blattodea > Blaberidae > Diploptera > Diploptera punctata. The sequence continues at coordinate 1,113,717 of JASPKZ010007225.1, read as the reverse complement.
CTGGGTACAAAATTGTAATTAAAAATCTTAATTGTTCCCCTACCTGGAATGAACCCATGACCACATGCATCTTTCGCCAATCTAATCTAAAATTTAGCATTTGGCGACCTTAAAATATTCGTTGGTTACACTTAGAACCAGTTCACGACAAGTTACTACAAATATAAACATTTCAATGTACAGCTATACATATCTCATATAGACAGCAGTTCCCAGAGGAAGAAAATTGAATGTCGCGCGCGCCCAATAATTATCTTGAAGTCAAGATATTGTTGAATTAATTTAGCTCATATTTAATAAGATATGCTCAATATAATTATTCAGTTAAACATATCAATCCACCCTTTACCGATATCAGACTTAATTAAACAAACGATTATAGTGAATTATTAAAATACATCACTACAAATAGAGCCTACATTATATTTAAAGGCCTACCAAATCAAATGTATGTAATAGCTAACACAACTCTTCGTTGAATAGATTTAAATTGCTCTTTATTTTCCATGAATAAAATGCGTCACAGTTATTCTTGTATCTAACTTCAGATGTACTTGGGATCAGTTTCCCATCTGCTTCTCTCCACTTATTTAGAATAATTTGCAAAATGTCGTAATCATCATTCAAAGCTCCTTCCATATTTTATGACATCCTAAATGACTGTCTTGAAGTGAGCATCATAATAGTAAGCTACACCTGTTATATTATTTACATCAAGTTATTAATTTAATTAAAAGTAAGAAATACAAACAGATACAATCAAAACAAATACTGGATTACGACAACGATGTAGTTTATCATCCACTTTGTTTAATATATATATATATATATATATATATATATATATATATAGACGATATTTTAAATAAATGGAAAGTTTTAGTGAATCCAGGAATAAGAATGGATATTAAAGTGCGCATAAATAATCTTCTATTTGCTGACGATGTAATCATAATACAGAAAAATGAAGACGACTTACAGAAATCTATGCATGTATTAAATGAAATATGTAAATTATATGATCTAAAGATTTCTGTAAGGAAAACGAAGACCATGGCTTTTAGAGGAAGAGATCCAGTGAGAGCCAAGATTATTTTAGAAAATCAAAGTACTTATAGAACAGGTGTCTTGTTTCAAATATTTGGGCTGTGATGTTGGCTAAAATGTGGAACGAGATATTGACTCCAAAATAAATATATTTCAGACGGTGTGGAACAATATAGAGAACATTCAAAAATAAAATTAGAAAAGAAACAAAGATAAAGATGTACAATGTTATGGCGGTTCCCACAATATTGTATGGATGTGAAACTTGGGTTCCAATGAAAAAAACAGAAGGATAGAATACAGACGGCGGAGATGAGGTTCCTAAGACAAGTAAAAGGATGTACAAGACTTGATAGAATAACAAATGAGGATATAAGAGAAGAATTGAAAGTACAACCTTTATTGGATAAGGTCACGAATTACAGACAGAAATGGATTAATCATATGGATGGAATGAATAAGGAGAGATACCCATTGTTAGCAATAAATTATCAAGCAAGAGGAAGACGTGATGTTGGAAGACTAGAAGACATTGGGCTGATGCATTATGAAGTCGGAACGGGCAATTGCCTAATCCCTGGAGTGATGATGATGATGATGAAGTAAGAAATGCAGTATTGTATGAAATAAAATACTGTACGATACAAGAATGAGAGAATGTTACATATTGGTCAAAGAAGTATGCCCTTGTGTACTGATTCGGGTATAAACATTTCAACTCATACGTGAAACATACTTTTTCAAGCTTTCATAGCTATATACTACTTACGTTTAAATCTATATACTGCTGAAAAAATTGAGATATTTGCGGAGGCGTACCAACTTCACTCACCTGAAAATAAAAAAGGTCATTACTTTTTGAAATATTATACATTTAAGATCCACCGCTGTGGTCTCGAGGTAGCGTGCTGCCTTGTCACGCAGCGGGCCAGGGTTCGATCCCCGGTCGGGGCAGTTTTTCTGGGTGAGGTTTTACCTCACCTATAAGACAAATGTCAGGAAAACTTTAAGGCCCAAACGGCCCCCGAAATCATATGGCCATCGTCATCATCACCACCATTATTATCATTATCATCATCATCATCCTTCACCGGTGTGGAAAGCAACGGGAAGCTATCACACCTACAATTCCCTAGTAAAGCTGCAAGCATAGCATGAAAATGCTATGATTGCAGTGAAGGACCTGCCTTCGGGCAGAATTACTATGGATGCTTTTAATATAGACCCTAAATGTAATTTATTGTAGCGCATATTAAATTTTTAACAATAACATTAACTGAATATAAATGTAAATTCAAATTGTTTTTGGACTCTTACTAATATGACAGCTTATTTTTCAATAGCATAAGACAGACTAACTGCTAAGTACTTTGAGTATCCAATGTTTTAAACTTTAAACTATTGTGTAATTAGACAATTTCTCAGTTGCTATATCTTTGCTTCCCATATTACGGAATCTTCCACTATTATAATTCCTAAAGAGTATCCATTAGAGCTAGACTCTGGATCTACCTACGATAATAACACTGGTCAACATGGTTTTTGTCTCATGAGTACCAATAGTTGTACTTCATGCTGTTTTTTTATCGTGTTTTCAAATATGTATTCGGAATTTCTGTATCACCCACAGTTTTGTTTTTATTTCAATTTCAATTAATGGATTTAAATAATTAGTTTTTTTTATAAACGTATTTTCGTCCATTTGCCCATTGTAAAATAAAACCAAATGAGCTAACTCGAATGGTTTCAGCTATAGAAAAGATATATCAAGACAAATGGAATCCTAATATACTGGCCGATTATTGTCGGACCATCAAGATGGATCCTCCACAGGCGAAATATAGCAGAAAATCCTCATTTCTTATTTTCTAGGTGAGTCTGAATGTTCGAATATCGTGTAGTTACGAATGTGGAATATATTAAAGTGTTTGAAATTATAAATGCCTATCTCTCGGAAATCTTTCGTGATGGAGAAAAACCGATATCATATTTGAATTCAAGAGAATAAATATCATCAGAATCACATATTTTTCTTTCTGAGACAAAAAAAAAAGTTTATTTTTTTGTTGCTCAGTGTAACTGGTCTCTCTGCAGTTTATTGATGATTTCCATTATATCGGTTTCTCTGTTGTATTAATTTGATTTATCTTAATTTCAGTTTAATTTTTATAAATTTATTTATATTTTAACCTGGTGAATATAAAGTCACGTGCTGTTCTCTTCCATCCTGTCATGGTTAACATAGTCGTATGATACATTACAATACAACTACCACAATAATATTAAAATATCCATCCATCCATCCATCCTGCCCGAAGGCAGGTCTTTCACTGCAATCATAGCATTTTCATGCTATGCTTTGCAGCTTTACTAGGGAATTATAGGTGTGGTAGCTTCCCGTTGCTTTCCACACCGAAGAAGGATGATGATGATAAGATGAATATGAATGATGATGATTGCGATGGCCATATGATTTCGGGGACCGTATGGGCCTTAAAGTTTTCCTGACATTTGTCTTACAGGTGAGGAAAAACCCCGATGAAAACCTCACCCAGAAAAACTGTCCCGAGCGGGGATCGAACCCGGGCCCGCTGCGTGACAAGGCATCACGCTACCTCCGAGACCACAGCGATGGACTTATTAAAATATGAGATACTAAATTAAAATTTGGTCAAATAGACGATATTAAGAGTAACGGCTACTGTTATTGATAATTAAAAACAACACTTATTATACAAAATAAACAAAACAAGATAATTTTACGGAAGACAATTCTTCTTCTTCTTCTTCTTCTTCTTCAGCTTTCCCCCACTTATAGTTTTGCCGTCATCAGTTTCCATTTATTTCCATCATTCCAATCTCCTTCTTCCAAATTTCTATCATCCATTATAGTTCTGACATAAGTTTTCCATTTCCAACTTCGACTGCCATGTTTATTTCTTCCAGGGAGAGACCATTGGTATATATCTTTTAGCCATCTTTCATTTTCCATTTTTTTTACATGATCATACCATTTAGGAGTTTGATTTTCAATCCTCTTAACAACAAATGTGGTGACATTCATTTCTTTCTAAAGGAATTCATATCTAATTTTATCCTGTCTTGTTTTATGAAGGCTTCTTCCAAGATAATCAAATTCAACTGTTCTAATTTTATTCTTTTGTAATTCAGTCAAATACAAAGTTTCACTTCCATATGCCAAAATATTCTGTATTATGCTCTTATACATTTTCATTGTCTTAGTTGCATTTTTTGCCATTGCAATTTTAGTTTGAACATCTCTTTGACATGTACCTAAACATGTAATTATTGAGCCAATATATTTAAACATTTCATATTTTTTTATCTTCCATGTTTTGAGTATGAAGTCATCCACATCCTTTCCCAAACAAATATATTCTGTTTTTTTTTGAAAATTTTTATTCAGTACCCATTTTGTATATTCTTCCATTAGTTTATTTATCATATATTTCATATCATCTTCATCCCCTGCAAAAATTACTTGATCATCTGCAAACAACAATGAATGTAGTATTTTTCCTCCTATAGGAATACCCATTCCAGAACACTTTTTATACCATCAATTAAGAGCCTGGTCTAGATAAATGTTAAAAAGAACTGGCGATAAACTGCAACCATGCTTCAGGTCTTTATTCGCTGTGAAATCCTCTGTTAATTTATTCTGTATTTTTACTTTAGCTTTTGTATTACTATAGATCCTCCTAACAATATTATTCAATTTATCAAGTATATTCATATTCCTCATTCTAGACAATTCATATCAATATAAATAAAAAACCATTAAAAGGAAAAGTAAATTTATATGCACTCAAAATTATTTTATTTTTCTTTATTACACTTTTTGTTCTGTAGGCCTTGTCCATATATTTATCACTGCTCGAGTGAAAATAATTAACCTCATAGTCTTAACTCCGCCAGTTTAAATACACAAGTAAATAAATAATATAGCTACTGTTTGATAAGTAATATTAATTTTATTCTGACAAGAAACTAAATTAATCCTTTAAAGTAGATATTATCAGATTCAATGGTGTTGAGCCACCTTCCAATGGGGTCTAACATCCTGCGACAGTACCAGTCTCTAGTTGCTGCTGAGACGAATTCGTTGAGACCCACTTACATAGTTTCAATGTTTTCGAAATTTCAGGAGCGAAATTGGCCATGGATGGAAACAGAAGGTAACCTGAAGACGCAATATATACTGACTATATACTGACTGGGGTAGCTGTTCGATTCAACTTAATTCCTGAATATTTGTCGTGATTGTTCATGCACTGAGAGGTCCGGTCGGATTTGAACCAGTGATCCTCAATATTATCGTTCCAGATATTGAATAAAAAAATTGGCATAGATTGCACGTACGTATGGAATAAACTATCAGTGAATCAGCTTTTAAAAATTCTACCAGACACACGATATTGCATTAAAAATATACATTAATTATGAGACAACCTGATAAAAATAATAAATATCAATATTATTACTATTATCATCATCATCATCATCATCATCATCATCATCATGAACAAATTCGTTTTAGGCCATGTGGCCTGTACGGTAAACCTAGCGAAGATGACCTTGATCTTTCCACCGATGTTTTGCTCTTCTTTGGTCCCTATGTCCAGTTGGGGTATATTGGAATGCCAATTTTGGAAGTATACTTCTTGCCATTCTCCTCAGATGATTTTTCCATTCTTGTTGGTATCTTCGTATATCTTCATTTAAACTTGTTACTCCAAGTTTTCTTCTGATAATAGTGTTCCTTTGGTGATCCAGTCTATTAACTCCTAACAATGATCGTAAGAAGCGCATTTGGCTTACTTGAAGTTTATTATTAATATTGTTTAATAAAATAGTGGAGTACAATGATATACGGTGCAGAAACATGGGAATACAAATCTATTAACAATAAGTAGAAATTACCTTCGTCGAAAGATAAAAGGATTTTTTTTGAGAGAGCGCTCTGCTGAAATTTCGGAAGAGATAAAATAAACATTGTAATTAAACAAAAGATGAATACAAAAATTTCAATTGTCGATTTCACACAAAATGGTATGGTAATGTAAAATAATGACAGAAAACAACTAAAATGGTGTCGCTTGGAACACGAAAATGAGGATGGCCAAAAATAACGTGGATTCATAGTGTTCTGAGCAGCATAATGGGAAAAAGGATTGGAATGACAAAGAGAAGTGGAGGAGAATGACAGATCATTAATTGGGCGCAGGGAGATTTTGTGGAACATCGTGACACCTGATAAATAAATAAAATTATTATTATTATTATTATTATTATTATTATTATTATTATTATTATTATTATTATTATTATTATTTCCGTCCGGCTATAAATCTTTAGGCTTTTTAGCATTGAATATTGGTTATTCAATAGTCGATTATATACGGTATAAGCAATTAAATTGGTATGGGCACGTACGATGAATGCAAGAAGAAAGATTACCCAGGAAAACATTGGAATGGTGTCCACCTGGAAGAAGGAGGAGAGAAAGACCTCGAAACTCGTGGATTCAGGAAATAAGAACTGGAATGAGAACAAGAGGACTGGAGGACATGGATTGGATGGAGAGAGACGAGTGGAGAAGAAAAATAAAACTTTAGACACAGAAAGATGTGTAAACATTAAAATTCTGTATATAAATAAATAAATAAATAAATAAGTAAATAAATAATAATAATAATAATAATAATAAGAATAATAATATATTATTATTATTATTATTATTATTATTATTATTATTATTATTATTATTATTATTAGTCCCGCGCCGTAGCCGAGTGGTTAAGGCAGCAAGCCTTGGCGCAGAGCTACGGGACGTGCGCTGGTTCGAGTCTCCATGGGGGAAGAAATTTTCTCATGGTATTTCGGCCAGTATGGGACCGGTGCCCACCCAGCATCGTGATGCATTTGGGTAGCTACAATAAGTAGCGGCTCCAGGTTGAGAAAACCAGCTATAACGGCTGGGGGACTCGACATGCTGACCATATGTCACCCCTACACTGGCAGATTATCATCTACCTCTGTGATTGACACATGTGAATGTGAGGCCAGCAGCCGACTGGTAGGCTAAGGGCCTGTCGCGCCAGGAGTTTATTATTATTATTATTATTATTATTATTATTATTATTATTACTATTATTATTATTATTATTATTATTGCCGTGAAAACTATTTCGAGAATGCTGTACAAAACTATTTATTTTACAATTTGGCATATCATTATAATTGTCATGAAACTACAAAGAAAGTTTTTTTTATATACGCTATTCAAATGAGAGATACATGCACAACAAAATAAGGAAAAATAATTTCATAAGATGGTATAATTTTCATTAATTCACTATTTTCTACAAGCTTCATCCCATACTAGAATTAACATATAAAGTGCAAGGTTTCAATAAAATACTTGGAACCCCTTATTTCTTAATTTATTCAAATTAATAGTAATAGCGATAATAATTGGACTAACTATAATGATGATAAGAGTGACAGCAATCACAGCTATTTTAATTTTTACTTCAAACTCAATAACTACAGTAGAAATAGTAACCACAGACATTTTGACTGTGATAGCAATCTATTACCTCAATAAGTAAGAATGTTTATAATCTGCCATAACAAACGCAGACTTCTCTTTGGTGTAACATATTATAGTTACATAAACGACGCGACGTACGATGGAAGTTACAGTAATGTGTTCCTTTTACTTTGCTTACATTCGCCATTACCTATTTTTTCTAGAGGAATCAGCCCCATGGGATGGTGGTCAGAGTTTCTGACTACAGTTTATGAAGTTACGGGTTCGATTCCCGTCCAATTCAGAGGATTTTTTCCTGCGTTTCCTATGATCAGGAATTTATGTCAAGTTTAGGTTGAGGATTCTCCTGGAGCATCGTTATCATTTGTCATCCATCATATCGTCGGGATAACGCAATTCCGCCTTTCAGGTGCCCCAACCTAAGAAATAGATAACAATTCTGCCTATGCCAGGGGAGAAAGCCAGAAATGCCATAAAAGACAACCTGGTGGCATTGGACAAAAAACAAAAATTCTAGAGATCAAAGTTGTTTATACTGTGTCCAAAATCGTTATAATTTTATCAAACACAGAATAACTAACTAACTCACTGGCACTATCGAAACCGTAGGTTCATGGCCATGCGGACATAAGCTCTCCACACATCCCTATCCTCAGCTAATGTTTTCCAATCATCTCCTGTATAATATACTTCCCTCAAATCACGATTAATGTTATTCTCTTACCTCATCCTTGGTCAACAATTGAACGTTTTCTTTCATAACATAAAATACTTTAAAACCCCTTGGGAATTACGTTAATTTTTAACTCAGGTTTTTTTTATAATAAACATGATATTCGCACTTTACGAGAACACATAAAATAAAAAGCAGAGATGCGGAAGAGGAAAACAACATTTGAAAGAAATTCCTAGTTTTATGAGAACATACTGTGTATAGAAAGATAAAAAAAAGGCAGAGGTGAGACTATGGAGAGACTTAAATGATATACGGAAGTAAAATAAATGATGTGGCATGTAGAGACTGGAGGAAGGAAGTGAAGCAAAGTACAGCAAAGTTGAACAGGATTGCAAAAGAAGGTGATATATCATTTTATTTGTGAGCAGGAATAAAATCTCCTGACAGCGATACAAAACCACAAACACACGTGTACATGACTGATGTGCGCCTGTTTCCACGTGTAAAAGCTAACACAATGCAACCAATACAGTATCTCCTTCCTTTTATGCAACCATTCACTTCTAAGAAAATCATATTGCCATAGCACAGGGTCACCTATAAGTTGTGAGACTGTTTTCAAAATCACAAAGAAAAGTTGAAAACATATGGATACATATGAAAACAGTGCGTACTAACTTAAATTTCAAAACTACAAGAAAAGGGAAAACACGTGAATACAATATAAATAAAATACTTATTAAATTGAAATGGATAAAATCCATAAGTGAAGCGAATGAAAATAACAAATAGTGATTAGATGCCTGTTGCGTCATGGATTTCAACCGAATATTCCACGTTAGTTAACCGTAATATTAATTTAAAATTACAAACATTTCCGGGGACACAATAATGGGATCCAAGACATATGTAGTTCTCATATATTGCAAACAATCTCGTCTATAGCAACCAACCATATTCAATTTCTAGAAACGTTACTACTGAAAATAAAAACAAAATAATTTGACTGTTACAATGCCTACAAATGTTCTTTTCGTCCTTTGTTTTCCGATCTAATGACGTTAATGTAGCCCATTTTTAATTTACGCACCGCTTCTGCAGACCACTTTACACACATATATATATATATTTAAACTGGTGTTAACACTGGGAACAACGTTAATTGGTGTTGTTTGTATCTGGGCTTTCGTATTAATTTCTTTAAATGTAGGTACATGGTATATGAAATTCATAATACAGATAAAATATCCTTCAAAAACAAACTAAAGAATTATTTAGTAACAAACTAACTAATACACCTCACTGATGGAATTATTTTAACAATTAATAAATTTAATTATTTATGAAAATAATATTCTTCTTCTTCTTCTTCCTTCCAAGTATTAGGCCAAGGCCTGTTACGATCCTATAGAAAATTTTCCCTCCAGCGTTTTGATCCTTCCGGGAAATTCTCGTATAAGACTTGAAAGCATAATAATAGTCCCTTCGATTGGTTGCTGGCCAAAGGAAGGCAAGACCAGTGATGGGGCTGTCATCTTATAGCCTCTGGTCAGGCTTTCTGGAGAAGAAAAAAAATAAGGAAAGAAGAAATGGGAAGAAAGGAAAGACTTCCTAGCCCTCGGATGCCCTAAGAGCGTCGGAGTCGAAAAAAACAAGAGTTAACCAAGAGAGATTAGATAGTAAAGTTAAAAGAGTGCAAAACACAAGTAAGTGGAAGAAATGTTTTGCTCAGCTTGGGCACCTTGTGGTCGCCATCCACATATCCCCTAGATGAGGACCCCTGAGGGATGTTAAAATTAACAAATATTTTCATTTGTTTAAATATTGTATAACCGTAAAATTAGTTTTCTATATCTCATTATTTTCTTTTGTTTTTTTATATAGGCCCCTGCATTAGACAGGGACGGTCTACCAACAATTTAATTTATCTTGCTAGAATACATATTATTATTAGTCTTAATCTTAACTATCATTAACTGATTGTATTATAGATCATGGGGCACGCCGTAGCGTAGTGGTTAAGGCACTGCGCTACAAGCCGGAAAGTCGAGGGTTCGAGTCCCGGTGAGGTCAGGGTTTCTAAACTGACTCAAACCTTCTGGCGGCACTATGGCCCTGGGGTCGATTGAGCCTCTAACGGAAATGAGTACCTGACGCTTGTTCTGGGGTAAAGATGGCCGTCACGCAAACCGGCTGACATCATGTTCCGATTGTCCAGAAAATTGGGAGTCCTAACCTCTTACTACCCCAAGGGCCTCCTGAGGCCTGTAGTGGGATACCTTTACCTTTTATTATAGATCATAATATAATAGATATTATCTTATTGGTCAAATCTTCATTTAGTATTTAATATCAAATAGGGATTAGGCTGACATAAATAATTAGATAGAGGTAAATAAAATGATAAGATATAACAGAGTGAAATAAGAGAACGAGAAAAAGGCAAGTATGAGATAAAGAGTGAGATTAACAAAATTAAAATGGTAATGACATATTATTTAAGGGAGAAATAGAGATTAAAAGAAAAGAAGAGAAGATGAAACACAATTAAGAATAGATAAATATATAGATTGAATGAACATAGTGATGAAAGAGAGAGAACAGAAGAAATAAAGCGTGAATAGGGGCGAGGGAGAGAGAGAGGGGGTATTTTAAAACTATTGGAACAAAATTTGAAGTCGATCCATTAGTAGACGGTGCGCTATTCAATATTGTAGATCAGAAAAGTAGGGTAGATGGCACACTCATTTTTTTCAAATTCTTAATATTTTCCTCTGCCATACTACTTTTGAAAGTAAACATCAGGAAGCGAAAATTAAAAATAACCATATCATAAAATATTTCATTCACAGTATTCTGCCCAAGAGCAGGTCATTCACCGCAAACTCAACATTATCCACTCTTTCCTTAACTCAGTCTTCCTTTTTGTATATGCATACAAATCATTTATTTTAATATTGTCTATCATCTGTTGTATTTTTCTGCTTCAAACTTTTTTTCCATTGACCATTCTCTCTAGGGTATCCATCAGCAGGCAGTTTCTTCTTGGCCAGTGGCCAATCCAACTTCTTTTCCTCTTCTTTATGAGTTCCAGCATTGTTCTTCCATCGCCCACTCTGTATAGCACATCTCTACTTTTAATTTTGTCTGTCCACTTTATACAATCCAATCCTCCTCCATATCCACAACACAAAAGCTTCCAGTCGCTTTTCCTCATTCCGTCGTAATGTCCAAGTCTCAGCACCATACAATGCTACACTTCAAAAAAGCACTTGATTAGCTTATTCCGTAATTCCTTTCCCAATGGTCCGCAGAAAATGCTTCTCTTCTTGTTAAAAGCATATTTTGCCATTGCTATCCTTTGCTTTACATCTTCATTAATCTAAAATACACTAACGCCACGTGTTGGGTATTTATTTTAGAATATGTTTCTCCAGACCTTTCTTTCATTATCAGCTCACTCAGTCAGAGTTAGCTGAAGATGGGAGAAAGATCTCAAGAAACTCGTTCAAAGATAATATATATATATATATATATATATATATATATATATATATATATATATAATGCTATTTTAGTTTAATTCATGAATCAATTTTATAGTTTACTCTACTGTTATGTTCCTCAATTTTATTGGATCAAATGACTCTTTTTAAAATTTTAAAAAAATATTTATGTACAATTTCACTCGACGGTAGTATAAATAATTGTAAGTAAATCTGAGACATTTAGTCCTACATAATTAAAATAAATAATAAATATCCTCAACTCGTGTCCAACTAGGGTTCGGGACGAGGGATGAGATGAGCCCCTATATATAGAGGTCTGTGAATGACAAAGGGTGCCGGCCGACCACGCCTGACTCACCATCACAGTGACAGATGAATGTCATGAAACGAAATAGATGAGATGAGTATGGAGAAATGGTGGAATGAAATTGTGGCAGGGGAAAACCCCGAGAAAACCCTGCCGAAACTCCGTTTTGTCCACCATGATGCTACGTACATAAGATATATTTAAAAAAATAAAAATTTAAAATTGTAAATACTGAAGATAAAGCCATAACACAATTACAAAAGTAACAAAATTAAAATAATCAGTTTTATAAACTAAGTATAATATATAAATGTACAATTTTTCTTACAAATTAAGAATGTAGAAATAGGATGTGATAGAAATGCGAGGAGACATTCTTGGGTCTGTAGGGAATCTATCATTACTGCTAAAATGCCACGTGCTTCCAATTTGCGAGCAGGCAAGAAACCTGAGAACATGGAATTTTTTAATTAAACTTGAGAAAAATTGAAAAATCTTTAAACTTCTTATGTCATCGTTTATAATAACTGCGTTAGGATTATGAAATGATGCAAGCCTGGAATTTAAAAATGATAAAGTTACAGTTGCTTGAGCGTAATAATAATAATCAGTTGTAAAGTATGAATTACATACAATAACTGCTTTCTTTTTGTCACTTTTAAATGCCAGTCTCTTAATGGTTTTAATGACATTAAGAGATTCCGGCCTATGTGGCCATGGTGTTTCTTCCAGACGCATCCCCCTCGACTGTGGAAGTTATCTTCAGTGGCGTGTATTTCTAAGTAGTGTTCCCTCCGACTAGCGAATAGAAATTACTAATAAATAATAGTTAAAAACCAAAACAACACGCTTGATTAGAAAACCGAACTAAAAAATGAAAAACAATTTTAATTTCCAGCACGGTTGGGATAAAATTAAAGTGGTCAACAAAAGAATCATCTCCAACACATCTAGAATAAAACTAGAGTTATCTACAAAAAAAAATAATTTTACCATCAAAAGCGTGGGGTGCTCTATATAAATTAATATATTTGATAATAAACAGATATTGGCAAAAGAAAAGTTTCTAATAAGAAAACGTAAAAACCGTAAAAGCACCCCACGCTTTTGATGGTAAAATTATTTTTTTTGTAGATAACTCTAGTTTTATTCTAGATGTGTTGGAGATGATTTTTTTGTTAACCACTTTAAAAAATTGAAGTGTTGGAAATTAAAATTATTTTTCATTTTTTAGTTCTGCTTCTAATAAAGCGTGTTGTTTTAGTTTTTAAACTATTATTTATTTTTTAGTTTGGGTTTCTAATAAAGCGTGTTGTATTAGTTTTTTTTAAATTATTACATATTTCTTTAATTTTTAGTTTAATTGTGTCATAAACCGGAATCCCATGATAATTTAATTGCTTAATACTCTTCTAAAAAATTCCCGGGCCGGATTTGAGCCAGCGACCTATGGATTACTGAAATTATATACCACTACAGTCCATCGCTCTACCAACTGAGCTCTTACAACGATTGACTAAAACGTCGAGAAGTCCGCAACCTGTTATACCAGTTTTTATTTTTACGATTTTCTGATGATTCTGGCTAGGATTTTAGAAAACAATTATGAAATTATTTTATTGTCATGGGACCTTTACATGTATACAAAGTTTCAAGTCGACCCAATGTTTTTAAGTGGGTGAAAATCGTGTTCAAAGATTCCGTTACATAGATACAGGTCCGTTACATAGACAGATGCAGGTCAAGCTAATACAAAGCTTTTAAAATGGAGTAATGAAACAGTTCTTAAGTGGACAAAGACTCTAGTTACCAAATCTATGAATCTGCAGCAAAATTAAACAAGAGAAAAAATTACCAGTACTTAATTAATAAAACATTTAAGAATTTCTCAACAAATAATATTGGCGTCTTTCATTTAATTTCAGTTTAATTTATATAACTATATGGAGAAAGATGGAACATATAAAATTGACAAAATAAAAAAAATAATTTGTGCTAGACAGAATGGGTGGAGGAAGAACAATGCTGGAGCTCATAAAGAAGAGGAAAATAAATTGGATTGGCCACTGGCAAAGAAGAAACTGCCTGCTGACGGATGCCCTAGAAGGAATGGTCAACGGAAAGAAAGTTAGAGGCAGAAAAATACGTCAGATAACAGGCAATATTAAAATAAATGGTTTGAATGCAGATACAAAAAGGAAGACTGAGTTAAAGAAAGAGTGGAGAATGCTGAATTTGCAGTGAAGAACCTGCTCTTGGGCAAAAACACTATGAATAAATGAACTATTGTTTTAAAATTTAAAGAAATATAAAATAGTACCTGAGATCTCAGTCGTCCTCAATAATCAGCTTTGTAGTTTTTGTAGGTGGCCTTTCGAAAACTTTAGTTTCATCTTCTGCTTTCAGTTTGGTACTGACCGTTGCTGGTAATGATTTTGTACACAGGATTCACGTTACTGAATCCTATGTACAAAATCATTACCAGCAAAAGTCAGTACCAAACTGAAGACAGGAGATGAAACTTAAGTTTTCGAAAGGCCTCCTACAAAACAACATTACTGATTACTGAGAAGGACTGTTTTATATTCCTTAAACTTTTAACATAGTGACCTCAACGGAATTTCATAATGAATTTTAATAATCTAAACTATTATTTATTATTATTTATTCTATGATCTCATGTAATCTTACTCTTTTTTTTTTACTGGCTAAGTGAAAGAGAACGCATTATAGCCTCAAATCTGTTAGTATAAGTAAATAAAATTAGAAGACTTTAACAAACAATTGATATTGGCTCACTTTGGCTCCTAACAGGAAATTTACTATTTAACCCAGTCCTTAAAATTAAATCAATTCTCTTAACCTCTATATTATTAACAGATTTACATTTACCCAAAAATTTACCCATTAACAAAAGTGAATAATGGGATTGTTTGATTAATAATAGAGAAAAGTGTTTTGATATTGAGAAATATATTTAGTACATTATTATTATTACTATTATTACTATTATTATTATTATTATTATTATTATTATTATTATTATTATTATTATTATTATATTATGCATTGTGTAAAAAACGACATTCTTGCCGGACGGAATTACCTACAACGAACTAGCAGTTAGCAATAGAAATGGATTTTTGGAGCGATCGACAAGAATTTAAAAAAGGGATAAGGTCAGAAACCGCACAATAAGGGAATTCATGTAAGTTGAAAAAGAACATATTAGAAAAAATAGAAGAAAAACGTTTCAAATGGTATGGACACCTCATAAGAATGAAAGAAGAAAGAATACCAAAGAAGATCCTTAATAGGAAAGCTAATGGAAGAAGTGGAAGAGGTAGACCTAGAGAACGTTGGATAGATGGAGTGAGCAGAAGTATGGAAGCTAGAGATTTGAGGGAAGAAGATGCTCTAGACAGGAACCTATGGCGATAAATCACTTTGGGTTGAAGAAGAAACACTGTATTGTGAAATATTCCTAACAAAAATTATTATCATTATTATTATTATTATTATTATATTATTATTATTATTATTATTATATTATTATTATTATTATTATTATTATTATTATTATTATTATTTGAGGAAGGAATCCAAATAAAGCAAGTGAAACAAACTAAATATTTGGGAATAATTATGGATAACATTGAAGGTATAGGCAAAGAGAATATAAAACAGAATTGAATTGAGTAGCAAAATAATATCATCGTTAAATTTTATGTGGTGGGATAAGCATATTTGGAAAGACACAAAAAAAAATATTGATAAAACATTGGTGGAATCTGTTACAATGTATGGAAGTGAGGTATAGACAATCAATAAGTATTACAAGAATAGACTAATAGCTCTAGAAATGGATTATTTATGCAGAAGTGCCAGAAAGTCAACATTAGAACATGTCACAAATAAGGAAATTAGAAATATAATGGAATCAGAAGAAAGCATAATTGAAAGAATTCAGGAGAAGGAATTAAAGTGGTTAGGACATGTTTTAAGAATGGAAGATGAGCGATGGCCAAAGCAACTATGTCAATGGCATCCGACCAGAATAAGGAAAAGAGGAAGACCGAAGTTAACATGGAAGGAAAACATGAAGACATTAATGCAAGCAAGAGGACTAAGCATTGAAGATGCCCAAGATCGTAGGCTGTGGAGGTTTGGCATGGGAAGACGGCAGCAGCTGTAAAAACCCGAAGATAGAATGGAATAGATTATTATTATTATTATTTTCATTATTATTATGATTATTATTATGATTATTATTATTATGATTATTATTATGATTATTATTATTATCATTATTATTACCATTATCATTATTATTATCATTATCATTATTATTATCATTATTATTATCATTATTATTATCATTATTATGTTCATTATTATTATCATTATTATTATTTATTATTATTATCATTATTATTATAATCATCATCATCATCATTATTATTGTTAAATTAACGACACAGGAATCATGTATTTACTTCCATTTGAAGGAAGATTTTATGTCGTGGAAAATCTATCGATCCCGGAACCAGAAGTGAACACCATAACCATTAGTCCGGTGGGATTTACCAGAGGAGACGTTACGATGACTCGTGAAGTACGTATGTGAGAGTAGTAACATCTGGTCGGTAGGTGATATTTAAAAAAAAATAGTTGTAAACTTTTTTGTAAGTGCCACAACATGCAACAACTTTGATCATCCATCTCACAGTATATCGCATGTTACAGCCGCAGATTTTTTGCAGCACAACGAGAAAGTAATTAAATGAAGAAGAAAAACTAATCCCAAGATATTTCTTTTTGCAGCAGATGAAAACATTATTATTACAAATTATTATCACAATAAAATAAAAAAATATATATTGCAGTCATGGGAATGCACTCCTTAGTTCATTACTATTTAGATTAGTATAGATTACATTAATTTATTTGCATGCATTTTTAAGGACATTCCGCAATCTCCGCCCAATTTTTTTTCCTTAGTTTAAGCGCTCCCTTTGCATGTACTTGTCCCACGCTCTTGGGATTTATAGGGACCCGACTAGCCAGAAGAGAATTTTAAACTTTGGGTCACCTACATACTTTTTTTGACCACATGAGGACATGTACGGCCTCTCCGGATTAAATATCAGCTCAATGCCAGGGCCATTTCCGAGACAACGCTAACATTTAAGATAACACGCAACATTCACTCATATATTTGTAGCAAATAAGGTGAATATGACAGGATGATGTTATCCAGATGGTATTTGAAGACTTTCTGGTCTTGACGTGTCTGGCATTTCTCTTAAAGGTGTACAAAACCCAGAAAAACTTCAGCTAGGAAACTTGTCCAGACCGGGGAACGAAGAGAGGCCCGCTACTTTCGAGACAATAATCTTATTCTTAAACAACAGCTGTGATTTACTGCCATCTGTAGAGATTATATAATACAACCTAGAATAATATTAAAATATATGCGTACAATTAAAATAACATTAAATCTGTCGTTACGGGTAAATTAGTTAAGTCAAAAAATTATCATAATTTAGTTATGTGTATTGTGGACTCGTTCCAAATATCCTGCGCACTTTGAAAAGTTAGTAATCCATGATTCTAATATTTTACAAGTCTTAAAGTTGTTTGTTTCTTGGTAGGCCTAGCTCGTAAGAATTAGCGGATTTTGTCCATTAAAAATGTTCTTCCCTGAAATATATAGATTTTATTCCCAGTGACCAATGATCTATACTTATTAAAATGAAAATAAAAGTGGTTAAGATAACATTCTATGGTATGCTACTTAACTTAAATTCCGGTATTATTACACAGTAACCATAACCGAGCGAGTTGGTTCAAGCGGTACCCCGGAGGCCAGATTCAAATCCAGGAATGTAACATGCTATTACGTGTTGCGCATAGCGACATTTGAATTGTGCGGGCGAGGCACCCATGCAGTCACCCATTACTTAAAATTGCCAATAATGCCTTAATTGATCTTCCATCCCCTTCCAAAATTAAAACATGATGAAATGTTGGGTCTTTGCGAGTTAGATTACCCGCACAACCGCCGAATTGTCTGGAGTATGTTGCCGGACGTTTCCACCACCATCTCCTGAAAGATTTCGAAGTATCTCGAAGCGGTTTCTGGAGATTTCCTCGCGCCTTATAAAAGAGTTGAGGTGTGAGACCGCAGTAGTCTGCGATAGTCAGTCGTGTGGTGAACAGCGTGACGATAAGATGTGCCGAATTATTTATCAGTGAGTGGAAAATTGTTCTAACTGAGGTAACAATTAAAAGAAGATTAATACGGGAACTGTAATTGTGAATAGAAGTTTGTTGATAATTGAAGAATTCAATAAAGTTTTTAGTGAAAATTTTAAATAAATTAATTTTGCTTATTACGCCTAAATAACATAGAAAAAAATAGAGGCGATCCTGGCACGATATTGTCCTTGTTTTTATCAGTCTTTAAAAGAAATATCGGGTCGAATTTCGTTATCAGGAATCGTATTCACAATTTCAGTACGTGTTTTTAAAAAGAATATAAGTGAATATAATAAAATCTTGACAAACACAATAGTGGTCAAACAAAAAATTCTTCTCGCGATATAATTTTAGATGTGAAAAGTCTATAAATAAGTATGACGTTAATGGTAGAGATAACATTGAACTAATGAAAGCAAGAAGAATAATGACTAACAAATGTTTAACTTCATCTATAGTTACTAATATTTGTTTAATGGTACGTGAGAATTATTTTAAGTTCATGTTATCATTTTGATTGTTATTCTAAACTTAATTTCCTCTCTGGAATGACAGAGAGATATGGCGATCGAAATGTGGTATGCGGCGGAGGATGTGGGAACCACGCCTGATTGATTGATTGATTGATTGATTGAAGATATTCTTTTACAATTGTCAGTGCTGTGATATCGGGATTTTAATTTTGAAAGGTATGGTCTGTCTGTATACGAGTATACCCGTACATCTACATAAAGGGTAAGGATGCCTCTTACGGATGTTACTTAACAAAAAACAATTTAGTTAAGCTTACTTCCTTGTAGATACCTGTGGGTGATAAGTGGTTAGCTCATCTCCACAAAAAACACAAAAAGGTGACTAAGGTATTACTTGGATGGGAAAGGACAATCATATTTAGTTCAGAGGTTCTAATTTAGGATCGAGATGCGTGAGAGACTAGCTGCGCATGGCGTGTCAGCTACTCTCACACGCATCTTTGTTCACTCCAATTTTTAAACACTAAAGCCTGCCAATACTATTTCGTGATCGGTTTATTGCAGGCAATACTATACAATCGTGTTTGTAATTAAATTATCTTTATTTTGATTTGCATTTCGATTGGTAAACAGATCAGTGCAGTTATCTATATTAACTTACCTGTTTATACCTGCCTGCCAGGTAGTCATGACCAGAAACGAGTAGGCAGTACTTCCTAGGCATATTCTTTATGTTTCAAACTCTCGGTTCAAATAATATTTGTTCGGTAAACAAGTGGGCGAAGAATCCAAAAAAAAAAGTTAATCATAAGTAAAGCCACGAGTGATTTTCAAATTATCGATAAATTCACGACTCACGAAGTGAGGAGTGAATTTATTTATAGAATTTGGAAATCAAGAGTGGCATTTGTTAGGACTATTTAACGAATAAAATTAAGCTGTTTACTCACAAATCATTATTTAAAAATAGTTATTTTAAAATATTTATATACTTAATGTAAACGGCGATGTTTGAAAACAAATGAGAAACGATTGATATGCTTCATTTGCTTCTTTTGTTCATCACTGCAACCAGATAATATTATTTATTGCCAAAGAACGCAATATTGTAAGGATGCAGTCTAGTGGAGAAAAAATGAAACACATCAAACTGTATATTTACTCTATGATGTAAATATGACAATTATATTTTTCTGGAATGTTATTACCTACGAAAAAAAAAATACATTTAAGAAAGTGCAAACAGTGGTTACTTTTTTTTTTTGGTGGTATAATCAATTGCTACAAATGTTTTTATATTAACTCCGACATCCACTATGTGTTGACATTCATGCACTATATATACAATCTGGTAGCCGTATTTCTTAGAGGGCCAGTCACTGCAAAATAATTCTACGATCTATTCAGGATGATAAAAATGAGGTGCTTTCTTTATTATGATAAACTTCAGTTGGTAAATTCTAGGCGAAACACGACTGTGATTGGTTGTAAATCAATAATCATTGAAATGTGATCGGTCATTGACTCCCATTTGGGGCATGAGTTAAATAGTCAAAATAATTTAAATTAAAGATAGCCAATAACACATTTTAATGGGCAAGTGTTTCTGGGTATATTCGTCTATACTCGAGGTTTAATAAAACATGTGTTTCATCCGGTAAGCAGATGGGTGAAGGTCGACCTCTTTTCGAATCCTGTTCTAAATGGAACATAGTGCCTTTGAAATGTTTGCAGGACTTTGCACCTTTCACAATAAATCATATTTGTTTCCTTTTTGGCGTTAATTGTTATGCTACAATAAATATACTGTCAAAGGTTGGTTAAAAGTCCTAATTTATACCTTTGATTAAATTTCCAAAAATAAATATCATCAATTGTTTCTTAGAGACAATTTTTTTGTTAATAACTTACAGTTTATAAATTTGGCATTTTGACCCTTTACTGATAAGTATCCAATTGAAAAGCAACGATTTATTAAAAATGAAAACTATGCTAATAGAAATTAGTAGCATAATATGCATATCCCAAACCAAATTGATACAAACACAGAACAGTATGTCACATTCTCTATGGTTCTTAGATGTAAGCGGGTCCGGCGACAGCGCTTATCGTTCCTGGTGACTGGAGCTTTTTTTCTTTTTAATGTTTCAGTATTTGTACGAAAATGATTAATTTTTACCTTTCTTTCCTTTCCTTCTTGTTTTCTCTCTTTAGTTTCTGTATGTTTACTTTTATTTTATATTTGTTAGACTTTTAGCTTATTCACACATACAAATACAAGTACATGACTCACACACCCAGACCCAAGGTTGACATTTGAAATCCCTTATCACCGGAAACTGAACCAGGGAACCTGGAGTGGGAGATAAGGACTCTATCGCACACTAGTTTACATAAGAATACAGAAACATCTAACTTAGTAAGACTGAAAATGTATATACTATTATAATGAACAGTGATCCTTAAGTTCATAGTTATTAGACAACAAAATCTATATTTTATATTCAGACATTATTTGACGGCGAGGTTAGAGCTATATCCACAGTCCTGTATCAACCAACATGCAAATCTCAATCGTTTGTGAATGCTCTGATATTAAGCGATTCTAAGGCAGCCATATCGGCAATAGCAAAGTACCTAAACAGTAGCCACTGATTTTCCGGCCTTGACGTTTTCACGACAGTGTTGCCGATACAGATATTCAGTGGGAGTGGCCGCTTTATGTATGCGGTTAGCAGACATACAGCTGACAACATCTCTGCAACTTAAACCTTACTAGAGCGCTATATCTGCGTCAAGAACAGTGGTTGGTTGTGGCAGACATCTACTCCCATTACAACCATTTTCGTATTGGAAGTAGATGGCGAATTCTCCCTTTACCCCTCGTATAACCTAAACTTCACAGCCGGAGATATGGCGGCTGGGGTATAGCATCTCCTACTAGCAAAGACATATTACAGAGTAGACAGAAAATCAGAAACCTCAATATAACGTGTAAAAGTATCTCTGCAGTGGATACCATCCCATTGTGACATTACATGGAATGAAATGGCAGATTTTCTGGCCAAGATAGGAACCCACGTCCTTCAGACATCACCGAACATTATATTTTACTCTAGAGCAGCTATGAACATCCTCTTCAGAGTGAGAGAAGCCTTCAGAACCTTCCTAGAGCTCCAAATGACCGACAAATCTTGGAAAGTATCAATCCAAACTACAATCCCAGATTGACCTAGAAGATTAGCCGTTGCATCATTCCATATAGCAACAGGACACGACTGCCTAGGTAAACACCTTAATTACCCCGGTTTTCAATGTATCTTTTGCAAAACTATGGAAGATATGAATGCTGATCACATCCCAACTTATCCATCCCTAACAACCAGAAATTTCGTGGACAGGTACTGGGAAGCCAGAGAAAAGATGAGCCTTTTATAATATTTATTGTTATTGTTTGTTATTGTTATTGTTTGTTTTCCTGAGTCATTGCTGGCTAATGAAAAATTTCAAACACCACTGATTTAATTAAATAAATAAATAAAATAATAAATATTTTAACAAAACCAAGCGTTAAACTGAAAATATATAAAACTATTATTCTACCAGTTATATTATATAAATGCGAAACATGGACTCTTACTTTAAGGGAGAAAAGGAGATTACGAGTATTTGAGAATAAAGTTATTTGGAAAATTTTTGGACCAAAGAGAGTTGTACATACAGGTGAATGGAAAAGACTACATAACAGTGAACTACATGGTTTTTATAGGAAGCCAGATATAATGATAACAGTTAAGTCTCGTAGACTGCGATGGGCAGGACATGTGGTACGAACGGGGAATGAAAGAGTTGCATGAAGCTTCTTGTAGGAAAACCAGAGGGAAAACGCCCAGTTGGTAGACCAAGCATGAGGTGGGAGAATAATATTAACTATGATTTGAGGGAAGTAGATTATACAGGGGATGATTGGAAAACATTAGCTCAGGATAGGGATATATGGAGAGTTTATGTCCGCGCGGCCTTGAACCTCCGGATTAGATAGTGCCAGTTAGTTAGTGAATAAAACACAAAAACACACTATCTAGACATAAAATACAGCTTCAACAAAACGTAAAATACACTTTAATTATGATTTTGAATAACTACATAAATAAACGTTCCTCGACTTTTCGGGAAGTATATTAATAGTTGCATCTTCCCTGATAAACCGTGAAAATCACCTTCTCCGTTCATTTTTACTTTAAATTCCAAACGAAACTAGCATCCAAATTGCAAAATATCAATATTTGTTGATTGAACGTGTTTTTTTTTCTGCAAAGCTCAAATTACTCTTTCTCTAAACATACAGTTTGCGTAATAAATAGATGTCATTCATCATCATCCATGCAAGTATTAGGCCATGTGGTCTGTCACGGTCTCAAAGAGGAATTTTCCATCCAGCGCTTTTTTGGACGTCCCAGCGATCTTTTGCCTTGGGAGCAGTAACGAAGTATGGCTTTTGGAATTCCATGAAATTGCCTTCGTCGAAGATGGGGCCTTCCAGTTGTTCTGATAATTTTGTATATGATGGAGAACAGGTTCTACATCCAACTAAAGTCATTAAATGTACTAAATATACAACATATACTAAAATACTATGGACTTAGATAAAATATTGTAGACAACACGTAACAAAATTAGGTTTAGTAACTCGTTGCTCTTCGGTGTTCTAACTTGAGCATCTCGTTACTAAATCTTTTTTTTGTAACTAGTCTAAATAACGATGGTGGTGGTGGTGATGGTGATGATGTTGATGATGGTGATGATGGTGATGATGTTGATGTTGATGATGATGTCGATGATGATGACGATGATGTTGATGATGATGATGATGAGTTTGATGATGATGTTGATGAGGTTGATGATGATGATGTCGATGATGATGATGATGTTGATGAAGATGATGATGTTTATGATGTTGATGATGATGATGTTGATGATGATGATGATGTTGATGATGATGATGATGATGTTGATGATGATGATTATGTTGATGATGATGATGATGATGTTGATGATGATGACGACGACGGCGACGATGGCGAGGATGCGAGGATGCGACGATGCGACGACGATGATGACGACAATAGCGACGATAACGACAGTAACAACGATAACGACGACAACAACGATAACGACGATAACGACGATAACAACGACGACAACGACGACGACGACAACGACGACAATGATGATAATGATAATAACAATAATAACAATAACAATAATAGCAATGCTTTATTTGATGATAATGATAATAACAATAATAACAATGACAATAATAGCAATGCTTTATTTTAGCTGGTAGATTTGAGGCCATAAGGCCTTCTCTTCCACTCAAACAATCCGTTTATGTGGAGTATACCAAGTGTTGTACGATCAAGTGATGAGACATAAAGCGAGAAGGGCGTTACATGTTTTATTTTCATGCTTGCAATGCACCTAATATACTGTATGACGTAAGAACTGATAGTTCACTAACTAACCACTCGCTTGGACGTACAGTAAGCCAAATTCGAGTTATCATACTCGCAAGAGGGACGTAAGTCCTTCAAGGGACATAAGCGGCTTTTAATCTGTTGGATATAATTGAATATTACTGTTGTTTATAATGCCACGAACTATTCAATCAGAATGTAATTTTAACCTTAACTATGGTAACCAATTGAAGGGACTATTATTATGCTTTCAAGTCTTATACGAGAATTTCCCTCAAATGCTGGAGGGAAAATTTTCTATAGGATCGTAACAGGCCTTGGCCTAATACTTTGAAGGAAGAAGAAGAAGAAGATAAAAGCATTCGATGGTCACACTACTCAAGAAATTAAAAAAAGTGAAAAGAAAATAATGGTTTGATCACATGGATGGAATGAGTAAGGAGAGATATCCATTGTTAGCAAGAAATTATCAAGCAAGAGGAAGGCGTGATGTTGGAAGACCTAGAAGACGTTGGGCTGATGCATTATGAAGTCGGAACGGGCAATTGCCTAATCCCTGGAGTGATGATGATGATGATGAAAAGAAAATGTAACCTTAAAATTTTCGTAACATATTTGTCACTTTGAAATTTTACAAAACGTTGGCAGTACCGGTACAGCTCTATGGTTCAGAAGCCTGGATACATAACAAAAAAAAAGATCTAAGTAGGATAACGGCGGCAGAAATTAAATTTTTGAGATCTGTTAAAGGGTGCACTAAGGAAGACAGAATCAAGAACACAGAAATAAGACAGGAACTTGAAATATTTGCAATAACTGATAAAATAGATACATATAGACAAAAATGGAAGCAACACATAGACAGAATGAATGAACATATAACAAAATACAAACCTAAAGGCACCCGAGATGTCGGCAGACCTAGAAAGAGATGGGCTGAAGTCGGAACGGGTCAACAGACCTAATCCATGAATGCAGATGATGATGATGATATTTGTCACTATGAATATTTTATCGGTACACCACGTTCAATTTTGTGCACAATTAATTTCATAGTTTTCTGAAAACTACCCTTTCGCGTGTAAAAGGTAAGACGTTGCAAGAAGGTTGAAGAGAGTAATAATGTTACATTTAATGTTACGGGGCATCGTATAACCACAAGGTGGAAGCTCTGAGACATTCTCGTACGTTTTAAAGCAGATTCCCTATTAGGCCTATGTCTCGTATTTCAGCTAATCTATTAGCCACAGTTAGACATTATCTTAAATCTCAACATTGATGACGTTGCAGAGTTGTCTACTGTAAAGGTGAACATAAAATTTTATGTTTCTCCTTTGTTATTGGCACTTGATCCAGTGAACGCACGTACATAACGAATCTACTTCTTCTTCTTTTTATATTCAATATAGTTTGGATGAACTTATATTGACAGGAAAGACAGTTATTGTAGTTCAAATGTCTTGATATATATGTCATAACTAACCATAGTTACAATCTATTTATATTCTCATCAATTAACTAACTTCCATTACATCTACCATTATTATTATTATTATTATTATTATTATTATTATTATTATTATTATTATTACTATTATTATTATTACCTTTCACCAAAAACTTATGTAGATGGAAATGGATTTCTTGAGGAGAGATGTTCAAAATTAGAAAGAAAAAAAAAAGAAATACTGCCATATGAGAAAAAATGAATAATAGATATTCAATAGTAGACTATATAAGATACAAGCAATTAAATTGGTATGGGCACGTACGACGAATGCAAAAAGATAGGTTACCCAGCAAAACATTGGAATGGTGTCCACCTGGAAGAAGAAGGAAAGGAAGACCTCGAAACTCTTGGATGCAAGAAATATGGATAGAGATGAGTGAAGAAGGAAAATAAAACTTTAGGCACAGAAAGATGTGTAAACATTTAAAATCTGTACATAATAAAATTATTATTATTATTATTATTATTATTATTATTATTATTATTATTATAATTATTATTAAAATGGGGAATCGTAAGCTCCTACTACCTCAGGGCCTCTTGAGGCCTATAGTGAGATGACTTTACCTTTACTACCCAATAATTGGTAGACGTACTAGTTAAGAAGTAATTTTAATATATATTATTAAAAATTGAAACCGAATGAATAAATACATTTAAATAAACTGTATTAAAATTATTTGCTAGATAGAGAGAGATGAAGGAAGAACAATGCTGGAACTCACAAAGAAGAGGAAAATAAATTTGATTGGCCACTACTGGCTGCTGACGGATGCCCTAGAAGGAATGATTGACGGAAAGAAAATAGAGGCAGAAAAATACATCAGGTAATAGACAATATTAAAATAAATAGTTTGTATGCGGGTACAAGAAGGAGGGCTGAGTCAAGGAGAAGAGTGGAGAATGCTGAGTTTGCAATGAAAACCCTGCTCTTGGACAGAGCACTATGTATGCATGTATGTATGTATTAAAATTAACAGTGCTAGCATATTAGTTGCAACAATACTAAATTATTTTAAGTAATATAAATTTCGGGCCTAGTCATTTTCACTACTGATAGGAAAGGTCAAATTGGTTTTTCACCTATGACGTTTTTCACCACGATATATTATTACAGTATCGATTTTAGCCCACAGTAATAGGGTTGTACAAAATAAATAATAGTCTACCATCAAACTTTAATACCGAATTAGAACGGTCAGTGGAGTAACTAATGCAAATTGGCAATAAATAACACAAGGCTTTGATAGACACCTGCATTGAGGTTTTGAAACCGTTATTGGACGAGTGCTTGCAGTTGAAGTCTACCTGCTGTTATACAGAGTGTCCACAAAGTCTTACAACCAAAATAGCTCAAAATATTTGAGATAGAGACATGCGGTGTTTTGCAACGTATTCTATGTCTCTCAAAGTTTTGTTTACATTTGTGGCAGATTGTGATTTAAACGAAAATGACACCACATGACAAGGCCCAATGTGTAAGGTGGTATGATGAGTCTGGTAAATCACCAGTGCCCTCATATCCGAATGTTATGGCAGTTAACATGTCCAGACACAATGAAAGTCGCTTCATCAGAGAACATCACCCTATGCAGATATTCATTTTCTTCATCAATTTCGTTCAGGATGTAATAAGAAAATTCAGCACGCCAAGGGCAGCAATGCTTCCGTAATTTGCACTTTATAGGCCTGAAGATGTAGCCGCTTATGGAATTATTTATGAATGGTTGATGTCAGGAAATGCATTTCCCATGAAGCATGAACAACCGATTTTTCAGGTCTGAGTTGAAATGCAAGTTGCCCATTGCCGATAGTTTCTTGGCTCACACATGGTCGTCCACTCCATGGCAAGTTCATTATACTACCAGTCGCTCGGCCCATCTAATTATGGATGATTTGAATGGAGGAAATTGAGTTGAACAGTTACTGATGATTTACCGAACTCAGAATACCATCATACACATTGGGCCTTTTCTTGTGGTGTCTTCATTGTCGTACGAGTATAAAACAAAATCTGTAACTAATGTAAACAAAACTTTGGGAGATGTAGAATACGTTGCAAAAAATAGCATGTCTCTCTCTCAAATAGTTTACGAGCTAAGTTACATTGTTTTGGTAGCACGACTTTGTCGACACTTTGTACATCTTATCCTCGGGGTGTCGTTGGCGATATTGTCAATCGAGTCTCATTTAACGAGTTTTTACGATCAATTCTTATAATTTTCCCATGACAGAGCTTCAATAAATTCTTATCGCGACTTTATCCCTTGTCTATATTCAGAAATGAGCTTTTCATATCTCTTCTGGTTTTGAAGAATATTTTTTCTTGAAGCTTTACATTTTAATGAAGACTAGGATTCTGTAGCGTGTTAGTATGCATCAATTTTAAACTTCTTTAATGACTTTATGATTGAATAAACATCTGGATGAGAAGAATAAAAAGTCTAGCAAGGTGTGTAAATTTAGTTCATCCCTGAGCGTTATTGTAAATCTAATATATAAAAATGAATGTTTGTTTGCTTGTTTGTTTGTCGTACTTAATGCGCGGCCATACCATTGATCCGATTGTGATGGGGCTTCTTGCAAAATGTTCAGGAGATTCCCTGGATGAACATAGGCTACAAAAGAGTTGTGATACTCAACTCCTATGTCCTTAAAATCGCCCTGTGCAGTAGAAAACGTGAAAAAAGTAGCTCTTTGAACGCTTAAATGGCTTACGCTGCCTGAACCATAAGAAATACACAAAATTAATGTACACAGAATTGAATATCTCTAATAGCTCTACAAAAAAGTCCCCGACAGCATATGTTTATCTCTTATGGATAACTCACAATAACCATTTTTGTCTTTCATTGATGCCAAAAAGATTGGAACAAGTACCGGTACGTAGATTCCTGTGCAAGCATAGGCAGCACATTGCGGATATTCTTTTACGGATAACTCACAATAACGAATTTTGTCTTTTAGTTCATTATTGCCAAGAAGATCGAGATAAGCAGATTACCGGGCAACACCGGGTAATCAGCATGAGGAATCTTGAAATAATTACGATATATATTTACAGTATAATTATTTGTTGCATGGGATCGCTCTTTAGATCAAGTTTGAATTTAGTCGGTTGTCTTTCTTTCTGTATACACTGACGCAGCGAAATCTCTTGCCTTGGACAAGATTACAAGATTTAATAATAATAATAATAATAATAATAATAATAATAATAATAATAATAATAATAATAATAATATATGTTATATTGCAGATTTTCGGGAATGCAAGTATGAATAAGAACGTTTTCCGCGTCTTGGATTCACGTTCGGCCTCTGGTCACTGATTCCGACGTTTCGGCATGATCCCACATACCATTATCAAGGAATGATAAGTTCGAGTCACAGGTTTAGGTCTTATATAATTAAACACATGTGTTTAATAAGGTCTTATATAATTAAACATATGTATGTGTTTAATAAGACCTAAACCTGTGACTCGAACTTATCATTCCTTGATAATGGCATGTGGGATCATGTGTTTAATTATATAAGACCTAAACCTGTGACTCGAACTTATCATTCCTTGATAATGGCATGTGGGATCATGTGTTTAATTATATATGACCTAAACCTGTGACTCGAACTTATCATTCCTTGATAATGACATGTGGGATCATGTGTTTAATTATATAAGACCTAAACCTGTGACTCGAACTTATCATTCCTTTATAATGACATGTGGGATCATGTGTTTAATTATATAAGACCTAAACCTATGACTCGAACTTATCATTCCTTGATAATGGCATGTGGGATCATGTGTTTAATTATATAAGACCTAAACCTGTGACTCGAACTTATCATTCCTTTATAATGACATGTGGGATCATGTGTTTAATTATATATGACCTAAACCTGTGACTCGAACTTATCATTCCTTGATAATGACATGTGGGATCATGTGTTTAATTATATAAGACCTAAACCTGTGACTCGAACTTATCATTCCTTTATAATGACATGTGGGATCATGTGTTTAATTATATAAGACCTAAACCTATGACTCGAACTTATCATTCCTTTATAATGACATGTGGGATCATGTGTTTAATTATATATGACCTAAACCTGTGACTCGAACTTATCATTCCTTGATAATGACATGTGGGATCATGTGTTTAATTATATAAGACCTAAACCTGTGACTCGAACTTATCATTCCTTTATAATGACATGTGGGATCATGTGTTTAATTATATATGACCTAAACCTGTGACTCGAACTTATCATTCCTTGATAATGACATGTGGGATCATGTGTTTAATTATATAAGACCTAAACCTGTGACTCGAACTTATCATTCCTTTATAATGACATGTGGGATCATGTGTTTAATTATATAAGACCTAAACCTATGACTCGAACTTATCATTCCTTTATAATGACATGTGGGATCATGTGTTTAATTATATATGACCTAAACCTGTGACTCGAACTTATCATTCCTTGATAATGACATGTGGGATCATGTGTTTAATTATATAAGACCTAAACCTGTGACTCGAACTTATCATTCCTTTATAATGACATGTGGGATCATGTGTTTAATTATATAAGACCTAAACCTATGACTCGAACTTATCATTCCTTGATAATGGCATGTGGGATCATGTGTTTAATTATATAAGACCTAAACCTGTGACTCGAACTTATCATTCCTTTATAATGACATGTGGGATCATGTGTTTAATTATATAAGACCTAAACCTGTGACTCGAACTTATCATTCCTTTATAATGACATGTGGGATCATGTGTTTAATTATATAAGACCTAAACCTGTGACTCGAACTTATCATTCCTTTATAATGACATGTGGGATCATGTGTTTAATTATATAAGACCTAAACCTGTGACTCGAACTTATCATTCCTTTATAATGACATGTGGGATCATGTGTTTAATTATATAAGACCTAAACCTGTGACTCGAACTTATCATTCCTTTATAATGACATGTGGGATCATGTGTTTAATTATATAAGACCTAAACCTGTGACTCGAACTTATCATTCCTTTATAATGACATGTGGGATCACGTGTTTAATTATATAAGACCTAAACCTGTGACTCGAACTTATCATTCCTTGATAATGACATGTGGGATCATGTGTTTAATTATATAAGACCTAAACCTGTGACTCGAACTTATCATTCCTTGATAATGACATGTGGGATCATGTGTTTAATTATATAAGACCTAAACCTGTGACTCGAACTTATCATTCCTTTATAATGACATGTGGGATCATGTGTTTAATTATATAAGACCTAAACCTGTGACTCGAACTTATCATTCCTTTATAATGACATGTGGGATCATGTGTTTAATTATATAAGACCTAAACCTGTGACTCGAACTTATCATTCCTTTAAATTGACATGTGGGATCATGTGTTTAATTATATAAGACCTAAACCTGTGACTCGAACTTATCATTCCTTGATAATGGCATGTGGGATCATGTGTTTAATTATATAAGACCTAAACCTGTGACTCGAACTTATCATTCCTTGATAATGACATGTGGGATCATGTGTTTAATTATATAAGACCTAAACCTGTGACTCGAACTTATCATTCCTTTATAATGACATGTGGGATCATGTGTTTAATTATATAAGACCTAAACCTATGACTCGAACTTATCATTCTTTATAATGACATGTGGGATCATGTGTTTAATTATATAAGACCTAAACCTGTGACTCGAACTTATCATTCCTTTATAATGACATGTGGGATCATGTGTTTAATTATATAAGACCTAAACCTGTGACTCGAACTTATCATTCCTTTATAATGACATGTGGGATCATGTGTTTAATTATATAAGACCTAAACCTGTGACTCGAACTTATCATTCCTTCATAATGGCATGTGGGATCATGTGTTTAATTATATAAGACCTAAACCTGTGACTCGAACTTATCATTCCTTGATAATGGCATGTGGGATCATGTGTTTAATTATATAAGACCTAAACCTGTGACTCGAACTTATCATTCCTTTTTAATGACATGTGGGATCATGTGTTTAATTATATAAGACCTAAACCTGTGACTCGAACTTATCATTCCTTGATAATGACATGTGGGATCATGTGTTTAATTATATAAGACCTAAACCTGTGACTCGAACTTATCATTCCTTGATAATGACATGTGGGATCATGTGTTTAATTATATAAGACCTAACCTGTGACTCGAACTTATCATTCCTTGATAATGACATGTGGGATCATGTGTTTAATTATATAAGACCTAAACCTGTGACTCGAACTTATCATTCCTTTATAATGACATGTGGGATCATGTGTTTAATTATATAAGACCTAAACCTATGACTCGAACTTATCATTCCTTTATAATGACATGTGGGATCATGTGTTTAATTATATAAGACCTAAACCTGTGACTCGAACTTATCATTCCTTGATAATGACATGTGGGATCATGTGTTTAATTATATAAGACCTAAACCTGTGGACTCGAACTTATCATTCCTTTATAATGACATGTGGGATCATGTGTTTAATTATATAAGACCTAAACCTATGACTCGAACTTATCATTCCTTTATAATGACATGTGGGATCATGTGTTTAATTATATAAGACCTAAACCTGTGACTCGAACTTATCATTCCTTGATAATGACATGTGGGATCATGTGTTTAATTATATAAGACCTAAACCTGTGACTCGAACTTATCATTCCTTTATAATGACATGTGGGATCATGTGTTTAATTATATAAGACCTAAACCTGTGACTCGAACTTATCATTCCTTGAAATGACATGTGGGATCATGTGTTTAATTATATAAGACCTAAACCTGTGACTCGAACTTATCATTCCTTTATAATGACATGTGGGATCATGTGTTTAATTATATAAGACCTAAACCTATGACTCGAACTTATCATTCCTTGATAATGACATGTGGGATCATGTGTTTAATTATATAAGACCTAAACCTATGACTCGAACTTATCATTCCTTTATAATGACATGTGGGATCATGTGTTTAATTATATAAGACCTAAACCTATGACTCGAACTTATCATTTCTTGATAATGACATGTGGGATCATGTGTTTAATTATTTAAGACCTAAACCTGTGACTCGAACTTATCATTCCTTTATAATGACATGTGGGATCATGTGTTTAATTATATAAGACCTAAACCTGTGACTCGAACTTATCATTCCTTGATAATGACATGTGGGATCATGTGTTTAATTATATAAGACCTAAACCTGTGACTCGAACTTATCATTCCTTTATAATGACATGTGGGATCATGTGTTTAATTATATAAGACCTAAACCTATGACTCGAACTTATCATTCCTTTATAATGACATGTGGGATCATGTGTTTAATTATATGAGACCTAAACCTATGACTCGAACTTATCATTCCTTTATAATGACATGTGGGATCATGTGTTTAATTATATAAGACCTAAACCTGTGACTCGAACTTATCATTCCTTGATAATGACATGTGGGATCATGTGTTTAATTATATAAGACCTAAACCTGTGACTCGAACTTATCATTCCTTGATAATGACATGTGGGATCATGTGTTTAATTATATAAGACCTAAACCTGTGACTCGAACTTATCATTCCTTTATAATGACATGTGGGATCATGTGTTTAATTATATAAGACCTAAACCTGTGACTCGAACTTATCATTCCTTTATAATGACATGTGGGATCACGTGTTTAATTATATAAGACCTAAACCTGTGACTCGAACTTATCATTCCTTGATAATGACATGTGGGATCACGTGTTTAATTATATAAGACCTAAACCTGTGACTCGAACTTATCATTCCTTGATAATGACATGTGGGATCATGTGTTTAATTATATAAGACCTAAACCTGTGACTCGAACTTATCATTCTTGATAATGACATGTGGGATCATGTGTTTAATTATATAAGACCTAAACCTGTGACTCGAACTTATCATTCCTTTATAATGACATGTGGGATCATGTGTTTAATTATATAAGACCTAAACCTGTGACTCGAACTTATCATTCCTTTATAATGACATGTGGGATCATGTGTTTAATTATATAAGACCTAAACCTGTGACTCGAACTTATCATTCCTTGATAATGACATGTGGGATCATGTGTTTAATTATATAAGACCTAAACCTGTGACTCGAACTTATCATTCCTTGATAATGGCATGTGGGATCATGTGTTTAATTATATAAGACCTAAACCTGTGACTCGAACTTATCATTCCTTGATAATGACATGTGGGATCATGTGTTTAATTATATAAGACCTAAACCTGTGACTCGAACTTATCATTCCTTTATAATGACATGTGGGATCATGTGTTTAATTATTAAGACCTAAACCTATGACTCGAACTTATCATTCCTTTATAATGACATGTGGGATCATGTGTTTAATTATATAAGACCTAAACCTGTGACTCGAACTTATCATTCCTTGATAATGACATGTGGGATCATGTGTTTAATTATATAAGACCTAAACCTGTGACTCGAACTTATCATTCCTTTATAATGACATGTGGGATCATGTGTTTAATTATATAAGACCTAAACCTATGACTCGAACTTATCATTCCTTGATAATGGCATGTGGGATCATGTGTTTAATTATATATGACCTAAACCTGTGACTCGACCTTATCATTCCTTGATAATGGCATGTGGGGTCATGCCGAAACGTCGGAATCAGTGGCCAGAGGCCTTTATATATATATGAATAAACAGTTTTTGGACACTTTTGAAATCCAGAATTGGTTGAAGCAAGTAGATGCACTAGGCCTATCTCCTCCACTATTTAATTTTGTACTAGAGCATACCATCAAATCTTTAGAGGATGAGGAAGGCCTACAACTCAATGGTATTAATAAGCTGTTAGTTTTTGCTGATGATGCAGTTCTGTTGGCCGATAGCGAGGAGACACTAAAGGCCAACACGCACACACTGTTGAGTAACACTAAGAAATTGGGACTGGAAGTAAATATCAATCTTCTTCTTCTTCACGGTTTAGGCTTATTTATTAGCCTGTTCCGGCTCCAAATTGCTGCTCTTTCCATCTTTTCTTTGGTCTTCCCAAACTTCTTCTTCCTCGTGGTGAATAACTGTATGCTGCTTTTGATATTCTATTCTCAGTCATTAATATCAATAAAACTAAATATATGGTCACACGTAAAAATACATCATATAATGGAAATGACAAATAAGAGACTTTTGAGGAAATGGCTGAATTCAAATACCTAGGAACAATAATCACAAATAGGAGTGAGATGCACAAAGAAATTAAATATAGGCTCAATTCTGGAAATGCGTGCTATTATGCATTGCAGAGACTTTTGATGTTCCAACTCCTTTCAAAAAACGTTAAACTGAAAATATGTAAAACTATTATTCTACCAGTTATATTATATGGGTGCGAAACAAGGACCCTTACTTTAAGGGAGGAAGGAGATTACGAGTATTTGAGAATAGAGTACATAGGAAAATTTTTGGACCAAAGAGACATGAACAGACAGGTGAATGGAGAAAACTACTTAACAATGAACTACATGGTCTCTATAGGAAGCCAGATATAATAAGAACAGTTAAGTCTCGTAGACTGCGATGGGCAGGACATGTTGCCTGTATGGGGAATAAAAGACGTGCAAGGAAGCTTCTTGTAGGAAAGCCAGAGGGAAAATGTCCTGTTGGTAGACCAATAATGAGGTGAGAGAATAATATTAACTATGATTTGAGGGAAGTAGATTATACAGGGAATCATTGGAAAGCATTAGCTCAGGATAGGGATGTATGGAGAGCTTATGTCCGCTCGGCCATAAACCTATGGGTTGCCAGTGAGTTAGTAAGTAAGGAATAAAAAATAACGTAATGAAGCCTATTTGGTTCATAAACAGACTCGCACGGGTAGGCCTATACATGTAAGAAATATAAACCAGTTCTATGCTATGATACCAAGGCATGGATTGGAAAAAAGTTATGAAAATGAAATTACAGCTTGTGAGATGAGATTCATACACCGAACAGCAGGCTGTACCAGGTTCAATCACAGAAAAAAACATGGAATTATTGACAAATTCAATATGAAGCTCATAAATAGTTACATCCATTGCCACAAGCAAAATGGAGTCAACAAATGGAACGTATGTCCATATACAGTTTCTTAAAGCAATTTTAAAGTACCAGTCAAATGTAAAAGATCGTAGGGATAGCCAGGAAACAGATGGTTGGTAAATTTGTGTTGAGCGTAACAGTCCTTTCAAGATTACAACGTGAAAATAAGATGACAATAATGGTATTTAACTCGTAGTCATTAATATCTGTTTAATAATTAATGGCCCTGAAGACCTTACGATCTTAACTTCACCAGGTGAAACAAATTATTTATTATTATTATTATTATTATTATTATTATTATTACCGTTAATTATAATTTATTGATTTATGTACAGATTTCCAATGTTTACACATCTTTCTTTAGGCACAGAAAGATGCGTAAACACCGAAAACCTGTATATAAATAAATTATTGTTATTAACGGTAATTTCATCTACAATAACATTGGTCGACAAAAATTAACTTGTTTTCTTTCACAAGAATAAACATATGAGATTTTATAAGTATTTCTCATCCTCAATTTAAATATTATTTCAGTTGTTTCCTATCAGGCAAGAGTTTTCTGGGATATTCATTTACATTTGTTATAATTTTTAATAAAATCCGTCTAACTCTAACACATTCTGACTTACCTAGAAAGTGGTAGATAGTGATTTTCGGGGCATATTTTGCATCTGAAACATCTCTCTTCTTGGTCCAACAGTAGTCAGCCAGCATATTAGAACTCCACTTGCCTTGGTACCTCTTTTCCATTGTGGAAATTTGCTGATGAAAACGCTCACCGTGCTCATCAGAGACAGCTCTTAAATACAGCTTGAATAAAATTGCCTCATATAAGGTAAAGGTTCCTATGACAGGTCAAAGAGAATGCCAATATCAATTTTAAAAAAAAGTAGCTGTCACAAAAAAACTGTGCGTGATGGAAAAATTCTGACTATATATCTGAATTCAGTATGAAAAAATGCACTAGATTCACTAATCAGATTTCTTGCGAAGAAAACCTTGTCGACCAGTGTAATCGGACAAGAGACAACAATGTTTAAAGATATATTAACATATACTAAACAAACAAATTTCGTATATAAATAAGATTTACTTAAAACAGAAAATAACATTATTTTGATATTAAGATACATGACGGAAAATAAAATAAATTTTTAAAAACTTCACAGATTAGAAAATTATGAAAAACGTTGAGTAACAGACAATAGTAAGACTTAGATATCGCTAAAAGATATGTTTAATATTGTAAACAAGCAGATTTAAATGTACGAAATAACGGGCTTCCAATATAAAACCGGACCGGCCTCACGGAGTTTCACCCGGCACGCAGTGCTGTCTCTTCCTCCCGCAGTTCACCCTGCCTGCCATCCGTCCTTGAACTGTTTCTTACCTTATAGAAAATGCTGGAAATGTTGTCCTCCCGCAGTTAAACAGGCATTATACCGAGTAAACACATTTAGATTGACACGCTGTAGTTCGGGCACTGTCAAGTTTCTGATTTCATTTCTTATGTTGTTCTTCAGTTCTTCCAATGTGTGCGGATTTGTTTTGTACACTTTGTCTTTCAGGCTACCCCACAAATAAAAATCCCACACTGTTAGATCTGGGGAGCGAGGGGGCCATACACCAGCACTAATCACTCTATCTTCAAACACTTCCCTAATTTTATTCATGGACTCCTCTGCTGTAGGAGCAGTAGCAGAATCTTGTTGAAACCACCCATATGATTTCTCTTCAAATTTAGTCACAAGATCGTGGATTGTCGATCTGGAAGGAGGTAATTGTCCAGGGAAGTCCGTATAAATTCCTCGCGAACGCGACGAGCTGATTCGTATTTATAATAACATTTACACACATAAATGCGCTGCTCTAATGTCAGCTGACGTCTCATCTTGTCGAACGATAGTAAACTGACTAGTTCAAGGGCGAGCGGCTGGCAGAGTGAAATGCGGACGAGGAGTGAGCGCTGCCTGACGGGTGAAACCCCGTGAGGCCGGTCCGGGTTTATATTGGAAGCCCGGTATAATCAATACAAATAAAATCCATTTTACGAAATATAAGATGACATAATAAATGCTGGTTCAATAATTGCAAGAAAATAACAAACCTTTTATTATTTTTTCTCCTTTGAAGGATGTTCTCAACATTTGTTTTTGTTTTCCACACTGTTTTATTTACTTTGTTCTTTTTATCATGCAGATATTTAATTACAGTTTTTCTTTGTACTCGTTTTCTTTAATTCTTGCTCTCTAGTTTGCCGTATGTTTTCTTTAAATATGCATGAAAGTCATTAATTACTCTTCTAAATGCTCCTCTTTAAGGGTTCATATGAACTGGTCATTCATTTCCTGAGCTCTGGACGATTTCCAACTTGTGACGCTTATGATGTTCCAAATAAAAAGAAAAGTAATTTATGAACAATAATTTTACTTACCTGTGTCGGAAAATAGAAGAAAATGATATGTGAGAATAAAGGCGAATTTTATTACAAAATTGAAGAGGAACACTAAAATAATAACAAAAACAGGATTTTATTATCTGTTTTTGAAGTTTGCCAAGCTTTAAAGTAGGTCATCGTAATGACGAGAACTAACTGCTATTAAAAACTTTTTGGCTATAAATAATATTCATAAGATATGTGTGATCATTATCCATTATTTGATAACTTCAACATCAGAATCTTGAAAACCAAGTAAAAAATCTAAGATAATTTATTATAAGATGA
Source organism: Diploptera punctata (assembly GCA_030220185.1). Lineage (NCBI taxonomy): Eukaryota > Metazoa > Arthropoda > Insecta > Blattodea > Blaberidae > Diploptera > Diploptera punctata. The sequence continues at coordinate 1,074,943 of JASPKZ010007225.1, read as the reverse complement.
TAATGATTATGACAATGTTAAAATAATGGTGGTGATGATGATGATGATGATGATGATAATAATAACAATAATAATAAAAATAATTGCTTCATTTAACATTTCTGAGTTCAGTATCGGGAGAAGAACAAGAGGAAGACCAGCCAAGAGATGGATAGATAGTGAATGCACATCCAATACGTCTTCCTCCGAGAAGAGATTTTGCAAATAAACAGGATGAAAAATCCTAAAATTTATTATTAAGAAGAATAAGAAGAAGAAGAAGAATTCAATACTTATGGCCTTACTTACCAATTAACTATAATAATACCTTACTTTTAGACGAACGTCAGGTAATGAGAACCCCTACTTTGAATTTGTTATTTTCTTCTTTTAATTAAAGGAGTTGAATATTGTTTAATTACAGTGATTATCATTAGTGTTCTAACTATGAAATATCATTGTTATTTTATTCAAATATGGAAACATCTTCATCATTTATAAACTTTTTTATACAAAGAAAGGTCCACTTTAACCTCCATTTTCGGGTAAAATAGACCCAATAGTCCACCTTAGCTTTTAGTCTATTTTTAAGTTTAATTACTCTATTAATTTATACAGACAGGCACAGATTAATCTGAAAATATTTATGGCTGATCGTATTTTAAAATATTTGATATTTAATGTTTTGAACAATTATTGTTCATTATAATATTCACACATAATTCAACTACAGAAAGCGACGGTATTTGGGTTTAGTAAAATTATAAGGATAAATAAAATTAATCTAGTGCATGGTTTACAGAGAGCATTCTCATTGATAAAATATACGTATTTGTGTAAAGTGGATCGGAGTCCACTTTAACCGCCTCGTGGAGGGTCCACATTAACCGAATTCCTTTATTACGTTTAATTATTTTGTACAGCCGATATGTCACATAATATCAAACCAAACCCGTCAGTATATTAAAACAGCATCTACATAATATAATAAATATATAGGAGTTTTTTTTAACATTTGTAATATTCAATAGCATAAATTAAGAATTGATTCTTAGCTTGAATAACTTTAAAATGACCATTTTCATAATATCTCAAACAAACCCTTCTTCGCACAAAGAATAAAAGAAACTGGCTTTGGGCACGTAAAAGTTGATCAGGGTTAAGAAGTTAATATGTTTTCTGTTCTAGGGCAGCACCAATAAAATTCCTCTAATATATGAAGAAAATTTGGCATGTCTCAAATATTCAGTATATTCATGTAATTTGGATTTATTACTATGTAAAGCACCTTATTTGCAATGTAAAAACACGAATTGATTATCATTTTCTAAATTTCTCTTCAATTACAAACCATTAGAACGAATAAATGTTAGAACACCCAGCAAAGCAGGATAGACCAATTCTAACATGAGATCGGAACAGACCAGCAGGTCTAATCCTTAATTCTGATGATGATTTCTAAGTTTCAATTCACGAATAAACATTTGGGTTTTAACCTACAATAAAAGTTTCTTAAGATTAAAATAAAATTCTGATGCATTCCAATTCAAACTCTTTATCTCTTAAAGTAAACCCTTATGAATAAAAATATAATACCATATATAAGATACATGTCCACCGCTGTGGTCTCGAGGTAGCGTGCTGCCTTGTCACGCAGCGGGCCCGGGTTCGATCCCCGGTCGGGACAGTTTTTCTGGGTGAGGTTTTTATCGGGGTTTTTCCTCACCTGTAAGACAAATGTCAGGAAAACTTTAAGGCCCAAACGGTCCCCGAAATCATATGGCCATCATCCTTATCATTATCATCCTTACCATTATCATTATCATCATCATCCTTCACCGGTGTGAAAAGCAACGGGAAGCTACCACACCTACACAATTCCCTAGTAAAGCTGCAAGCATAGCATGAAAATGCTATGATTGTAGTGAAGGACCTGCCTTCGGGCAGAATTACTATGGATGGATATAAGATCCCTGCATTATTATATTAGCAGAAATAATTATATCAAATTCGTAATTATATGAATGTGAATTATCAGTTTTTTAAATTATTGAAACATTATATTCATTAAATTATACATTTTTGTGGCTTTCACTGACATGTACTGGTTTTCCACGAAACTTCAATAATAATAATAATAATAATAATAATAATAATAATAATAATAATGATAATAAAAAAAATAATAATAATAACAACAGTAATAATTAATTATGCATTTTTTCTACACTACACTAGTTTTCCCTTCAACTTAAATAATTTTATTCTACCAAAAATTCATATCTTATCCATTATTTTTGTGATTTTCCTTTTCTCCTTCTGGCTTCAGCATTCTATTCTAAAATCGTTTTCCGAATTGTAACTTCTACAATTATTTTAACGTGTCTAAACCATATGAATATTCGTTCCTCAATTACTACAAGAATAATCTTATCCACATTCATCTCTCTAATTATACGGTTTCTAATTTTATTCATTCTTATTTTCTTGCTACTCAAGGCCAATAGTCTCTTTCTGTAGCCAGTAATTTACCTGCATATGGTCTGTTTAATTTCACAGTTTCACCTCCATGTAACATAATACTTTGAACTTATCAATTATAACTTTCCAACCTGCAGAACATTGTTTAAAACCTAACGGTAATTACGTCAGAACATTTTTTTAAAAACACGCCAAAAGTTAATTTTTGAGTTGGGGATTTAGAAGGTGAATTTTTGGGTGAAATTTAAATTTTAATTTATTTCTAATTATTTTTGATGAGGCTATGAAATCTAATTAATAAACTAGGATTAGAGTAAGGTTGGAAAAGAGTGAGAGGGAGGAATAAACAGCCTATTTAAAAATCTAGGGTTCAGCTGGCCCGGCTGATTGTACCCTGTGAAGGCTCCGCCTAGAGTATATTTGACGTTGGTTCGTCAACGACAAAAGCTAGAGAACCTGGTTTAAAAATCGTCTGGTACTCCAGGTTGGGAAATGAAGCGATAGGTCAGCTCTCTTTTATACAAAAATATACATTGTTAAAAACCTAAGGTAATGAAAACTAGGCAGGACAATTTACGACAAATACAGCGAAAAAATAATCTGGATATCGTTTGCTGGGATTTACAGGGTTATTGACCTAAATTAATTTTAATTTTCAATTGGAAAAATGTGGAACTGGCATAATATTATCAGAAACTAAGGAAAAGGATAATCAAAATAATAGTAATAACTCACTGGCACTATCGAACTTGGAGGTAAATAGCCGCGCGAATATAAGCTGTCCAAATATCCCATTCCTGAGTTAATGTTTTCAATCATACCCTGTATTATTTACCGCCCTGAAATCCTGTTTAATATAATTCTCTTTATTGGCCTAACGTATGGAAGCTTTCCTTTGGTTTTCCTACATAGTGTCTATGCCATATTTCTTTCCCCATGTCTTACGAGACTAACTGTTCTTACATCATCTGGTTTCCCATAAATTTAATGTAGTTCACTCTTCTGTATTCTTCTCCATTCGTCGGTCTGTTTGTCTCTCTTTGGTCAAAACATTTTCCCGAGAAATTTATTTTCAAATATCACTACTACTATCGCCGCCGAAACCACCATCACACCACCACTACTGCTAGTACTATTACTGCTACTTTAGTGCATTTTTCTCGAAATCTATTAAAAATTAAGATAAACTTTGCCATACTATGATTCATGAAATGTTTATAATTTAACACAAGGATTTTTTATTCGAATGAATAAAGTATATGATTTATTTTGCAGCAATATTTCTATTTTAATTTTTCAAAATAGATATACATTAGACCAATAATAATCACGGAAATCTCTGTGTTAAATTTTATAAAAATGTATTAAATATTTATTGGAAATTTGAAGTCAATCTGTTGAGTAGATTAAACCTTGAGAAAGCATTAATTTTGTAAGTAAGTAAATATACATTAGTGACACAAGTTATTTCAAATTTCCTTAAAGAAGCTCTACTGCATTTCGAATTTTTTTAAACCCAAATGATGTTTAAATTGACTTGGAAAATTTTCGATAATTACTTAAGTATGCCAGTCTTGGTGGACAGGTGGTTATCATGGTCACCTTTGATTTTAAGGTTTTCAGATTGAAATCGGGCCGCAAATGATATTTTTATGGGGGGATATAATTTTAAGATTTACTGCATGTGAAAGAATCTTAAAATTGGAAAAAGAGGCCTCTGTTAAACGATTTGCAGCTTTAACACCCAGATTCGAATTGCAAACCTCAGCTAATGACTTTAGCTATCAAAGAATATCGTTAAATAAAATAATTTCGTATATGAGGAATTTATTTATCATCAGTAATAGCTACAAGCCGGAGGGTCGAGGGTTCAAGTCCCGTTGGGGCCAGGATTTTTAAACTGACCCAAACCCTCTGGAGGCACTATGGTCCTGGGGTCGACTCAGCCTCTAACGGAAATGAGTACCAGACGCTTGTTCTGGGGGTAAAGGCGGCCGTCACGCAGGGCTGACAACCCGGCTGACATAAAGTGCCGATTGTCTAGAAAAAGTGGGAGCCTTAACCTCCTACTACCCCAAGGACCTCCGGGTCTGTTGTGGGATCACTTTACTTTAATACCACGAGTGATTTCCAATTTATCTAGAGGATTTGTGGATCAAGAGTGGCATTTGTTAGGACTATTTAACGAATAACATTAAGCTATTTACTCACAAATCATTATATAAATATAGTTATTTTAAAATATTTATATATTTAATGTAAATGGCATGTTTAAAAACAAATGATAAACGTTTGTTATGTTTCATTTGTTCATCATTGCAACTAGATCATATTATTTATTGCTAAATAGGGTCGCAAAATTGTAAGAATGCACGCTAGTGGATAAAAATTGAAACACATCAAACTGTATATTATAACCAACATTATAGGTTATTACTTATTTTTTAGGAAACGACTCCGTAAAATCATTATTTAAAAACACAGTTATTGAACACATAATTATCAAATGTGTGGTTCGAAGTAATATGTTCATTATTTGCTATATTCAACGTATTTGTTCGAGAGACAGTCACTGCAAAATAATGCTCTGAGCTGTTCAGAATATTAAACAGGAGAAGCTTTGTTTAATATGATAAACATAAGTAGATACATATCAAGGTGAAACAAGACCGTGATTGGTTGTAAAACAAAATTCATTGAAACGTGATTGGCCACCGACTCCCATTTAGGGCATGAGTTAAATAGTCCCAGCCAAGCTGTCTGTAGGCCATGGTACACTTAACTAGAACGAAAACAAAAAACATCTGAGCCGGGATTTCACCCAAGATTTCCAGTTGAATGCGCTACAGCACTACCATTGAACTACTTGGCATACTTCCAGTACCAACTGCAAACTAAACCCCATGGCGCGATAGGCCTAAGAAGGTCCTTGGCTAGTCTCATGTCCACATATGTTAATCATACAGGTGGACGATCATCCAGCCAGTATAGGTGTAACATATGGTCAAGAAGTTCGAGTATCAGCCATTATAATTGGTTTTCTCAACTTACTTTAGCTACCCAAATTCCTCACGATAGTGAGTGGTCACCGGTCCCACACTGGTCGCAATTCAATGAGAATCAAAAAAATCCCCATGAATACTCGAATCAGCGCAAGTCTCATAGCTGTGCACCGAGGTATGATGCCTTGAACCTCTCGGCTACGGTGTGGGACGCATGTGAACATTTTTTCTAGCCTACAGACGGCTTGTCTGAAAAAAAACCTATTATGTTGTAATAAGCTGACGTCACAACATAACTCCATCATAACATCTTCTCCCAGTTAGTAGCATCTCTATTAATTCTGAAAAAAGTTTCACCTCTTAAAGGGGATTATGGGATAAAAGTTTTTATTTGTAAGTATTTGGTAAAGCAACAGCTCGTAAAGCTGGAGTTCTCGGGTTCAAATCCAGCTTTCATGCAATATTTTCCTCTAGTTATAACTTTATTACAGAGGAAAACGCCCAGTTGTAGACAAAGAATGAGAAGGGAGAATAACATTAAATATGATTCGATGGAAGTAGATATAATAATAATAATAATAATAATAATAATAATAATAATAATAATAATAATAATAGCTTCATTTTACCTGGCAGAGTTAAGGCCTTAAGGCCTTGTCTGCCACTCAACCAGGTCTTAAAAGATACAAAAAAATAGTCTTACATCTAAATTACAGTAAACATAAACAATAATACAATACAATACAATTAATCCCTATTAGGTTCGTCTTCCGGGCATTTACAATTAATATTTATAATATATTTTGATTTATTCTAGACTTAACGATTTAAATGTATAATATGTACAAGATATATAAAAAACGAGAAAAAATTATTAATGACATAATATAAATTTAAATAAATAGAGAAAAATTAATTATTAGACAACAGGTAACTGTATAAGCGTGACTTAAAAGTGTCATGTGCGGCAACCCCTGATACCTTCAGGATGGAAATTCCAGGAGCGGGCAGAGGCTATTGTGAAGGAAGTAGAATAAGAGGAAGTGCTATGAAGAGGAATTGTTAGCAGACTGTTATCTTGTGACCTAGTGCCAATATTGTGGTAAGAGGATAACTTCTCAAATCTCGACGCCAGGTAAGTAGGAGTATAGGAATTCAGAAGCTTGAAAAGAAGTTAAAGAGAGTGCAATTAACGTATGTCAGTAAGACGGAGCCAAGAGAGGTTATTGAAGTGTTCGGAAATATGGTCATAACGGCGGATATTGAAAATAAATCGAACGCAAGCATTATGAACACGCTGCAGTCTCTGCGACAAGTCATAGTTTAGGTTTCGATCATTATATATAATGTCACAATAGTCGAATAATGGCAACACAAGATTCTGCACAAGGTAAGAGGATAATTGGATAACATTGACTAAGAATAGGAATGTATGGAGAGCTTATGTCGGCGTAATCATGAACCTACGGATTCGATAATACCAGTGAGTTAGTTAGTCATAACTTCATATATATGTTCATAATTAATGAAGTAATGTTAAAAATAAAAACTTTTATCTTGTGGTAGAACTCGCTTATCTTCATTTGAAAGTTAATTGTGAAAATACATTTATTTATAAGACTGTGAAGAAAGTCTCGCTGAATACAAAGACCTGTAGGGCAATTGCTGATAGTGAATCCCTATCCACCATTTTCCTTTACTACCTACAACACACCCAGCGGAAAAATTCCCTGTGATAAAACATTTTTCTTTTCCCCACAAACTTCCCTCTTGGGAATTGCCAGTCCCGAGTTCTTTACAAATTGAAAGACTGCTTCTAGCTTACAAATGTATTGTGCAATAATAAATTATCCGTAGCCAAACTGCTTGCAGCTAATTTTCACATGCTGAATATTTTAACAGGTTTAAACTCTAAGCAACAAACACTCATCATTTAATTCAGAAAGTACGGTTAAATAGTCGAAGAACTATTAACAAATATTCAGATACCAAAAAAAAAAAAGTGAGATACATTAATTGAAAAGAGCTCCCCAAAACATTAATATGCAAATTTAATTAGAGCATATAATGAAACAAACATAATAATTTAATTAGGAAACGGAAGACTATCTAAACAATTGTTTATCAGTGCAAGAAAAGGTTGTTGTTTATCCCTGTTACTTTTTTTAATCTTAATATAAACAATATATTAAGGCAATTGAATGAGAAAATACTAATAAAATTCATTGTTAAAACCGTTGAGGTGGAGAGTCATAAAATAAAATAAGTTAAAATATACCTTCTTAGGCAAAATCCGTCGTCCTCAACTTATAAAATATATATTCTTTATGCCTTTAGGCCTTTCAGAACATCCATTCCATCTTCAGTAGGTCCTTCTTCGCTACAATATCTAGTATGAAGGTTGATGCTGCTGGTCCTAATGTGGTGTTGTCGTGAGTCACGGTATTAAAATTCGTCAAGGTATTAAATTAAGTAATGATTTAAGAACTAATACTTTGCTTTCGCTGATGACATGCTCGTTATACAAGAAAAGAAGATTTCCTATAGTAAAGTATGCTATAACTTCAACAACTGATTGATAATTATGGTTTCAAGATCTTAGTACCTAAAACTCCTTTATCGCCCCTTTTATTTCTACTCGCTTTCATTCGCTATCCTCCCACCATAACTTAAACACACGATCGGGAGAATATTTAACTCTAGCTGTTCCTCTACATCGAACATCTCACTATTCCTTATCCTTCCTTGTTTCAGCCATCCGACTCTGGAATTCCCTCCCCTCGTATATCAAGGACTGCCCGACTAAAAACAATTTCAAAAGAAATTCACTTCATATATTTTCTTAGACGATATAATATATAACCGTATTTCATGTATACTCTTATTATTCATTTATATTTTAAACTTTCATTACCAAGCCATATACTTCATCTAATTATAGGTTATTATTTCTGTTATTATTATTATTATTATTATTATTATTATCAATATTACTATTTTTGTTTATTTCCCTTGTCAACTTTATATTGTGTAGCCTATATCCATTATGTATCTTAAATAAACACCTATATACTTCATAATTCTTATACTTACTTACTCACTGGCACTATCGAACCCGTAGGTTCATGGCCGCGCGTACGTAAGCTCTCCATACATCCCTATCCTGAGCTAATGACTTCCAAGCATTCCCTGTATAATCTATTTCCCTCTAATCATAGTTAATGTTATTCTCCCACCTCATTCTTGGTCTACCAACTGGGCGTTTCCCCTCTGGCTTTCCTACAAGAAGCTTCCAAGCAAGTTTTTCATTCCCCATACGTGCAACATGTCCTGCCCATCGCAATCTACGAGACTTAACTGTTCTTATTATATCTGACTTCCTATAAAGACCATGCAGTTCATTGTTATTCAGTCTTCTCCATTCACCTGTTTGTTCATCTCTCTTTGGTCCAAAAATTTTCGTAAGAACTTTATTCTCAAAAACTCGTAATCTCATTTCTTCCCTTAAAGTAAGAGTCCATGTTTCGCACCCATATAATATAACTGGTAGAATAATAGTTTTATATATTTTCAGTTTAACGTTTTTTGAAAGGAGTTGGGACATCAAGAGTCTCTGCAATGCATAATAGCACGCATTTCCAGAATTGAGCGTATGTTTAATTTCTTTGTGCATCTCATTCCTATTTGTGATTATTGTTCCTAGGTATTTGAATTCAGCCACTTCTTCAAAATTTCCCTCATTTGTCGTTAGCTGTCCATTTCCATTATATAATGTATTTCTACGTGTGACCATATATTTAGTTTTATTGATATTTACTTCCAGTCCTAATTTCTTAGTGTTACTCAATAGTGTGTGCGTGTTGTCCTTTAGTATCTCCTCGCTATCGGCATAAGCTAATAGCTACATCATCAACATAAACTAACAGGCCTTCCTCTTCCTCTAAACATTTGATGGCATGCTCTAGTACAAAATTAAATAGTAGAGGAGATAGTGCATCTCTTTGCTTCAACCCATTCCGGATTTCAAACGTGTCCGAAAACTGCTTTCCTACACGCACCCTACTCTTTGTGTCATTTAGACACATTCGTATAAGTCTAACTAACTTTTTAGGAATTCCGAACTCCAGCAGGATACTATATAACTTCTCCCTCTTAATTGAATCATATGCTTTTTTGAAGTCTACATATAGTTGATGTACAGAACCATTACATTCCCATTTATTTTCTAAAATCTGTCTTATACTAAAAATCTGATCTGTCGTAGACCTGTTTCTTCTAAATACACATTGATGATCTCCTAGAATGTCATCAATGTAGGGAGTAAGTCTGCTTACTAATATATTTGTAAGAATTTTGTATGAAGTTGAAAGTAATGAGATGCCCCTGTAGTTGTTGCAATCAGTTTTATCTCCTTTCTTATAAATTGGTACGATAATTGATTCTTTCCATTCATCTGGAAGAGCTTCTTTTTCCCAAATCATCGTAAGCAACCAGCGTATATTGTCCATCAATTTTTCTCCCCCTGATTTTATCAGTTCTGCTGGGATCTCATCTGAACCTGATGCTTTATACATCTTCAGTTTTTCTATCGCCATTTCAACCTCTAATGCACGTGGTTCTGCGACTAGCATTTCTGCTGTCTGTAAATTATCCTCCTCAATGTCCTGTTCTGTATGTACATTTAATGGCTGATTAAAGTAACTTTTCCATATATTTAATATACTCTTGGAACCTGCAATCATATCCCCATTTTCATGCCGAATTATGTTTGTTCTAGCCTGTAACCCTTTCTTCTCTATACTAATTCCCTGATATAATTCTCTAATGTTCCTGTTTTTTGCATTCATTTCAAGATCATTAATCTTCTCTCTCAAATATTCCCTCTTTTTACTCTTTAGTAACTTGGTGGTTTCCCGTCTAATACTACCCAATTGCTCTGAATTTACCTCATTTGGCTCGTATTACCATTTCATTTTTGCTAGCTTTCTTTTCTTTAGAATGTTTGACACATTCCTCATCAAACCATTTCTTGTTTTGCCTCTGTTTTAAACAACCAATGCTTTCTGATGCTGACAATTTAATAGTATCTCTTATAGCCTCCCATTCTTTATTTATATCAGTTTCTTCTTCGTTTGCCACATTGTCATCTGAAGATTCCAATACTTCAAATGTATTAGCAATTTTGATTTGGTATTCTTGCGGCATTTCATCATTTTTCAAGTTTTTAATTCAAATTTTACAGAATCATCTTTAGCGTTTATTCCTCTCATAAGCGATAGCCGTTGTCTGATTTTCACTCTGACCAGATGATGATCCGAATTGCAGTGTGTCCCTGTAGCTGATCTAACATTGATGATGCTACTCTGCCAGCGTTTATCCACTAATACATGATCTATCTGGTTCCGAGTTTCCCCATCTGGGGACGTCCAGGTGTATTTATGAATATCCTTATGCTGAAATGTTGTGCTCTTAACAATGAGATTCTTTTGTGTGTCAAATTTGGCTAATCTAACCCCCCGTTGTCGTTACTATCTTCATGAAGACTGAATTTGCCTATTGTTGGTTTGAATATATCTTCTCGCTCCACTTTTGCATTAAAATCTCCTAAGACAATTTTCATGTGATATCGTGAAAGGCTATCAAATAAGCATTCTAATTCTTCATAGAACTCATCCTTGATCTTGTCATCTTTATCTTCTGTGGGGGCATGTACATTTACAATTATAAAATCATGTCGTTTACCCTTTAGAATTATGTATGATATCCTATCACTAACAAACTTAATATCTCGGATAGCGGATAGGATCCTCCTTCTGACTAAAAAACCGTTCCCAATGCAGGTCTTTCTGCACCCCCATAGTATAATGCATAGCTTCCTGATTCCTGACTACCTTCTCCTGGCCACCTAATGTCCTGTAAAGTGACTATATCCATGAGAGATTTATCTAATTCCCGCGTTAATATCTCTAGTGCCCCACTATTGTATAAAGTCCTAACATCCCATGTTCCTAGGAACATGTCCCTGTGTTTGAGCCTTTGGCATGTGTTCCCTGAAGTAGTCCCCGCCCGGAGAACCGAATGGAGGTCTATTTGACCTCCGGAAAATTTTACCCCAGTTGAACCCATGTCCGCATTTCTTGACGGTTGTATTTTTACGGTGAAAGATCGTCACTCTTTCGACCAAGGTACTTTTTTGTCTGGCTTATCACCTTCGACCAGTCCGGCATGGGTAACCCTATCGGCAGCAATGCTACCGCCGGCATAGCTCTCAGGATCATTTAAGCACGCAAGCCACTCCACCACGACAAGGTAAAGATACCTTGGAGGGTCATAATTCTTATTGTGTGTATAATTTAACAGTAGTGAAGTGGAAGAGAAGACCTTACGGTCTTAACTCCATCAGGCCAAATAAACAAATAAAATAAACAAAATCAAATACAAATAAAATAATGACTTTTAAGGGTAATTACTGGATTCTATCGAAAATTACGTTAGATGGTGAAACATATTTGGAACAAATCACTAGTTCCAATTACTTTATTTGTCTCCTTACAAATTACAAGGATAAAAATATAACAAATAAACTAGCACACTTTCATAAAATCACAGGATTTATAGCTAGAACATTAAACAAAGTGTTCCATAACATATACAAGTTTAAACGTTTTATAACGTTATGGCACTTCCAGTACTGTTACATGGATATGAAACTTGAACACTGCGAAAGGTGTATTGGAGTAAAATACAGTCAGCAGAAATTAATTTTTAAGGTCCATTAAGGGATGTTCTAAATTAGATAAAATAAGAAACAAAGATATCCTCAACGACTTCAACATCTAAAGTTACTCAACAAGTTAAGTAAATGCTATACATGCAGGAAGATCGCGAGTTCTATACCCGATGGGCTGAGGATTTTAACTGCCCTAAATCGTCTGGCGGCACCATGACCTATGGACTTCTCTGAGTGCCTAATGTATGAAATGAATGTAAATGCAGTCGTCACTAAGGACTGATGCCTTGTGCCGATTTTATATAAATATGACAGCATTAACCTACTACTACCCAAGGCCCTCTTAAAGTTTCGAATTTGGATCTCTTTTTTATAGCATAAACAAAAAAGGAACATTCTAAATATCAAATTAATTTACAACCCATAGTACCATATGGAAAGCTGTTCAACAAAAAAAATCATTTTTTTGGGGACATAATTTACTCATACCTAGAATTTTAATGGTTCTTTTCAAAGTCTCCTTTAGATGTAATGCACTTGTCCCAGCGTTTGTTCCAGTCTACAAATATATACCGTACAGGAAACCCTATTTTGACAGAACTTTTAAAACCGTCTCCGCGTCCTTTATTACTGTTTCTAAAGAAGTAAAATGCCTCCGCGAAATCGTTTCTTCCGGTTTGGGAATATAATAAAGTCACATGGGGTTAAATACAGACAAAAGGGAGGATGAGGAACACACTTCACTTTGAATTTTGCAACAGTTCAGCAACAATATCTGCGATTTGAGGCTTCACATTATTGTGGCGCATCATCCAGCTTGTTGCACGGAAAAGCGGCCTTTAGCGCTTGATATGATCTTGCAAAATTATCAGGACTTCTCTGTAGTATTACTATGCGTGTGCAAGTGAGACGTGTGATAAACCATCCCATGAATATAAAAAATAGATGAGATGATCACACATTTCCCAGTTATAAGAAATCACTCTTATTGGGGGTTGGTGATGGATATGATCACACAGAGCTTTGCTGTTTGCCCTAAACATGATGTAGCCAAGTTTTATCAGCAGTGATTACTAGGGAAAGGCATTTAATGACCTATAAATTGGTAAAAAATGCAAAATAACAAATGCATTTATGACCTAAAAATACAAAAAATGACCAATAAAATAAAAAAAAGACGAATAAAAAGTTAAGAATTACCAATAAAAGCACTATTTATTAGATTAAGTACTCACTTGATTTCTGAATAACACAAAATTTAACTTGACATTAAAATAAATTTATTTAAAAAATACATATTAGTGTACCTTTTATTGCAGAAAATCCATTTCAATTATACAGTGCTCTTTTACAACAATTTTAAATTGCAGTTAACAATCAAAATTATCTCTAAGAAATAGAATAAAATTCCTAGAAGTGGGCAAATTCATTATGCACATACCTTGAAAAATAGGGTAGTAGTAGGTAGCAAAATATCTACTTAATTCCAAAAAATTGTATTGACAAGGAAAAATACTGAATTATAATAAAAATCTCAAATCAAATACAAATAATTACAGTCTTCCGGAAAAGTGTAAAAAATGCTCAAAATGATCTTCTTCTTCTTCTTCCTTCCAAGTATTAGGCCAAGGCCTGTTACGATCCTATAGAAAATTTCCGGGAAATTCTCGTATAAGACTTGAAAGCATAATAATAGTCCCTTCGATTGGTTGCTGGCCAAAGGAAGGCAAGACCTGTGATGGGGCTGTCATCTTATAGCCTCTGGTCAGGCTTTTCTGGAGAAGAAATGAAAATAAAGGAAAGAAGAAATGGAAGAAAGGAAAGACTCCCTAGCCCTCGGATGCCCTAATAGCATCGGGGTCGAAAAAAACAAGAGTTAACCAAGAGAGGTTAGATAGTAAAGTTAAAAGAATGCAAAACACAAGTAAGTGGAAGAAATGTTTTGCTCAGCTTGGGCACCTTGTGGTCGCCATCCACATATCCCCTAGATGAGGACCCCTGAGGTGCAATATCGTAACCAATGAGGTTTGACTGAGGTGCGATTATTGCTAGTTGAAAACTTATACCAAAATGATCTAAAATTGCCAAAAAATGACATATCCCTAATAAGTTAAGAAAATGCAAAAAATGCCCTAAAGAATTGCTTTTATTTAATCCATTTTTTAACGCCATACATTTTCATATAAGCAAGCAATGTTTCAACCTTCATAAGAAAAAGATACAAAATCATTAATTGCCTTGCCCTAGCGATTACCTTTGAAAGAAACTTCGGATCACCTCCATTGTAGCCATAGGGTGTACTGAATATGACTCTATTTAAACATTACTCACAGACAGGAACCGGGAGGGATGATTTTAATACTTGTTTCACATTTGCATGACATATCAAGCTAGCATATATCTTCTTCTTCTCTTCTCCTTATTCATAATTTGTAGGATTTTCATCGTGTTTATTTCCAAAATCATTCCTCGGAGAAAAAAAATCATATAACCAAATTCTTGATAGCAACTATGATATAACCAAATCATGACTGTAAATACATGTTATTTATTCATTCATAGTATTCTGCCCAAGAGCAGGTCTTTCATTGCAAACTCGAGATTCTCCACTCTTTCCTTAACTCAACCTTCCTTTCTGTATCTGCATACAAACCATTTATTTTAATGTTTATAAATAAATAATGACAGCTCTCGCATATACAATGAAAAAGTAAAATATTTTATAAAGTGCATTCCATGTTCCTGGAAGAAAATATAAGCCTATATGTATTTGAACAAAATAATAATTATAAATCCATTTTATAATAATTTATTTTACAATGCAATGAGGTAATACGCTAGATGAATGTAAATAGTAAATTCTTCCTTGCGAAAAATATAAATATAATTATATAAATAGTTTTAAAGGGTGATGGTATCTAATTTGTCGGAAAAATAATAGTTGTATATAATTTTATTTTAAATGTGTGGAGCAGAGAAGAAATCAGCTAATTAAACAATCACAATATTATATTTTTATATGTATTAAAATTGTAATAACAAAAAAAGAGACGTAGTGGTAAATTCTCTTTCACAAAAAAAATATAAAAAAGTTTTATAGTATACCATTATGCATAGAGATATATGATACTGCATCAATAAATGGAAAGTGAGATAAAAGTACCATTTGCAATTATTATCATAGGAATAAATAGTGGGAATTTATTTCTAAATATATAAAAACTGTGATAATCTATTCCAAGAAGACAAACTTTTTTATTCGCAACGTTATTCTAAGAATTACATATAATATAGTATTAATTATTTTATTTTCAGGATTGTTTCTGTTATATACACAGGTATCCTCAAGCAAAATGTAGATTTTTTTTCTTCCACACTTCCCAGTCTTGTGTGTCTGCTTCTGCCATATTTCTCTTCTTCATGTTGTCTTGAATTCCTTTTATCCACGTTGGCTTTGGTCTACCACGTTTCCCTTTTCTAGGCGGTATTCTTTTCAATACTACTTTGTTTGTTTCTGTGTCCCTTCTTCTGATTATATGCCCATACATATTATATAGATTTCTTCAATATCTTGTACAATATCCTTTTCTACATTCATAATTTATCTGATTAATTATCTTTTATTTTGACTAATTTTTATATTCATGCCGATCTTCTTAAAAAGTACACATCTGTGACTAATAATTTATTTCTGTGTTTTTGCTTCATCGTCCATATTTTCGCACCATATAATAAAATACTCTTCACAACTGTGTTATATATTAGTATTTAGTCATCTTGATTATATTCCTACCCCATAAAATATAATTTAATAATCAATTGAGTTGGTGTTTACTTGATGAAAATCCATATTTATTAATTACATAAAAATAAAACGTAGTTTTATTTGATTTTCATATTTATTATATAATTCAGTGACAGCTGTTTCGGTACACTGTACCTTCTTCAGACATGTTAAATTATGAATTGTGTTCCAACTGATCTAAGCAACAATACAACAATATTTATTTAAATTTTTTAATTTAACAAAGGGGATTCATTCAAATCAAGTTGAGAATTTAACAGTTTTTTACTACTTTTAAACTTATTAATTTCTACAGCCTCCAAAAGATCTAACTTCTTACCCTTATCACAAATATATAAAATTTCAAAATTTGGATCGAAACAATGATTAAATTGGAATAGGTGGTTAGCATAGTTTGAATTTTCTAAATTTCTGTTATATGCTCTCATGTGTTCCTTTATCCGAGATATAAAAGGTCTACCAGTTTGTCCTATATAGACATTGTCACATGTGCCACACTTCAATTTATATACACCTGATAATTATATATAAATTGAAGTGTGGCACATGTGACAATGTCTATATAGGACAAACTGGTAGACCTTTTATATCTCGGATAAAGGAACACATGAGAGCATATAACGGAAATTTAGAAAATTCAAACTATGCTAACCACCTATTCCAATTTAATCATTGTTTCGATCCAAATTTTGAAATTTTACATATTTGTGATAAGGGTAAGAAGTTAGATCTTTTGGAGGCTGTAGAAATTAATAAGTTTAAAAGTAGTAAAAAACTGTTAAATTCTCAACTTGATTTGAATGAATCCCCTTTGTTAAATTAAAAAATTTAAATAAATATTGTTGTATTGTTGCTTAGATCAGTTGGAACACAATTCATAATTTGTTAACATGTCTGAAGAAGGTACAGTGTACCGAAACAGCTGTCACTGAATTATATAATAAATATGAAAATCAAATAAAACTACGTTTTATTTTTATTTAATTAATATAATTTAATATGCCAGTAACTTCCTTTGTCTCTATTATTCTTTTTTTTTAGATTTCTAATTCAGATGATCCGTTTCTATTTTTTATTATTGATCCCAAATACTTAAAATATTTCATTGTTTTATTCTTTGTTTCATTTATTTCTAATTCTTCGGAAAAATCTGTGCTCATATATATATATATATATATATATATATATATATGTATATATATAATATTTTACGAATAATATTAATTGAATAATAACAGGTAGTATTTAATTTAACAGCGCTACTTGACTTCTTGGTTAACTTGCGTCGCAATTCAAATCTGATAGAGAAAGAGACTGAACACTTTGCTCAGAGGATTATGGATTTAGGTTTGAGATTTCTTTGTGTACCGTAAATATATGAAAAAACTATTTTACTATCTAATTAAGTCTTGCACAGGTAAGTACATCCACACGAAATCATAGACTCTGGCTGAGTTTGTCCACGGTACCTCATGTGAGCAAGTAGCATTACATAAGAAATAATTCTATTTGCAGTAGCAATCTAAAAATAATCCAATGGCATTATCGAACCGAAAGATTCATGTCCAAGCGCACATCAATACTCCTTATATCCTCATTTGAGCAAATGTTTTAGAATCATTTCATGAAACAATTTACTTTCCTCGAATCATTGTTATTCTCCAACCTCATTATTATCGAACCTACTGCGTGCTTTCGCTCTGATTTTCTTACAATATGTTTTCATGCCCCTCATTTATTTCCCATTTGTGTTAGATATCCTGCCATAGCAGTCTATGAAACTTAATTATTCTTATTGTATCTGGTTTCTCACAAAGATCATGTAACTTAAGCAATAGTAATATAATATATTTATTTATGATTATGATAATAATAATAATAATAATAATATAATAATAATAAAATGCTAATAGTCTATTATTATATAAAACTGTCCTCAATAGAGGATTGCCACAATGACAAAGTGATACAGATAATTAATTTCCGAAATTGATTAAATCCATTTTGTAAATACAATAAAAAATTTCAAATTGTAATAGGAGTATATTCTAAAAAGTATAAATTTTGTAAAGATGGTTTCTTAAAATTAAAATTGATCCTCTAATGGCAGCAATGGAAGTTTTAGAAAACACTCTGTCCAAATCTAAGAAATTCCAAAATTTAACTGAGAGTCCTGGTATAGTACCTCTTGCCCCGACCATCAATTCTGTGATAGTTATACTATCTAATTGGTATTTATGTTTGTAATAGTCAACCGTTGGCTCATATATGTCTTTCTTTCAGAGCCAACTTTCTCAGGTTGTGGGATCTAATATCATACACATTTTAGAAAATGTGTCTAAATGCAATAATATCGATTCGTCTATTATTCCCAATAGTGGCCACACCATGAACTTCCTCATATACTGTGTATCCATAATCTCGCAAGGCTTCTGCCATCATGTCTTGAATAGTGTGGTGCCGAATGTTTCTCAGTGATTCCCCAAACGAACGAGCCCCAAGGATATGTGCAAGGGTTTCGTGCTCTCTGCGACAACGTCAACAGCCCTGCCCGGCAAAGACCGCACCGCCGATAATTGGCTTGCATTTCAATTGCTTCTCTCCATTCGAAACAGGTCAATCCCTGATGATCACGAGTCCATTGATTCACTGTAGAGAACAACGCCAATAATATTACTAATAATCTATATATTAATATGTGAAGAAAAAACTTTGTACCCCTTTTTAAGCACATTGCGCGCACGGAGGAGTGTGATATTTGACATGATTAAAGTTCGTATAGAGAAGGACTGCAGAAAAATAAAATTTATGCATAATGTGTGTTACAGATAAATTAAATTAAACGATATAAAATAAACTGTCTCTGATGAATTTATGTCTATTACTCATTCATTTGTGTACTCATTCATTTATTTACATTCATATTGAAAGTGCATTGTTGCAAAAATAAAACTGTGCATCATCAATGTGAATTGACTTACTCTGGTGTATTTATTATTAGTGGTTTAAAAAAGTGAGTGCATATTATTATTTAAATTTAAATTAAACCCTGTATAATCTTGGTTTCAGTAATTGTATTACATTTTCTTTATATTTACATATTCGCACCTACTTCCATTATGCCTCGACATAGAACATTGATGGGTCGGAGTGAGGGACAAAGAAGAAGGGATATATATTTCCGTACACATAATAATAGGCCAAATGCAAGTTTAAATAAAAGGATTGTTTCTTTAGTTTTGGCAACAACAGTGTGGAATCCAAATAAAACTAGGGTTGACATTTCTGTTTATTGCACATGTAATTTCAGAGCATCCCCTCCGTCTGAGCATATGGATTCGCCTCTCCCCCTCCCCCCTCCCCTCCTCATGTAACAATGAGCCCAAAGTTATCAGTTAAGATCTAGGCATCGCAGTATAACGTAGTACAAGTTTTCAAAGCAGGAGCAGAGAATCTGGTAGAAGATTGAATGTTTAGAGGCAGAAACGCACTACAGTGTCATCAAGGATTGCGAGAGGCTTGTGGTGCAGATACATTGCAGTACCGAACAGTGTCAAGGTGGGTACAAGCCTTTAGAGGACACGAAAATGTGTCATATGTGCCTGGGGCAGTGTCTGATTTGTTCAACTGCTGGGGTTGGGAGGTGCTCTACCACCCTCCATACTCTCCAGACATAAGTCCCTGTGACTTCGACCTCATTCCTAAACTCAAGAAAGAGACTCAGAACAGTGGACGACAGTCTGAGTGCAGTTAATTAGTCTCTACGCACCATCCAGAGATTAGGCAGTGCCGATGGCATTCGACGGCTACCATATCGCTGGGAATATATTGTACGCAATGCTGGTGACTACACCGAAGGCCTCTAAAACTTACAACCATGTATGTATGCTATGTATCCAGAAAATAAATAGTAAATAGTTGCCAAAACTAAAGAAACAACCTATATATTATAAATAGTAAATAAATGTCCAGTTATTGTTTTTTTAAATATGGCTTAGCCAAGCTATACCACATATTTCTGATCGTATTTTAATCTAAATCGAAAATTAATGCATAGTGACGTATTTGTGACAAACGTAAAAATGTAATGAATCATGGTCGAATTTCGACCGCTGGGCGAACACTGGTAATAATAATGACCTCAAGAGCCGGAGTTAGAATAAAGTGGATAAGTGCAGAATAAAACTTGGTTAAAGAAGGCACAAGAGTTATAATATGTATATTAATAATAATTTTTATAATCACTTACGTGGCATGTGATAAGTAAAAATACCTATACATTGAGAGGTCGAACTTCGTCAATGGAGTGGAATAATAACTTATATTCTGAGAAAATAATTATAATTTATAGGCTTGATTTAGAAAAGCTTCAGTTGAGATTTCATAATAGGATTTAATAATAAGAGAAGAAAGGGAGTTATACGGAAAATAATTTGGTCTAAAAGATTTTATATGTTGCGTAATGTGGGGCTCGGTTCCAGGAAGATAATATGAAAAGAGGATTTATCATGGCTCAACAAACATTTTGTGTAGGACGCCATTAAGAGTTATTTCCAACTACCATTAAATGAGTAGCAATTCTTCAGTCTGCCTTCAGAGATAAGGAAATATGTGGACGATCATTTTCTGGCCACAAACCATAAAAATAACGTAAAAAACATACTCTTAAATAAAATTAGCTCGTAAAACAAGTGGGGAGCATAAGGAACTAGGCTATTTCACTTTGCTTTTGAAATTGTTACGTATTTTTCATTCTAACAATCGGATCTTAAGATTAGCTACCAAACCACTGTAAGTAGGATTCCATTCAGTGTCTTTACATACTGAAAATTAGGAGTTATAATGAAGTGTTAACGTACATTTATATTAAATAATTTATTTTTATATTTAAATGTAATAACTAACTGGGACTATCGAACCCGTAGGTTCATGGCCGCGACGGACATAAAAGCTCTCCACACATCCTTATCCTGACCCAATGTTTTCCAATCATTCCTGTATAATCAACTTCCCTCAAATCACAGTTAATGTTATTCTCCCACCTCATTCTTGGTCTACCAACTGTGCGTTTTCCCTCTGGTTTTCCTACAAGAAGCTTCCATGCACGTCTTTCATTCCCCATTCGTGCCACATGTCCTGCCCATCGCAGTCTACGAATGTAATACGGTTTTTTTTATTTTGGTGAAACAATTATAATTGAATATGTAGTCGCGTGGTTAAGGAAAGAAGCCTTGGCATAGAGCTACAGGACTTGCGCTGGTTCGAGTCAGCATGGGGGAAGAAATTTCCTCATGGAATTTCGGCCAGTAAAGGACTAGTGCCCACCCAGCATCATGAGGCATTTGGGAAGCTACAATTAGTAGCGGCTTCACGTTAAGAAGACCAGCTATAACGGCTGGCGAACCCGACATGCTGACCATATGCCACCTCTACACTGGCTCGATGATCGTCTACCTGTGATTAACACATGATGTGGATGTGAGGCCAGCAGCCGGATGGTAGGCTAAGGGCCTTCTAGGTCTGTGCGCTTGGAGTTTTATATATATACATCTATAAGAAAATTATTTTTTACACTGCAAACTGGGAGTTTTATTCCCAGGGTAGCTAGATTATTATTGGCTACTCTAAACTTATCCCTTCCACAGCCATTTCCATTGAACGCCTTACAGCATTGGACCTTTATGTGTATTGCCATAATTTCTGGGATTGTTACTAAATTAATAATTATTGAATTCAAATCATTATGCAGTAAAAATAAATTGTGTATTTTGTGTGTTCTAAATTATTTATTTGCGGAATTTCAGGGGAAAGCTCTGTACCATAAAATACGTGACTAAGGTTGATCATGATTTTTGGAAAGTAGATTATACAGGAGACGATTGGAAAACAGCTCATGATATATGGAGAGCTTCATGTGCTCGTGGGCATGAACCTATACGTTTGATACTGCCAGTGAGTTGGTCAATTAGTTATAGATTACATTATAATTGATGGATATACACAAAGATTACTCGAATATTTTTTATTATATACAACTTTCCTCGTTAGAGGATTGCCTCAAGGAGAAAGTGATACAGACAATTTTTGAAATTGATGAAATACATTTTGTGAATACATTAAAAAAATTCAAATTGTAATTGAAGTACACATACTACGAAGTAGAAATTTTGTAAAGATGGTTTCTTAAAATTGAAATCGACCCTCTATAGGCAGCGATGGCAATTTTAGAAAGATACACCCTCTCCAAATCTAAGGAATTCCAAAATTTAGCTAAGAATCCTGGTATAGTATCTCTTGCCCCGATCATCAATCCTTGACAGTTATACTATCTAATTGGTATTTATCTTTGTAATAGTCAATTGTTAGCTCACATATGGCTTTCTTTTCAAAGTCAACGTCCTCAGGTTGGCCACTATGAGAAGTGTATATAACAGTAATTTTAAAATAATATTGAAAGAAGACTCTGAAGTTTCATCATTGTTTGATCCCTTAAATAAATAAATAAATAAATAATAATAATAATAATAATAATCGGAACAGGCAACTCTTGCCTAAACCAGGAACTGAAGAAGATAATAATAATAATAATAATAATAATAATAATAATAATTTATTTATATCAATATATATATATATATATATATAATCAGGCTATATAAATTCAAATGTACGACTGTGAAGGTAGAACATGAAGTTTTAAAATAAGATTTAATGACCATTTCTCAGACTTTATTAAAAGAGTAGGAAAAACAAGTTTTGCTGAACACATTTCAGAAACCGGCCATCAATTTACGAAATAGATAAAATATTGTCAATAATGCACAAAGAGAACAATAGACAAAAAGTCAATATCCTGGAAGAAATTCAAATTATAAAGGAAGCAGAAAATAAGAAATTGATGAATGAGAACACCCCCAACAACCAAAGTCCACTGCATAAAATATACAAATAATTTCAAACACTACCATAAGAATTCCTGAGGATGAAGCATGACTTCGAAAAACTTTGAATTTTAACAGTGTGACAACATTCATAACAGATGTTATTACATAGTTTTATAAGGTACAACATGTTTATAATTGAAATTATTTTAACCTTAACGGTGTTCAAACATGATTATTAAAAGTATAGATTTTATGTATACCTTATACAGAGTTTCAAGGTTTACACATCGTTCTGTGACTAAAATTTTATTTTTCTCCCCACTCCATGTCCTCCAGTCCTCTTGTTCTCATTCCAGTTCTAAATTCTTGCATCCACGAGTTTCGAGGCCTTCCTTCCAGGTGGACACCATTACAATGTTTTTCTGGGTAACCTTTCTTCTTGCATTTGTTGTACATGCCCATACCAATTTAATTGCTTGTATCTTATACAACCTCATATTGAATATCTACTATTCATTTTTTCACGTATGGAAGTATTTCTTTTGTTTTTTTTATAACTTTGAACATAATAATAATAATAATAATAATAATAATAATAATAATAATAATAATAACAACAACAACTTACTAACTCACTGGCACTATCGAACCTGTAGGTTCATGACCGCGAAGACGCAAGCCCTCATCACATCTCTAACCTGAGTTAATATTTTCCAATCATTCCCTGTATAATCTACTTCCCTCAAATCATAGTTAATGTTATTCTCCCACCTCATTCTTGGTCTATCAATTGGGCGTTTTCACTCTGATTTTCCTACAAGAAGCTTCCATGCACATCTTTCATTCCGCATTCGTGCCGCATGTCCTGCCCATCGCAGTGTACGAGACTTAACTGTTCTCATTATATCTGGCTTCCTATAAAGACCATGTAATAATAATAATAATAATAATAATAATAACAATCATAATACCAATAATAATAACAATCAAAAGAGTAAAAACTGAATGTACAGTTAAACAACATTGATCTTACATAAAATATCGTGAACTCCAATAAGAGTATAAAATCCATCGTTTCAAATTGTAATAATAAATTGAAGAAATGTGATGTATCTGGTGAAATGTATCAATTGTGCACAACACGGTAGGAAAGCAATGAGCCGATACGCAGAATGATTTATTTAGGTAAATGAGCCATCCTGTACATTTGGTGTTCCACTGACAATTTGCGTAATGTTCTCATTTTTGTTAATGAGCCATTATAATCACGTGGTGGCCAGATTCCATTCTCCATAATCGCATACATGTGGTCTAGCCAAAAATAGCTATGCAGATTGTGTGTAAAGAAGCTTAGCAATGTGTTTCTATCGCATTATACGTTGAACAACTTCAATTTCATACAATATTAGCTGATTGGAGACATTTGCATTGTTGACATAAGAAAATAACAGTTTTTAAGTGCTCCACATTTATAGGTTTTTTGAGAGATAATTATATAAATATTGTAATAAATTTTAATGTATCGTTTCTAATGATACGTTTATAGATTATTATACATAATAATTTTATGTTTTAATAGTGAATTGTGGCTTCAAAAGACTAAAAAAATGTATAATTTTGGAAATTATTTACCTTCGCAATATACACTGCTCAAAACAATTAGAGGAACACTTGTAATAAATTAAATAAGTAATTGTTTTTTAAAGCTGTGATGCTGAAATTTAGACAATATGTAAATTGAATTATTAATTTTATCATTGGATACAAATTTTAAAGATCCATGGCCTAAATACAGAGAAATTGCCTCAAATAACAAATATAGATCAATTTTTTCTTTTGGAAGGCACTGGCCACTTCTAATTGTTAAGCTTCCTGATGTTGCTATAGTGACGAATGTTGATTATTGCCTTGTTTATTGGAGTCTCTGACAAAATGAGGCATTTAAATGAGTTTGAAGTGTATCATGCTCTACATCTTTTACGACAAGGTCAATCTCTGCGACAAATGGCTAGAGAGCTTGGAGTTTCTCCTTCCGTGGTGCCCAGGTTACGCAACAGGCACAGAGAGACAGGTCAGTATTGTAGAAGACGTGGCCAGGGCCGTAAATTTAAAACAAGGCCCCAGGATGACAGATACGTTGTTCTTTCTGCTCTTCGACAGCGTACAAAAACTGCAAAATACCTCCAGAATGACCTTCATATGGCTTCCGGAATCCGGGTTTCAGATCAAACCATAAGGAACAGATTAAGGAAAGAGAATATTCGTCCAAAAAGGCCCGTTAAAAACCCACGCTTAACAAATGGGCATAAGGCAGCATGACGTACGTATGCTGAAAACCATGGTGATTGGAACCTGAACCAGTGGGAGTCTGTGCTCTTCTCGGACGAATCCAGGTATCATCTTACACGTTGTGATGGTCGATTGAGGGTGTGGGGACGGCCAGGAGAAAGATTTTCTGCAGAGGCTGTACAGGAAATTGATAGATTCGGAGGAGGTTCCATAATGGTGTGGGCCGGAGTTATGTACAACAATCGTACGGACCTTGTACTTTTTCCCCAGCGACTAAATGCTGTCCGATATAACGAGCACGTTCTGGAAGAGCATGTAATACCTGCTGCTATTGGAGTAGGCCCTGGATTTCTGTTTATGCAGGATAATGCCAGGGCACATTCTGCGGCTGTCACCAAGGATTTCCTGAGGAGGAATGAAATTGAGGTAATTGAGTGCCAGCGGTCAGCCCAGACCTCAACCCTACTGAACACTTGTGGGATCTTCTAGACAGGAAGTTCAGGAACCGACATCAAGCTCCACAAACTCTGCAGCAACTTGGAGATGCTCTGAAGGAGGAATGGGAGAATATCCCGCAAGAGGAAATCCAGAATCTTATTGGGAGCATGCCACGAAGGTGCCAAACTGTCATCGAATGTCATGGAGGCCATACACGATACTAACTCTATATAACGAGTGTTTAACTTTGAAAAATAAGCACAATATTCAATTGCTTACATAGCGGAATTATTTGAAAAGTTAATTGTCAGCGCTATTCATTTGTTTTTACTGACATGAGCAATAAATAAATAAATAAATAAATAAATAAATAACCACAAATAATGTACTTGATTAATTTCATGTTTGTACCTTTATCCAATGAAAAAATATTTGCATATTTCATAGTGTTCCTCTAATTGTTTTGAGCAGTGTATATGAAATATATAAAATTTATAGAAGATTTTGTAAATACCATTACATATTTGATGAAGGTATTAGTGATAGATTTGTACACCAATTTTGAAGAAAGATTGGAACACACGCACATTTTTAATTTTTTAGCACATAAGACAATGCATACTACCACCTCAAATTTCTTTTATCTCTTTTGATGTAAATATTCCTTTTCAAGGAAAATTATAATTTTAATATATTGTAAAAATGGCCATTTTGATGAATTATTGACCGAGACTGTTTAATTTCTTTTCAGCATCAGTCTCCCTTCTTTATCATCTTTCCTATTTAACCTTTCTTGGCTAATACTTGTTTTCTTCGACTCCGATGGTATTAGAGCATTCGAGGCCCAGGAGATATTTTCCAACTTTCTCTTCTCTATATCTATATTGTCTTTAAAACTACTCGTGGCAACATTGTGGAGACTCACCTTGGATTTAAATTGTTAAGAAAATTTTACGAAATGCCCACATAAGCTACAAATACACCAATGCGCCCCATTGCAATAAGCACATGGTATGGAGTCTTTCTTCACTGATAAAATCAAGGGGAGAAAAATTGATGGACAAGATACGCTGGTTGCTTAGTATGATTTGGGAAAAAGAAGCTCTTCCAGATGAATGGAAAAAATCAATTATTGTACCAATTTATAAGAAAGGAGATAAAACTAATCGCAACAACTAAAGGGGCATCTCATTACTTTCAGCTTCGTACAAAATTCTAACAAATATATTAGTAAGCAGACTTACTCCCTATATTGATGACATTCTAGGAGATCAACAATGTGGATTTAGAAGAAACAGGTCTACAACAGATCAGATTTTTAGTATAAGACAGATTTTAGAAAAGAAATGGGAATATAATGGTACTGTACATCAACTATATGGAGGACTTCAAAAAAACTATGATTCAATTCAGAGGGAGAGAGAAGAATTTTAATAGTCTCTTGTTGGCGTTCGGAGTTCCTAAAACGTTAGTTAGACTTACACGAATGTGACTAAATGGCACAAACAGTAGGGTGCGTGTAAGCAAACAGTTTTCGGACACTTTTGAAATCCAGATTGGGTTGAAGCAAGGAGATGCACTATCTCCTCTGCTATTTAATTTTGTACTAAAGCATGCCATTAAATCTTTAGAGAATGAGGAAGGCTTACAACTCAATGGTATTAAAAAGCTGTTAGCTTATGCTGATGCTATAGTACTATTGGCCGATGGCGAGGAGATACTAAAGGACAACACACACACACACACTATTGAGGAACACTAAGGAATTAGGACAGGAAGTAAATATCAATAAAACTAAATATATGGTCACATGTAGAAATACATTATATAATGGAAAACGACAGCTAATGACAAATGTGGGAAGTTTTGAGGAAGTGGCTGAATTCAAATACCTAGGAACAATAATCACAAATAGAAATGAGATGCACAAAGAAATTAAACATAGGCTCAATTCTGGAAATGCGTGCTATTATGCATTGCAGAGACTCTTGATGTCCCAACTCCTTTCAAAAAACGTTAAACTGAAAGTATATAAAACTACTATTCTACCAGTTATATTATATGGGTGCGAAACATTGACTCTTACTTTAAGGGAGGAAAGGAGATTACAAGTATTTGAGAATAAAGTACTTAGGAAAATTTTTGGACCAAAGAGAGATGAACAGACAGGTGAATGGAGAAGACTACATAACAATGAACTACATGGTCTTTATAGGAAGCCAGATATAATGAGAACAGTTAAGTCTCGTAGACTGCGATGGGCAGGACATGTTGCACGTATGGGGAATGAAAGACTTGCATGGAAGCTTCTTGTAGGAAAGCCAGAGGGAAAACGCGCAGTTGGTAGACCAAGAATGAGGTGGGAGAATAACATTAACTATGATTTGAGGGAAGTAGATTATATAGGGAATGATTGGAAAGCATTAGCTCAGGATAGGGATGTATGGAGAGCTTATGTCCGCGCGGCCATGAACCTACGGTTTCGATAGTGCCAGTGAGTAAGTAAGTGAGTAAGTATGGAGTCTTTCTTCAAGTAGTGTAACAATGCAATGAAATAATACCAGCTACGTCTGGAAATAATGTAATGAAGAATGAAGAATAATTTATTATTAACTGATAATTTAAAACATGCAAGATGTTATAATTCCAAAATACGATTTCTATTTGTTTGTCCTCACGCGTTTGCGGACTCATCACAATTTAGGCACAAGATCACAAGAGAATCCAATCACTTTCGATACCACAGCACATAATATGTATAATTTTAACTGAATATTTGGTATAATCATTCATTACAGGCTATCCGCCCTTAAAGTAACCCTCATGAAAACAAAATCATGTGGCCTGCTCGCTTTTCATTAGTTATGAACACCGATGTACGATTTAAAAACAACAAGTACGCGAAAAAGTAGTTCCCTTCATTGAATTAAAAGTATATTCTCTGAACATACTCTTTATTCTTCGTGAATGAAAATAATACTAGTATCCAAAAGATGTAAAGTATTCCAAAATATTCTTCTTCTTCTTTCCAGGATTAGGTCAATGCGACCTGTTCGCACTTGAGACTTCTGAGTGATATTTTTGTTTACTTGGGGTTACCAGCTCAACCGCAAAACCCCCAACCTGGAGGACCAGAGTTTAATTTCGGAGTTGTCTTTCTCCTAGACAGCTGCTTTACAAGGCTACAGAGCTCTGTCTGCCCCGAGCATCTGGTTTTATAGCGCCAGAAACTCGCCATTCACCCTCCATCTTCAGTAAAAACAGTCCCACCACGTGAAGGTAGATGGAAGGGTGTTGTAGAGAGAGGCTATATTTTGCGCTATTTGGAGCCTTTTATAGAGTCTGAGAGCTCATCCTCAGATCCGCCCCAGTCATTCTCTACCCTTTAGGGACCATTCTAAAATATACCTAATCAATAATTACAACTTAAAATAGTTTATTATATACGGATGATGCATTTGAGCCATGCTTCAGTCGATCCTGATGCAACAAAATGACAAAGGTGTTGAGTCTTCTATTGCTGTATCGCCATCTATTTTTTTTAAACACAAGTCTGGAAAACCTTCGACTAATGGCCAAAAAAATAGTTATTTTGAATGTATTTCACAAGTTCAGTGAAAAATCTCACCAGCTTTCTTGTAATGCACCCCAATCAACGATCACATGTCTTAGTCTATATACTTCAAACGTGCTCTCTATCAATGTGACAGTAATTGTGGCGTGAATGGCGGAAGGATACAATTGGCTTTTTATGTTAAGATCACTCTAAGAGCGGATTAGGTATACAAATATAGTGACTATGTGCGAATCTGTAAATTATATTTTCGCGAACGTCAAATTTAAAGGCATGTATGGTAGCCAGTAGACTAATGGGATCGAATATTAAATCGCAGTAGTGGTAACGCATGTCATGAAATAAAAACAGCCATTTTTATTATTAACACTACACGGTTGAAGAGAAAGAATTTGAAAACCATAACAGCATATCAATGTGGACTGAAAACAGGGCTTTTAATCAAAGGACCCTCGTCACAGTGACAGGGTGTGGCTGCAAACTATTTATTTGTTGTAGCATGGTTTGTGAATTTAATTACGTGTATTGTTTGCCACATTATTACATTATACTGAATTAATTTTAATTACAACGGGCGACACTGCTCTCGAGGCATGTGAAAGTTCAAAAGCTGAGCTTCTGAAACCATGGAGAGATATCGATTTAAATTTCCCACACTTCCAACAATCTCACTCTCTTCGAACCACAAATATAAATCATGCAAACAACAACAACTCCATTTAATCTGATTCCAATATAAAGACTTCCAGATATTAACTTTAACGTGCATATAAATCAGATTATTAACCATAAATTGCTCAAGATTCCGTAAGATTTATTAGGATTCCTTAGATATAATTATCAAGATATATTTTCTTAATTAGGAATTTCTCTACAATACAGTAGTTTTCCTACAACCCATTGTAAATTTTACTCCTTCATAATCTCTATTTTCTGCGTCGCTTTCTTTTAATCTTCTCGATAGAATACTCCTAACCAAGTTTGAACCCACTGCTCTTTAGGTATCCCCTTTCACCCGTTTAAGATATTTGTGTTATTAAAATGTATCAATTAAATAAGTTATACCAAGAATATCATTTCAAAATATCGAAAGAAAAAACAAAAATAATGATATTTTGGGGAAACGATCATACAAGATCGAAAATCGTAATAGACAACAAACCTCTGGATCAAGTAACAAATATTAATTATTTGGGTTGTAATTTTACTATAAACACAAAAACTGAAAGAGACATACATATGAAACTGTCGACATTTCAAATGATATGCGGAACTATACATAAAACATTAAAGAACAAAACAAGAAGAGATACTAGATTGAAGTTTTATAAAACATTGGCAGTTCCTGCATTACTTTATGGGAGCGAAACTTGGGTAATGACCAAAAAATTGCAAAGTAGAATACAAAGCGCAAAAATGAACTTCCTTAGAAGAACAAAAGGCTGCACAAGATTGGATCGGATAAGGAATGAAGATATAAGAACAGAGTTAAATATATATCCATTGGATGAGAAAATCAGAGAATATAGAGAGAAATGGTTTACACATGTGGAAAGAATGAATGTATCAAGATTACCAAGAGCAGCATTCAACTACAAGCCTAGAGGTTCAAGGAGTGTAGGAAGGCCAGTGAAAAGATGGACAGAACAACTGTGAGGCGGAACAGGCAATTTGCCTAGCCCGTGAAGTGAAGAAGAAGAAGAAGAACAAGAAGAAAAAATGTAGATGCTTAAATAGCACTATTATTAATAGCATTTCGCGAGCTTAAAATCATAGCATCCAGATCATCTCTCCAAGGTACCCTCATATGCAGGGTGAACGGTACTTACACCTACAAACTTCAGGACTGTTTTATGACTAGAAATTAAGGAAAAAAAGGTCGTGTGTCCGGAAATGAAAGACCTGCGTGCAACGACAACAAATCGTCCCGGCAGACAGTACATAGCACAATAGCATCCACGTCACAACAGATGTTCAATTGTGGCCTCCATGGGATGCAATGCACGCGTTCACACGTAGTATCATGGGTTACCTCACTTTTTCGCATGTTTTGGCCTCTCTCCGAATAGTGTCAGAGTCAACGTGGGCACGCTGTTGAAGGGTATGCACATCAGTAACTGGTTCAGCATACACAATACTTTTCAGATGCCCCAGAGATAAAATTCCAGGGGATTTAAGTCCGGTGATCTAGCAGGCTAGCAACAGGGCCGAGATAATGTCATTCGTCAGTGTCATCTACCGTGGCAATGATGCATTTATGGACACCTATTCATAGGATATTTTTCCTCAATTTACAGACAGGAATCAGTCCCTGCGGTGTGTCGGTGTAATTAAAACGCACCCTGTATTTACTTTGTGATGGAGTGGCTTGCGTGCTTAAATGACCCCGAGAGCTAAGCCGGAGGTAGCATTGCTTCTGAAAGTGTTACCCAAGCTGGGCAAGTCCAAAGCGATGAGCCAGACGAAAAAAGCACCTTGGTCAAAAGAGTGACTATCTTTCAAAGTAAAAATACATCTGTCAAGAAACTAGGACATGGGTTCAGCTGAGGTCATTTTTTTCGGAGGTAAAATAGCCCCATTCGGTTCTCTGGGCGGACTCTACTTCAGGGAAACCATGCCAAACGCTCAAATACAGGGACATTATATAATAATGGGGGACTACAAATATTAACGCAGAAATTCGATGAATCTTAAGTCTCGTAAACTGCAATGGGCAGGTCATGTGGCATAAATGAGGAATGAAATAGGGACATGGAAGCTTCTGAAAGGAAAACTAGAGGGAAAATTCCTAATTGGTAGACCAATAATGAGGTGGGAGAATAACATTAACAATGATCTGAAGGAAGCAGATTATCCAGCCCTGCTGTAGTCAGTTATAACAAATTATATTGCCACAGGGGGATGATTGACGAGGCTCAACAATAAATAAAATATTGTGCATAATACTCTATTTGTTAAAAACATTCCATATATTAAAAATCCAGCTATGGAATACCAATACTAGTAAAATAAATGAAAACGGTCATATGGCAAGAATAACTTTGAATTCTTAAAATATTGAATATAATTAAAAATAAAACGTTCAGTTATGTAAAAGTATGTGATGTTTTCTCAAATATCTAAACATATGTACTCCAACCATCCACAGTAATTCTGCCCGAGGGTAGGTTTTTCACTGCAATCATAGCATTTTTATGCTATACTTTGCAGCTTTACTAGGGAATTATAGGTGTGGTAGCTTCCCGTTGCTTTCCATGCCTTGAAGGATGTGATGATAATGATAAGGATGATGATGATGGCCGGATGATTTTCGGGGACCGTTGGGCACTAAGCTTCCTGACATTTGTCTTACAGGTGAGGAAAACCCCCGAAAATCCTCACCCAGGAGCCTGTCCCGACCAGGAATCGAACTCGGGCCCGCTGCGTGACAAGGCAGCACCTACCTCGAGACCACAGCGGTGGACACATATGTACTATACCCTTAAATATAGACGAATTAGGAAAAATAAATGTGTCTTAAATCCTTCCAAACATCCTAATTCGTGGGCATACGATGAAATTATAACTTAACTAACGTAAAAACAAATATGTACTTACATAGAAATCCTAGCTCTTTGTATGACAATACCGGTACTTCGTACATTGTTATGTTATTTCTATAAATCCCAAAATTCATAAATTCTCCAGTTTGATCAATACTGATATACATATATATTAATTATATTGATAATCTACTTTATTATTTAATTGACCTTGGGTTCGAACTTTGTATTAGCATACGCCTATGGGTGCTAATTTTCTCGCCGTAACACACACACACACACACGCACACACATGTATAGTGTGTGTGTGTGTGTCTAAACCTACCTTGAAATTTCTTCTAGAGAAACAATGTAATTTACCAAGGCAAGGCAAGGTACATATTTTGGACATTGCCCAAAAAATCCGTTTTTAACTGCAAGGAACCAAACTCCAGCGCCAAATTGCTCATTTAAGCTATAAGGAAGTAATTCAACTAGTGATCGTATAGATTGGATATCCCTCACTACATGCCGTCTTCGCCGTATCCCGCCTCACTCCACTCCGCTTTATTCAAGCAGGGAGGCCATCTGATCCGTACAGTGGGTTGCCATTTCTGGATTATGACTTCAATTTGTGTGCCTTACAGTTTAAAACTGCAGATCTTTTGGAACACGGCCTTTGTACATCACAACGCTTCTCTGGGAGAAATTTCAAGGTAGAATTCGGTATGCAATGGTTGACAGTTCCCTTGTGAGTATAAAAGAACTTAATCGAAAAAAAAAACGTTATTCTAAAACTCAATACAAAAGTTATCAGTATATATCTGAACGAACAATCCACATTTATGAATCAATAGCAAGACGTTTAATGACGTATATAGCAGAAACTTGGACTACAAATGCCAAATTAAAGTCAAAATTGCAATCTATAAAAGTTTATTTTTTAAGAAGATCTGCACGATGCTCTAAATTAGACAGGGTTAACAACTCTGAGAAAAATGAACTTTAACGAAACAATTATACAATTTGTGGGAAATAATTACAATGGTTTGGACATGTGAAGAGGATGAATGAAGATAAATTGCCAGTTAGGAGTTTGGAGTGGATTCGAAATCGGAGAAAAAGAAGAGGGAGACGTAAGGAGACACGGATAGAGGGAATTATAATTTTGATGAAGGGCAGAGGACTGCAGGATGGTGACTGGAAGGATAGAGATGAATGGAGGAAGAGAATCAAAACTTAATATTGGGCACAGTACCTGTTAAAACCTGTTAAAATAAAGCATTGTAAAAACGATATGGCTGCCTGTATATTCTAGGTTGGCTGCTTGTGTGTATGGCTGGTGAATGGGAGCACAGCGGTAGACAGGAAAAGAGAGTGAAATAGGCACTTCACAGCACGAAAGATAACCAACATTGTATAGCTAGGGATTTGAAGAATCTCAAAGGAATCCCCTACGCTCATGAGCCTACTAGCAGTCAGAGATTGTAGCCTGAAGTGTTTATTGTCTCCTTCAGAATCACAGCAACTGCGAGCTTTTACCTAAGCACACTAGCGTGTTCAAGAGGGTAACACATAACAGTTTGTTTTCATATTATAGTCTTAGCATTATTTGCGCCTGGATTTCCATGTATTGTCGAATCTTAAAACATGTATTCATTCATGCAGTATCATATAATAAAACATGTACAACAGAAACTTATTTCGATCGCAGGTCATTTCATGGCCTATGATTATAAACCTCTGGTGGAATATACATGACTATAGATCTTGTCATTGCTGAACCTATTATATTGGTATTAATTGGCCGAGTCCCTGCTTATTGACGATTCATATTTGTAGTTCATAGTTCACTATGTACAAAGATATATATCTGATTCCAATTGGAGTTCGCATTTCGACAGAGAGGATATATACAATTAATTTGGTACAACAAATAATATCGGAAACAAATGAAAATACAAACCATACAACGATTAGAGAATGCTAATGTATCTTTGTATTAATTTCTGGAATAAACACGGTATCATAGAATTTGGTCATGAGAATTTCTTGTAGGAAACCAAAAGGAAAGCGTCCAGTAGGTGGGCCAATAATGAAGCGGGGAATAACATTAATAATGATTTGAAGAATGTAAATTATACAAGAAATAATTGAAAAAAATAAGCTAAAGATAGCGATGTATGGAGAGCTTATATCCGCGCGATCATGAATCCCTGCTTTCGAAAGTGCCAATGAGTTAGTCGTAGAATTTGCAACGAACTTCTTTTTTGTGGAAATAAAATAGGCTAAAAAATACAATATACAAATTTATAATTTTAGTTACAATAAGACACTGATAGAGACATAAGGAAATGAGTACTATAAAATATCACTAAACAAACACACTACTGGTTCTCTCCTTTCATTCAACATTTGACACTAATCTCATGAGGAGACAAAATGGGGGATTGGGAATTTCAGTTATATGAAAATACGAGGGGATAGAGTGTAAAGTCCGAAGATGCAGTGCAGATAGGTTTGCAGAAAACAGCTAGAATTTATAATTTTCTCAACAAATAAAAAACTCCATTGCACGCCTAGAAGGCCATTTGTCATCCAATCAGCTGCTGGCTTTATATCCACCTGTGTCAATCACAGAGGTAGATAATGATTCAGCCAGTTTAGGGTTGACGTTGGATCAATATGTCGGGTACCCCAGCCATTAACTGGTTTTTTCAAACTGGAGCCATTACTTATTTTAGCTACCCCATTTCCGCACGATGCCGCGTGGGCACCGGTCCCACATTGGCCGAAATTCCATGAGAAAATTTCTTCCCCCATAGAGACTCGAACCAGCGCAAATCCCGTTTCTCTGCCCCAATGTATCTTGCCTTATCTATACGGCTAAGGCGCGGGAATCGTAATTAATGAAGTAAAGAAATAACATAGAAACATGTATACTACAAAATTCATATTAAACATATTAGGCTACAAAATAGACCTCAGTTTTAGATTTTATGTCTAGTGTGTTCCTGAAGAAAAAGAAAAGCAATAATTTAGGCTAAGTATTAGTTTAATGAAAAATAATATCACATGGAGATATGTAACTGTGTCTAAAAGTGCCTATTTTACTCATTGGTACCTAATTTGTTTTTTTAGACTAAAATTGTCCTTATAATTGAATGAGTCATTTTGAAAATGGATCATCTCCAATTTTTCTGAAATTAGTTTTTTTCATTATTCCATGTTTACATACCTATTTCCATCGTTTTCGCGTGAGAACGCATCAACTACACTAACCCTTTACCACTTTCTGACTTTATTCTGTAGCAATTTCAGATTAAATGCTATATCCTGAAAAAAGTTGAATGAGTTTATTTCCTTCTCCTGTAAAATTGGATCAGCTGTAGATGATCCCTTTTCGAAACGACTCATTCAATTAAATTTACATACATCTTGTCAGGTTTCATGAATTCTTTGGAATTTTAACCAGTAATAAAATATACATGCCAACACATGTTTATCAGAGTTAATTGACTTTATTTTTTATTAAACTCATAATTCTTACATCCAATTTGCTATTAATGATAGTTACATTATGAGATATTTTTTAAGCCTAGTGCAGTATTTTTAGAACTTATATAACATTTCTAAAGCCTGTGATAGGTGCCTAAATATACAGTGCATATTTTAGAGTCTAAAATCAGAGATCTAGTGTAACATATTGCAATATATTCAGAAAACAAGGCATAATAGGCGGAATAAAAGTCTATATAATATTATATACATTGAAAATATCTCCAAAACATGAATTATGTATAAATGTACTCTCATCATCATCATCTTCATCCGGTATCATGGCAGCTTCCGCCGTCTTCCGGAAACCAAACGCCATTCATCTCTGTCCATCCATTGATATTCCTCCATTCCTCTGATATTCATAGCTGCTTGTACCCCTTCTATCCAAGTTTTCTTCGGTCTTCCTCTATTCCTCCTTTCAATTGGGATCCATTCCATAACAATTTTTGGCAATCTTTGCTCTGGCATTCTTTTGACATGACCATACCACTGTAATCTTTTCTTTTCTATAATGTCTATGATGTCCAGCTCCTCTTGTACACCCATAATTTCCCTTATTTCTTTATTTTGTATTCTATCCATTCTAGATTTTCCAGCTGATCTTCTTAAAACATCCATTTCTGTACTTAAAATTCTTTTCATTTCCCTAGTAGGAATTTGCCAGACTTCAGCACCATATGTTAAAATGCTCTGAATTATGGTTCGATATATTTGTAATTTTCTATTTTTTGTAATATTTTTTCTCCATCAAACAGAGTTTAAAGCATTTGTTGCTTGTTTTGTTTGTGCGATTCTATTTTTAATTTCCACTGTGTTATCGCCTGAATGGTCTAATTTTGTTCCTAAATAACTGCATTCAATACTAGGTTTTAGTTCTTCTCCATTGTTGAAATTTATATTTTCCATTTCTTCTCCTATACATAGGTATTTAGTTTTCTCAATGTTTATATAAAGTCCCCATTTTTCATATTCTTCTTTTAGTTTTTTAGCCATGTATTCTACGTCATCGTGGTCCTGTGCTATTAATACCTGTACTCTCAAAAAGTTAAAAACTTTCACGGAAAATGTAAGAATATTTTGGATTCATAGCAAATAACGAATATATTGCAAAGTTTGACAAATATAAACAATTTATATATTATATGAAATAGATCTCTAAACAATATATTTCCTTCATTTTAACATTTATATTGTTGAATATTCAAACAAAATATATTTTATGGAAGTTTTGACCTAAAGCACTGCATTCACATCCAAACCAATGTTATTAATACAGTGACTGCTTCATCATCTGTAAGACAAATGTCAGGAAACGTTAAGGTCCAAATGGTCCCCGAACATCATAAGGCCATCATACACATCTCATTAGATTAAGTCTAGGATTAAGGCCTCTCCTGGCGCATTATTACCATCATCATCGCCTATTATATCATAGGGGCAGCGTAATCACGCCTTCCAAGCGCCGCAACTCAGAAGTAGGTTACAATACGCCGATTCCAGGAGAGAATATCAGATATGTTGACATGACAAACTCGTGGCATTGAAAAACATTTTGGCGATTTTAGCTATTCAAATATAATTGAAGCGTTGACATGGGAAAGGTAGTAAGTCATAAAAACAATTTACGTTGAGTTGTTTTGACTCACCTCATACTTCTTAACTCCCTCGCAGACTCTAGTTTCGGCACTGCATTTGTGACATTCGCAATACCTCATACGCAATATGACGAAACTTGAGTCTGCGAGGGAATTAAAAAGTATGAGGTGAGTCAAAAACAACTCAACATGAATTAAAATAAACCTCAGAGTGTTATTTCCTACCTATATAACTTCATAAAGAGCACATTTTACAGGGGAAGCAAAAAACGATTTTCCCAACATTAATTTTAATATAATTTTGACACTACAATGCAAGAAATTATATTTGCAAAATAGGTACAAATATCCATATTAGTTTTACAAAATATATTCAAATTTAAAAGTGTCAAAATTGTTTTTGCCTCCCCCGTAAAATTTGATTTTTATTACTTAGTACCTTTTCCCATTTCAACGCCTCAATTACTTCATGATTGCTATCAGATACACTGTTATACTCTTTTATACAATTTAGCAGATAACCATAACGTTATAGCCTATAAATATCAATAAAAATTGATTTTATTATAATTTCTGGTTCACTCTGTAAATCCAAATGAACATTTATTTTAGTACTCTATCCTCATACATACTATTTACTCGTTGAAGACAATACTTATCATTATGATATTGTTGTACTAAATTTTAATTAGCAATAAACATAATGATATCACTCAGTCAGTCATGAACATAAATATACGCGAGTTGATGCTGCTTATCTGTAGATTTATTGCGTACACGTTGACAATATCTTTGTTGTCTTGCAAGTATTTATCGAGGTCGTTATAATTAAAACGTTTATTACCCATAAACACAAGTGATAAAAATTGTACATTTCAAAATGTGAAGTCCAAATAGTCCTCTTTATGTTGTCATAACTAGAATGATGTATATGAAACACAAATTCGTCTAATCTGTTTTTATTATAACCATTTAAATTTAATGCTTCTAGTTTTAAAGCATCTGAAAGGTGATGGGAACAAATAATAAAATACATTTTAAAACTTTACCTGTGAATCTGTAAAATCAAAATTTATCATAAGTAATGCCACGAGTGATTTCTAAATTATCGATAAATTCATGACTCACGAAGTGAAGAGTGAATTTATCTAGAGAATTTGGAAATCAAGAGTGGCATTTGATAGGACTATTTAACGAATAAAATTAAGCTGTTTACTCACAAATCATTATTTAACTATAGTTATTTTAAAATATTTATATATTTAATGTAAATGGTGATGTTAGAAAACAAATGAGAAACGATTGGTACGCTTCATTTCCTTCCTTTGTTCATCACTGCAACGAGATCATAATATTATTTATTGCTAAAGGATCGCAATATTGTAAGAATGCATCCTAGTGGAGAAATTTATAACCAACGTTAAAGATTTCTGATGTCCTATGATGTAAATATGTCAATTATATTTTTCTGCAACGCCATTTCCTGGAAAATAATTCGTTTAAGAAAGTGCAAACAGTGTTTTTTTTGTGATATAATCAATTGTTACAAATGTTTTTATATTATCTATCGCATGCACTTCCTGCTGACATTCACGCACTATATATACAATCTGGTAGCCGTATTCCTTGGAGGGTCAGTCACTGCAAAATAATGTTATAACCTATTCAGAATGTTAAAAAGAGGTGCTTTCTTTATTATGATTAACTTTAGTTGGTAAATTTTAGGCGAAACACGACTGTGATTGGTTGTAAATAAAAAATCATTGAAATGTGATTGGTCATTGACTCCCATTTGCGGCATGAGTTAAATAGTCTAAACAAATATATTTAATCAGCGATTTTACTGAATGTATTTAAAATGTATTTATTCGCTTACACATAAAATGTTAAAATCTTAAAAAATCCGTACCTGATATATCAGTAGTCCTAAACCAAAACAAAATTCTGTTTAAAAACTTGGCCAAACATTTAATAACGTAGGTCTTTCAGAAAACAATGTTCCATCATCAGTAAGTAAAATAACATATTTGACTTGATAACCTCAATGGTGGTGTACAATGAAATTTAAAACCACTGATTATATATATACATTTTAAAACGATATCTGAGAGTAGTAACGTGGGCTCAGTACAAATTCAGATGCCCTGCAACAAAACATGTTTAAGTACTGTAGTATTTAAAATTACGAAATGTTCTCATGCAGGAGCTTCGTAAACTAACCGAATTCCTCAGCAAATCGAATTTATGGCTCAATTTTGCTGGTTTACGGAATATGTATTTATTTTGTTAAATTGGAGAAACTCGATTTCTAATGTCAACTTATTTAAAAGTATCGGACTGCAGTAAAAAGAAATAATGCTAGACCGTAATTTATTACCTATTTACTATGATTCCATCAATGTAAATATCTTCTTCTTCTTCTTCGGCTTTCCCCCACTTATAGGTTTGCCGTCTTCAGTTTCCATTTATCTCTATCATTCCAATCTCCATCTTCCTAATTCCTATCATCCATTATGGTTCTGACGTAGGTTTTCCATCTTGGTCTGCCAGTTTATTTCTTCCAGGGGGTGGCCATTGGTACTGTATTTTTGGCCATCTTTCATTTTCCAATCTTTGTACATGGCCATACCATTTAAGCGTTTGATTTTCAATCCTCTTAACAACAGATGTGGTGACATTCATTTCTCTCCAAAGGAATTCATTTCTTATTTTATCCTGTCTTGTTTTTTTTGGAGGCTTCTTCTAAAATCAAATTCAACTGTTCTAATTTTATTCTTTTTTAATTCTGTCAATGACCAAGTTTCACTTCCATATGACAAAATATTCTGTATTATGCTCTTATAAATTTTCATTTTAGTTTCCTTTGTAATATTTTTGTTCCATATTATTCCATGTAATGTCTTAGTTGCATTTTTTTGCCATTGCAATTTTAGTCTGTACATCTCTCTCACAGGTACCTAAACTTGTAATTTAAATTTAAATATCTACGGATTAATTTTTCCATTGCTTTATAAAAATAGTAAATATATTACACTTCTATATCTTACAAGATACATAGGGATAGGGTTAAATAATTATATGATATACACTGAGATGAGCCGAACATGGCGGTTGCTGTATTAAATTTTTAATTTTGGTTACCAGGCAAACCACTGCTTGTAATGGTCGGATTTCCCTGATTTTAGGAGAATATTTTACTAGGTATATTTTAATAGCACGTGCATATAACGAGTTTCGTTATGAAAACTCGAAAATTCTGACCGCTAGAAAAATTTTCGACCAAATAGAGAAGAACACACAGGTGAATGGAGAAGACTACTTAAGGTGAGCAACATGATGCTTTATGGAAAACCAGATGTAATAAGAGCAGTAAAATATCGTAGATTGCGGTGGGCAGGAGATGTGGCACTAATGGGGAATGGAAGAGTGGCATTGAAAATAGTAGTTACAAAACCAGAGGGAATGCGCCTGA
Source organism: Diploptera punctata (assembly GCA_030220185.1). Classification (NCBI taxonomy): domain Eukaryota; kingdom Metazoa; phylum Arthropoda; class Insecta; order Blattodea; family Blaberidae; genus Diploptera; species Diploptera punctata. Next base: position 1,033,612 of record JASPKZ010007225.1, on the reverse strand, counting down.
AGGGTAGGCCAAGAATGAAATGGGAGAATAATATTAACCAAGATTTGGGGGAGGTAAATTATATAGAGGATGGTTGGAAAACTTAGGTTCGGAATAAATATTTATAGAGAGCTTATATACACGCGACCATGAACCTACAGGTTCCATAATGAGTTTTTTATAGCAATAATAATAACAATAATAATAATATTAATAATAATTATGAAGTAAGATATAATAATAATAATAATAATAATAATAATAATTATTATTATTATTATTATTATTATTATTATTATTATTTATTATTATTATAATATACAGATTTTTCAAAGTTTAGACAATATTTCTGTACTCAAAGTTTTATTTTCCTTCGCCAATCATCCCTATCCATCCACATCATGTCCCCCAGTCCTCTTGTTCTCATTCCAGTTATTTCTTGCACCCATGAGTTTCGCAATCTTCCTTCCTTCCTTTCTTTCTTCTTCCAGATAGACTCCATTACACTGTTATTCTGAGTAATTACTTATATCTTATACAGTCCACCGCTGTGGTCTCATAGTAGCGTGCTGCCTTATCACGCAGGGGGCCCTGGTTCGATTCCCGGTCGGGACAGGCTCCTGGGTGAGATTTTTTCGGGATTTTTCCTCATCTGTAAGACAAATGTCAGGAAGCTTAGGGCCCAACGGTCCCCGAAAATCATCCGGTCATCATCATCATCCTTCACAGGTGCGGGAAGCTACTACACCTAAATTCCCTAGTAAAGCTGCAAAGCGTATCATGTAAATGCTACGATTGCAGTGAAAGATCTGCACTCGGGCAGAATTACCATGGATAGATATCTTATACAATCTACTACTGAGTATTTAATATCCATTTTCTTTCTCTTATGACTTTATTTATTTATTTTAATTTTGAACATCTTGCCGCTCCCCGCAAGTTAATCATTTTCATCTAAGTAAGTTTTTGTTCAATTTCTATGCTTAAGCTCCATATGTGACAGTATTTGTCACTACTGAATTATATATTTGTAATTTACCTTTTCTGGTCACATGTCTGTTCCATAGGACACAATTTAACGTTGATGTTATTACTCTATCTTTAACAACAACAATATTAATAATAATAATAATAATAATAATAATAATAATAATAATTTTATTTGTAGGCCTATACAGATTTTCAATATTTACACATCTTTCTGTGCCTAAAGTTGTATTGTTCTTCTCCACTCACCTCTATCCACCCACTCCATTTCCTCCAGTCCTCTTGTTCTCACTCCAGTTCTTATTTCGTGCATCCACGAATTTCGAGGTCTTCCTTTCCTTCTTCTTCCAGGTAACCTTACTTCTTGCATTCGTCGTACATGCCAATACCAATTTACATGCTTGCATCTTACATAATATACTATGACAGCATTTCTTATTCTTTCTAATTTTGAACATCTCGTTGATCTCCTCAAGAGAGCAACAAGATTAATAATAATAATAACAATAGTAATAATAATAATAATAATAATAATTTTATAAGTTTGTACAAAAAATAGATTTATGTAGTATGTTTGCAAAATCGCAGGTTAATGTGATTGCAGTGGGTAAATTTAGATTTAAAGAGGATGTAAAACTGGAGCAGTTACCATCTGCGCTTCACACATTTAACACACTTGTTACTTGTAAGTAGTAACCGCAGTCACATATTTCATGAATTATAATTTTCCAAGCCTGCACTGCGGATTTTTCTTTTCCAATATTCCCGCTGTGGTCAACATTATCATGCTCTGTACACACCAACTATCAATAATTTATAGATAGCTTCTATTTGCTTGGAATCTAACTATATTGCACACGTTGAACAAAATCACGCGCAATCACATAACGCTTCATTCCGATTGGACGATAACAACTGATAAAACAATTTATTATAATCGCTCTGGCCTATTGGTGATTGATAAAAAATATTCTACCATTATTCATTCACGCTTTAACGTCTATGATCGATCATATCTGAAATCTGTGGCTGTATCTAATTGGATATATATCTAGTGTTCAACGGCAGTAGTAATTTGTTAGCTAATTCCGAAAGAATTACATTATAGAGGTTTTTATGAAAACATTTAGGAAATAAATAATATTTTTAAAAAACTAAAACAACACGCTTTATTAGAAAACCGAACTAAAAAATGAAAAATAGTCTTAATTTCCAACGCGCTTGGGATAAAATTAAAGTGGTCAATAAAAAAATCATCTCCAACACATCTAGAATAAAACTAGAGTTATCTACAAAAAAAATTACAATCAAAAGCGTGGGGTGCTCTTTACCAATTAATGTATTTGATAATAAACAGATATTGGTAAAAGTAAAGTCTCTAAGAAGAAAACCATAAAAGCACCACACGCTTTTAATGGTAATTTTTTTTTGTAGATAACTCTTGTTTTATTCTAGATATGTTGGACATGACTTTTTTGTTGACCACTTTAATTTTATCCCAAGCGCGTTGGAAATTAAAATTATTTTTCACTTTTAGTTTAGTTTTCTAATACAGCATGTTGTTTTAGCTTTTTAAACTATTATCTATTTTTTTATTTTTTAGTTTAATTGATTGTCATAAACCGGAATTCCATGAAAATTTAATTGCTTACGATATTTTTAGTGTCTACGCATGAATATAATTATATATTTATTAAAATTATTATCTATCATTATTATAATATTTTTGAATATTTTAATATAGATAAATAGTTACAGTTAATCGTATCCTTCTCATATTATTTGGATAAATTACAATGTGGTAAGTTAACAAAATGGTCATTAATATTTTACAGAATAAGATAAAAATGTAAATATCTTTAAATTCGATAGGCCTACTATTGCAGTATGAGCTAAAAGTAATAATCTTCTAAAATAATCCTTCTGGCCGGGTTTGAACCAGCGACCTATAGATTACTGAAATTATATACCACTACAGTACACCGCTCTACCAACTGAGCTATCAGAGGATATAATATTAATTTCTTACAACGATGGACTAAAATTATGTAAATTATATAATTTTTGTCGAAAGCAACGGGAAACTACCACACCTATAATTCCCTAGTAAAGCTGCAAAGCGTAGCATGAAAATGCTGTGATTGCAGTGAAAGACCTGCCCTCGGGCAGAATTACTATGGGTGGTTACAATTTTTGTCATGTTCATTTTGGTGTCTACTACGTAGGAAGTATCGATGGAGATGTGCATTTTTTTAAATCTGTGCATTAGAAAAACATCCATAACTTCATTCCTTCGGAATTTGGTAATAAAAATATATTTATGTTTGATATGACTGTGTGTTGGTTTTATCCTTCGATATCGGTTAACCTTACAATTTATTGTACTGTACACACACCATGTCTCCCAGAGGGAGTATACAGACCGGAGGTTAACTCCGTAACTGAGTTACACAAGTGTGTGGTCACAGACCGCTCTCTGCTTTTTAAATACCTCACTCTCCAAACCCTCCAAGCAAGATTCGAGTTTCATAAACATTCTCTAGGGAATGTTTGTAAATACAGAACTTCATGTATTAAAATGCTACTTTTTCTGTTTTCGATTATAATTTTTCATACCATGTGTACGTATAATAATAAATTTATAAAAACATTAGCTATAATTTATGTAAAATAATGTCATTTTATCTTAACTACATAACTCTATGACTTATAACACGTAAGTTCAACGATATTCCTGTGGTCGCCCATGATCTGGATTGAGACTAACAAAATTTATGTTTAAGGATTCTCCAGGTATTTCATTGTCATTCCACCTATCATATCATCGGGGTAATGCAACTACGCCTTCCATGGGCCCCAACTTAGGAAGTGAGTTACAGTTTCGCCATGCCAGGAGAGAATACCAGAATTGTCATAAAGACAACCTGGTGGGATCGATAATAAAATATTTTGTCAGCATGGTTTAATCAGTTGACTCCCTACCTTCCAGCGATCTAGGTTCGATACTGAGCGAGGTGGGGAATACTAAATCTCCAACTTGTATCTGGGCATGTGGTCATGTCCTTACGATTGTATGTAAAAATAAGACAAAAGAAAGAGTAGAAAAGTAAATCAATGTAAACTAAAGAAAACAAGAAAAAATCGCATTCACTAATAATTTCCACCTAGTCCCTATCCTCAGACAACACATTCCAGTTCATACATTCTGATATTAATTCCCTAAGAACCATCAGAATATTATCATCTAACCTACGCATAGTCTTAAATAGTAGGTTCCCAAGGGGTTTCCAAATTTAAAAAAGTTGTAAAAATTTTTACTGTTATTCACTCCAGTTACATAACTGCCCATTTCAATTTCCTACGCAGAATTCTATGATAAAAAAATGATAAAATTCTGAAGAAGATGCAAAGTTCTGAAACAGGTGTTACGAATTTGTAGTTTAATAAATATGAAAATCATACAAAACTTTAAGTTTTATTTTTATTTAATTAACATAATTCAGTTTAATCAGAATCAAGGAGAGCTTCCCACACAGAATTAATACAAAACGTGCTTCATATTGTTTCAAGAGATAAAATGTAGCGATATTCGATGGAATATAGACAGAGAATATCTCACACTCGAATTAAACTGTATATTCGTCACAACTGACTTTATAGCACCGATAAAAAAAGCAGAAATCAGAACACGAAATGTCTTTTCTTAAAGATAAGCTCAATTCTGGAAATTCGTGCTATCACGCATTACAGGGACTCTTGTCTTCCCATCTCATTTCAAAAAAACGTTGAACTGAAAATATATAAAACAGTTATTCTCCCAGTTTTATTATATGGATTCGAAACATGGGAGGAAATAAGATTACGTGTAATTGAGAATAAAGTTCTTAGGAACATTTTTGGGCCAAAAAGAGGTGTACAAACTGGTGAATGGAGAAAACTACATAATAATGAGCTACATTATATGTATATGAAGCCAGATATAATAAGAGCAGTTAAGTCTCGTAGGCTGCGATGCCAGGACATGTGGTACTTATGGGGGTGAAAGAGGTGCATTGAAGCTTCCTGTAGGAAAAACGCTCAGTTGGTAGACCAAGAATTAAGTGGGAGAACAACATTATCCATAATTTAAGGGAAGTCGACTATACAGATTGATTGTAAAACATTAGCTCAGGATAGGGATGTATGGAGATCTTATGTCCGCGCGGACATGAACGTACATGTTCGATAGAGTCAGTGAGTTAGTTAAATATCTCTTCAGCTGGAGAACTTAACAAATCTTATAAAAACAGTGATAGCCTCTATTAAGGTAACCAAATGCCTCGTCATCCAATTAGTGACGCGCATGAATGGATTAACGAGATTCCCTCTGTTCCTATCTATTATATGTAGGCAGGAAAATAAAGTTCTGTATGACGATGTTATTTAAGAGCTCAAGTCATTAGTGTTGCGATTCGACGATAGGCAAGAAAGAATCGAAACTATTTGCTCAGTGGTCATGTTGAGAAATTTTCTTTCCGTAAACCTACTGTATGGGACTTAAGGCTTTAATTCCTTTCCAAAGGACGACAAAATCAATTTTGCTCCTGGTCGGATAAACCAGCAAAGTTAGGAAATGGAGGAAAGCATGTTAACTATTATTCGCGGAACAACGCAGGGTGATTCACAGTAAGTATTACAGACTTCTAGGGGTTGTAGAGAGGACTTAGTAGATAAAGTTTTGATATGGAGCTCATGCCCGGAAACGTGCCATTTTGATGTAAAATAAGCTTGACGATCAAAACACAATGGGCTGATATCGTGTGTCTTGTGTTTCAGAATAAGTATTACAGACTTCTAGGGGTTGTACTACACCTATCGAGTCGGAGGAAGATCTTCTTGTACGAATTCTGGCGGCAGTAGAAGTTACTGAGCACATATCAGGTCTTGTAGGGCGTGTTTATGAAAACATGCGACGCAGGTACACCTCGTGCAACTAACAAGAGGGTACTGAAACTTTCGTGGGGAAGGAAGAAATATATTGACTCTTTGGATGGGGATGATAAAAGTGCTATTGCATGGTTTCATTTGGGGGGATGGATGGCCCATAATTTAACAAATGAGGAAGGCATTAAACTATGCCCACTATGCGATGACCATGAAAACTGGCAGCATATTATAGCATTCTGTAGAGAGACAGAAGAACTTAGATTACAGATGCTGCCGGAGAGATTTCTCAGGTCGGATCGAGGGAGAGTGGCGTGTTGGGATCTTTTAGGACGGATCGAGAGTGAATCAAAAACATGCAAATTTTTGGGTACAGTAAGAAAATTGAGATATAACAAAATTGTAGATTAAGGATATATGTATTAACAATAAGAAGAATCTCAATATGGTCTTTTTTTTCGATCTTTAATCATGTTATATAATAAGTAGGTCTGATAAGTTGAATAGTCTGATAGTGCACTTAATGTCTGCAGGGACGGGGGGAGGGGGGTAGGAGCGTGCGGTGTGTATATGTGTGGGGGTGTGTGGGTGTATGTGTGTGTGCTTTTTTTTTCTAATTTGTTTTCTAGCATTTTTTTAATATTAATGTACGGAATGTGGATGAATGTAGATATGTATTATTTTGATTTAGTGCAGACATAGATTTTACTTATATGTAGCCTGTTATTGTTTTTTGATACAGGTGTATTTGTAGGTATTTGTTTATATTATTAGTTTTATTTTTTATTCGTGGAAAAATAATGCACGTACGGCCAAGCAGGCCCGTGCGCAATGTAAATGCATATGTATTTTCTTTATTCTGAAAAAAAGGCAATAAATTCCATATTCTATTCTATTCTATTCTAACAAGAGGGTCACCACATGGAACCATACACTTGCAATAAAACCCCTAAAAGTCTGTAATATTTATTCTGGAACACAAGGCACGCGATATCAGTCCATTGTGTTCCGATCTTCAAACTTATTTTACATCGAAATGGTACGTTTCCGGGAATGGATTCCTTATTAAAACTTTATCTAATAAATCACCTCTACAACCTCTAGAAGTCTGTAATAGTTATTATGAATCACCCTGTACACTGTACATCTTACAGGAACGTTAAGAAATAACCACTTGTAATGTAAGTAACAACAAGCAAAATATTAGTAAGATATTATCTGTCAAGTTATAGGATTTCTGAAAGTAAAAAGTAAAGTGATCCCACAACAGGCCCGGAGACCCTTGGGGGTAAAGTACGGAAAATAAAATAAATGAAGCGTCTATGGCTGGATGACATCTTAAAGGGACTTTTTTATACATCTGTGTGCAAAATTAAATGCATGCTTGTCACATTTCTAATAGTAAAGTGGTCCCACTATAGGCCTAAGGAGGCCCTTGGGGTAGTGGAAGGTTAAGACTCTCACGTTTTCTAGACAATCGGCACTTGATGTCAGCCGGGTTGTCAGCCCTGCGTGACGGCCGCTTTTACCCCCAGAACAAACATCCGGTACTCATTTTCGTTAGAGGCTGAGTAGACCCCAGGACCAAAGTGCCGCCAGATGGTTTGGGATCAGTTTAAAAATCCTGACCCCGCTGGGACTCGAACCTTCCAGCTTGTAGCGCAGTGCCTTAACCACTACGCTACACAGTATCAATTCTATATCACTATCCAGTCGTTATATATGATAGCTACTGTAACAGTGATGACCTAGAAGTGGATATCATGCAGAAAATAATTGACTGCAGCATCACCTTGTGGGAAATCATAAATGAAGTTCAACTCTAACGTAACATCAGTGCCATAAAGCTGACTAATTCATTTTTTTGTCTTCTAGATCTCTTGTTTATCCCTCTCTTTTTCACTTGATGTAATTTTCTCGTCTTCCTGCACTAGATTCAGCGCCTGTGACACAATGCTACCAGCTGGCAACACGACATTTACTGTCGTCCCCGATGTATAAACTGTAGAAATATGAGCTTACTCCACATTTTACTAACACGTGTTTATCATAAGTAATGCCACGAGTGATTTCCAATGTATCCAGAGAATTTGGAAATCAAGAGTGGCATTTGTTAGGACTATTTAATAAATAAAATTAAGCTGTTTACTCACAAATCATTATTTAAATATAGTTATTTTAATATATTTATATATTTAATGAAAACGGCGATGTTTGAAAACAAATGAGAAACGATTGGTACGCTTCATTTGCTTCTTTTGTTCATCACTGCAACCAGATCATATTATTTATTGCCAAAGGAACGCAATATTGTAGGAATGCACTCTAGTGGAGAAAAAATGAAACACATCAAGCTGTATATTAATTCATTTCTTATGCCGTATGATGTACATATGACAATTATATTTTTCTGGATTATTACCTTGGAAAAATACATTTAAGAAAGTGCAAAGAGTGGTTTCTTTTTTGGTGGTATAATCAATTGTTACAAATGTTTTTATAGTATCTATCGCATGTGCTTCCTGCTGTCATTCATGCACTATATATACAATTTGGTAGCCGTATTTCTTAGGGAGTCGGTCACTGGAAAATAATGCTATGACCTATTCAGAGTGTTAAAAAGGAGGTGCTTTCTTTTATTATGATAAACTTTAGTTGGTAAATTCTAGGCGAAACACGACTGTGATTGTTTGTAAATCGAAAATCATTGAAATATGATTGGTCTTTGACTCCCATTTGGGGCATGAGTTAAATAGTCATAAGTAATTTCCAATTTATCTAGAGGATTTGGAAATCAAGAGTGGCATTTGTTAGGACTATTCAACGAATAAAATTAAGCTCTTAACTCACAAATCATTATTTAAATATAGTTCTTTTTTTAAAATATTCATGTATAGAACTACTTAATATAAACGGCGATATTTGAAAATAAATGATAAATGTTTGGTTAGGTTTCATTTGTTCATCACTGCAACTTGATAATACTATTTATTGCCAAATAGGATCGCAATAGTGTAAGAATGCACCCTGTGGAGAAAAAATGAAACACATCAAACTGTATATTACAACCAATGTTATAGGTTATTAATTCATGTTTTTTTGGAAACAACTCAGTAAAAAAAGTAACAAGTTCTAAAATAATAGCCTGAAAATGATCAATTTATTCTCAGTTTTTGATCCTTTAAAAACACAATTATTGAACACACAATTATCAAAAGTATAGGTCGAAGGAATCTGTTCATTATTTGCTATATTCTACATATTTGTTAGGGAGTCAGTCACTGCAAAATAATGCTTTGATCTGTTCAGAATATAAAAAGGAGGAGCTTTCTTTATTTTGGTAATCAAGATTCGATCATTATCGAGGTGAAACATGACTGTTAATTGGATGTAAAAAAAAAATTCATTAAAACGTGATTGGTCGTTGACTCCCATTTTTGGCATAAGCTAAACAGTCATAGAGATGAACGGAAAACATATGTTAACCTGGAACTCATGTGTTTCATCTCCTGTATAGTTTTTATTTTAAATAAGTAACTTATTGAGCGGTTCACTGTTCTTTGTTGAGACATTACAAAGCGGAACGTTGTGGGTTGAATCCACAACTAGCTCTAAATTATTAAACTGACCAATAATGCTCCCACAAGGCTCACAACCCGGTTGAGATCTCTTATCATCTGTTTAAAAAGGGTGACCCTTAAACGGTTATTACTCCAAGGGCCCCCTAAGTCCAATAGCGTTCATAATGCTTGCGCACGTCATATATGCAACCTCCGTAAATCAGATCACATAACTGCAGTAGAATAGAATAGAATAGAATAGAATATGGAATTTATTGCCTTTTTTTTCAGAATAAAGAAAATACATATGCATTTACATTGCGCATGGGCCTGCTTGGCCGTACGTGCATTATTTTTCCATGAATAAAAAAAATAAAACTAATAATATAAACAAATACCTACAAATACACCTGTATCAAAAAACAATAACAGGCTACATATAAGTAAAATCTATGTCTGCACTAAATCAAAATAATACATATCTACATTCATCCACATTCCGTACATTAATATTAAAAAAAAAAATGCTAGAAAACAAATTAGAAAAAAAAAAGCACACGCACATACACCCACACACCCCCACACATATACACACCGCACGCTCATACCCCCCTCCCCCCGTCCCTGCAGATATTAAGTGCACTATCAGACTATTCAACTTATCAGACCTACTCATTATATAACATGATTAAAGATCGAAAACAAAGACCGTTATTTGAAATGTCTTGGCTCCGATTGGAAGACAGGCGAAATATTCATTGGAACTGATTCTAATACAACACTTTGTCCACCTCATCACCCCTTTATATTTCTACTCGCTTCCATTCACCATCTTCATACCATAACTTAAACACACGGCAGAGAGAACATTTCACTCTACCTGTTCCTTTTACATTGAACATCTCACTATTCCTCATCCTTCCTTATTTCAGCCACCCGACTCTAGAATTCCCTCCCCTCGTATATCAAGGACTGTCTGACTCGGAAAACAGTTAAAGAAAAAGCTGACTAAATATATCCTTAGACATCATAATATATAACTGTTTTTCACGTAACTTTTTAAATTATTATTTAATATTTTACACTTTCTTTACCAAGCCAATTACTTATACAAATTATACGTTGTTGTTGTTATTATTATTATTATTATTATTATTATTATTATCGTTATTAATATTATCATTATTATTATTTTTTCCTTGTCAACTCTATATTGTGTAACCTATGTCTATTATGTATTATTAATCAACATGTAGATAATTCATAATTGTTATTATATGTATCACTGAACCTTGGTACCATTAAGTAAAATAAATAAATAAATAAATAAATAGTTGGACGACTTTACTACTGCTTTTACTATTATGATTACTACTATTAATACTATTATTACTATAACTACTATTATTTATTATAGGATGGGCAAGAAGGAATTCTGAAATGGGATACCAAAGGGCGAGAAAGAAGATGAAAATATCGAGACGAACGTATGGATGGAGTCTGGAGAAATATGAACAGTAAATATATTGAAGATCCTCAAAATAGGATTTTCTTTAGGAGTGCTGCTGTGTTATTGAAATGTTGTAATAATTTTTTATTTTTCTCTTTGTAGTCATTATTATTATTATTATTATTATTATTATTATTATTATTATTATTATTATTATTATTATTATTATTATTATTATTATTAATATATGTCCAACGCTGTGGTGTCGAGGTAACGTCGCTGCCTCGTACGCAGCGGTTTCGATTTTCTATTTTCCTTATTTGTGAGACGAATATAAGGAAACTTTAAGGCCCAAACTGTCCCCGAACATCATTTGGCTATCACAAATGCAATAAATAAATATCCTCAACTTTGTGGCCAACTCAAGGTCGGGTCGAGGAATGAGATGAGATGAAGTCCTTGTATTTATAGAGGTCTGTGAATGACAAGGGTGCCAGCCGACCACTCCTGACGCACCGTCAAAGGGGCGCATTAATGAAATGAAATGAAATGGATGAGATGAGTATGACAGACAACTGCAGAGAGAACAGCAACAACAACTGAAGAGTAAAATTTAAAAAAAATGTAATGCATATATTACCAGTGATTGTACGAATAATTGTAATAATTGTAATAACCTGTAATGTATATAGATTATATTTAAATAAAGAAATGCCAGATGTCCGGTTTTGGTCCTCCCAATATAGAATCATCCGTAAGTCAAATTTGGCAAGATCCCGCCTGATCGACTATTCCGATTGAGGTTTTAAGCGGTTTCAATCCAAGAGCAAATGCTGGAATAGAACCTCAAAAGGTCCGCTTCCAACTTCACTCCCCTTCCGTTTGTCAAAAATTTCAAATTTAAATTCAAAATTTAAACCGGGGCTAATGTATTTTACAGGAACCCGGGGTTCTACCTATACGCCTAAAGGAGAACCAAACGGATCGCTCACTGCTAACACTTGAGTGATGACCGCAGAGCTTTCCATCTATCTATCTGGAGATGAGTATGGAGAAATTGTGGAATTCAATTTGTAGCAGGAGAAAACGGGAGAAACCCCGAGAAAAACCTGCCCAAGCTCCGTTTCGTCCACCACGAAACCCACATGGAGTGACCGAGATTCGACCTCGGGGTCCCTGCGGTGAGAGGCAAGCGTCTAACCATTTGAGCTACGGAGCCGCCATTGGATATCATAATCTTCATTATCATTGGCCCATTCCCCATGTTTAACATGGCGGCATGTGTGAATGGTGTATTTTGTCTTAATGGCGTATCTCGGAGGAGGTTCAGACATTCAGCTGATCACTCATTCGGGGACGTCCTCCATGCCCTTGTGTGGTCAAAAAAGCACATACATATAACATAGAAGGGTACCCCTGATGAACATAACATTAGAACAGAAATTTTCCATTTTGTTCAACGGTGTCTATTTTGGGAATTCAAATACCTAGAAACAAAAATCTCAAACAGAAATGGGATGCGCAAGGAAATTAAACATAGGCCCAATTCTGGAAATGCGTGTTATTAGACATTACAGAGACTCTTGAGTTCTGAACTCCTTTCAAAAAACGTTAAACTGAAAATGTATAAAACTATTATTCTACCAGCTATGTTATATGGATGCGAAACATGGACTTTTTATTACTTTCAGGGAGGAACGAAGATTACGAGTATTTGAGAATAAAGTTCTTAGGAACATTTTTGGACCAAAAAGAGATGAACAGACAGGTGAATGGAGAAGACTGCGTAAGAGTGAATTACATGGTCTTTATAAGAAGCCAGATATAATGAGAAAGTTAAGTCTCGTAGACTGCGATTGGCAGGACATGTGGCACGAATGGGGAATGAAAAACGTGCATGGAAGCTTCCTGTAGGAAAACCAAAGGGAAAACGCCCAGTTGGTAGACCAAGAATGAGGTGGGAGAATAACATTAACTATGATTTGAGGGAAGTTGATTATACAGGGGATGACTGGAAAATATTGGCTCAGGATAGGGATGTATAGAGTGCTTATGTCCGCGCGGACATGAACCTACGGGTACGATAATGCCAGTGAGTTAGGTGTCTATTTTGGACATAGATAACGTATCTCAAGTAACCTAGGCCATATATGTTTATGGCAATGCTCATGTGTAATCCAGTTCTAGTAACTGTAGCCGTCTTGGTGTATCCTACGGCGCGTGGCAGGAGGTAACATTGCTGAGTGGGGGAGGGAAGTAGTAGCCATGCAAAAAACATTTTTTTATCAATAACAATAATGAAATAAATTTTTATAAAAAGAACAGTATTCTATAATGAACACTCCAAACATATGAGGAGACATAATTATTCACTAACACAGAACTAGTAGATAAAAAAAATCAACGTATAGTGACTATTATATTTTCAAAACTGGAGTTTAGTTGCTGGCAGTACCTGCAACTCGCCCTCCCCTCTTACCGCACCATACAACATCGATCCATCAAATGATGGGGCTACAGAAGGCAGAACTGAACTATACTTTGAATGCATTTAACAAATCGGCATTTACGATTTTTTAGGGTCAAATTCACATCCAAGGGAGATGAATTTTCTCGATCTTCAATTATTTTTTCCGAAAGAGTTAAGACAAGTCTTATTACAATTCTGGATAGAATTATAAGAATTGTGTACGTTTCTTCCTTAGTAAAAAGAGAATAGTGATTATTATAATCTAACTAACTAACTGGCACTACTGAATCCATAAGTTCATTGCCAAGCGGACATAAGCTCTCCATGCATACCTATCCTGAGCCAATGTTTTCCAATCATCCCCCTGTATAATCCACTTCCCTCAAATCATAGTTAATGTCATTCTCCCACCTCTTTCCTGGGCGTTTTCCCTCTGGTTTTCCTACAAGAAGCTTCCATGCACATCTTTCATTCCCCATTCGTGCCACGTATCCTGCCCATTGCAGAGTCTTAACTGCTCTTATTATATCTGGCTTCCTATAAAGACCATGTAGTTCACTGTTAAGTAGTCTTCTCCATTCACCTGTCTGTTCATCTCTCTTTGGTCCAAACATTTTCGTAAGAACTTCTTCTTCTTCAAGGTTTAGACTTATTTACTAACCTGTTCCGGCTCCAAATTGCTGCTCTTTCCATCTTTTTTTTGGTCTTCCCAAACTTCTTCCTCGTGGTGAATAGCTGTATGCTGCTTTTGGTATTCTATTCTCAGTCATCCTTGCCAATTGTTCTTTCCAGTTTGTTCTGTATTTCTCTATTGTTGTGTTTAATTCCTCTACTTTTAGTTGTTGTCTTATTTCTGTGTTATTTTTTGTCTGTTCTTTGATATCCTACTATTGGTCTGTGGAATCTCATTTCAGTTGCTTGTATTCTGGCAGATTGTTGTGTTGTCACTGTCCATGTTTCGGATCCATAAGTAATAATAGGAACTGCCATTGTCTTGTATGGGGGCACGCCGTAGCGTAGTGGTTAAGGCACTGAGCTACAAGCCGGAGGGTCGAGGGTTCAAGTCCCGTTGGGGTCAGGATTTTTAAACTGACCAAAACCCTCTGGCGGCACTATGGCCCTGGGGTCGACTCAGCCTCTAACGGAAATGAGTACCAGACGTTTGTTCTGGGGGTAAAGGCGGCCGTCACGCAGGGCTGACAACCCGGCTGACATAAAGTGCCGATTGTCTAGAAAAAGTGGGAACCTTAACCTCCTACTACCCCAAGGACCTCCGGGTCTGTTGTGGGATCACTTTACTTTACATTGTCTTGTATAATTTCATTATGCAGTCTTTACTGGCTTTATTATTCAAAGTTCTTTTTAGTGTTCCTGTTATATAATCAAACTTATTTAGTTTGTTATTTATATCTGTTTCCGCTGTGTATGATATTTCGCAACCTAGGAAGTTATATCTTACCACTTATTCTATTGGTAAGAACTATATTCTCAAATACTCGTAATCTCCTTTCCTCCCTTAAAGTAAGAGTCCATGTTTCGCATCCATATAATATAAGTGGGAGAATAAACGTGTTATATACTTTCAGTTTAATGTTTTTTTAAAGAAGGTGGGATGTCAAGAGTCTCTGTAATGCATAGTAGCACGCATTTTTAGAATATAATCTATGTTTAATTAATTTGTGCATCTCATTCCTATTTGTGATTATTGCTCCTAGGTATTTGAATTCAGCCACTTCCTCAAACTTTCCCTCGTTTATTATAATCTATCTTGAGAATATTAAATGGCATTACATTTCTTGAGATATAGCTGGAACCATATTACCCATGTCATTAAAAAGCTTAAGTTTATAGGAAAAGTATCCAGTTTTCTTACCTATTTAGCTGTCTTGTTTTCTGCTTTTAACATATGCTGGGGACTCATTCTGTAATGAAAGGAACAAAAATATAATTAACACCACCACAAATTCAAGTTAGAGGGGAGACAAGAACCACCCTTAAAGTCTACACGACTCTGTTAAATTCTCTACTTTAGTGCCGTATCTAATTGTTTTTACTACTTATAATTAAATTTAACAGTTCTTATTGCATCTATTCGTAAATACGTGAACAAGAAAATTGTTTGGAGTTCATATAATTATGTTATTTTTCAATTACAGGATAATATGATGATTTAACATATCACACAAGGTATTAATAACAATATTTTTTTATTCTTAGTTTAACCTCTCCTTTTTTAGGAATTTTAAGATGTCTCATTCCGTATGGGCCTTACTGTGGCAACACCTGACTGGAGAGACGCTTAAAATTTGGATCACATTACCTTTTTTGACCAGACATGGACATAAAAAGACTCTCCGTAATTATCAGTTCAATGTGGACCACCTCCGATACAACAAGAGCATTTAAGACAGGATACATCATTCATACTATACAAGTTGAATATGATTGGATGAATACGATGGCCAACTGGGAATTACATTGGTCTTAAACATATTCAACATTTGTTTTACTGAAAAATAATCCCGAAAAAGTCTACCCAGGAAACGTGTCCCGATCGGCGCGGCGATCGAATCTGGTCTCGCTTGTTACGAGGCGACACTGCGACAAGATCACAGCGGTTGACAGTAGTAGTAGTAATAATAATAGTAGTAGTAGTAGTAGTAGTAATAATAATAATAATAATAATAATAATAATAATAATAATAATATTAATAAAAATAATAATATAATAATAAATAATTAGTGAAAGATTACTGTTATTGTTACGAATGTTATGGTTTAGATATTTGTAAATAATTACCATGAATGTATACAATAATATATATTTTATTTTATTTATTTATTTAGCTGGTGGAGACAGACCATGTAGCCTTCTCTTCCACTACCAGGACAAACATAATTATGTCATATTAAAATAGAACAATTACAATAATATTTATTAGACACTAATCAATTATTTCACTCGAAATTCGGAAAAAAAAAATGTACAACATTTTCAAAAAATGGCTTAAAAATAGAATTTTTTATCTGAACAGTTATAAAAATAAGATATAAAATAAAGTTAAAGGTAAATAAATTTTTAAGTGATAAAATATACACAAAGTAATAAACAGATCCTTCTACTATATGTTAAAAATACTAGGGGAATAACAACATGTAATGAATTAATATATCGATTGTATTGTGACGCATTGAATAATAGAGTTTGTATTGTGCGGGCGATGGCAATAGTATGGATCTCGCATTGTTTATTAGAAAATCGCGAGTTAAAGACTCGTGAGTTGAAAGACTCTGGTAGAATGATCGATGCTTCTAGACCTCCACGTCCGAAAGATTCAGTTTACATCCACCCCTTCTGTCCAGAGTCTTCGACTCCCTACACTTCCATACTAGAAAAGTCTCGACTGGAAGCCAAGAAGGTTTCTACCCTGGACTATATCGGCTTTGTCAGGGCCAGAGGGAGTCAGTTGTGTTTGACAGCGATACAATGAACTGAGATAAGAAGAAACTGTGGTAAGTGAAATCATTAGAGACTGGAAATAATCCTCATTATAATATTAATGTATGTACAGACTTGAATATAAATTAATAATATGAACAAATACTGCGATATAAGTGTTAGAATCGAGGAGAAGTTAGAAAAAACGAGACGGAGAAGAGTTTTTTTTTTCTGTTTACGAAATTCTATAAGACGCTTAAAACACATATAGGTTATTGTATACGACATTTTGGACTATAGGTATTATAATATTAGTATAAATAAAATATTTAATAGCTTATAAATGATTACTATAAGAGAAGAACTGTTGAAGTTATCTGCCTCGAGAGAGCAGGATTTGAATGTCTTTACGTTTTACTTACCACATAAATATGTTAATTTATTTTCCACAATTGTGATTTATGTTTTCTTTTGTTTGCAAAGCAACCAGGTTAGATATGGGAAATTCAACTATCGATTCATAACAACATTGGTATGTATAGCCTTTGAAAAAATTGATGGCGCAACTCTTGATGGTGGAAAGTTAAATGTTTTGAAGAGCGATTCACACTAGTAAGTTGTTACATGTGCTGTCTCCTTTGAGGTCAAATCCGGCGGCATAAGGGACCAATCATATATTTATACCAATCGTTATTGAAAGAATTTCAACAAATAAATTTATTAATTGAACTTCTAAGTTAAAGAGCGTTATCAGATGATGAAAGCTAGTAATGGTCTCTTAAACCAATCAATAGTAAATTAGCGTTTACCTCTGATGGAATACTTATTTCGTTCGCTTCAGTAGAGCAGTCGGTAAGATGCTTTCTTGCGACGACGCAGGCCCGGGTTCGACCCTGGTCAGGAATTTTTTTTATAACGTCGTTATTTTTTTATAAGGGAAATTAATTAATTAAAGGAAACAGCTAATATATATATATATATATATATATATATATATATATATATATCAACCCGCAGGAAGAAGAAGACCAGGACGTCCACTCAAAAGACTTCTGGATGGTGTTTCTCTTGAGGCCGAAACAGGTCAACAAATGGCCTAAATTCGTGAATGTACTATGATGATGATGATATATATATATATATATATATATATATATATATATATATATAATGAATAACGATTGTAAAATCTCGTTACTTTGTTTAAACAACACAAATCATAACAAGATTGTTTATTTCCATTACTAATGCAAAATGCGTCTAATTAATTTAAATGAAGACAAGTTAATATATAATTTCATTATACAAGTAAGCCTAGGAGTATTGCATCGCTTCATATAGACAGTTTCTAGCAGCGAACGGTTGTGGTCCAGTGGAGGGAGCTTTTATTTCCCACGCAGGAGGTCGCGTGTTCGATCCCGCTGTCATGCTTTTTTTCTCTCTCTCGTCCTTATTTCAATTAATTTTCTTTGTTTTGTTTTATTTATTTTTGCTTTGTTTTATTTACAGCATTTACCGCGCTACTTAATTACGCGAAATTATTTTCCATTGCACGACACACAACGAAGTAGAATGGATTTTAGTTTCTCAAATAGTTGTATACTTGTGAACCAAACAACTGACCTCTGGTCATGCGCAGTTGCTTCGTTCTGGAACTTGAAAAGTTCCTAAAACTTGACTGCATCAAGTAAACCTGCAGTTAACTTCAATTTATATCTACTTCCATTTCAGTCTTGAAATATGAGGATATGTTATATTTTTTAAATTTATATACAGATTTGCAATGGTTACACATCTTTCTGTACCTAAAGTCTTATTTTTCTTCTCCACTCGTCTCTATTCATCCACTCCATGTCCTCCAGTTCTTTTGTTCTCATTACAGTTCTTTCTTGTACCATGAGTTTCGAGATCTTCCTTTCTTTCTTCTCTTAAATGGACACAATTCCAATGTTTTTCTGGGTAATATTTCTTCTTGTATTCATCGTACAAGTCCATACCAATTTAATTGCTTATATCGTATATAATCACTATTAAATACTTATTATTCATTTACACTCCTGTGCTTTTATTTATTTAAAAAATTCTTTCAATTTTTCATCTTGCTGCTCTCCTCAAATAAATCTATTTCCATCGACAAAAATAATGTTAATACTCAGAATATTTTTAGTGTTGAGAAGGTTAGAAGAAGAAAATACATCAGATGACAGACAATATTAAAATAAATGGTTTGCATGCGGATGCAAAAAGAAGGCTGAGTTAAGGAAAGAGTGGAGAATTCTGTGTTTGTAGTGAAAGACCTGCTCTTGGACAGAGCAATATGTATACTGATACAGTATTATAATTCTTACGAAACATACGTTTTTACTACAATTGAATCGTGAGGTTTAAGTAAGGAATAAAGATCAAGAAGTTAAAATTGTTTTTGTTGTTCCAAAGTTCTAAAGTATCACCAAACTTCGTTCTACATGTAGTTGTAATAAGGAGAACAACAAAAGTCCTTCCTCAGAAACCACGTAAACTAAGCGAATTTCTCAGTAAGTCGAATTTACTACAACTAGAATTAGTTACAACGATTGTAGTAACATTCAAACTCACCACCGAACACGATTGCTTGGCGAAACATCTGTGCCGTAGTGTGAAGGTCCTGAACCACTCTGTCTTCAATGTGACCTGAAGCCATCATGGAAAGCCAACACCTTGAAGTGTTTTATCCTTTGAAACGTACCTCTGAGATTTACAGGTATTGGGAAGCTAGGGACTAGTGTGAAAATGAAAAACAACTTTATCATTTATATACAACAAAATTTGTTTAATCCGGAACGTGAATAATGCGAAAATCTGTCCAATGTGAACAAATGTATTGGTCCCGCAAAATAATAGTAATTTTACGTTCACTTATTTTGTATAAAACGGAATATTTCCAACACGGAAACGGAAGGATATTTCTAGACAATTCATGAAAGAAAATTTTATGAGGCGGAAAGATAGAGAGAGAAATAAATTAGTCTCCACTTCATTGAATTCTCAGGTGAATTAAAAATAAGTGATGATTCCTGCCGCCGGGAGAAGTAGAGTTTCTACCTGTGTCTGGAATTTTATTTTCGGCTTCACTGCAGGCCCGTTTTGCGAAATACAGGATCGTTTATCAAATATTTGGTGTGTGACATCTGTCTTACAAATAACCAGTGCACTTTAAAATCTTAAATTAGTTTTAAGATCTGAGACTGATTGTGTACGTATCTTTCACAAGCAGCGTTCTGAATTTAAAAATAAAGATGGCCAAATCGTAGGTATCATTGCCATTAAACGAAAAAGTGAAAGTGATTGAAGATAAAGAAAAATAAACTCTCAGTACGCGAAATAATTACTAAATGTAAATGTGGAAAATCCCAAGTTAATGAGATTTTAAAACGCAAAGAAAATTTAATGAATGAATGGATGCAAGCAAATGTCAAATAATGAGAAACAAATCTCCAAATTTTACCGGACTATGATCTAAAGTCAAGCTCTAGCTATTGCTATATCCCTAGGGACTAACGAATTGAAGGCATCTTCAGGTTGGTTGTGGACAGTTTAAAAAGACAACACAATGTAGTGTGAAATTAAATTTGCGGGGAATCAAATGATGTGGACGGAAGTATAGTTAGTGAGTGGAAACCGAAACTGCATACTTTAATTTCAGGAGTCGCGCCTAAGAGACATTTTTAACGCTGAAGAAACGGGACTATTTTTTCGCGCGTTACCGTCGAAGTCGCTCGTACATACTATACTTCACTTTCCAACGGCAGCGGAACTACAATTAATCCAAGGTACATAAAAATACATGTACGGTGCTCTATAATCCAAGACTGGTTAATAATTTGATTTTTATAATGCGGAATGTTGTCTAATGTGGAAAAAAATTGGCCCATGCGATTCCGCTTTAAACAAGTTTTACTATATATATACACAGTAAACCTCACTGGCACTATCGAACCCCGTAGGTTCATGGACGCTCTCCACATATCCCATATCCTGAACTAAAGTTTTCCAGTCATCCACTGTATAATCTATTTACCTCAAATCGCGGTTAATCTGGTCTATCAATTAGATGTTTTCCCTCTCGTTTTACTATGAGAAGCTTCCATGCCCCTCTTACATTACCCATTCGTGCCATCGATCTCTACGATATTTAATTGTTATTATATCTGGTTTCCTATAAAGACCATGAAGTTCACTGTTATGAAGTCTTCTCCATTCGCCTGTCCGTTAATCTCTCTTTGGTCCAACAATTTTTCTAAGAACTATATTCTCAAATCGTTTTTACCTTTTCCCCTCCCTTAAACTAAGAATCCATGTTTCGCATCCGTATAATACAGTATAACTGGGAGACAAACAGTTTTATGTATTTTCACTTTACCGTTTTTTTAGAGAAGTCGGAACAAGTGTCCTTGTAATGCATAATAACTCACATTTCCAGAATTGAGCCTATGTATAATTTCTTTGTGCATCTCAATCCTATTTGTGATTTTTGTTCCTAGGTATTTGAATTCAGCCACTTCTTCGAAATTTCCCTCATTTGTCATCATCTGTTCATTTCCATCAGATAATGTATTTCTGTGTGTGAAAATATATAATGTTTTATTGATGTTCTAGTCCTAATTTCTTAGTGTTACTCAATTGAGTGTGCGTGATGTCCCTTAGTCTGTGTGTGTGTAAAGGCATATATATATATATATATATATATATATATATATATATGTAGATTTTCTTTCAAAATATCAAAAACCTTGTGGAATACGGTAATTCTGCTCAATATTTTAAACCCTAACACTGACAATATATTCTATACGATACGTGGGTTCATTTTATTTAATGTTTTTAATAAAACGATAGAAAAACGAGCGAGGAGAAAATATTCAAAGTGTTATCGAACTACAATGAGAGGTAACATGACTTTATTTTCACTGCGGTGCGATACATTTAAATATTTGACCTGAGAAATTAGTGTTTCACTAATTTGATAGTTAACTTAATTCAAATTTATCGTAATATGGTTTTAGTTTCACTCTGTAGAAAGTGTTCCTTGGAATTTTTACTGCTAGTATTAGACAAGTAGGTGGGATGGAGAACACAGCATTTCAAAAATGGCGGCTGGCTAGTTTTCAATTTGACTGCAACATTTGGTATCAATAAAATATGCAATTCATGAGAGAAGAACGATATCCGAGAGATATCAATTTCTGAGCTATCTGAGAATTTGGCAACTCTCCTGAATTTATGGCCGTATTTGGTTATCGATTCAGAATGCTTCACTGACTTTCGGTAAATCCCTCCTATGTTACACAGGTTGTCTTATTGTGAAGATGCCCCATCGTCTTATCTGCTTTTACCCGTGTTTCAAAATGGCTACTCGTTTTTTGCACTCTATTCCCACTCTCTCCAATCCATAAAAGGCCAATAAAATTATATAAAATCAAAGAGACTTTAAATTTATGGACTGTTAACAATAAGAAGTGGGGACACGCCATACCATAGTTATTTAAGGCAAGATACTACAAGCTGAAGCTCGAGGGTTGAGTCCTCGTGGGATCAGGGTTTTTAAACTGATCCATACTTTCTAGCGGCACCTTGGCTCTGGATCGATTCAGCCTATAACAGAAACGAGTATCAGATGTTTGTTTTGGGGGGTAAAGGCGGGTTGATGACCCGGTTGACATCAAGTACCGATAGTCTAGGGAAGTGGGAGCCTTAACCTCCTATTGTCCCGAGGATCTCCTATGGCCTTTAGATGTCACTAACTTTACCTTCAACAAAAAATGAAACAGCTGTCACTGAATTATATAATAAATATGAAAATCAAATAAAACTACGTTTTATTTTTGTTTAATTAATAAAAAATGTAGGCCTATATAATGTTACAATACCTGCAACACAAGAACAAGAACAATAATAATAATAATAATAATAATAATAATAATAATAATAATAATAATAATAATAATAATAATAATAATAATAATAATAATAATAATAACAATAACAACAATAACAACATAAATGGTAAGAACAGTAAAACTTGTTTAATCCGGAACGTGAATAATATGGAAATCTGTCCAATGTGAACAAATTTATTGGTCCCGGCGAAATAATAGTAATTTTACGTGTATTTATTTTGCATAAAACGGAATCTGTCCAAAGCGGAAACGGAAGGATATTTCTATACAATTCATAAAAAATATAAAGCGGAAGGACAGAGAGAGAAATAAATTAGTTTCCATTTAATTGAATATCCGTTAGGCCAAGAAACAATAAGGAATGATTCCAACCGACGGATGAATTCTTCCTGTACCTGAAATTTTCTTTCGGCCTCACTGTGCACCCATTATGCGAAATACAGATACCGTAACTGTCTTACAAATAACCATTAAGTTCTGAGACCTATCTTTCACAGGTAGCGTTCTGAATTTACGGAATAAAGATGGCTAGAACGTGTGTTTAATTGCCATTAAATGAAAAAGTGAAAGTGATTTAAGATAAAAAAACTTAGTGTCCGAAATAATGACTAAATTTAAATGTGGAAAAACTGAAATTTATGAGACATTAAAATACAAAGAAAAAATAATGAATGAATGGATGGATGCAAGGAAATTGTCAAAAGAAGAGAAAGCTATAAAACAAGGAAATAAAGAAATCAACGAGTAGTGCGGGAGTGTTTTACAAGTGCATGACCAAAAAAAATATCCAAATTCCCGGACGACACTCCAAAGTCAAGCTCTAGCTGTTGCTAAATCCTTAGGAAAAACGATTTCAAGACATCTTTAATGTTGGCTGGACAGTTTTAAAAGACGATACAATGTAGTGTGGAATGAAATTTGCGGGAAATCAAAGGATGTGGAGAAAAGTGTAGTTAGTGAGCTGAAACCGAAATTGCATACTTTAATTTCAGGATACGCGCCTAAGAGACATTTTTAACGGTGACGATACGGGACTTGTTTTGCGTATTACCGTCGAAGTCGCTCGTACATACTATACTTCGCTTTTCAACGGCAGCGGAACTACAATTAATCCAAGGTACGCAAAAAGACATATACGGTACTCTATAATCTACGATTATTAATGTTTTAGTTTTTATAATGCGGAATTTTGTCTAATGCAGAAAGAAAAATTATTCATATACGATTCCGTTTTGAGCAAGTTTTACTGTACTTATTCTGAAAACAAGACACACTATCAGTCCATTGTTTTTCGAACTTCGAACCTACTTTACATCGAAATGGTACGTTTCCGGACACAGGTTTCTTATCAAAAGGTTATCTATCAAGTCCCTTCTAACAGCTCCTAGAAGTCTTTAATACTTATTCTGAAGCATCATGTGTATATATATATATATATATATAATTATTCTGTACTGAGTTCCATGTTAACGGCTGGACCGGTTTTGATTAAATTTTTTGCGTGTGTCTGGGTGGGTCCCTCGATGGTTTAGATTCACAATTGGGCACTCTAAAACTATTAGTTTTAGGAGTTCACGTGAAGTGAAAATTGAAAAATCGCTCTAGCGGTCATATTTGTCAGTGTTTCACAACGAAACTCAGCATATCCTATTAAAATAAACCGAGGTAGGTACTATCCAAAAATGAGGGAAATCCGACAATTAGAAGTGGAGGTTTACCAGAAATCCGGAAAAACAGCCTATACGACTAGACCGATTTTGATGAAATTTTTTGTGAGTGTTTGAGTGGATCTCTAGATGGTTTAGATTGACAATATTGGACTCTGCAGGTGGCGCTGCGATCTGGTTCTGCGATCTGGTTGTATGTATTTTTTATGTCATATGTAGTCCTCTGCATTATAGACATTCCGCGCGACAACAATATGACGCCATCATGCACGCTTCGTGAGCCACGACAGATTGCAGTGAAAGTTTTTCGTGCAAACATATTTAATAATTACGTATTAATTAGTGAATTTTATGGTTAAAAGTACCTTATATTTCTATTATCCGGCCATGACACGATAATTGAACGTTCGGGCAGGAAAACGTCTGCTGGGTACATTAGTATACATACAGGTGTTGCAGTATAATGAGACATGTTGATCACTTTTAATAAGGTACCCATGTCCGGAAATGATGCGTTTACACACTATGACTAGTTAATTTTGTCTCAAGATCAGTGTTAGTTCGAAGGATTTGAAGACTCATTACTAGACAACCCTCACGGGTACGGATCATGTGATACGTGGCTTCGCAACGGAATGTGGCTGCAACATTACGGAGCTCCAGCTCACTTCCATGCCAATGTGACGAGACATTTGGATACCACGTATCCATGTCGAGGGGGGACAGTCCCATGGCCTCTGAGATTATCTGATCTTAACCCTCTCGAATACTTTTTTGGGGCAACATGAAACTGTATTTTTTCAGACTACAGTAGAGTCACGTATGGATCTTGTAGCCAGAATCCACGCTGCTGCAAAAATAATTCAAACGAGGCCAAGCGTATTTGAACATGTGCTCCAATCACTACACCGCTGATGTACGTTCTGCAATGAAATGGGTGGTGGATATTTTGAAACTTGATGTGACTGTGGCAGTATTGTCAAATATTGAGGCTTGAAATCCACTAACGGAACTCTTAAGAAGTTAGCTACTCTTCTTCTTCAGCTTTCCCCCATTTATAGGTTTGCCGTCTTTAGTTTCCATTTATCTCTATCATTCCAATCTTCCTCTTCCAAATTCATATCATCCATTATAGTTCTGACATAGGTTTTCCATTTCCATCTTGGTCTGCCACGTTTATTTCTTGCAGGGAGTGACCATTGGTATATATTTTTTGGCCATCTTACATTTTCCATTCTTTGTACATGGCCATACCATTTAAGCGTTTGATTTTCAATCCTCTTAACACCGATGTGGTGACATTAATTAGCTACTCATAGTGTGAAAACGCATTAACGGAGCTCTTGAGAAGTTAGCTGCTCATAGGCGAAAACGCATCATTTCCGGGCATGGGTACCTTATTCAAAATGATCAACATATCTCAATATACCACCTCTCCTCCATTGTCCGTGTTTTTGCAACAACCTGTATATATATGGGCCTAGAATCGAAAAGTAATAAATACTAATATCGGCTTGTATTCTGACAACTTTTACGTATTTCACATTGAATGGCGCCTGGTTTTGCCTTATCATAGCTTTATTGTATTTACCGGAACGTATTTTTTGTTGCTGGTAAGTTAAGTCTCAAAAGCCTGCGAAGAGCTTCTCTACATTGCAGACCTAACTAAATGTATTTAATATTGGAAGCTGGTTTTATAGCAATCCATTTCTAGGATTTCCCTATGTAAATGTGAGTTTAAATTCAAGTTCCGTATGTTTTGAGAACTGACTTCTGTGCCACAACTGCTAGTCTCTAATTAGAACTCATTCCACCCTTCAACCCTTCAGTTTACGTCCCATGAGCGAGGGAACGTCAAAGGAAACGAATTCAAATTAAGGAGTAATAGACAGACAGGGAATTTATATAAAGGTTGGCTACCATGCGAATACGTGCATTGAATACATGAGAGTTGACAAAAGATGCTTGTGATCAGCGATATTGTGCAGTTTCACGTACTTCCGCATGTGTGTATTGAAGAGGCGGATATGAGAATTTTATTAATTAGCCTTCAGTTATATAAAAATTGACGTTGGTATTTCTTTTTACTTTAAATCAGGCAATTTATTTAAATTATACAATAATAGTAATAATATCAATATTTTCAATATTTTTAATGTAAATTATCACAATCGAGGTTTGTATTATCATGTTTTAATCATCATCATCAACAACAAGGTTTAAGCCCAATGGCCTGTTCCGATCTCATTATAGGTCGAATTGGTCCTTTCATCTCTTCAATGGTCTTCCCAACATTCTTCTCCCTTTTGGTTTATAATTATACATTCTTCTTGGTATGCGCTGTTCATTCATTCGTAATACGTCATGTTTTAATAATAGTATAAATATCTTTTTACACGATTTATATTAGCTTGACCTGTATCTGTCTATGTAACGGAATTTTTCAACACGATTTTCACCCACTTAAAAATATTGGATCGACTTGAAACATTGTATACTTTTAAAGGACCAATGACAATACAATAATTTCATAAATAATTTATAATATATAATAGGTTGTGGACTTATCGACTTTTTAGTCCATCGTTGTAAGAAATTAATATTATATCCACTGGTAGTTCAGTTGGTAGAGTGGTGGACTGTAGTGGTATATAATTTCAGTAATCCATAGGTCGCTGGTTCAAATTCGGCCCGGAGGGTTTTTTTCTAGAAGAGTATTACTTTTAGCTCATACTACAATAGTATCGAATTTAAAGATATTTACATTTTTATCTAGTTCTGTAAAATATTAATGACAATTTTGTAAACTTACCACACTGTAATTTATTCAAAACATATGAGAAGGAGACGATTAACTGTAACTATTTATCTATATTAAAATATTCAAAAATATTATAATAATGTTAGATAATAATAATTTTAAAAAATATAATTATATTCGTGCCTAGACACTAAAAATATCGTAAGCAATTAAATTTTCATGGGATTCCGGTTTATGATAAACTAAAAATTAAAAAATAAATAATAGTTTAAAAAAACTAAAACAACACACTTTATTAGAAAACCAAACTAAAAAATAAAAAATAAATAACAGTTAAAAAAACTAAAACAACACGCTTTATTAGAAAACCGAACTAAAAAATGAAAAATAATTTTAATTTCCAACACGCTTGGGATAAAATTAAAGTGGTCAACAAAAAATCATCTCCAACACATCTAGAATAAAACTAGAGTTATCTACAAAAAAAATAATTTACCATCAAAAGCGTGGGATGCTGTTTATGGTTTTTACGTTTTCTTCTTAGAGACTTTACTTTTATCAATATCTGCTTATTATCAAATATATTAATTGATAAAGAGCACCCCATGCTTTTGATGGTAAAATTATTTTTTTTGTAGATAACTCTAGTTTTATTCTAGATGTGTTGGAGATGATTTTTTTGTTGACCACTTTAATTTTATCCCAGGCGTGTTAGAAATTAAAAATTATTTTTCATTTTTTAGTTCGGTTTCCTAATAAAGCGTATTGTTTTAGTTTTTTAAACTATTATTTATTTATATCCATCTTCCTCGATTAGAATTGATTTAAAGTTATTAAAAACTTCGTTAATTATTTAAATCATGAAGCCCTTTAAACTTGTTTCATCTTCGGCATGTTCTTTGGTAGCTCTAATCGAGGAAGACGGATACAAAATAAGTACTTATACCATTATTTAAAAAATTAGTAATAATATAATTTTTATTAGCAATGTATTATCCTGATTCCGATTGAGGGTCTTTCCACTTTTCAGCGGTTGCCCTTTTACCAGCCGGCTGCTGGCCCTTAACATCCACATGTGTCAATCACAGAGGTAAATGATCAACAGCCAGTGTAGGGGTGACATGTGGTTAGCATGTCGAGTCCCCCAGCCGTTATAGCTGGTTCCTCAACCTGGAGCCGCTACTTATTGTAGCTACCCAATTGCCTCACGATGCTGGGTGGGCACCGGTCCCATACTGGCCGAAATACCATGAGAAAATTTCTTCCCCCATGGAGACTCGAACCAGCGCAAGTCCCGTAGCTCTGCGCCAAGGCTTCCTACCTTAACCGCTCGGCTACGGCGCGGGACTGTATTATCCTTCAACTTAAAAAAATATATTTCTTCTAAAAATTCCTATCTTGTGCATCATATTCCATCAATTCCATTGATGAGGAATGAAAGAGGGGCATGGCAGCTTCTTATAGGATAACTAGGGGAAACACCCAGTCCCAGATCCAGAATGAGATGGGAGAATAACATTAACCATGATTTGAGGGAAGTAGATTATTATACAGGGGATGACTGGAAACCATTCGCTCAAGATAAGGAGAGCTTAAGTCCGCGGGCCCATGAACCTACGGGTTCGATTGTTCCAGTGAGTTAATTAGTTAATCTAATGGTAGGGTATTTAATAACATTGGTCAACATGATTTTCGTCTCATGAGTACCAACAGTTGTACTTAATGCAGTTTTTTTATCGTGTTTTCAAATATGTATTCGGAATTTATCCTTCACTCACAGTTTTTTTTATTTCAGTTTCAATTAATGGATTTAATTAATTATTTTTTAATAAACGTTTTTTCGTCCATTTGTCCATTGTAAAATAAAACGGGGAAAACTTTCATCATGAGATTTCAGCTATGGAAAAGAGATATCAAGGCAAATGGAATACCAATATTTTGGCCGATTATTGTTGGACCATCAAGAGGGATGCTCCACAGGCGAAATATAACAGAAAATCTTCATTTCTTACTTTCTAGGTGAGTCCGAATGTTCGAATATTGTGTAGTTACGAATGTAGAAAATATTAAAGTTTGAAATTATAAATGCCTCTCTCTCGAAAACCTTGCGTGATGGAACAAAACTGAGATCATATTTGAATTCAGGAGAACAGATGCTATCAGAATCACATATTTTTCTTTCTGAGACAAAAAAAAGTTTATTTTTTGTTGCTCAGTGATATCAGTATTTATTGAGAAATTTTTGAAAATACTCTGAAATATCTCAATATAAATGAAGCTCGAGAGGAATAAAAATTAAAATGAATATGGAAAAATGTTGAATTTACACCTGTTTTAAAAAATAAAATAAAAATCACTAACATTATAAAGAGGCACGTTATTGTATGTTATATTGGCAGATTTGGCTTGTTAGGATTCATAGAATCGATGTGTGAGATAAAAATGAGGAGAAATGATAAATTTGTCTACTTCCTTGTCTGCTTCTCTCTTCCTTTCTGCTCATCTTGATTGATAACGGGGTCCCGAGTAATGTTCAAGGGAATAGACTCGCATTCAAGCTTGCTAGGCTACAATCTTCCTCATACATCAACTTTTTCTCTTTTTGGCGAAGCTTCTTGAGTCAGAGGCGTGCTCCTTCTTTCTCTAATGACAAAATCATATACTTTCATGCATCTTGAACCACTTTCAAGATAAAAATAATCACATCGATCGTCTTCTTATACTTAATTTCAAATTCCTTAGAAATTCTGATGAATCACGTAACATTTAGGAGAGACTGTCAGAAGATGAAAAATTATTGTACACATAGAATACATGCTACTCAATTTACTAAAAAAGACAACATACTTCTATCAAGTCAAAATTTTAGCTAATTAAGTTTCATATTCTTATCAAGTTCTCTATGAAAAGTTAAAACGGGTGGGGTATATTACAGTTGATTTTTCCTTACGCACTTTAACATAACTAAAATGCAACAAATATACATATAATTGTACAATTATTGTTTTTAGTCTCGGAAGGTTATTATCTTCACCTTATTTTAGTCGTAAATGTGAAAAAAAGTGGGAATATTTCCTGTCCGGACCGTTCTAATAATACATAATGGAGGTCATGACCATACTAATAACTGTGGTTACAACTGTTATTCTATGAGTTATTGTATGAACTAGCGATAAACTCTCTAATAACTAACGACAACCACATTAAATATTAATAAAAATACGCACAAGTTGTGCATTAATAACCAGCGATATCAACATCACCGATAACTCACTGCTAGTAAGTATGGTTACTTTTTATAGAATTAAATTACTTTAGGTATGCTTTTAGATATTAAATTACTTTAGAGTATGTTAGAGTAATTGAATTAGGTTAGGTTAGCTTTTAGTTTCGTATACATGTTGGTTAGGATAGTTTTTAGTTTCTTATACATATATAACAGTTGTCTTCTATAACAGTTGTCCTATAACAGTTCTTTTATTAAATACCAAAAATGGCCGATGGTTACAATGGAAATTACATATTTAAGCAAATTTATTACATATAGTGTTTAAATACGAGTACTATAATAGTTCTTCCTTTCCGAAGATTCATTTCATTAATACCACTACGTAATACCAATACATGCATTAAAATGATCATCAATCGCGCAAGTAAAAAGCGACTGTAATACACCCCAACCGTTAAAACTTTCAGTACAGTATCAGAGTTTACGTAACAAAGAAAATATGTGAAATTAGTTAGATTTTCATTCCCAGAGATACAATACACTGATAGATTATGTGTTAATCAATAAGAAAGCATCATCATTATTAACAGATACGAGAGTATTTAGAGGAAGTGACATCTATTCAGATCACTATTTAGTAATCTCAAAAATAAATATATTAGCGAGATGGAAGAAAACTAAAAACAAATATAGAAATAAAGAGACCACATTCAAAGTACATTTATTACAAGATAAAAGTATACAAAATCTGTATCAGAATAGGCTAAATGAACAATTAATATTAAAACCTACTTCCGAAGAAATAAACCGAGAATGGGATAATATAAAAGAAAGCATTGATAAAGCAGCATATGAGGCATTAGGAACAAAATATAAAATATATAACAAGAAGGTTTTAAGAATATGGAATGAAGAATTAGAGAGGATAATAAAAGATAAAAAAGAGGCTTATCACAAATATTTACAGAATAGAACACCAGAATTAAGAGCTGATTACAAACATAAAAGTGCAATAGCCAAAAGAGAAATTAAAAAAGCACACAAAGTCAGTTGGGATAGATATATAAGCAGACTAGAATACGATATACATGGGCAGCAAAAAATAGCCTATAAAGTAATGAAACATCTAAATAAACAAGAAAAAGATACAATACAGATCAATGCAATTGAGGAGAAACAATGGGAAGAACATTATAAAAACTGTGGTATAATGAAAATAAAATAACTAAAGATAACATATATGAGTGTGAGATAGGAATAGATATGATAACAATGGAAGAATTAGAAGAAGTACTGAAAACAACAAAGAACAGAAAGGCAGCTGGAATAGACGGAATTAATATGGAATTAATAAATATGGAGGAATTTTTTTTAAACTGAGATTATTACATTTTTTAAATTTATGTTGGAAACAAGCTACAATACCAGAAACCTGGACAACAGCAATAGTACACAATCTATTTTTAAGAAAGGAGAACGTAACGACTGCAACAACTACAGAGGAATAAGCATTTTAACTGCAGGCTATAAAATATACTCAAGAATCTTAACATTTAGGTTAAAACAAATAACAGAGGTAATGTTAACAGAAGAACAAAGTGGATTCAGGCCAGGGCGTTCATGTATGGATAATATATTTACGATAAAAGAATTATAAACAAAAGAAGAGAATATAACATGGAAACACACATAGCTTTTATTGATTTTGTCAAGGCATTTGATAAAGTAGACAGAGGAAAGCTCTGGACAATTTAAAAGAAAAAGGAATTCCGAAACACTTAATAGCAGCTATAAAGAGTTTGTACTGGAACACAAATTTTGTTATAAAAACTAGAAATGAAGTAAGTAAAAATAAAATTCATTCTAATCAAGGAGTTAAACAAGGATGCAGTATCTCTCCAGTTTTATTTAACCTATACATCAATGATATAATAAAAAAATGGAACGAAGAAACAAATAAAGGAATAAAATTAGATAAAACACACTACTTGAAAACATTATTATACGCTGATGACCAGGTAATAATAGCAAATACAGAAGACGAACTTCAGAGGAATATTTTTAAGCTACATAATATATGGAACAATATAATCTCAAAATATCCATAGAAAAAACTAAGGTAATGGCATTCCAAGGGAAAAATCAAATCAGATCGAAAATAGTAATAGGAAACAAAATCATAGAACAGGTGAACCATCTCAATTATCTAGGATGTGACATTTCATTTAATTATGATAATGATATAAATAATAAAATAGCAAATTCCAGGGAATATGTGGTACGATAAAACGAACACTAAATAACAAAACAACAAGAGAGACCCAACTGAAATTTTATAAAATGTTGGCAGTACCGGTACTGCTCTATGGTTCAGAAGCCTGGATACATAAAAACAAGACCTAAGTAGGATAACGGCAGCAGAAATGAAATTTTTGAGATCTGTTAAAGGGTGCACTAAGGAAGACAGAATCAAGAACACAGAAATAAGACAGGAACTTGAAATATTTGCAATAACTGATAAAATGGATACATATAGACAAAAATGGAAGCAACACATAGACAGAATGAATGAAGATAGATATCCAAAACAAATAACAAAATACAAACCTAAAGGCACCCGAGATGTGGGCAGACCTAGAAAGAGATGGGCTGAAGTCGGAACGGGTCAACAGACCTAATCCATGAATGAAGATGATGATGACAATACACTGTAAGACAACTTCCATAAACTATTGTGGTGCTTAATCTCAATTCACATTACGAAACGTCACCGTCACGAACTGGACTGGTATAAGTGAATTTTGCTATCGGATCGCGCTATATACAATTGAGGAGTTTAATTGAATATGAGCAGAACTCATGTTTTGCCTTTTTTTCTGTTCAATGCAATTTTGGACTCGCCATTTTGTAGTTGGGCAGCCTTAAAAGTTTATTTTCGATATCTCGATTACAGCAGGTTCAGCAGCTGATTGTATCAATTAAAATAAACAACAATCTTATGCATTTAGTTATTTAACAATTGCTAATAATATCTCAAAACGTATATTTTTGTGCCCATATTCCATTCAACTCCTCAATTGTAGTAAGTACTATTCTTCTCAAGAACTCTGGCGGTATATATATCATTTCCATAATAATATTTCGATGTAATGATACTGGTGTGGTCCGGGATATTGACGTTTTGTAGAATGTGAATCACCCTTAAATCTGTCGATGCTAAAATATTTATGGACAGTATGATCTCTTGCATCTTTAAGAATCATATTCGATACTCTCCCCCCCACTTTGGAGATAATTCCAACTCACTGTGATCGACGGTCTGATATTCAATACCATCAGGGCTTCAAGCTCATACTTTTTTATTTTTTCGTTTTTGACACAACTGCGCTCTTTAGATGGCAGCATCAATTAAGGTGCAAAAGTTTGGTTGAGACCAAATATATCATACATGATACCTTGCATAAATTCCCCTTAAATGCCCCCATAAAAATCAACATTTTCTCGAAAATTTTCTATTTTGTTCTATATGAATCCATTAAACGTGAAAATAAAATTATAATTGACAAAATCTCTATTCAGGACTCCCAAAATATTTTTGAAACGCCAAAAAATCGTTTTATTTGGCTCCTTAAAAACCCATTAAACACAAAAATGAGTATGAATTAATTTTTTTCTTCGACTCTACTTTCCTCCCGAAGAAAGTCATGTAGAAGATTTTACGTCCTTAAAAATGAATCGACTTCCACCGGCATTGTACTGACGATCCTTGGAAATGAAGGAGAGTATAGTAACTCTAGTCCACCAGGACCGAAATATGCCTTGCCGTTAAAATGTCTGATTTATTATATTACATTTTAAGAATCATTTGACATCAGAAAGTGTTCATTTTATTTGTTTATACATTTAACTGCCATGGCTCAGAGCAACTGATAATTCATGCCTCCAAACTACAAATAAAAATATATAATTAAATAAATAGACATTAACTAAAATACAAATAACGTATGAAGTGAAACCATTAGAGATAATCCTTTATTTAATTATTTCTTTGTATATTTAAAATTAGTAGTATCATGTTTCAAAGCGAACTATCGCTATTTCTGAAGATTCGGTAAGATTTTATGGGAACTCGAAAACATTAACTGTCATATAAAAGAAATGTAATACTATTATTTAATTCTGGCAGAATTAGAGTCTTTTTTTTTGACTGCACTCAATCAGCAGAGATATAAAAAATAATATTACATTTAATTATATATATATGATGTGAAAAGAAAAAAGAATGCTTGAGTCGGGATTTGAACCCGAGTCTCTAAACTCTGAACGTTTAGCGCTCTAACCAACTGAGCTACCGAAGTATTCCAACACAAACATACATTTTTCTTATATACGTAGTATTCTCAATTCACACAAGAGGTTGCGGGAAGTCGTTCCCGCTGACATCTAGTGGCCACCATACGAGGTAAGCAACTTTTTTTAAAGAGAATGTTTTCTTTACTGCAGTAAGGCTTGTATATTTAGTGTTGTGTAATGTGGGTACGGTAGCGTTTGGTTGGTGAAAAGGATAATTGTTGTAGGTTAATTCGGTAGATTGGAAGATTAATTATGGTATTATAGGTAATTATGGTGATTCAGGTTACGTTGAAGTCTTGAAGTCTTGAAGAATTAAAAGATGAAGTTAGTAACAAAACAAAGTGTAGTTTTATTCAGTAAATGTGCGTCTGTCCTGGACACACACAAAATACAAAAAGCCAAGATTCTTCTCAAAGACGGTGAATATATATTCCATCCCCTTCACTAACTTAGAGGGGGTCTAATTATTTCCGGTCGGCATTGTAAAAATTGGCCACTTTCTTAGATTTGAAAATAACCATAATTTTTTTGTAAGTAGTCACCCTCTTCCGACATGTGTTGGGATTAGCAGTGAACTTGACCCGTCTCAATAGTAGTTGTAAACCCGTCACACAATTTCTAAGTGTTTAACAACACCCTACACTCTAACTATTCTCTTGTGTAACACATCTTTTACATTACATTAGATGTTATAACTACATTTTTTGATATATATATATAAGTTGTTATAATGGTTTATGTAACTTATTTCATTCACGTGTACTGGTGTGTTAACGCCACTGCTACTGATATTAAAGGCGATTTCTTATGACGGTGTCCAGCAAGGGCAGGAGTGAGAGGGAAGACTTGACAGGGTGCGATAAAACGGGAAGAAGCTGACCTAGTGTTTAGGAGGGATGGTGGTGCGGTGTGAGGAAGAGATTTCTCAGTTTTATCTACGCTGGAATAGCTACTATTCAGAAACCATAAATTCAGAACACATCCTCTATCCTTAAGTCTTAATTTGCCGTATTTAACATAAAGTCGGATTTACCTAATAAACAAATAAATAGGTAAATAAGTTGATAAGTTTTTTTTTCCAATGCCACAAAGTTGTCTTTATGACAATTATGGTATTATCTCCTGGCATTGGAGGGACTGTAACCCATTTTGTATGGTTAGGCACCTGGAAGGCGGAGTTACTTAATCCCGTTGATATATATAATCATCATCATTTACATTATTATGGTATGGACCATAAGGTCCGTTTCAATTCAAAAACTGCTCGCGTCATCTTCTTGTAGGTCTTCCTGGGTTTCTTCTTCCTTAAGGATCGTAGTTGTGTATCGTTCTAGCAAAATTGATGTTTTTGGCATACGCTGCATATGCTCCCTCCAATTGACTTGGTGTTTTTTTGTTATGTCTATAATGTTGTACATTTTTTGTTCAGATCCAGTGTCTTCAATTCTCTTTTTATCAAATAATGTATAGCCAGCTAAAAAACCTTAGAAAAATATGTAGTATATAATCACGAAAGTTTATATCGTTGTCGTTCTGGCAGATTTCACTAGTCCGTAATTGTTGTTTGAGATGCAGCGATATTAAAATTTGATCACACAGTCAGTTACTCCAGAAAATATTAAGCGTCTATAAACTAGAAAAGGACAGGGATAGAACTTGATGGCTTTTGCAAACTGAGAAGAATCATTTTCATAATATAGTAGTGTACATATCTCAAATCAGCCAATTTTGAACTTAGTGAATTCTACTTGAACGCCGACGATATTTTCATATTTTACTATATAATAATTATTGGAATGGTGATCCTCTATATCACGGGTCCACGGTCTTAATTCAGGGAAAAAGTATTCGGTATAAATGACATGCAAGACAGATGAACACCAACTTCCAACTAAATGTTATAGCACGATGATTACCAACTCATTCTGAAGTATTTAATAAGCACTGAAATATATATAATTTTGGCATTTGTAGGTAGAAATGGTCCACTAAACCAGAAGGTAGAAGGAATAGAGGAAAACCAAAACTACGATGCAAGGATGAGGAGATGCTAGAGAATTGGGATTGAGAAATTGGCGAAGAGATGCACAGGACCGAGCTAATTGGAGGAGGCCAGGACTCAGAAATGAGTTGTTGCGCCAATGATGATGATTTATAGTTACAAAGCACACAAAAATACATATAAATATTATTTTAAAATTTAATTAATGAATGATTAAAGAATAATGGCAGCGACTTAAACATTTTGTGATGCGTTGAGGTAGGCAAATTAACTCATATGAGAGCCAGTGTGGGATGATGAGAAGATACACAACTTTCTGACCCCTCCTCGAGGTTCTAACGTAAAGTACAGAACATTTAATTTATGGTACTCCAAAATGTAGAGATGACAAGTAAAAATTAAGGGAAACAAAAATTATCCTATTTTCAGGGTTTGGAAATGTAACCGATTATCTTCATTTTTATTTCTGTAGATATTTGAGTACTAAGTCTTAGTGCGCAAGGGTCGGAATAGGAATTACTATACTGACAACTAACAGGTTACTTTTTTTATTTAGAAGTTTATCCGCAATACAAAGCTTTTTCGTCACCTCAAGAAATTTGTCTTCTCTATTTGTAGCGGTCCTAAATATCCTCATCTGTAACTCCCAGTTCACCCATACTTCTTCTCACTCCATCCATCCAGCCCTCTTTAGGTTTTTTCCTACTTCTTTTTCAATCCATTCTCCATTCCACGATTTTCTTAAGAATTCAATCAGATAGCTTACTCTTGAGATGTCCGTACCATCTTAATCCTATCTATTTCTTTAATTTATCTGCAATACGTTTCTTTCAAATTTAATTTTTTTCTGATTTCAATGTTTATAATTTTTTTTCTAATCTGGACTTATGCGATGTTCTTCCCCAGTAATCCATCTCTGTAGCTAATAACTTGTTAATTTGGTACCTTTTAATTGTACATGTCTCTGATCCCTATAACATAAAACTCTTTACAATATAATATATAAAAATGAATGTTTGTTTGTTTGTTCGACTTTATGCGCGGCCATACCGTTGATCCGATTGTGATGGGGCTTTTTGTAAAATGTTCAGGAGATTCCCGGGATGAACATAGCCTATAAGAGAGTTGTGATACTTAACTCCTACACCCTTAAAAATCGCTCTTTGTAGTGGAAAACATGAAAAAAGTAGATCTTTGGACGTTTAAATGGCTTACGCTGCCTAAACAACACCAATACACAAAATTAATGCACACAGAATTGAATATCTAAAAAAAGCTCTACAAAAAAGTCCGCGACAGCATACGTTTAACTCTTATGGATAACTCACAATAACCATTTTTGTTTTTTGATTGATGCCAAGAAGATCGAGACAAATACGTAGATTCCTGTGCACGTATAGCAACACATGACGGGTATTTTTTACGGATAACTTACAATAACGAATTTTGTCTTTTAGCTCACTTATGCCAAGATATAATCAGCACGGGGAATCTTAAAATAATTACGATATACAATTATAATTATTTTTCATTCTACTTATTGAACTAATCATAACAAGTCCATTAATTTTTGTCTTTCAGCTCATTTATGCCAAGAAGATCGGGATGAATAGATTCCCGGACAACGCCGGGTAAATAGCACGAGGTATATAAAATTGGGTAAATAGCACGGGGTATATAAAATTAATTACGATATGAATTTTTCTTCTACTTATTTAACTAAAAATAAAACACATTACTTTTCGTATTTCAGCTCATTTATGTCAAGAAGATCGGAATAAGTAGATTCCCGGGCAACGCCGGGTAATCAGCACGGGATATCTAAAATATAAATGTATAACTATTTTTTCCTTCTACTTATTCAACTAAACATAAAAGGACATTAATTTTCATTTATTTAGGCGTAGCAGCGCACGTCGAGCATTAGCTAGTAGCTTTGTAAATACATTTATTTGTTCTATAAAACACGTTTTTACTCTGTAATACTGAGTTTAACAACACAATTACTCCCCGTTCATCTGCTATTATATTGTTCTCTATTTCTGATTGTGATGAACCATCTTTTCCCAAGACTGTTCACGCATATCTAAATGTCTTGAAGTGTATGTCAAGTATTCCTTAAATATATTGTTCACCAATGCTGATTGTTTTTTAATACCTCAGGTTGTCGTTTTTGGACATTTCTGGTGTTCTCTCCTGGCATTGGCGTAATTTAACCCACTTCTGAGGTTGGGGTGCCTGGAGGGCGGAGTTACGTTGCCCCGATGATATGATGGGTGATGGTGATAATGATGCGCCAGCTGAGTCCTTAATCCTAATATTAATCTAAGACGAATATGAATGATGATGATTGCGATGACCATATGATGTTCAGACACCGTTTGGACCTTAATGTGTTCTGACATTTGTCTTACAGATGAGGAAAAACCCCGATAAAAACCTAACCCAGGAAACTGTCCCGACCGGGGATCGAACGCTACCTCGAGAACACAGTGGTGAACCTAACATTGATTGTTAAATATTGTACTTTATTTATATTAATTTGATATACTCATTTTTCATATCCCTCAATTAATCTCCCAATTATATATCGGACCCGGCAAGAATAACGTCACAACTCAAAAATGGACGAATTTGAGTTAATCCCAAATTCAAAACAACACAATTTGTTTAACTGTACACAATTTGTCAGTAACTCAATTCCTAACTAATCAAGGTACAATTTGCACATATAGCTAATCCCAAATTATTTGAACTGTGATGTAAGTGAACTTTCTTTTTGCTGCACTGGAACATTATTTTTTTATTGTGACGTAATTCTTGCCGGGATGCGATATGATGCATAACATGTTACCACTTTAGATAAATCTTTCCATCCTAGTCCGAGCTTGATTAACAAATACTAATTCCAAGAAAGCAACGACAAGATAATAAATTTACTTTTTTGCACACGGGTAAACAAACCAGAAATCGGTCCCAAAATTAGTACCTACAATTAGTATCTACATGGAATTGAGTGAGCCCCAACCAACGAAACTTCCGTCACAGAGGAACTGCGTAAATTAAGCGAGTTCAGGGAGTCGAATTTATGCTTATGGAATAGATTTTTCTTTTGTTAAATAAATCTCAAGTATCCAGTTTCGTTGCGAGAAATCAAATAAGGCGGCCGCTATTGCGATTGTTTAAATTTGGCTTTTATTCTAAATAAACTTTCGGATTTTGATTATTTTTGAAGAATATCTTTCACTTGTATTTCAATGGAATACACAGAGTTTAGTGTTGTGATAAATCGAAAATTGATGTCACTAGAAAGGTTTTTAAATCCTCGCTTCAAATTATCTAATTTCGATGATTAACGAATTCTACTTCATTTTTCTTAATTTATTACAATATGCCGAGTTTTGTTGAAAAAAATAAAAACTTGCTGCCGATAGAATGTTAAAACACACACACACACACACACACGCCTTTGCTGGTAAAATACCGTCTTTGTGACTCCGATGGCAAAAATGAGATTTTGATATCAGAAAATGTTTCTCTTTCCACATATAGTAAAAATTCCAAAGCATCAAAGCGTTATCCAATAAGTAAATGCGAATTTTCAAAACCTTCCATACACTAACAGCACTTTTGTCCAAGGAAAAGATCTCCTATGTGGATTTGTGTTGAATCAGCACATAGACAGACTTACACGCCTGATTTTAATAACTACGCGGATCACTGTTGTACAGGGGCACTTATTTTTCGGCGAAAATGTGTTAATTTCTTAGAATCAGAGAACGTTTACACTGCAAAAGGGGATGTTTTACGAAAAAGAAGTCAAGATCATTATTAAACGTAAAAACAAAAAGGAATACAAGTTTTATATGTGGCAAATTTCCAGAATATGAGAGGTATTTTTAAGAATTTATGAAAATACCACAATGATCAGAAAAATAAATTAAGGGTTTGGTGAATTAAAGACACACGAGAAAAGAAGGAAGAATAGGTTTAATAGTAAGCAAACCATTAAAAAGATCGTGGCTATGATGTATATTTTGAGACAATGAATGGCGACAGAGTGCGTATACGTTTCACCTTTTTTGAAAGTATGCTGGGGATAGGAGATGATTATTTCACATTATGGTACGGAATGAAGGATTAACTGAAGTTACAGATGTGGATAGTGAGAAAAACTATATTGACACCGTAGTTAGTCCTATGTCTCCTACAGGTGTGAGAAAAAGAATACAGATTGATCACATGGTTACATTTGTTGCCTAAAATTCCTAGTCGCTGCTATAAAAAAAGTTCACTAAAGTTGTATGTAGAAACTGCATTTAATTTTAAGACACACATTCACTTAGTTTATTCCACCTGATGTAAATAAAATGGCCTTCCAGTTTGTTCAAAAACTTTTTTTCACAGGAACGTTGTAAGAAACAAAACATTGCCATTCATAAGACACGAACAGACCAATGTGACCAATGTAGTGAAAATGTTCACTAGAACACTTAGTAGTTATCATAAGTAATGCCACGAGTGATTTGCAATTTATCTAGAGGATTTGGAAATCAAAGGTGGCATTTGTTAGGACTATTTCACAAGTAAAATTAAGCCGTTTACTCAAAAGTCATTATTTAAATACAGTTACAAGTATTTTAAAATAATTACATATTTAATGTAAACGGCAATGTTTGAAAACAAATCAGAAATATGAGGTTATGTAAATACACTGCAACTTGATCATATTATTTATTGCCAAATAGGATCGCAATATTGTAAGAATGCAGCCTAGTGGAAAAGTAATGAAACACATCAAACTGTATATTATAATCAACATTATAGGTTATTAATTTATTTTTTAGTAAACAACTCAATAAAATCAAGGAATTCTGTTCATTAATTGCTATATTCAATATATTTGTTGGAGAAAAATAATGCTCTCAGCTGTTCAGAATATAAAAAAGAGGAGCTTTCTTTGTCATAAAAGCAGGAGCAGATACAGAGAAATCGATAAAGAGCGAGGTGAAACACGACTGTCATTGGTTGTAAAACAAAATTCATTGAAACATGATTGGTCATTGACTACCATTTGGAACAAGAGTTAAATATTCTCAAATATATACTTCTTATCCACATATTTTGGACCAATAATTTGAAATATCCTTTAGAGCAGTTTAAAGCATTTATACAGGGTAAGTTTTAATCATACCAACAAACTGCAGGGACTGATTCCTGACTGTAAATGGAGGAAAAAATATATGCTACAAATAAGTGTCCATAAATGCATCGTTGACACGGTAGATGGCCTGACAAATGGCATTCTCTCGGCCCTGTTGCATGGCCTGCTAGATCACCGAACTTAAACCCCCTACATTTTTATCTCTGGGGGCATGAGAAAAGCGATGTGTATGCTGAACCAGTTCATGATGTGCTTACCCTTCAACAGCGTGTCCACGTCGCATGTGACGCTATTCGGTGAGAGGCCAGAATATGCGAAGAGTGAGGCAATCCATGATATGACGTGTGAACACGCGTATTGCATCCCATGGAGGCCACTTTGATCATCTGTTGTGACGTGGGTGCTATTATGCTATGTACTGTATGCCGGGACGATTTGTTGTCGTTGCACGCACATCTTTAATTTCCGAACACATGTTTATATGATCTTTTTTTCTTCGTTTCCAGTCAAGAATCACTACCTGAAGTTTCGGTGTAATTACCGTTCATCCTGTATATGTTTATTTTGTTCAGTTGAACCAATATATCTAACATTTAAATATTGCATTTTATTAATCAACATGTAGTTACCAGGTTTTTATATTGTAGATTTGTACTAAAGGTTTTTTGATTATCACAGCTGCTTTCTGTCATTCAACTGTTACGTTAAGAGGTTTTTCAGCACGTTAATGATATATTACAGGAAACAACACTTACTTACTCACTGGCACTAGGTTCATGGCCGCGCGGACATAAGCTCTCCATACATCCTTATCCTGAGCTAATGCTTTCCAATCATTCCCTGTATAATCTACTTCCCTCAAATCATAGTTGATGTTATTCTCCCACCTCATTCTTGGTCTACCAACTGGACGTTTTCCCTCTGGCTTTCCTACAAGAAGCTTCCATGCACGTCTTTCATTCCTCATATGTGTAACATGTCCTGCCCATCGCAGTCTACGAGACTTAACTGTTCTTATTATATCTGGATTCCTATAGAGACCATGTAGTTCATTGTTATGTAATCTTCTCCATTCACCTGTCTGTTCATCTATCTTTGGTCCAAAAATTGTCCTAAGTACTTTATTCTCAAATACTTGTAATCAACTTTCCTCCCTTAAAGTAAGAGTCCATGTTTCGCACCCATATAATATAACTGGTAGAATAATAGTTTTATATATTTTCAGTTTAACGTTTTTTGAAAGGAGTTGGGACATCAAGAGTCTCTGCAATGCATAATAGCACGCATTTCCAGAATTGAGCCTATGTTTAATTTCTTTGTGCATCTCATTTCTATTTGTGATAATTGTTCCTAAGTATTTGAATTCAGCCACTTCCTCAAAATTTCCCTCATTTGTCATTAGCTGTCCATTTCCAATATATAATGAATTTCTACGCGTGACCATATATTTAGTTTTATTGATATTTTCATCCAGTCCTAATTTCTTAGTGTTACTCAATAGTGCGTGCGTGTTGTCTTTTAGTATCTCCTCGCTATCGGCCAATAATACTACATCATCAGCATAAACTAACAGCTTATTAATACCATTCAGTTGTAAGTCTTCCTCATTCTCTAAAGATTTAATGGCATGCTCTACACTATGGAATTAAAAGCAGGAAATGTATGTAAATAAAGAAGTCCTATAAATATTACGTGATTTTTTAAAATTAAATGTAATGCTCAATGGTTTACACCCACTCTTTATTCTAGTTCTCTAAACTGAGAAGTTTATACTATGAGATCGATTCGCTGTCAGATTGAATTTGCTGGTTAAGGTTTTGCTCACAAATTTTCTCAACTTTAAGGCAGATTCCAAAAATGTGAGCCACAAATCCCGTTAAAAATAAAAAACTTTATATTTTATTTCATAGTCCACTGCTGTGGTCTTGAGGTAGCGAGCTACCCTGTCACGCAGCGGGCCGGGTTCCATTGTAGTCGGGACAAGTTTCCTGGGCGAGGTTTCTTTTTTGGGGTTTTCCCTCACCTGTAAGACAAATGTCAGGAAACGTTCAGGCGCGAACGGTCCCCGAACATCATGTGGCCATCATGAACATCACCATTTTATATTCGCTTTAGATTAAGGTTACGATTAAGGGTTCTCCTGGCGCACCACTATCATCATCACTCATCGTATCATCGTGGCAGCCGTAACCCCGCCTTTTAGGCATCCTAATCTCAGAAGTGGGTTAAAATTACGCCAATGTCAGGAGAGAGCACCAGAAATGTCGAAATGGCAATCTAGGGCATTTAACAAAACCAATTATTATTGTTTACACTGGTCAACATGATATTTGTCTCATGAGTACCAATAGTTGTACTTAATGCAGTTTTTTATCGTGTTTTAAAATAATGTATTCGGAATTTCTCTATCACACACAGTTTTTTTTATTTCAATTAATGGATTTAAATATTTTTTTAATAAACGTTTTTCGTCCATTTGTCCATTGTAAATAAAACCAAATGAGCTAACTTAGGAGATTTCAGTTATGGAAAAGAGATATAAAGGCAAATGGAATCCTAATATGGTGGCCGATTATTGTTGGACCATCAAGAGGGATGCTCCACAGGCGAAATATAGCAGAAAATCGTCATTTCTCACTTTCTAAGTGAGTCCGAATGTTCGAATATTGTGTAGTTACGAATGTAGAAAATATTATAGTGTTTGAAATTATAAATACCTGTATCTGAGAAACTTTGCGCGATGGAGAAAAACCGATATATTTTAATTCAGGAGAACAAAACTATTAGAATCTCATATTTTTCTTTCTGAGACAAAAAAGTTTCTTTCACATTAGAAGTCAAAATTATGAATAAAATATTTGCTTCTATCGAATTATATGATGATTTTAGCGAATTCCGAAAGAACTCAGATACAGAGATTAATCTCACGAAAATACTTTTGAGAAAAAAAGACAAATCTTCATCGATCTTACATACCAGATATTAATTACACTTTGAATAAATACATAAAAGAATAATTAAACAAGAAAGTAATCTCGAGTTCGTTAACCAACAAAATGAGAACATTG
This sequence comes from Diploptera punctata, assembly GCA_030220185.1. Taxonomy (NCBI): domain Eukaryota; kingdom Metazoa; phylum Arthropoda; class Insecta; order Blattodea; family Blaberidae; genus Diploptera; species Diploptera punctata. The sequence continues at coordinate 988,624 of JASPKZ010007225.1, read as the reverse complement.
AGAATGGAGTTTAACCGGAAGCGAAAATCTAACAATCGCTCTACTGCTCCCAATTTTCGATTTTTCACATCGAAACTCGGTTTTTGCCTTTGGTATAAAATGAAAACGATATTCTCAAAAAAATCAGCAAACTCTGACCACTAGAAGCTGGGAACTAGGACGAATTTTAAAAGCCGCTCTAGCGTCGTGCCATGTTTGTTTTATTGCAAGGAATTTGTATACATATTATTTTATTAATAAACGAGAGAGATATCCCGTAAACTATCAAAAACCGACCATAAATTCGACTTAGTGTACATAGTACCCGTGTGTCGTATTTTTATTGTTCCGTTGTTATGTGCTTTGTATATATGCTGATTTATTATTTTTAAAATTATATTCTGGGGTTAAGCGAATGAATTGATCAGCTGGAGCTGGGGGTCCCGGGTTAAAACCCCGGTTCCGACCAACCTTACTGAGTTCTTCCTCAATCGTCAAAGCAAACGTTATTTTTTAACTTCAAAATCAGAACCAATTTCCTTGTATTTATCATAAGTAATGCTACGAGTGATTTCCAAATTATCGATAAATTCACGACTCACGAAGTGAGGAGTGAATTTATCTAGACTATTTAACTCATGTCGCAAATGGTAGTCAATGACCAATCACGTTTCAATGAATTCTGTTTTACACCAATGACAGTCGTGTTTCACCTCGCTCTTTATCGATTTCTCTTTATCAACTCCTGCTTTTGTGATAAAGAAAGCTCCTCCTTTTTTAATATTCTGAACAGGTTAGACCATTATTTTTCTCCAACAAATACATTGAATATGCATATAGCAAATAATGAATAGATTCAGTGATTTTACCGAGTTGTTTATTCAAAATATAAATGATTAACCTATAATGTTGATTATAATAGTTTTATGTGTTTCATTATTTCTCCACTAGAGTGCATTCTTACAATATTGCGATCCTATTTGGCAATAAATAATATGATCGAGTTGCAGTGAATATACATAACCTCACATTTCTAATTTGTTTTCAAACATCGCTGTTTACATTAACTATATAAATATTTTAAAACACCGGTAACTATATTCAAATAATTATTTTTTAGTAAAGAGCTTAATTTTATTCGTTAAATAGTCCTAATAAATGCCACTCTCGATTTCCAAATTCTCTAGATAAATTCACTTCTCACTTCGTGAGTCGTGAATTTATCGATAATTTGGAAATCACTCGTGGCATTACTTATGAGAATTTGGAAATCAAGAGTGGTATTTGTTAGGACTATTTAACGAATAAAATTAAGCTGTTTACTCACAAATCATTATTTAACTATAGTTATTTTAAAATATGTATTTAATATAAACGGAAATGTTCGAAAACAAATGAGAAACGATTGTTGCGTTTGTTCACCATTGCAATCAGATCATATTATTTATTGCCAAAGGATCTCAATATTGTAAGAATGCACCCTAGTGGATAAATTTATAACCAACATTATAGGTAATAATATAGGTATTAATATAGATATTAAATATGTCAATTATATTTTTCTGCAACGCCATTTCCTGGAAAATAATTCGTTTAAGATAGAAAAAACAGTGTTTTTTTTGTGGTATAATCAATTGCTACAATTTTTTTATATTATCTCCCACAAACACCATCAGCTGACATTCGTGCACTATATATATCGTATACAATCTGGTAGCTGTATTTCTTACAGAGTCAGTCACCGCAAAATAATGCTATGGCCTATTCAGAATGTTAAAAAAGGGGGGCTTTCTTTAATATGATAGACTTGTTTAATAAATTCAAGGTGAAATACGACTGTGATTGATTGCAATTAAAAAATCATTGAAATGCGATTGCTCATTGACTCCCATTTGGGGCATGAGTTAATTAGTCACTTTAAAGTACTGTATCATGAAAAATAAACAGGAAATGAAAATAAAGAAATAGATGCTATACGATGATAGATATTAAAACGTTTATAATTATAAAAATAATTAATTTGTAAGGTTCTTAATATTTTTCTTATTTGTCTATTTTATATTATTACTAGACATTAATTTATTGAAATGGGCTGTCAACAGCACGTACGGCTTGCTGCCCATGTGTTCCATATTTGTAAATAACATTGTATCTTATTTTTAGTCTAATAAAATCCTACTGCTAACTGACTAACTAACTCATTGTCTGTATCGTACCCGTAGGTTCATGACCGCGCACACAAGCTCTCCATATATTTCTATCCTGAGCTACTATTTTCCAATCATCCCCTGTATAAACTATTTCCCTCAAATCATGGATAATGTTATTCTCCCATCTCATTCTTGGTCTATCAACTGTGCGTTTTCCTTCTGGTTTTCCTACAAGAAGCTTCCATGCACCTCTTTCATCCCCCATTCGTGCCACATGTTCTGCCTACCGCAGCCTACGTGACGTAACTGTTCTTATTGTATCTGGCTTCTTATACATATCATGTAGACTGGGCGACTATTTTACTTCCGAAGAATTATACCCCAATGGAACCCTCGTCCGCGTTTCTTGACGATTGTATTTTTACGGTGAAAGATCGTCACTCTTTCGACCAAGGTACTTTTTTTCTTCTGGCTTATCGCCTTCGACCTATCCGGCTTGAGTAAACCTTTCGGCAGCAATACTACCGCCGGCATAGCTTTCGGGGTAATTTAAGCACGCAAGCCACCCCACCACGATAAGGTAAAGTCCTACTGCTACTAAAAAAATAATTATGAAGATGGAATGGGTTCTGGTAATTAAATTTCAACTCTAAAATTTTCCTTGGCAGCTGAGGTAAACTAAAAATAGTATTAAGTCATATTGGTTTGCACTAGGTATTATAGGAACTCACAAATAAGAGTTCCAAACGCTAGTCGCTATTTCCTGAGGCAACGCACTCGGCTGGTCTAATATTATTCACGAATAATATTGAAATAAATGAATACAGAACCTCCTAGATCACAATGACACAACAGGATCATCCTAGTTACACCCAAGACCACGAGAGAGATTTTCAGGTAGGAGTAACGAAACGTGACGGATGATGTTTTCAATCATCCGGCTTACCAAGCTTGTATTGACAAATGAATTAACTAATCCTGTGTCAGTGGCACTATCCCCGTATAATAATCTACTTCCCTCAAATCATGGTTAATGTAATTCTCCCATCTTATTCTTGGTCTATCAACCGGTCGTTTTCTTTCTGGTTTATTTACAAGAAACTTCCATCCCCCTCTTAAATTTCCCATTACCACATGCCTTGCCCATCGCAGTGTAGAGACGTAACTCTTCTCATTATATCTGGTTTCTTATAAAGATCATGTGGCTCGCTGTTATGCAGTCTTCTCCATTTACCTGTCTGCTCACCTGTCTTAAATAAACTACTGTAATATATATAATAGGGTAGCCCAATGTTGAGCCATAGCTTCTCCTTAGGAGTTACTAGACTAAGTTAATTTAGTTACTTATTTTCTCATAGATGTCATGAATGATATCCGGGCAACATACCGACTCGATCAGACATTTAGCAGACAAATAAGGCATTACTAGGAAGTTGAGGTCGGTAAATTTTGCTTAGAGGCCTTTTTATTCAGTCTTAAGGATCTTTTTCGAACCTGAAAATCTTCAGACTGTACCCACAGATTGAAGTCCCTCCTTGGACTTTTTTGTCCTAAAAAATTCATAGACCCCCTCCGAGTTTGAACCCGCGACTCTCGGGACCAGAGGCAAAACAAAATTCGGCTCAATTTAATTAATAACACTTAACCAACACAAAATTAATAATGGAAACGTAACTTAAGAGGAAATGTGGATGATGAAAAGGAGTTTTTTTCGGGTATTCCAAATTATCGAAAAATTCACGACTCACGAACTGAGGAGTGAATTTATGTAGAGAAGTTGGAAATCAAGAGTGTCATTTGTTCGGACTATTTAACGAATAAAAATTAAGCGGTTTACTCACAAATCATTATTTAAATATAGTTATTTTAAAATATTTATATATGTAAAGTAAACGATGTTTGAAAATTAATGAGAAACGTTTTGTTTCATTTGTTCATCACTGCAACCAGATCATATTTATTCCCAAATAGAATCGCAATATTCTAAGAATGCATCCTAGTGGAGAAAAAATGAAACACATCATTACAGGTTATTAATTAATTTCTGATGTCCTATGATGTAAATATGTCAATTATATTTTTCTGCAACGTTAATTGCTGGGAAATAATACGTTTAAGAAAGTGTAAACAGTGGTTTTTTTATGGTATAGGCCCTAATACATTGATTACGCGCAGGTTTTTTCTATTATAAGCTCGCAAGCAGACCAAGCAGAAGGAATCTGGTTACATACGTGCACTATATATATAGGCCTACAATGTGGGAGTCACTTGATGAAATGAAAGCGATAAAATGAAAGTGATAAAATCGAGGTGAAAAACGACTAAGATTGGTTGTAAATGAAAATTCATTGAAATGTGATTGGTCATTGACTGCCATTTGTGGCATGAGTTAGTCACAGTAAATTTATCGGTAGTTTAAAAGTTTCTACGATAAATTAATTTGCATATAATTATAAGCCATTTCTTGGAACGGCATAGACGTTAAATGTAGTCATAATGGCGTACCTTCATTTTTCCGCAGTTTGCGCGTGAATTAGCAGAAGAGGAAAGGACAAAGACGGTGAAGGGTTGAAGGTGCGTGGAGGATAGTATACAGATAATTAGCAGTATCTGACTCCTTGCCTCTTCTCTAGGGGATGATCTTCCTCATTAGGGCACCACTTCTAAAATGACCTTTGATACCATTCACAAGCTTATGTTATCCCCTTAACTACTAAATGTAAAATCTTACCTCATTCAATATGGTATCTGAATAGCTCTATGCTCTCTCCAAATTAAAGTGGCTACTCTGAGTTATTGCATTATAGTTTTACATAATGTCTACAAAAAATAATGATAAGTCGGGAAAGTCATGAAATGTCTACAATATTATATTATATTTAGATTAGATTTATTTAGCCTGGTGGAGTTAAGGCCATGTGGCCTTCTCTTTCACTCACCAGGACAAACATATATTACATCAGAATATAGCAATCTCAATTAACTCTAATATTAAATACTAAATAAAAATTTGATCTAAAAGATAATATCTATTATATTACAATCTATAATGCAACCAGTTAATGTTAGTTAAAATTAAGACTAAAACTAATAATAAAATGTGTACAAGCAAGACATATTAAATTGTCCTTGTCTAATGTATATAAAAACAAAGGAAAATAATGAGATATAGAAAACTAATTTTACATTTATACAATATTTAAAACAAAACAAAAGAAAATATTTGTTAATCTTAATGTTATTTTCATAAATAATTTAATTTATTAATTGTTAAACGAAAACTATCAGTGAGGTGTATAAGTTAGTTTGCTATTAAATAATTCTTTACTTTGTTTTTGAAGGATGTTATAGTTTGATATTTAGTTGGTCGAGATGTTTCTGCAGATTTTTTTAACCAAAATCTATTTATTATTCATTCAGGAAGGCCCTCCATTAAGGTAGGCCGAAAAGACTCATTCTTTTTATTTCGAAGTTGTAATAGCGCGGAAAAGTTGCGAATTATATAGACAAAAGAAAAGAAAAAATGTCTCAAAATCGGTTGACATCTCTTCTGGTCGCGCAAAGGCTCTAAAGATTGACAAAATACATAAAAAAACTTCATTTTTAAGATTATTTCTTTAATTTTTTAATTAGAAGTTTTGTAATATAATAGTTTGTAACGTCTTCAAATAGAGCCTAAAAACATTGTGTTTTAATTTGGTTTAGATCAATTGATATCTTCCTGTCGCGCATAACCTCCAAAATTTGCCAGAATAATGAACAAGTTATATTTTTACGCATTTTTGGTATTTGTTAAATAACTTCCAGAATATTGGTTGTCAGATCCCACAGATAGAAATAAACATGCTTAGCAAAAGTCAGCAATACCTACCTGATATTAAAAGAAGACATATTGCAAAAATTAAGTTCTTTTTTCATATTTTTCCAAACTTCAGATCCTTTGCGCGACCGGAAGATGTCAACCGATGTTGATAATTTTTTTAAGCTATATAATTCGCAACTTTTCCGCGCTATTACAACTTCGAAATAAAAAAATGAGATTTTTAGGCCCACCCTACCCACCATGTCCTTGTGCGATCAATAAAGTATGTTTGTGATCCATAGTACCTCTCCCAGACAGGTCGTAATATGTCCCGGGTAGCGTGTAGCATGTAAAGAGTGCGAGTACGTGTAAGGTGCGAAGTTAAATTGTGTCAATGGAACAAAAATAACATTTATTGTCCAAAAATAATTCTACCGTGAATTAGTTATGGAATCTATAGATCCAGATGGTTGTGAGGTTTCTCTAAACAATGAATTTTACGTCTTAAAAATAAAATAGATTTTTGATCATACAAAAATTCTTACTCTCTCTCTCTCTCAAGATAAAATGAATGATAACGTTTCTGTAAAATCGTTTAGTTACTTTTTTCAATCCAAGAATCTCTGTCATTATTACGGATGAAAAAATTATCGGTATCAGGGTGGTAAATGATTTCTATACACATTGTTTACAAAATGCGTGTCTTTGTCGAGCGTCTCCACTGCCTGCTCGGAGCGGAGAGTGTGTATGTTCGACTCTCCTCGGTAATAGACCTGTTAACGTGACGTGTGATTGTATCAGAATGCCGAAACAAAAATTGCAGAAAGATGAGTCCATTATTACACAAAGCGGACTGTACTTATTCGTCTGGCTTAACTTTGCAAGAAATTTGTAGAAAGAGACAGCTGTGCTCATCTCTCTCACTCGCACCAGTGTTGGAATTATATTATTAACAGTGATATACCTCTATTTTGGTTTCAACCAAAATAGAATTAAGGTAAACTAATACCAAGGATTAATTACATTGTTGCTTCTAATTCTCGGTGTTTATTCACCAGATGTTAATAGGGGGAAAGGGGAGACGAAAACTGACAACACGGTGGGTTATTTATTTTGTAAATGCACGAAAGCGGTCAAGGATCTACCCTTATATCCCCATCTCTCACTTTATCAAGTTAAGCCAGATATACTCTAGAAGTCTGTCCCGAGTAGCGCGTGTCAACATGCAGTTTGTACACACAGCGGTATAAGTATGATGCAGCCTAGCCTATAACCTATCCTTTTTTTTTCAGTCCTAGTCATTATGCAAGAAACTGTGTCATGAGTGAACCAATAACTATATTTGCAACAATATTTTAGCAGATAGGTATAATTTATGGAATAAAAAACACTTTAAAAAGTTGAATATTAATGTAGCATTTAATAAAACTAATAAAACTTTAAAAATATAATAAAAAACAATGTCCTTTAAATGCTAAAATTTCAGTTTTATTCTTTGAAATTTTTAAATTGTAATTGGCACTTATTGTTTCCAAATTAAAAATAGCTTTTTGTAGATCACCTTATGAACTGAAAATAACTACTTGATCATCGGTAAATAATAGTGTATCAATTAAAATTATTTTATGTATCATAAATCTACCGCTTCAATTCTCTTCTGGAGGAAGCCAAACACAGGATTTTTACACGCTAAATATTCCATCGATCCTGGCCAAAGTTAAACCCGCGAAATTCTGAACCAATCTCAGTAGAACACCACTATCTACAAATTACAGAAACTGAAGGTGATAAATCTAATAGTCCGTCGCATACAGAAAACGTCAAAAATACTACTTTAAAATATAGTTCACAATTAAAATAATTTAAATAAGAACATAAAACTAAGTAAAGTGAAAGTAGGCCTGCAGTAAGTTTTAATCTCAACAATGTAGCTAACAAATGTTTTCGATTTGAACAAAATACCCAAATTCTCTTATGTGGTTCAAGTCATATAAACCCCACTTATTGGAAAAGTAAAATGGGATTACTATATTGAGGTCCAACTATTAAACTAACAAACTTGACATATTCACAGTAAAATTTGATATATTTATAAATGTTAATTATAACTTTTAATTAACATTTAGTAATTTCAGATACTTACTGTTTCAAGTGGGTATTTTTGCTCCATTACAGAACTAGTATAGTATATCCTATTATAATCAAGAAGGAGCGAATGTCTGCGTGAATTTGTCTATACTTTCCTAGAAGTGACAGTTATGTAATTTGCTTCTGTTATAGAATCTAATCCTCTTTTTCTCCGTTGCATTATATAGCGCTGGGATTTCAGCCGAGATCCCTATCGGTATCTGAGGGGCTTCTCCTGTATCTGGTCGAAGGTTGTCAAGGGAGAATTTCAGTGGCGTTGTATACACCATTTCATTCACATCATGACTTGAATATTGAAAACCAGATATCCTTCTCACCGTTCAGCATTTCGCCGCCAATTAATTATTTCTAATAGCCTACTTTTAAACTAATATATTAATTATTTCTTATTCTTCTTCGTTGGTGCTACGGCCCTAATAGTCTGACCTTGACCTCTCTTTTAACAGCCATCCATTCAATTAGATCACTTGTTTTTGATCTGCAATTCTTGATTCCAGACTGTTTTAGATCTTTCTGTAGATCATCCAGCCATCACAATCTAGTTTTACTAATTCTTCTCTTACTATCCAGTTTGGAGTTAAAAACAGTTTTAGGTATACGGTTAGTATTCGTCCTACAGACATGGCCCAACCATAATTAATTCATTAACGCCAAAATATTCCAGAATATTCTTAATCAAAAATATATTAATTAACCCCGATATAAAATTCATAATAAGCTAGAATTAAGGTAATAATATTTGTAGGGAAGTTACATGGACTCTTACTTTAAGGGAGGAAAGGAGATTACAAGTATTTGAGAATAAAGTACTTAGGAAAATTCTTGGACCAAAGAGAGATGAACAGCCAGGGGAATGGAGAAGACTACATAACAGTGAACTACATGGTCTTTATAGGAAGCCAGATATAATAAGAACAGTTAAGTCTCGTAGACTGCGATGGGCAGGACATGTTGCACGTATGGGGAATGAAAGACTTGCATGGAAGCTTCTTGTAGGAAAGCCAGAGGGAAAACGCCCAGTTGGTAGACCAAGAATGAGGTGGGAGAATAACATTAACTATGATTTGAGGGAAGTAGATTATACAGGGAATAATTGGAAAGCATTATCTCAGGATAGGGATGTATGGAGAGCTTATGTCCGAGCGGCCATGAACCTACGGGTTCGATTGTGCCAGTGAGTAAGTAAGTAAGTAAGTAAGTAAGTAACTAAGGGAAGTTGTATAGTAACAATGTAGTTGCTAATATCGTTATCCAAGTGAGAAAATGTCGCAAATCAATTTATTTTTATTTCTGTAATTTGATGACATCTGCACTAAAAATTTTGATTAATTCAGAAAGTTTCTTAAATCACAAATAATTTTAAATATATATAAAAGGCTAGTGCAAAATGTCGTGATGAAAGTATACTATAACAATGTACAGAAAAAATGTATATTGGATCGAATACTGTAACAAATAATGTAGTAACTAAAATAAAATCGTTACCCAAGTAAGAAAACTTTGAAACGCAAATTCGTTTTTTATTTCCGCATTTTGATGACTTTTGCATTAAAAATCGGATTAATTCTTGAAGTTTCATAACTCCCAAATAACTTGAAATGTATAATAATGCTAGTGCAAACTGACTCGGTAAAAGTACACTATGTTTTATTATATATAACGTTTCTTATTAGAGGATTGCCTCAAGGACAAAGTGATACAGACAATTTTTGAAATTGATGAAATACAATTTGTAAATACATTACACAATTTCAAATTGCAATTGAAGTATACATAATATAAATTTAAATTTTGTAAATATGGTTTCTTAAAATTGAAATTGATCTTCTAATGGCAGCGATGGCAATTTTAGAAAGATACACCCTGTCCAAATGTAAGGAATTCCAAAATTTAGCTAAGAATCCTGGTATAGAACCTCTTGCCCCGATCATCAATCCTTTGACAGTTATACTATGTAATTGGTATTATCTTAGTAATAGTTAATTATTGGCTCATATATGGCTTTCTTTTCACAGTCAACTTCCTCAGGTTGGCCACTATGAGTCTCAAAACGAATTGTCGGATCTAATATCATACCAACTTTAGAAGATGGTCTAAATGCAATAATATCTATTCGTCTGTTACTTCCATTAGTGGCCACACTATGAACGTTCTCACAAACTGTGTAACCATAATCTTGCAAGGCTTCTGCCATCATCATATTTTGAATAGTGTGGTGCCAAATGTTTCTCAGTGATTCTTCAAACGGACAAGCCCCAAGGACGTGTGCAAGGATTTCGTGCTCTCTGTGACGGCTACAGAAGGTATCGTCCCTAGACCTGGCCAGTAAAATAAAAAAAAGTCCCAAAAATGTATCTTGGATCGCTTCTAGTGCGATAAAAGAAGCGAATGCTATGTTGACAAAGAATTATGTAAGTCAGGGATTGTAACTACAGAATCATTATTATTTTTCTGTATGACGGGTCGTAAATGTTAAAATGACAAATCAACTTCTAAAGCAAACCTAAGTTTAATGCAGTGCGATCACTATTCCATTGGATAGCAGACGCGGAGATTTCACTGTACATTGCTGACGCACTCGCGGCGGTGAACGGACAACGTAGGATCGCGGTGATACAATCACACACATTTTCTTAACTCTTTTATAAATTGTCGTACTTAACTTTATTGAAGCAGGTGATGGAACTGTCCACCTTCGTTGTTCATGCATTTTTGACACCTCTTTATAAAATTCGTTGTACATATTATGGACTGTTGAACGTGATGGCATTTTTGCACCCGGGAACCATGTTTAAAAAATTCTTCGTACTTGGCTGGCAGACTGAGTTAACAAATACTGATCATAAATAAATGCACGTTGTTCAGTACAAAAATTATTAGCCATTATACAGTTTACACTATGCACACGTCATTCAGTTCACAATGAAAAGCAAGCGAGCACCTTATCTACTCGAGGCACACTAACTGACTGTGGACGTGAATGCGTGGGATGTACTCGTATACTGCTGAGACAGTGCACATTTTAACTCCCGTGTCTGCACGTGTAAGCCTTCGTCATCGCACAGCACAAACCCCGCGTCTGCTGTCCAATACTATACTGATCTCACTGTACATGTCAAATCCAGTATGTATAAATAGCATTTTATTTTATTTACTTACACTTTAGAGTTAAAACCAATGTGCCCCCTCATTCATTCAACTAGGTCAACATAAGTAACTTTGAAATTCAACAAAGGTCTATATTACATTAAAATACAACACATGTAATATTAAAAAAATCATTAATTATAATTTAATAAATGAAGATTCATTCAATCCTAACCATCATCAGTAGGTTGAGTCTTCATGTTAATTATTATAGGTAGTTTTAACTCCCACTTTCCTAACGTCAATGACATCGCCTTCTGATCCAGATAAGTTTAGATTTTTTATTTTTCTTCTTCAATCCGGCCTAAATTTCATAATCCTTATTGGCATTTCCTTATCAAATAAAATAGAAGAACCAGACATTTATAAAAACAAGGGTGTTTACAAACTAAAATGCAATAGCTGTGAAAAATTTTATATTCGTAGACTTACTTACTTACTCACTGGCACTATCGAACCAACAGTTCGTGGCCGCGCGGACATAAGCTCTCCATATATCCCTATCTTGAGCTAATGATTTCCAATCATTCCCTCAAATCATAGTTAATATTGTTCTCCCACCTCATTCTTGGTCTACCAACTGGGCGTTTTCCTTCTGGCTTTCCTACAAGAAGCTTCCATGCACGTCTTTCATTCCCGAAACGCGCAACATGTCCTGCCCTTCGCAGTCTACGAGATTTAACTGTTATTATATCTGTATTCCTATAAAGACAATGAAGTTCATTGTTATGTAAGTCTTCTCCATTCACCTGTCTCTTCATCTCTCTTTGGTCCAAAAATTTTCCTAAGAACTTTATTCTCAAAAACTCTCAATCGTAGAACAATAAGAAATTTCAATATACGATTTAATGAACATCTTTAAGAACTTAATGGTGGTAAATCCAGTTTTGCAAAACATGTGATAGGAATGGGTCATGCATTTAATACTATCGACAACATATTATCCATTATTCATAAAGAAAACTGCATCTAGTAGACTAATGTTCTCGAAGATATGTAAATATTAAAAGAAGCTAGGAACTCTCACTTGCTCAACGAGAACACACCTAATGGCATCAACCCTCTCTACAAGATTCACACAAACATTTCCGGGCTGTAGGGCGTTGTCTCGAGGCTTCAAGTTCCCCGACGTTTCGCCAGAGACTGCGTCTGGCACCCTAAAGGGTTGTCTTGAGACTGCCAGACGCAGTCTCTGGTGAAACGTCGGGGAACTTCAAGCCTCGAGACCACGCCCTACAGCCCGGAAATCATCTTCAAGATCATCATAACAACTCGGCCGTGAAAGCCTAAGTCAATACATTCTCACAAACAGTTAGTAGCGATTTACATGCTGAGGATGGAACATATGTTCCGAAAGTACTTCACCTCTTACAACCTTTACAGTTGAGGACGACTGAGATCTCAGGCACCTATTTTATATTTTCAACTTTTACTGTAATATTCCATATAAAGAATAAATAGTTTATAAGAACATAAATTGAGGGATCTAGTGAGAGAGATGCCACTTTGAGAAGAAATGGAAATAATCAATGCTATTTATATTAAAATTTATATTTTTCTTTTTGCATAGTTTACATAACAGTATGTTAAAAAAGAAAAAAGTTATCTCTTTATTGTACAAATAATTTCGTATATTGCTTTATAAAACCGAATTTATTTCGATTTCTCGTCAACGTGACATAGCTCCCTCTCTCACTAGACCCTTCAATTAAGAAGACATAGTATTAGAAAGTATCCTAACTCATGCATTTATAATACCATCGACCTCTTTTCAAAACTTATTTCAGGGAAGTACGCCACTGAAGTAAATATAAAATCAGATGCAGCATCTCTCCTATGAGCACTGGGAGATAAAGTACAGTCTTTTGTCTATGGGATTATGTGCCATACTGATTATGGAGTATTTAAATGCATAGGACTACAAGCTACCTATTACTACTATAATAGAAATTATTTCAAATTACTTTTATAGATTTTTTTTTCCTCCAAGATATCTAGTAGGATACGCAACATGGCACAATAAGTAAGGATTATGTTATGTAAGGAAGCTTCGAAATTCCGACAGTTTTCTGAGACAAGTTTCAAGATACAAGAATATAGTCTCGTTTCTTTTTTTTTTTTTTTTTTTTTTTGTAGCAAGCTGCTCATACAGTCTCCAACGCTTCCTTTGGACCTGAAACTACGATTTTTATAATAAACAAGAATACAATGCTCTGAAAATAAATATAATCTCCGTTTAATTTAATTGCCCTTAATTATGTGGAAAGAAAACTATATACTTCGAGGAATTTTTTATCAAATAAAGTTGTAGAGTAAATATTGTTTTACATTTATAATGAAATGTACACATGACTTAGATTGTGGTTTATTTAATTTCTGGAAAGAACTCAGTCTGTTTTGATAATGAAATTGTTTAGCTCTTTTGTATTTCAAGTTCTAGGAAACGATCTTTATTTTCTTAACATAATAATTGTATAATTTATGAAAATGTTTTACATTAAGTTTCTATGAAACAGAATATGAAGCCATTCAATGAAAATAGAAAGAATATAAAATAGGAAGATTCTTTAGCGGAAAATAAGAATAACATTGATTCGTAAATAAACAGATACATAAACAATGTATAAAATATAAAAAATAATAAAGTATAATAATATAAGTTTAGTATAATAAAACAATTTTAGAGCAAGTGAACAGTTTTAAATATCTAGACTTCAATTTATCATATGTTAAAACTGAAGATATTAATGATAAAATAAATTAATTTAATTTAATGTGTGACACTATTAAAATAACCCTTAAAAACACAAGAAAAGAAACAAAAAATTAATTTTATAAAGTAATGGCTGTTCCTGTATTGATGTATGGATCAGAACGATTACTAAAATGCAAGAACAAAGATTGGAAGCGGCTGAGATGAGATTTTTAAGAAATATAGCAGGATATACTCTGCTGGATAAGAAAAGGAATTAAGATATAAGAAAGGAACTAAATATTTTCAAATTTACAGACCGAATAATTTAATATAGGAACGACTGGAAAGAACAGATTGATAGAATGCCAGAAGAAAGATTTCCAAAATTATTGCTAAATTATAAACCGCACTTACTTACTTACTTACTCACTGTCACTATCGAACCCGTAGGTTCATGGCCGCGCGGACATAAGCTCTCCATACATCCCTATCCTGAGCTAATGCTTTCCAATCATTCCCTGTATAATCTACTTCCCTCAAATCATAGTTAATGTTGTTCTCCCACCTCATTCTAGGTCTACCAACTGGGTGTTTTCCTTCTAATTATAAACCGCACGGAAGGAGAAATGTTGGAGGCCCACACAGAAGATGGTCTGAACAATTTTAACAATTCTAGCTTTCATTAAACCGGAACGAGCCAACATATTTAATCCCTGGATGATGATGATGATGATAAACAAAGTGTAATTATTAAGGATACTAGATAATATTAAATAATACAGGATGTCTCTAATGTCAGTTTACATTTCCATGAAAACACTATTTTTTTTCTTTTCTTTGCAATACACTGTTAGCCTAGTGCAATACGTTTAGCACGGAAGAACGGGTTACCATTGTTTGCGCACGGGTACGCGTAATGTCAAATCAAGACGCCAGAACTTAATATACCCACAGGTTCCGTATCCAGCTCCAACAACACACATACACAACATAGCCACATTAGGACCAGCAGCATCAAACACCATACTGGATGCTGTAGAGAAGAATGAACTGCTGAAGATGGGACGGATGTCCTGAAAGGCCTACAGGCATACAGATTATACGTTTTATAAGTTGATGACGACAGATTTTACCTATGAAGGTATATTTTAACTTATTTTATTTTATGACTCTCCACCTCAACGGTTTTAACAATGAATTTTATTAGTATTGGCTATATATATATATATATATATATATATATATATATTTATTAAATAAAATAAACCAAGATATCTTAACACATATTGCGAATTTAAAAATCATCCCGGTCCCAAATTAACTAATTGGTCTATTAAAATTTTGAAATTCTCTAAGGATGTTTCGATGTTTATAGAATACCAGAATGTAGAGCTATCTGAGTCAAAATATTTATTATATTAGAAATAATGTCTTTTTGTGGAAACGGTTAGATTTAACCCTTAAATGTGTGATGTGTCCTATAATATAGGCAAGATAAATTTATTTCGCTCATTTAATATTCTTTATAAAACAACAGAAACAAAAGAGTATAAATTACTTGAATTTTTGTCAAATTACACAATACTAACTTAGAATATTACATGATGATGTTTTAATTGCAGTCTGAAACATTTAAATAACTCACAAGAGAACATATTTTTTAGCCAATTTAAGAGTTAATCATAAAAATCTTGGGTCTAAATTAGATAATTAAAACTTAAAGTAGAATAATCTTATAGTCATAATTTGACCACATGATAAACATACCCCTTTTCCAAATTTTACAGGAACAAAAAACATCAGAAATGTTTTATGCATTATTTCTAAACCATCCTATAGAATGTCATATTTTGAACTTTTAATCTCGGTCCAGAGATATGGTTAGTTTATGTTCATATAGCGTGTTTTATATTTTAATAAGTATTTATCTTCCGTTATATTTATTAAAGCTATTAGAACCTTCTTTATCTTAAGGTTTCACTTTTTATGCGATTATGAGATTCAAAAGGTCATGTTTCCGAAAAAAAAGAAGAGAATCTACCTTACCAATATACCAGTTATCTAAAATGAACAAGGCAGAATCCAGAATTGTATGTTTAAAACAGATATTGATACCAAGTAGTCTAACATATTATAAAAGAACGAGATCATAAAAATATGTTTTAGTCACACACGACTCTGAGAAACTTGTTTAAGAAAATCACAATTCAAGTAATTCTTATAAAGGATATACTCGATATCAAAAAAAAAATTGTCCATATTCTTCTTCTTCTTCGGCTTTCCCCCACTTATAGGTTTGCCGTCTTCAGTTTCCATTTATAACTATCATTCTAATCTCCCTCTTCCAAATTCCTATCATCCATTTCCATCTTGGTCTGCCACGTTTATTTCTTCCAGGATGTGACCATTGGTATATATTTTTTGGCCATTTTTCATTTTCCATTCTTTGTACATGGCCATACCATTTAAGCGTTTGGTTTTCAATCCTCTTAACAACAGATGTGGTGACATTCATTTCTCTCCAAAGGAATTCATTTCTTATTTTATCCAGTCCTGTTTTTTGGAGGCTTCTTCTAAAATAATCAAATTCAACCGTTCTAATTTTATTCTTTTGTAATTCCGTCAGAGACCAAGTTTCACTTCCATATGACAAAATATTCTGTATAAATTCTTATAAATTTTCATTTTAGTTTCCTCTGTAATATTTTTATTCCAAATTATTCCATGTAATGGTTGGTACGGCCTCGAGAAGGGTACGGATGCCGACTATGTATACCTTAATAAATCTCGAGAAATGCCACTGCGACTTTTTAGCAGCTCTGCCAACAAGTCCTAATCCTACTTTCTCGTCGTGCTCTCTGACTGCAGTCGTAATAGACTTAGCTAACAGGATGGGACGAAAGGGGAGTTCTCAGCGCCTTAAAACTGAGACCTGTCGGCTAAGGGACCAAACCCTAAAAAAAAACCCAGGTCCTCCATGTCTGGGGGTTGGCGTCAGGCTGGCAACCTGGCCCTGGAAAAAAGTATATCGCTACGTACTTCAGCCCATATTCTATATGCGATAATATTGACTTTTTTTTGTCGAGGTCGAGTATATCCCTTTTAAGAATTAGTTGAATTGTGGTTTTCTTAAACGAGTTTCTCAGAGTCGTGTGTGACTAAAACATATTTTTTGATCTCGTTCTTTTATAATATGTTAGACTACTGTCCATATTATCGCATATAGAATGCCTTCAGGGGTCTCCATCTAGGGGATATGTGGATGGCAACCACAAGGTCCCAAGTTGAGCAAAACATTGCTTCCACTTACTTGTGTTTTGCTCCTTACTTTTATCTTTAACCGATCTGGTATTTCTTCCTTTTCAGTACCAGATCCCTACTTTTACTTTCCTATCCAGTCTCCCTTGCCTGACATCTTGTTTTCTTCGGGCGCGATGGTATTAGAGTATTCGAGGCCAAAGGGTTCATTTCTGTCTTTCCTATACCTCTTTTTTTAACCTCGTGGACACTCACCTTGAATGCCCACATGAGCTGCATGTTCAAATGCAGTCCCATTGAAACTCATAGCATAAGTATACAATGGATTCGTGTCATCAGCTACGTAATGACGAAGGATCGCATATAGAATACATTCATCTTTCAAACAATTCTAATTATGACAATTTTACTATACTGCATCTAATGAAAAATTAATTACCTTAATATGGAAGATGAATATAGTATTCTACATTATCAATTGGTTACAAATTGTATACTAAAATCCATATGCCTGCGATTGAAACTCAGATTATACATTTGAATCCAATTGCTTTAAATCTATCTATACTTTTACAAATGGTACAAGTAGAATATTTCCTAATGAGGAATATGAAATTTCTTATATTTCCAGTCTGTTTTTATAGCATTTGAAGAATTATTTTAAAAACCAGTAACACTGATGAATAAACAAGAAACTTTTTTTTTGTCTCAGATAGAAAAATATGTGATTCTGATAGTATTTTTCTCCTGAATTCAAATATGATATCGGGTTTTCTCCATCACGCAAGGTTTCCGAGAGACAGGAATTTATAATTTCAAACACTTTAATATTTTATAAATTCGTAACTACACAATATTCTAACATTCGGGCTCACCTAGAAAGTAAGAAATTACGATTTTCTGCCAATTTTGCCTGTTCATCATCCCTCTTGATGGTCCAACAATAATCGGCTAACAAATTGGGATTCCATTTACCTTGATATCTCTTTTCCATAGCTGAAATCTCTTGAGTTAGCTCATTTGGTTTTATTTTACAATGGACAAATGGAGGAAAAAACGTTTATTAAAAAAATAATTATTTAAATCCATTAATTGAAACTGAAATTAAAAACAAACTGTAGGTGATGGAGAAATTCCGAATACATACTTGAAAACACGATAAAAAACTGCATTAAGTACAACTATTGGTACGCATGAGACAAAAATCATGTTGACCAGTGTAATTGTAATGTGATGTTATTTGTTGTATTGTAAATTAATGGTTTATCGTGTGAGAACAACGTTTTTATCACCTTTAGTCATTTTGAGTAACAAAATATTAATTTTTAACAGTTATTTTATAAATTTGATATAATATGTATTAAATATCTTCAATAATGGGAATCTCATCTCATACATCGAATTGGCATTAAGCCGGATACGAGTGATGGTTTATTTTTACTTTAAATAATTATAAATTAAAAATCAATTTGTTCAGTTTTTCAGGCCATATTACATTAAGTTAGTTTATTCTTAACTCTAGTACTTAAATATAAAACAAAAAATGGACACAGCCCTATACAAATGTTCCCATATTGACTTATTCTCTTAGAAATTATATCATACAGAGTTAAGCATAAAGTCACATAGAATCGAGCCTTTTGAACATCAATTAAGATATCTTAAAGTCATAAAACCCTAACTCATCGGCTTTATCAAACAAGGAGTTTCATGGCCGCGCGAACATAACCTCTCCATAATACCCTATACTGAACTAACATTAGAAAATGATTAAACAAATATTTATTGTAATATTGTCAGCAAATAAAAATATATCACCACCTTACAGTGAAGATTAGTTAAGATTTCAATATGTTTATTTAATATTTTATTCCGTTTTAATTTATACATTTCCATTCGTTAGATTTTTGTTTTCCTTTGCAACAGTTACCAGATTTTATATGCACAGAGAAGAAGAGAAACTCTTTCCTGCTTAATTGAAGAGTCAGTACAATTGACCGAATAGATACGGTGGAATGTAAACTTCAGCCTACGTATTGAACGCGTCCTGGTAATTAAATATTTGCCTGGATATGGAAATACAGAATACGACTCCAGTGACCTCGACTCAGAAATGAAAATACAAAGTACGAATAATGTTACTGCATTATATTCTAGATAACGAAGATAAGACTACTGTATTATATATATATATATATATATATATATATAAGTAGGCCTATACATACACATACATACATATAGAGGTTTCAGAATAAGTATTAAATACTTCTAGGGGTTGTTGAGGGGACAGAGGGGATTTAGTAGTTAAGTTTTGATAAGGAACCCATGTTCGGAAACGTACTATTTCGATTTAGAATAGGTTTGAAGATCGGAACACAATGGGCTGATATCGTGTGTTTTGTGTTTCAGAGTAAGTATTACAGACTTCTAGGGGCTGTAATACTAGCGTATTTCCACGTGGCGACCCTGTTGTTCTTTGCACAAAGTCTACCCTGTGACGCATGTTTTCATACACATGACCTGGTGTGTGTTTAATAAGTATTGCTGCCGTCAGAATTCGTAAAGGATGATCTTCCTGCGACTCGACAGGTGTATCACAACCCCTATAAATATGTAATACTTATTCTGAAGCACAAGACACACGGTAACAGCTCACTGTGTTTCGATATTCAACTTTATTTTACATCGAAATTGTACGTTTTCGGACATGGGTTCCTATCATAACTTTATCTACAAGTCCCTTCTACAATCCCTATAAGTCTGTAAAAATTATACAGAAACAACATATATATTAATAAAAATGTATATTATAGAAAATAGAAATTAATAATATTTGTGTGCCATAATTTTTTTATATGTTATGATTTCATATTATGGTATAATTTCCTTCAGTATACTTTTATTGGATACTCATTAACTAGTTACCTCAATATCAATGCAATTCATATCTGGGCGAGGAAAATCGACAATTTTTTTTAGACCACTAAAAGTTCGTTTATGATTCCAAGATTCACGAGGTCAAATTCGGCCGTTTCTATTAATTCTTCATGGCATAAAAATCTTTCATATATTCACACTGGTAAAATATGTAAACCCATGGGTCGCGCATCATAGATTTACTGCAGCTAAATTAACATAAAAACTGAAATAACAGACATCTGAGGGGAAAAAAAGTCGATCTTCCTCACTCAGATCTGAATTGTGAAGGTCATGAGGTAAGTAGTTAATGAGTATTCAATAATAAAATATACTGATTAATCTTGAATCGGTGAACTAGCAGAGAAAAACGTATATAATATGACAAAAATAAAAGGAAAACACTATACAATCAAATATTTTAGATACGTTAAGATCTTAAATAATGTCCCACACCGTAGCCGAGTGCTTAAGGCAAGATGTCTTGGCTACGGGACTTGCGCTAGTTCGAGTCCCCATGGGATTAAGAAATTTCCTCATGGAATTCCGCCAATATGGGAGCGGTGCCCACATAGCATCGTGGGGAATTTTGGTAGCTACAATGAGTAGCGGCTCCAGGTTGAGAAAAGCAGCTATAAAAGCTGCGGGACCCGACATGCTGATTACATGTCACCCCTACATTGGCTGGATGAACGTCTACCTCTGTGATAAACACAGATGGATGTGAGGCCAGCAGTCTACTGGTAGTCCAAGGGTCTTCTAGGCTTGTCGCCCCAAGTAGTTTACAGATATTAAATGTATTATTATCATTTTCATTATCATTTTCATTATTATTTTCATTATTATTTTCATTATTAGTATTATTATTTTCATTATAATTATTATTATATTCATTATTATTATTATATTCATTATTATTATTATTATTATCATTATCATTGTTATTATCATTATTATTATTATTATTATTTTCATTATTATTATTATTATTTTCATTATTATTATTAGGCCTACATCTTTTTTATTATTATCATTATTTTATTATCATTATCATTATTTTTATTATATTATTATCATTACTTTTACTATTATTTTTATCATTATTTTTATTATTATTATTATTGTTATTATTTTAATATCATTTTATCATTATTATTGTTTTATTATTATTATTATTATTATTATTATTATTATTATTATTTGTAATGGTAGTGGTGAGAATATTATTGACCATGATTTGACGTACGTAAATTATACAGATTCTCGGTAATCTATAGATAAGTTTCTTCCTTCTGATACCGAGGGTGCGGTTTCAAACCCGACCGGGGTTGATTAATTTTTTTAGGTTGACTATTTAACTCATGCCCCAAATGACCAATCACATTTCAATGAATTTTGATTTACAACCAATCACAGTCTTTTTTACCTCGATTTTATAACTTTCATTTTATCGCTTTGATCATAGCAAGTGGCTCCCAGTTTGTATATATAATGCACGAATTTAACCAGATTCTGCTTGCGAGATATAATAGAAAAACATTCGTAGTAACTGATTATAGGCCTACCATAAAACAAACAGTGTTTGCACTTTCTTAAATGTATTATTTCCCAGGAATTAACGTTCCAGAAAAATATAATTGACATATTTACATCATAGGACATCAGAAATTAATTAATAACCTGTAATGATGTGTTTCATTTTTCTCCATAGGGTGCATTGTTACAATATTGCGATTCTGTTTGGCAATACATATGGTCTGCTTGCAGTGATGAACATATTAAACATAACGTTTCTCATTTGTTACATTAAATATATAAATATTTTAAAATAACTATATTGAAATAATGATTTGTGAGCAAACAGCTTAATTTTATTCGTTGAATAATCGTAACAAATGCCACTCTTGATTTCCAAATTCTGTAGATATATTCACTCCTCATTTCGTGAGGATAACATCCAGGTGACAAAAGTCCTCCGAGATAGGCTTTAGGCCTTGAATCTCGAGCCTGAAGATTTTCGTGGTCATCAAATCACTTCATGCCTAAATTAGAGCCTATGAGAATCTTCTAATCAGATTTTCTCATCCAAGTATTACTCTAGATTGCCTATTTGCGGTGATGGGCAAACCAGATGTCACTCGCTGATATACTTAGAGAAATTAGCGTAAGTAAATTAACTGGATTAAGTAACTCCGACAGGGAGCACCAATGTCCTCACGTGAGAAACCACTAGAATTATACAGGGAGTGAATGACAAACATTAGCCCAAGACTGGGTTGTATGGAGAGCTTATGTCCCCGCGATGATAAAACTCCGTGCTCATTTAGTTAGTTATTTATTAGCAGTATACCTTAGATATTCAGTCGGTATGTTGACAGCAAGTAATTAATTACATCTATTGGCAAATAAGGTAACTAAAACTTAACAAGGTCTGTAACTCCTAACAGAGAAGAAGCTATGACTCGATAATGGTCTATGCCATTATAGATAGATGGTCATTTCAGGACGACATAAACTGCAAAATTCGTGTACTCAAGTACTGGTTGCAGCTAATTGTATTGTATTGTAAGCCTATTTTTTCCCTTTACAGAGATTTAGGCGTTCTCCCCCTACAGGGAAGTATTTGAGCCATGCTAATTTAGTTACACTTGTTTTCGTATAAATGTCATTTTGAGTGGTACGTGGTCAGCGTTCCGCCTCATACTGACATCTAGGAAACCAAGGTAGTACTAGGACGGGAAAATTCGGTAAATTTTGCTTAGAGGCCTCTTCATTCAGGCTTAAGGATTTTTTACGAGCCTGAAAATCTTCAGACTCGGGACCCACGTCTTAAAGTCCCTCCCGGAGGACTTGCTCCTTGGATTTTTCCGTCCTAAAAAATCCATCGACCCCGGCCGGGTTTGAACCCGCGACCCTTGGGACCAGAGGCAAGGAGCATAACCACTAGTCCACCGCCGCCGACGTTGTAGCTAATCCAAGGTGAACAAACAAAGCTCAGAGCAATTTGTTATGACCACCAAATTAGGAACGCAAATGTGACATTCTGGGCAGACGAGGTTATGAGAGTACTCCAAAAGATTGGGATGGATTGGTATGGGAAAAAGGGACTGAAAATCGCAAGAATGTGTGGAGAAAAATTAGAAAGAGGTATTTAGATATAAACCGACAAAATATTTTGGCTGAATGTGCGGGAAAACGATCACTATTTTTACAAAGATACCTAATTAACAAGTTTGAGGAAAATAATCTTATATACTCAATCTAGGATTTAAAGAGAGATCAGGGCTTGCTTGGTTCAGGTTAGGGCATAGAATTTTTTAAAAATTAGCGACGAACATGATATGCGAATATGTCCAATGTGCGGGAGCTTTGAAGACGAGATACATATATTAGGGAAATGTAAAGATTTAGAATATAGGAGGCGTCAGTTATTACCGGAAAGATTTCTAAATTCAAATCGTGGAAGACTGGCATGCTACGAGTTACTGGTAAACCCAGAAAATTGGATAAACTTGGGTAGATTTCTGGACAAAACGCGGAAAATAAGAACAACACTTATTCATGAATAAATAAATATGTTAACAAATTGCAATACCATTAATTCTTAATAATTCTACATAACCAAGTTAATGTATAATATAATTGTATTGATATCTAATTGTAATATTATTGTGTTTTCTTTCTCTCTTTTTTTTTTGTTTTTTTTTAAACATCAACTTATTGTAACGGACTGTCAACAGCACGTACAGCTTACTGCCCGTGCGATACATATTTGTAAATAACATTGTATGTATCTTACTTTTAGTTTAATAAAGTCCTTATGTGTAGATAATATTACTAGCAATAGAAGTAATAATAATTGTAGTGTCTAATGCGCAGACATTTGTATTGATCTCCTGTCGACTTGTTTCACAACACATTAATTGTTAAGGTTTAAAAATAAGAATGTAAAATATTACACATTTAAGATCAAAAATTTGAATTTCAAATTTGAATTTCAGTTCTAAGACAATATAGAGTCGTTCTGCAGAAAAGTCTTATTTTATTGGAATATCTCTGTTCTTTATCACACTGATTCCTTACTAATGTCGAAGAATTTTAATGAAATCCGTAATTTGAATTAAGAAGAATAGGTAAAGAATGTTTAATTGTCGACATAAGAATAGTCATATATTGGATTTTTTCTTGCTTTATTATAGAACAGAAAGGAAAATTAAGATTGGAATGAAAGATCAAATTAAAGCATCAAGCCTGCATCTTCATTTGCTTCTAAATTTATTTCCAACACTTCACAGAGGCAGGAATAAAAAAGTATGAAGAAAATAAAAGAAAAGGAAGATGGAGAGATATTCGTGATTGGACTAGTGAGAAGTTCTGTGCTCTTTAAGATTCTTTGCCGTGTGGTTGGCAGCACTAGCGACGACAAGTGAACAAAACACCATCGATCATTTTGCTCAGGGACAAATTGAACTGAACTTTCTCGCTTGTCATCTGTTTTAAACTAACACATTGTCATTCACTTCCCTCAGGGACAGATGTTGGAATTTCCACTTGTAGAATGCATTATCAGAAATAACGAAATGAACCAATTTTCTTTCACAAAAGTATAGAAGGTGATCAATGGAAATTTTCAACGTAAAATTATAAAAACTTCGAAGCGTGTATGCCCTGTTACCACGTCAATGCATAGTATTTACTATGTATCTGAGTTCGTTTAAGTTTGTATGTGTGCTAAATTTTATACACGCAAATAAAAAGAATGAAAGAGAGAGAAGACAGAATATTGTGACGCATTGTTGCGCCGACTTTGTTTTAAAGTTCACGAGCCGCGTATTGATCCGCGCCGTTAGGAAGCTTCCATCTAGTTCGAGAAGAATCGTCTTCTCGAAGATTCGCGAGCGCATTCGTTTTGCACACGACGAGCTATCCAGATCCTCCTATATCTTCTTTATATAGTAGTCAGTCGTAAGTGAGCCGTGAGTTAGTATTGATCTAGAAAGCGACCAGTAAAGTGAAATAAATGCATTTAACAAAACTACATAGAGAAAATAATGGAAATATAAATAACTGGGTTTAATTCACGTATGCAGGAAACGAAATAAAACTGGCTAAATTAATTAAAAACACGATAAAAGCATAAAAATCGCATTTAAAACCAAAGATAAACTTCATAATACTATATAAAACAAAATAGGAGAAAACAATAAATATGAAAAATAAAGGAGTTTATAAACCCAAGTATAATAATTGTGACAAGTTTTATATCAACAGAACCACCAGGAATTTTAACACCAAATTCAATGAACATTCTAGGAAGTTCATTAACAGCAGAGAAAGTCAAGGTTTGCTAAGCATATAATAGAAGCAGCTCATCAGTCCAACAAAACCGGTAATACAATGTCAAATTTGCACGACAAAAATAGTAACTAAAGAATCAACATCCTTGAAGACATTGACATATTCAAAGAAGAAAAGAACATAAATATATTAAACGAGAACACTCCCAATGACACGAACCCACCGTATCAAATTTGCGAAAATTTCCAGTAGCTTTGTAATTGCTGATGATGACGGAATACTGTCTTCTGAAAGGCCTATATATTTTAATACTTGACAAAGTTTTCTAAAAAGAAGTTTGTTTTAATTGAGGATGAGGTACGAATTTTTAAATATTAACATTTAAATTACAACTCAGTGTGTGAAAACGAACCAAGTGTAACTGCAGTTGGGAAGAAAGTAACTTTTAGTGATTTTGAGAAAAAGTCAACGACTCTGAAAATAATAATAATAATAATAATAATAATAATAATAATAATAATAATAATAATAATAATAATAACAATAATAATAACAATAATAATAATAACAATAATAATAACAATAATAATAATAACAATAATAATAATAACAATAATAATAACAATAATAATAATAATAATAATAATAATTATTATTATTATTATTATTATTATTATTATTATTATTATTATTATGTACACTGAATTATTGTGAAAAAGTAAAGAAGATCTGATTTTTTTAAAACCGGTGTGAGTTTATTAAAGAAATTCGACCTGTTCCAACATCGCGGCTACCGGCGAGAGTATCGTAGTTAGTTGGACCGAGGTTGTTAGTTATTATTTTAAATGACCACAATACCGCTTGCACTAAATTTTCCAATCTTAATTTGTGTGCTGTACAACCACTGGCACTTTGTGTTATATCTTTAGGTAGAGATCCGTGAACGTGGTTTTATTTTTAAGGAAAATTCATTTTAAAATTTAAAGATTTCGATGTTATTGGGAATTTGGCGGTGTAATTCTAAAAAATGTAAATTTGAGTCTCTTTAATCCTAGTTTAGTATATTAAACACAATAAGAATGATATATCCAGTAGTTTACGGTCAACGTTTAGCTTGTATAATTGATATCGATTTTAATACTTTAAAATGCACAAATTTTAATCGTGGTCACTAATTTGTAAGCAAAATGTAAAGAAAATGCAACCATGGAGAGTATCTCTGCATTCTCCTTCTTAAAGAGTGGCTGATACACTTGGTTTCGGCATGACAATAGGTAGAAAATTAACAAAAAAACAAATGATAATGAAAATTACTTGAGACTTGAGTAAAACACAAACTGACCAAGGTATACATTTCACATTCCCTGAATGTATCTGTTGATTGAAACAAAGTTTGAAGGGGGAAAGAGGGGGAATGAAAATTGCTCGTGACCATTGTTCTTTAAACTGTCTGTATTTGTTTTGTTACAATTTGTTAAAACTCCATGTTATAAATATGTAATCCAATAGAAAAAATAGTTTTATGTAATTAAATTCTGTTTTAATTAAATTGGGAATAATTAAGTAAAGAAACAAGCTGATAAAGCAGCACAAATATCAGGGTATATGAAAGATTTCATTTGGCGCAACAAACATATGTCAATAGAAAGCAAAACCTGCATATACAAAACGATAGTTCGACCAGTTATCGTATCGAGCAGAAACTAGGGCTGATACAACAAAAACTAAACAAATAATAAGCACATGCGAAATGAAAGTCTTAAGAACTATTCTGGGGAAAACATTATTTGATAAAATACACAACACAGAATTTAGGGACAAATGCCATATTCAATACATAACCAAATTTATTATAGATAGACGAAAATATTGGAAGGGTCATATAGAAAGAATGGAAGAAAACCGGCTTGCAAAAAGAGCTAAAGAAGATAGACAATGGACGGGAGAAGAACAAGAGGAAGTCTACCCAAGAGATGGATAGACAGTGAATGCACATCCAATACGTCTTCCTCCGAGGAGTGATTTTGGAAATAAACAGGATGAAAATCCTACAAATTAAGTTTAAGAAGAAGAAGGGAATAATAATATCTGTCAATATGATATAATTGGTCCATTGTTGGTTTATTCAAATTTGGCAGATCTTGCATTATTGTCAGGTTACTGCTTATACTTAAAGAAATGTTTTCTTCAGATTTGAACATACCATTACTTAATAATGATTGATATAAAATTGATAATTATGTCAGCAAAAATTTTGGGGGGGGGGAAACGTATCTTACAATTAACATAATTTGTATTTCATGGAATTCATATTGACCATAGAACGTATAATCTATGGAGAGATCATATTTGAGTATGAGAAGGACAGAAAATATTACATCTATGTTGTGAATATGTAAATTATATGATCTAAAGATTTATCTAAGGAAAACGAAGACCATGGCTTTTAGAGGAAGAGATCCAGTGAGATCCAAAATTATTTTAGAAAATCAAAGTACAGAACAGGTGTCTAGTTTCAAATCTTTGAGTTGTGATGTTGGCTACAATGTGGAAAGAGATATTGACTCCAAAATAAATAAATTTCAGACGGTGTGTGGAACAATACAGAGAACATTCAAAAATAAAATTAGAAAAGAAACCAAGATAAAAATGTATAATGTTATGGCGGTTCGCACAATATTGTATGGATGTGAAACTTGGGCTCCAATGAAAAAACAGAAGGATAGAATACAGACGGCGGAGATGAGGTTCCTAAGACAAGTAAAAGGATGTACAAGACTTGATAGAATAAGAAATGAGGATATAAGAGAAGAATTGAAAGTACAGCCTTTATTGGATAAGGTCACGAATTACAGACAGAAATGGATTGATCACATGGATGGAATGAGTAAGGAGAGATATTCATTGTTAGCAAGAAAGTATCAAGCAAGAGGAAGACGTGAAGTTGGAAGACCTAGAAGACTTGGGCTGATACATTATGAAGTCGGAACGGGCAATTGCCTAATCCCTGGAGTGATGATGATCATCATGTTGTGAATAGTGTTGCAACTATTTAGCTTTGCAAGACTGCATGAAGGGAGCAGATATGGCGCCATCAGATATGGCGTTAAAAAGAAGATAGAATCCAAAGTGTTTAAAAGTGCACTATGAAAATTTCGCGAATAGAACAAAACAATCTCTGGAATTCGTTGAAAAATTTAAATGTCGGTGTTATTTCGGGTTATCGTGGTATTTCCCGTTTCAAAAATGCTTCTTTTGAGGTTATGGGAAGTGGAGTTAAGAAATGGAACAAGAAAATTACAAAATTAGAGCATATCGCGTTATCACGACTCGCGAACTTCACGGATCTCTACATATAGGTTGTTAATTTTTCATTGATTCACTTCAGTCCCTCTTTTCACATCGCTGTTGCACTAAACTCTTAAGTTACATATCACTGTTCGCTTCCCAAATCACAACCGACTTCCAACTGACTGACAGCCGTGTCGCTTCCCCTTTATTGTACGAGATGTAGAAAGTTCTGAATAGAACGAGCACCACGTGTCCTACACACCGTTCTCAGTCCTTATAAAACGCGATTCTTCGAGATATCAATTCATAGGCACAATTGGAAGGCTCGAAGCGGGCATATGAGTCACGAATCATGATACACGAGTCCTTTTAAAGGCGAGACGTTGAAAAAAAAAACGGAAGTCTCGCTGCCGCCCTTTAACATATAAAACCCTTTTCTTGGAGGAACGACAATTTTCTCGAAACTTTTCACAATATATTAGGCCTATATTATACATGTTATTACCTATGATTGTAGATGTGTGTGTATAGTGTATATATATATATGTGTGTGTGTGTGTGTGTGTGTACACTTTCGGTCACCTAATAGCTGATAGGTATAAAAAATGATAGAGATAAAATGGAAACCAGCATATGGTCAGGCCTACTCAAGATAGAGAAGCAAATGTTTAAATTTTGCAATAGATTGATGTCCTACAGATAACATAGTGCCGTGGGTGGGAGAGGGAGAGAGAGAGAGAGAGAGAGAGAGAGAGAGAGAGAGAGAGAGAGAGAGAGAGAGAGAGAGAGAGAGAGAGAGATGATAAAATTTAAATTTTAACTCTATTAAAATGTCAACATTGTATTGAATTTAATTCTAGCATATAGATCTAATGGTCTACAGTGAAATTCAGCCAATAGTTGCTATAGTATCAGGATTCCACTAGTAAAATGTAATAAAACTCCGTGGCTTAACAAATAATAGGAATATAAAATAATATAAAAATTAAAAGATTAATATCTCAATAGTATTGCATATAGGACAAGCAAATGAGTGGAAAATTGGGAATATGAAGGAGAAGAGAAATGAGAAAATGTTTAAAAACTTGTTAGACGCAGAGGAATTCCATGGTCTAAAATTATATTAAAGATATAGGCCTATGCATAAAATAATGCCTTAAAAGCTTAAAAATAAATCGCTACACATCCACTAACTAAATTCTCTATTTATTGATATTACGCATATCTAATAATATTAATATAATAATAACAATAATATTATTAATTATACTGTAATTATAACAATAATAAAAAATAAGAAGAATAATATGAAGAAGGGATTCCGACGATATGGTACGAGTGAGTCGCTTCTCGATGGCGATCAGTATTTTCAAAGAGGCTTAAACCTTCTGGCGACATCATGACCATGGGATAGATATGGTACGAGTGAGTCGCTTCTCGATGGCGATCAGTATTTTCAAAGAGGCTTAAACCTTCTGGCGACATCATGACCATGGGATAGATATGGTACGAGTGAGTCGCTTCTCGATGGCGATCAGTATTTTCAAAGAGGCTTAAACCTTCTGGCGACATCATGACCATGGGATAGATATGGTACGAGTGAGTCGCTTCTCGATGGCGATCAGTATTTTCAAAGAGGCTTAAACCTTCTGGCGACATCATGACCATGGGATAGATATGGTACGAGTGAGTCGCTTCTCGATGGCGATCAGTATTTTCAAAGAGGCTTAAACCTTCTGGCGACATCATGACCATGGGATAGATATGGTACGAGTGAGTCGCTTCTCGATGGCGATCAGTATTTTCAAAGAGGCTTAAACCTTCTGGCGACATCATGACCATGGGATAGATATGGTACGAGTGAGTCGCTTCTCGATGGCGATCAGTATTTTCAAAGAGGCTTAAACCTTCTTGGCGACATCATGACCATGGGATAGATATGGTACGAGTGAGTCGCTTCTCGATGGCGATCAGTATTTTCAAAGAGGCTTAAACCTTCTGGCGACATCATTACCATGGGATCAGATATGGTACGAGTGGAGTCGCTTCTCGATGGCGATCAGTATTTTCAAAGAGGCTTAAACCTTCTGGCGACATCATGACCATGGGATAGATATGGTACGAGTGAGTCGCTTCTCGATGGCGATCAGTATTTTCAAAGAGGCTTAAACCTTCTGGCGACATCATGACCATGGGATAGATATGGTACGAGTGAGTCGCTTCTCGATGGCGATCAGTATTTTCAAAGAGGCTTAAACCTTCTGGCGACATCATGACCATGGGATAGATATGGTACGAGTGAGTCGCTTCTCGATGGCGATCAGTATTTTCAAAGAGGCTTAAACCTTCTGGCGACATCATGACCATGGGATAGATATGGTACGAGTGAGTCGCTTCTCGATGGCGATCAGTATTTTCAAAGAGGCTTAAACCTTCTGGCGACATCATGACCATGGGATAGATATGGTACGAGTGAGTCGCTTCTCGATGGCGATCAGTATTTTCAAAGAGGCTTAAACCTTCTGGCGACATCATGACCATGGGATAGATATGGTACGAGTGAGTCGCTTCTCGATGGCGATCAGTATTTTCAAAGAGGCTTAAACCTTCTGGCGACATCATGACCATGGGATAGATATGGTACGAGTGAGTCGCTTCTCGATGGCGATCAGTATTTTCAAAGAGGCTTAAACCTTCTGGCGACATCATGACCATGGGATAGATATGGTACGAGTGAGTCGCTTCTCGATGGCGATCAGTATTTTCAAAGAGGCTTAAACCTTCTGGCGACATCATGACCATGGGATAGATATGGTACGAGTGAGTCGCTTCTCGATGGCGATCAGTATTTTCAAAGAGGCTTAAACCTTCTGGCGACATCATGACCATGGGATAGATATGGTACGAGTGAGTCGCTTCTCGATGGCGATCAGTATTTTCAAAGAGGCTTAAACCTTCTGGCGACATCATGACCATGGGATAGACTCAATCTCTAACGTAAATTAATGCCAGATGCAGTGTGACAACCCAGCTGATAGCTTGTGTCAATTGTCTGAAGAGGGTGGAGTAATAACTTTCTATAATCCAAAGGACTCGCAGACCTGTAGTGAGATCACGTTACCTTTTATTATACTAATAATTAACAAGTAATTAATTTGATTTAAGTCAAATTAATAAAAGCAAAACTTACATTTACTGTTCAGAAGTGAAGTAGTAAAAGTACATTAGCGACAAAAATATATTGGATTAATTATGCAATTAAAATACTGATCATAAAATAAAATTTAATAAATCCAAACTAAGAGTCTTTATACACCATAAAATGAACTTTAATGATCTTAAATATAAACATATGGCACAACAAAACAAACATTATGGATTTATAAGAAATTCCAAAACATGCAAACATATTAATCCATAGCATTTACTGCAATTGCTTAAATATTAAGTATTCCAAGGAATAATCCTAATAATGTATTATTTATTGAATCTCCAATAATGCGAACCGTATTTCACCATCCGGTATGTTACGATTTTAGTTGCAATACAATTAATTATTTACATTAATTTAGATTATGCATAATTTCTAGCGTTACATATCAATAATAATGTAATGTAATATGAACAAATTAATTAATACAAACCAAAAGCTAACTCAAAGTCTCTTAAAAATATGATACAGTCACACAGATTCCTATTAGTAATATATCGTACATAAAAATATTTGACAAAGGCAGTTGAAATCTATTTTGGTTATAACCTAGTTTTTAAAATAAATTAACGCATTTTGGAATCAAATGGGGGACACTCAAATAACAAATGAGAGATAATGCGGCTGGAGTTCTTGCAAATACAGGTATCAGCGCCTATTTTAAATCGTTCCAAGTAATGTCCAAATTTACCGTGTCCAGTCATAAATTGTGTTAAAACAAAATTTGGTTCTACATATTTCCACTATATTCGGTCAAAAACAGTTGGGAATATGAGAAAATTATATAATTAATATTAAAACTTAAGCATACACTTCAATATTAGAAATGAATATTTTAATTACATAACTGAATATGCAACATATTGAATAAATTGTGTGACATATCATGAAGCTTAAAACCAAGAATTGCCCCTTAACGAAGCGTCCTCGGACAATTTTTCAAAGCGAAACTCGTTTTCTGGGATGTGGAATGTAGAGACGCACCCGTTATTCAAGGCTCTATTTCTTCCATCACGACTCCTTCCAGATAAAAGAGGTCATTTCACCCTGAAAACTCAATCAGATCCTGCTGGAAAACGAGACATCAAATTGTGTGCAGTCTCCTTGCAACTTCCCTTATTTCATGGATAAAAAAACACACACACAGGGAAGCTTCCCTTTTTAAAGTTATCTCTCCGGTCAGCATGTATTGTACAAGGCTAAATCAATGTATTCAACCAAAGTAATTTGTTAAATCGTTTTAGCAGGGGTAAAGCGTATTATGACTTTCTACGAAAGCAGTAGCAAGACAGAGAAACATATTACTGGTTGCTAACCAACTTCGAAATGGAAATTTCAACAAGAAAGTCAAAGGTAATAGCATTTGTTGGCATAAACCCAATAAGAAATAGTATCGCATTTTTTTGGGAATATATAAAATAAGTTTCCTTTTTCCCCATCATTTTTTTAGTTCAGACGGATGAGTGGAGTCAATGTGCGGTAGAGAGAGAGAGAGAGAGAGAGAGAGAGAGGAGAGAGAGAGAGAGAGAGAGAGAGAGAGAGAGAGAGAGGAGTGGGAATAGGAGAGAACGGATAAAGAAACATTAACATCTATATGTAAAACATACCTTGTAACATAGTAGCCTATTCCGCGTATTTGCAACATTACGTATGATTTTATATTTTATAAAATTTGCGTGAATATCGCAATTGGAACTGAATGGGAGAGAGTTTACCTTTAAAATTCATGATAAATACCGTTGAGATGACTATGTAATATTTCTTCTTCTTGTAAGCCCATGTTTCCCTTAACAGAGATTTAGGCGCTCTCCCTCTATAGGGAAGAATCTGAACCAAACTAATTTAGTTACACTTGTTTTCGTATAGATGTCCTTTGAGTGGTCCGTGGTCAGCGTTCCGCCTCATACTGACATCTAGGAAACCAAGGTAGTACTAGGACGGGAAAATTTGGTAAATTTTGCTTAGAGGCCTTTTGATTCAGGCTTAAGGAACATTTACGAGCCTGAAAATCTTCAGACTTGGGACCCACGGATTAAAGTCCCTCCCGGAGGACTTGCTCCTTGGATTTTCCATCCTAAAAAATCCATCGACCCCGGCCGGGTTTGAACCCGCGACCCTCGTGACCAGAGGCTAGGAGCATAACCACTAGTGCACCGCGGCCGAATAATATGTAATACTTACAATATAAAATTAGATTACCTGAGATCTCAGTCTTCCTCAACATTGGATGTGCGGTGTGGAGTACTTTCGAAGCATATGCTTCATCTTCAGCTTGTGAATTGGTACTGGTTGTTCGTGAGAATACCAGTACCAACAGTACCAATGTTGAGGAAGACTGAGATCTCAGGTACTCTATTTTTATATTATAAATATTAGAGAGTACACCGGCCTAATACAAATTAAATATGAACGGATAGATACGCCAATACATAAAATAGGTGCAAATATATTATATTTCAGAAAAAGTAATTTCATAATACTTCCAAACAAATAGGCTATTAGTAGTAGTAGTAGTAGGACTTTATTAGACAAAAAGTAAGATATTTACAATGTTATTTACAAATATGGGTCGCACGGGCAGTAAGCCGTACGTGCTGTTGACAGTCCGTTACAATAAAGTAATAATTGGTACTAGTGTAAAGAAAAATAAACAACAAAAAAATCAATAGCATTACAATTACATAAAGAAAACACAATATATGCCTACCTACCACATCCTGTTTATGAATTTAGAACATAGCAGGATCAACCTGTAATAACGCTGTTTGCTGAGTTTAATTTGCGAGACATGATTAGCCCTTGCCACGCCCTTTCAATAACCAAATTGAACCAATCAAGTGATCAACTCCTCTATGCGTAAGAGCAGATCTAAGGGTCGCATGTTTGGACGCATTAGACAGTAAAATGCCTTCTCTGCTGAGCAAGTTGTATGCTAATACGATTTTGCTTACTCAGAAATCTGTTCATGCGATAATAATTGGTTAAATTTGTAAGCTACCTGCGGAGGTAGCTTAAATGAGCAACTCAAATTAAAATCCCGAAGGGAACCGACGGGAACCGATGGTAATCGATGTACTTTGCTGCTTTATCCAACATTTATCCAAGATGTCGGACCTTGAAGACTTCGATCATGTTTTCGGTATACACGGAGAAGAGGAATTTGATAGAGTCTACAAAAGAATTCAACTGGAAGAACAGAAGAATTGGCGTAATATTGCGTGTCGCAGACGTGTTTGTATACGGTATTATTTGCGGGATGCAAGCATAAATGCATTCCTCTATAGCAGACGAAAATAACGGAAGTGGTTTTATCGCTGAGAATTCTGGGTAATTCGTTGCCAATATTACGAAAACGTCGACTCTCGTGCATGACCGATAAGTCGGCCGTTAATTCGTTCTCAGCAATTGCTCACGGTGAATCAGCTCACTAGTGATTGGAAGTAATTTGAGTAGAGAGTAATGTTCTAACATACGACCCTAAGAGCTTCTCTAGTAACGGCGTCCTACAGACGTGTTGCAGTTGAATGTCATAAGAAGGTTTAAAGCTGATCCTTATCTCTAGCTCCAGTTCCTAAATTTCTTGTATACCCAACTTATGTTTCTAGAATACAAATATTGGCGACTCCTCCATTCATTTCACTGCTTAAATCTTAGTGATCCCTAGAAGATTAAGACTCCCACATTTCTTGATAATCAGTTCGAGATTTCAGCCGGGTTGTCAGTCCTACGTGACGCTGATGTTCAACCGTAGAACAAGAGTTTGATACTCGTTTCAGTTAGAGGCTGAGTAGAGCCCATAATTTTGGCGCCACCAAATGTTTAGGGAAGTTAATAATTCCTGGCCACATCAGACACATACCACCGACCTTCAGTATATTAACATAATCGATTACACTGTAAAATAAATATTTTCAACATTTCCAGAAGGTATGGATATAGAGACAGACATAAAAATAGCAATGCCTTAAATATAGCATGAGTTAATAAATGAAAAAAGACTAAACCTTATTAACTGGATTTCTAATTTAAGAGAATCAACAGATGACTGATGCTAAGTAATGGTCTATTAAATCAATCAATAGTAATCCTATGAAAGATAGGATTGCTTAAGTCCCGATCTGCTGAAAGCAGGTACTAAACACAATTTTTTGGCTTCAAACGACATCAAAAACCTATACATAATTATTGAAATTAATGAAACAATAGAAATAAGATAAAACAACTGAAAGAAAAAAATGTATCAAATTACACGGAACAAAATGATTAATAAACTGATTAACAAAGTGATTAAAACAGTATTAAAACATTTAAAAACGAATTTTACGACCCATGATGATGGAATGCCAAAAGAGTAGCCCGACATGAGGCATAATACTATCAGAAATTTCTTATAAAATCCAGAAGAAAAGGATGGGAAGATTCATTAAGTCCCACTTCATGTGAAAACAAGTCAAAAGTCCTAATTTCATGAAGTAGAAGAAGAATATGATTACATAGCCTCAACGGTGCTTTACAATGAATTTTAGAAGTAAGGGTGTATATATCATGTCAAGTTTTGAAGTATTTAAAATTTTACAGCAACC
This sequence comes from Diploptera punctata, assembly GCA_030220185.1. Lineage (NCBI taxonomy): Eukaryota > Metazoa > Arthropoda > Insecta > Blattodea > Blaberidae > Diploptera > Diploptera punctata. The sequence continues at coordinate 952,143 of JASPKZ010007225.1, read as the reverse complement.
TGGAATGTCCGAAGCATCCATGAAAAAGAAGAGGAACTAGACAGTATATTTAAAAATAGAAATATTGATATTGCAGTAACTACAGAAACTAAGAAGAAACTCAAAGGAACGAAAGAAACACAAAATTATGTACAAATATATAGCGGTGTCGACAGGAAAACCCATGGACAAGCTGGAGTAATGATTTGGATTAATAAAACCATAAGAAATAAAATTCAACACTACACTTACTGGAATGAAAGAATATTAGAGCTTCGACTGAAAATAAATAGAGGTAATTTGACAGTTCTTGGTGTATATGCACCAGAGGAAGGCCGTGAAGAAGACAATGAAGATTTTATAAAATATTACAAGAAATTTATAGCAAAATTAATAGAAATGATTACATTCTCATAATAGGAGATTTAAATGCCAGAGTGGGCAATGCTCAAGTCAACAATAATATGGAACATTTGGCGAACCAACCAGCAATAGGAATGGGACAAGATTAACAGATTTTGCTATCTATATGAACTGAAAATAACGAATACCTTTTACAATCATAGAAACATACATAAATATACCTGGCATCGTCAAGACTCAAAATCAATCATTGATTATTTCATTGCAAATAATAAGATTTTTAAATTGTTTCTCGATGTCAGAGCCTACAGAGGATATGATATTGGTTCAGATCACTACCTAGTAGAAGCAAGAATAAGATTTCCACCAAGATGGTTAAAAAAGAAGAAACAACAACAGAGCATAGAACAAAAGTACAAGGTAAAATTATTTTATGATGACAGCATTAAATGGTTATATTCGAGAAGAATTCAGCAATATATGGCTACAACTCCAGAAAGTAATGATGTCGAAGAAGAATGGAAACACATTAAAATGATAATTAAAAATGCAGCTAACGAAACTTTAGGAAAAGTAAATATACAGCAAAGAAGAAATAGAACTCTAAAAATCTGGGATGATCAAATAAAACAATTGATTGAAGAAAAAAATGCAGCTTATAAAAAATATTTGAACACAAAGAAAGTAGAAAATGAAATAGAATTCAAACGCTGTAGAGCTATTGTTAAGAGGGAAATAAGAAAGAGACATAGGAAAACATGGTTAAATTTTGTTACACATTTAGAATCAGATTTGCATAAGCTCCAACCTAATGCCTTCAAAATATTAAAACATTTGAATAAAGATATTAAAGAATCTACCAAAATTAATTGCGGAGTAACAAAAGAAGATTTTTTCAATTATTATAAAAGTCTTTGGACTGACAATAGCTATGAAGATACAATTTTCCGAAATAATAATGAGACAGATTCCATAATATCATTGGAAGAATTGAACAATAGTTTAAAGAAATTAAAAAATGGGAAGGCAACTGGCACAGATGGCTTGAATTCTGAATTGTACAAATATGCAGGCAAACAGTTCCATGAAAGACTGTTGTCCTTCTTTAATAATGTATTCAAAAATGCAGATATACCACAAGAATGGAAGACAAGGCATTGTTATACCCCTGTTCAAGAAAGGAGACAAGAGAAAAATGGACAACTATAGGGGAATCAGTTTGTTAAACACATGCTACAAAATTTATGCAGACATTTTAAATGGAAAATTGAAAAGTTTCAGTGAAAAATTCCTTATGGAATGTCAAAATGGATTTAGGAAAGGACGATCTTGTATTGATTCAGCATTTTCTGTTAAACTATTGCTTGAAAAAAGAAGAGAATTCAACTTAGAAACACATTTTGCTTTCATAGATTTTGAAAAAGCATTCGACACAGTCAAGAGATCAAAACTCTTAAATATATTGGAAGACAGAAAAATACCAAATTTACTTCGGCAGAACATACAAAATATTTACAAAGACAACACCATGAAGATTAAATTAAATAACAGATTTTCTGAAGAAGGAATTATAAATCGTGGTGTGAGACAAGGCTGCCCCCTATCCCCAACACTCTTTGCAATTTATATCAATGAAGTAATATGTTGCTGGAACAAAACATATAAATTTGGAATAAGAATATCAGAAAATAGAAAATTAAACACCCTATTGTTTGCAGATGACCAAATAATAATAGCAAATTCCGAAGATAATCTACAGAAAGGTCTGTATGAACTTAACAAAATTACAGAAGAATATGGATTAAAGATATCTACAGAAAAAACAAAAATTATGGCATTTCAAGGTGTAGATCCTGTCAGAAGTAAAATTGTACTGGACAATAAAATTTTGGAGCAGGTGAATAATTTTACATATCTAGGATGCAATATCTCATATGAAGAAGAAAAGGATGATGTAAATGCAAAAATATCTAAATTTTTAAGAATTTTAGGGTTAATAAATTCTATCTTCAAGCCACAGTTAGTCCAAAAGCATTCAAGACTGAAAGTGTACAAAACACTGGCTCTTCCAACTCTTTTGTATGGTAGCGAAGTATGGACGTTGAAACAGAAGGATATACAGACTAGACTTAGATCTGCTGAAATGAGATATCTTCGGAGGACTGCAGGATACACACTACTAGATCACAAAAAAAATGAAGACATCTTAGAAGAATTACACATGGAATCTTTAGAAAACAAAATTTCTGATTATAAGTCAAGATGGATACAACATGTTCATCGAATGGAAGATCACAGAATACCCAAACTAATGTTAAGATATCAACCTGCAGGAAGAAGAAGACCAGGACGTCCACTCAAAAGACTTCTGGATGGTGTTTCTCTTGAGGCCGAAACAGGTCAACAAATGGCCTAAATTCGTGAATGTACTATGATGATGATGATGAAAATTTTACATTTTGTATAACTATACCAATATCTTTTAGTAAGATTTTGTCAATATAACCTAGCTTTGACCCATCAAAATAAGAATGTTAGAGATAAATATTGAGTACTATTAATTAAGTGATTACATATTCCTCTTCTTCTTCTTTCACTGATTAGGTCTCTGCCTGTTCCGGTCTGACATTTTTTCAGCCCAGTATTTTCTTGGTCTTCCTATCGATCTTCGTCCTCCAGGATTACACATCAATATCATCTTTGGTATCCTATCCTCTGTCATTCTCTGCAAATGGTCTATCCACTTGTTCCTGTGTACTTATATTTCCTGAAGAAATGGTTGTAATTTTAGTTCCTCTCTAATATTCTCATTTCTAATATATTCTTCTCTTGTACAATCTTTCACCGCCCTTTCCTTCAGCGCCCAGGCCTCCACTTCCATACATCGTAACTGATAGTTCCATTGTTGAGTAAAATGTTAGCTGCGTCTCCTTTATAACTTTGTTTCTCAGTGTTTGTTTGAGTGTTCCACAAATACATTGAAATTTCTGCATTTTCCTATTTATGTCTTGTTCTTCTTCATAAGGTATATCGCAGCCCAAATAATGGAAGTATGAAACTGTTCCAACACTTTATATTTTATTATTATTTTTTATTTTATTGGGCACCCTCCATGGAATGCCATTTTAGTTTTTTTTTTATTTTGAAATTATCATATATTTCTTAAATATATTGGGTGAATCATAAATATGGCTTGATCGCGTTGTGTGATGAAATTATTACGATTACAGGAAATGTGAGATTACCGTTGGAAAGTCAATTATTCAAACTAAGAAAATGGAATAAAACAAAACAGTGTAGAACTTACGTCATTAGTCAAAATGGCGTTGAATATGCAACAGCAAATCACAATTGCTGCATGGGCAATAACGTATGCTAATGATCGTGAGGCCGCAAGACGGGTAATACGTGGATTTAACGTAACATTGCAGCCGTCGACTGCTGGAAACGGGAAGGATGCAGAAAATCAAACCTGGAAAGCCTCGCATTAGCACGGATCCAAAAACAACGAAGAGAATTGTGGAGGCGTTCGACGCTAGCCCACAAAAATCAACCCGCCAAGCTGCACCTGAGCAGTGATTTGTTTTGTTTTGTTCTATTGTTGTAATTTGAAGGATTCCCTTTCCATGATAATATAATATTTCCTTCAATAATAATATTTTCGTCACAAAATGCGATCAAACGTATAGCCATATTTATGAATCACTCTATTTTGATAAAAATTCAAGGAATCTGCTATTCTCCTAATATCAATATAGGCCCATAAATTTTTGAATCGTTTATATATATTTAGAGCCTCTATAAACTATGTTTTAGAATTATTTCGAACTTTAAATGTCAGATAATTGTGCTAATGTGCATTAGTAAGATTTAATCCATATATCCTAGCTTCGAGACTCATGGGGGACAAAGTTCATATGGAAAACAATAAATCATAACTGTATACGTGCTCTGAATATGTTCGTATCTCGCATTAGAGCATTCATTTATCATAACAGCTTCAGCACTTCATCATTCACACGTAACTCAAATATCGACAGTTGTGCAGTGGCGAACTACAACATTCAACATTTTTTTTAATAACAATAATTACATTTTTATGCTTGCTGATTTATTTCCTATTGCAAAACAGATAAATTTTACATCGAATAAAGCTCCCTCCGAGACACGATATGAAATAATCATAGATAACACTACTATCTGAACTAGTAAGGTTTCAAGGCCAATACTCAATACTCGACATGTTACATAAGGTCCCTGGTTCAAGCCTCGGTAAGGATTAACCTGATCGAGCTTTTTAGTGTTTCTGAATCTTAAGGTAACACACGGGTGGAATTTCATTACTGAGACGGATTTCATTCAAATAATCATTTTATATGTTTTTTAATTAAATGGGTATATGAATGATACCAGATTTTAAAATCAAAGAAATATAAACAAGTGAAAAGTAACTAATATTCTAAATTCAATTTTATGGAACAGAAACATTATTAATATATATATATATATATATAATAATAATAATAATAGTACTTTATTTATTCTGGCTGAGTTAAGGCCATAAGGCCCTCTCTTCCACTCAACCAGCACAAATACAAATAAATATTTGACAAATATAGATATACACTATACTAATTATAAACAGTTAAAGATACAATAAATGTAGCAATGTAAATGTCATGTACAAACAACATTTTATAGGGTAATAACAATAATGATACGATAATAATAATAATAATAATAATTATTATTATTATTATTATTATTATTATTACTATTATATAAATATGACATTATACGAGAAACACCAATTAATATATATACCTCACACTGGATAATAATGAAGTCGAGTTTAGAGCAAATATAAATTTAGATTTCTTTTAAAAGATGCCAATGTCCGGCAGCCCCTTATTTCTTGTGGTAGGGAATTCCAGTTGCGAGAAGTGAAGATGGTATATGACATGGAATGATGTGATGTCCTATGTTGCGGTATATTAAGCAAGAGACTATGTTGTGATCTTGTATTTAAGTTATGGTTTGAGGATAGATACTGGAAACGGGATGATAAATAATCGGGAATCGAGGTATGTAGGATGTTAAATAGGAGAATTAGACAGTGCGATTTTCTTCTCTCTTTTAGATGTAGCCATGACAATTCGTGGAATAATGGAGAAATATATAAATAAAGAGTTTAAATAAATTCACTGTATAGAGCTAAAGCCTGGGCATTAAAACATGAAACAAAATTGTTAACAATATAGCTTTCTCGGTTGGATATTGCCATTGAGTTAGTTAAATGTATATAGGCCCTACAAGCAATACAGAGGTTAATGGACGCGCGGACATAAAGCTGTCTATACAACCCTGTCCTGAGCTAATGTTTTAGAATCATCCCCTGTATAATCAACTTCCTTCATATCATGGCTAATGTTATTCTCCCGCCTCAATCTTGGCTTACATACTGGGTGCTTTCTCTCTGGTTTTTCCACTAGGAGTTACCATGCCCTTTCCCTTCCCTAATCGTGCCACATGTCCTACCTATCGAATCTTAACTGTTCTTATGACATCTGGTTTCTCATAAAGATCACGTAGTTCATTGTTTAATTGTCTTCTCCATTCGCATGTCTGTTCATCTTTATGGGTACAAACATTTTGTTAAGAACTTTATATTCAAATACTCGTAATATTTTCTCCACCCTTAAAGTAGGCATCCGTGTTTCGCATTGATATAGACTGAAATAACGGGAGAAAAACAATTTTATATATTTTCAGTATAATACATTTTAGAGAATATGGGACTAGAGTTCTGGTAATGCACAATAGTCTGCATTTCCTGAATTGAGCCTATATCTAATTTATTTGTGCACCTCATTACTTTATTTCATTACTCTTCCTAGGTATTTGAATTCAATCATTTCTTTAAACAATTCTCTCATTTTTCATTAACTGTACATTTCCTTTATATAATTCATATCATGCGGGACCATAAGAAAGATGAACAGAGAGGCGAACAACGTCTGTCTTTTGTGCAAACATTTTCCTAAATATTGTGACCCATGGTAATAGGAGCGTTTGAATTTCGCGGGTAACGGTGAGGTAAGTGGTCTCGCATTGGTAGAAATAGAATCCTGAATCTTTGACTTGCGAGTTGAAAGATCCGCGCAGAATTATCAATGCGTCTAGACTTCCTTTCCAGAATTTTCTCTATGCATCTACCTTCCATGTCAGGAAAGTTCAGTTCCAGAAACTTCTATACTAGAAGGATCTCTACTATACACCTATAAATTTCCTTCCCTGGCATATATAAACTGCTGCTAGGGTCGGGAGCAAGTTTGTTGTGAAGTGACAGCGGTACAGTGAGCAGAAACTGTGCCAAGTGATAGCGTTTGAGACTAGATAAACTATAAAGCAAAATTAATTATTGCGGCAATTTGTGTGTCACTGAAAGTTTATATAGGCCTAATCAAATAAAGTTATTGTGGAAATTTTCGAGATCATTCTTCGGGTTTTACTACGGAAAAACATCTTAAAAAAATAATCGCCGGTAGCGCGGGACAATACTTTATTATGGAATACTCGTAATCGCTTATACTAAAATATCATGTTTCCCATGCATTTAATATATCTGGAATAATAGGCGCGTTTTATATATATTTTACTATAATTTTTAAAGAGCAATGAGGATGAAAAGGCTCCCTACAATGAATAATAGCACACATTTTCAGAGTTGAGTTTAAATTTAATGTATGCTAGGAATGTAGAATTTCACTATCATTTTTAGGAATATAGCAAAATTATCATTTGGAGTTGTCAGACACTGTAAAACTTGTGAAAAAGCCACGTGAAGACTTTATTTCCTTAAAACCCTTAGCTTAGGTAAGCTAAACCCTTCTTGAAGAATATCGACAGTAGAGAAATCACTACGAACTTCTTCCACTTGTCGATTTCCGGGAAGATTTAAAATGTCTCATGGTCCCGCCCACTCAGACAGACTTCTTCACTTTTATTACAGAGTCCTTTCCCTCTCTGACTCGTTAAAATCAGCAAGAAAAGACTTTATAGTGCTCAAGGTATTCAGTAAGATAACTTATTGCTGACTTAAATATACACATTCTTTCTAGGAACGCCGTATTCTTCAAGCAATAATATGGATCTACTTTTTACTTCGGGTTTGTTCATAAAGAATAAACTTTAGGCAAAAATGTTGTAAAATTACTCTTCCTTGAAATCGATGACATGAGAAGGCTCCCTATGTCTGGGTTTAACTGTTCCAGTATGGCGTAGGCTATTTTTAAGAAGGTAAATATTTACCAATTTTACTAATTTTATTTTTCATTTCTTATGAAAAGGTGGCTCTGGTTATTCTAGGTCCCTGGTTTGCATTTCTGAAACTCCATGTAAGGTTCGTACGGAACTAGGCGGATTTTTCTCAGGGTTTATCCCATTATTCCCTGTCAGCAACTTTATTCCATCACTTCTCCAAATTCATTTCGTTTCATTGCTATCCATCTGATACGATGATACGACAGGTCTGAGCAGCCTTCACAGGTGTATATAATAAATCTTCAAGATTATGTGCTTCGTCCCATTTCCATGTATCTAAGTTATACCCACCCTATCATATTCTCCCGTCCTCCACTATCGTACATTATTATACGAGTGGCAATTATTTTATCGAGAAATAATAAAGAGAAATCTACGAAAACAAGTAGGCCTATAGCTATAATTATAACTTTAGTATGCCATATGTGCTTGCTCAGATGGGTCTGCTAGTAAGTTTATATATATATATATATATATATATTGTTGAGTCAGGAATTCTTTTTAAAAATTGGATTTTTAAAATTGTAATTTCAAAAAGTAAAGTATTTACATAAATAGTATTGACTGCGATTTGTTTTGCTAGTTGTATGTCATAACAGTAATATTTTATGTTACATTATTACATCACTCACATAAAGCTGCATTTTAATTATTGTGACATATTAGTGACAGATATTAACGATAGACTAACACATAAATTATGACGAATTTATAACGTGTATCAGATATACATTCAATATCCATAAATATGACCATATTTCTTCACATTTCCACAATTTATGCTAGTTCCATTCCCATGATTATAGAAAAATTGTTTATATTTCTCTGCTATTCAAAATTATACATGATTCTGCAGCAATGTGCTTATAATTTTACTTTCGTTTTCTATCTTCCAATCATAATTTGAGTATTCATTCATACCAGAACCTGTTTACTTGACACCTGGCAACACAGAAAAACACACTATTCTAATTTCAATATCATATCTACTACCAGACTCCGTAACTGCTAATTTGGGCATCTGCTACAAAATAAATTTAAATATATTTTATATTAATATCTAAGCGAATTAATTGATGGTTTCAGATTTTTCGCTTCTGTAATAATACCGACTTCATTTATTTAAATTTTATCTTACTTTGCATAGATATCTAATTAAAATTATTAATTTTATGTTATGATGTAAAGTACCACAGAAATAAGGCAGATGTTTAATTAATAATGTGTCCGTAGAAGCTTCTGATGATTCTGACCAGGATCTTAGAAAACAATTATGAAATTATTGTATTGCCATTGGTCCTTTACAAGTATACAAAGTTTCAGATCCAATGTCTTTAAGTGGGTGAAAATCGTGTTGAAAGATTCCATTACATACATAGATAAAGCGTGTAAAAACAGATACTGGCACTGTCGCGCGATAATGAACCTGGCTGAAAGATGACCCAAGACCATCAAATATGATGGTCCCTATTTTAAACGGTATTATAATTTATCAGAAAACATTCCAAATAAAATATTGTACGAGTAAAAAATTACATTATTTATGAGACATTATCTGTATGAGAAAGAAGATTTAATTGTCCAAGATTTGGGGTTGATCTGCCTTTGATAAAAGATAGGAGGTGACAAGGAACAAACTAATAAAAAGTAGATAGTTGTGATCAATATGGTAGGAAGATAAATGGAAAGGAGACAAAAGTTAAGTTATCGGAAATAAATCGAAAAAGATAATCGTGCAATTCCGAGATTAGACTTCTGAATAAGAAGAAAATTTAAGGGAAGTGGGCTATGAAAAGATCTATAAAGTAGCTCCTAATCAAAATAGTAGGCCTACGTATCTAATTCTAATTAACTTAGGTTATTATCGTTGCTGTTTTCTAAAATGGAACTATCATAAATAGCGAAAATGTGGGGAAATTTTATCATATTTGGATATTGTATGTATTATCTGATATACATTATGAATTCATATTTTAGCTTTAAAATATGTATTCAGTTTTAGATATCTTAAATCATTAAATAATTTCAAAAGTCATTATGAACTACCGTTGAAATTACTATATGCCATGACATTCACAAAGTTTAACTTCTCCCTTTTGCGCCCGTTCGCTCACGGTAGGCTGATGAGATCTCCCAGTTTATCATTTTTATATAATTAGAACTAATGTAAAATTATCACTCAAATTTTAAACGAGTGTTAAATTATTTATTAATGGAAAAATACGATATTGTCAGTATTACACTTATTACTTTTATCTAAGAGTGGAGTCGATGAAGCTATTCTTAAGTCCACGTGCGGTATTCAAATATCAAAGTCCAAATTTTAGAAGACTAAATATTTCTAAGTTCTAAATCACTTTAAATTTAGGAAGTTCGCGGACGACTCCAAATTGAACTGTATCGGAGATCGCGGTCTGTAGATCTGCGTTAGTTATAATACTGAATAGAGAGTGATCGAGAGTGTGGAAAGTTTGATATGCGTTTTTGCTTAAAAGACGATGGCTCCTCCTAGTTCATCCACTCCACTCGATACAATTTGAATACACATGTTACAGTAAATCTTATTCATTAGTTGTTTCCTTAGAAGGGGGTTTACGCGCTGGGAATTCCCAAAATGTAAGTTTGTTCAACACAGCTATGAATATTTTGATAATTTACACGTGTGATTCTTTCACGTGTAAATGTTATCCTTATTTTCCGGTGTTCTACTTGTCAGAGACGTTAATTAACGTTTTCTGGGAACTGGGTTATAATTGTTTTTTTGGTATTGTTAAAAGATAACTATGTTTTCAGTTTCTTTCAAATTTGTAAACTGTCATATCAAGGGACTATGTTATCTTTTTCTTGAGGAGGAATGAATATTTCTTGTTACCTATATAATAAATTGAAATAGTGTTATTATTTTTTAACAATACCCGTTGTATTAATAAGTTGGTAAGAGGCATTCGAAAGAGCATTAAGTTATAAGTTTATGATTTGTCTTATGAGTTCGTTCAGTGATCCTGTCCATATTCTGCATTGTTTGTAATGGTATAGCTCACACTTTTGGTCGCATATCTTGCATTCACACGAATCACTCGGTTTGTGGAATACCCGTTGTATTCGTATATAGTTTACTTGTTACCTGTGTAATCAAGCGAGAGAGTAAATATTATAACAATACCTGTACATTTTATTGTATTCATGTTTTCTTGTTACCTGTGTAGTCATTTTAACAATACCTATTAATCTTTTGATATGTTGGAATTTCCCTGTACCAGCACTACTAATTTGCCACATGTCTTTTATAACAATATTAATAAAATGGTATGCTCTGATTACTTTAGTATATGATCCTATTAATTCCTGGTAAACTTTTAGGAAAATTTGCGTGCCACACGCCTCTAGGACTTGACCTGTCGGGAGAGGGATTTTACAATGAATTACAAACACACTTTTTTGACCATGGAGGGCTTCCCAGAATAAGGGATCAGCTCATATCAGGGCCTCCTCCGAGACAACCATCGTTAAGACGAAACACACCATTCACAAATACATTTATACTAAACATGGCGAAAATGATAATGATGATCATGATAGGCAGATGACTTCGACAACAGTTTGACCTTAATGTTTCCTGAAATTTATCTTATGGGACAGGAAAAGACCCTGAAAAAAATATCTCCCAGGAAACTTGTCCCGACCGGAGATCGAAGGATCGAACTCCAGCCCGATCCGTGACAAGGCAGCGAATGCTACCTCGAGACCACAGCTGTGGATGAAGTTACTGTATAAAAGGTTAAAATTCTAAAAATGTACCTGAGATCTCAGTAGTTCTCAAATAAGTATTATTTCAAATAAAATATCTCGTAATTATTTTTGAAAATGTTTGATATCTGCTGGGAAAAAGCACTAAATATAGTATAATTTTAACTGCTGATGAAGGTACATATTCCGATAGGTCTATGAGGCGTTTACTAAAATTTGACTTAGTTGAAGACCTTAATCATTCAGTCTGAATTAAATTTTAATAATTGCTTTAATTGTGATATACTGATTAAAGTTTTCTCATGATTTGTAATAAATAAGAAAGTGAAATTTTAACTAATAATCTTTATACCTAAAATCTGCTTTAGTAGCTTTTTGTTGTATTTTTGAACGCAAGATATTTTTCAATATTTTTTCATATAAACTATTGGACGAAATATGGTTTTTGATGGAATATTTTACTGAACTTCTACATATGCTTCAACATATGCTGAGTAAAGTTCCCTGAAAATTTAGAACTCCTACTTCAAATAGTTCATGATAAAAGTAAACAAATATATTTTTTAGGAATTATTTATAAATTAATTAAGAGGGAATTGTTTACAATGTATAGCAATATTTATATTAATTTTTAAGCAGAATTCACTGTTAATTAACACAAAACAATAATACCAATAAGATGCAAGGTGATCTGTTTGCAATAAATATAATGAAGAATAGCAATGGATAAGAATACGTTTAACACGAAATTAAAATGTTTTTGTCGATCTCTAGAATAGGAATTGAAAATCAGATTAGTTAAATGATTTTAAGCGAATGGCAGTACACGAATCGGAATCATGGGTACTAAACCACGATAAAGAAATACTGGAACCATTAGTAATATTGGACATAAAAAAATAAAGTGTGAAATGGAACAGAAAATGGAACAGGGAGTTGTAATAATGAATAGAAGAATTGGTTGAATGCAGGCTTTCACGGCCGGTAATCATGATGTTGAGTGATTCCGGGTTCTGTGGCCGTGGTCCATAGTTGGTGTTGATACCAGACGTTTCGCCCTCAACTGCGGAGGGCATCTTCAGTGGCGAGTGCTTCTAGGCGTGTTTCCTGGTCGGAAGCTCTCCTTAGAGAAAACTCTAAGGAGAGCTTCCGACCAGGAAACACGCCTAGAAGCACTCGCCACTGAAGATGCCCTCCGCAGTTGAGGGCGAAACGTCTGGTATCAACACCAACTATGGACCACGGCCACAGAACCCGGAATCACTCAACATCAGAATAGAAGAATTATTATATCCAATCATAATAATTCTGACCGGGGGCAGGTCTTTTACTGCAATAATATAATTTTCATGCTATGCTTTGCAGCTTTTCTGGGGTGTGGTATAACTGATAAAAAATAGAAAACCAAAAAAAAAAAAAATGACTGGATGACTGCCTATTTTTTCCCCCCCTGAAGGGTGCACTTGAAGGTAGGAATAAATGCTGGGGAAACATATCAGATGATAAACGGACCTTACAGAGACTTGAAGACGAAACACAATGGAGAGAGAAAAGTGGTGATTGCTGAGTTTGCAACGAAGGACGTTTTATTGGTCAGGAAACTGTACTGTATGATAAAGTCATAATATATAATATACTCCCAGTATAGATATTAAAAAAAGTAAATATGAGAGATTAAAAGGAAAGAAGAGATGGGATATTATCCTCTGGCTCATTTACATAGTGAGATTGAAGAATATAGCTGTAACGTTGTTTACCAGTTAACGCTAGGTGATATCCTAAATACCTCTGCCACTTGTGTGATTGCATTACCCCATCCTCAGATAACATCTACCGTCGCTTTGTTCAAAGTGTTGATTGCTTAAAGGCTAAAGCTTCTTTCTTTCATTACACTAAATGCATGAAAGGGACTTTAAAACATAAAACCAGCATAAAGCTAAGCAAATGAAGCTCAACGTGAATAAGGATTCCCTGAGGAATTCAAAACCTATTACCGACGTCTAATTAATCGTGTTTTTCACAGCGGAAATTTTAATCTATTCAAACGTGTGAACAGAACATTAAAAAAAAACTTCCCTTGTATTTAAAGACTAAAGCCATGCAATAAACAACTAAAATTAAATACTTGTACTATAGGACCCGGAGTTTCGTGACCGCGCGCACAAAAGCTCTTCATACATGCGTATCCTCCTCCTGTTTTCGAATAATTCCTGGTAAAATTCACCTCTCTCTAATCATTGTTAATATTATTCTACCAACTCATTCATAGCCAATCTAGTGACCATTTCACTCTGATTTCTCACAAGATATTTCCATGCCACTCTTTCATACCGTACCACGTGCCCTGTCCATCGCAGCCTGAGACAAACTGTTATTATATTCGGCTTCCCAAAACTATTTTTAGAGTAATAAATGATTAAATAATTAAACAAAAAATGAATATATATATATATATATATATATATATATATATATAAGTCACCGCTACGGTCTCGAGGTAGCGTGCTGCCTTGTCACGCAGAGGGCCCGGGTTCGATCCCCGGTCGGGGCAGTTTTTCTGGGTGAGGTTTTTATCGGGGTTTTTCCTCACCTGTAAGACAAATTTCAGGAAAACTTTAAGGCCCAAACGGTCCCCGAAATCTTATGGCCATCATCATCATCCTTATTATTAACAAATGTACTAAAGCACTGCTGTTATCACCTCTATGCTGATGATCTTCAATTTTACCTACATTCACCTCCTCATTCTCTCTATAACAGCTTGACGAAAATGAATGGCGATCTCATATCAATCTTTAACTGGTCTTCAAGAATCGGTCTAAATCTAAATCCTAACAAGTCACAAGTAATTCTAATGGGACAACAAAGACTGCTTACAACCTTTGACATATCTACACTTCCAAACATTACTATACATAATATAATTATCCCTTATTCTTCTTCAGTAATAGATCTTGGACTACATCTAGACGCAAATTTAACCTGGCAAACACAAGTGAAACACATATGTAAAAAGACTTTGTCCATCTTACATTATCTTAGACATTTAAAGAATTTTTTCCCAGTTTCGTTAAAACAAATCTTTGTGCAGAATCTTGTGTTACCACGTTTCGATTATTGTGACATGATATATAATGATCTAAACTATGACTTGTCGCAGAGACTGCAGCGTGTTCATAATGCTTGCGTTCGATTCATTTTCAATATCCGCCGTTATGACCATATTTCCGAACACTTTAATAACCTCTCTTGGCTCCGTCTTACTGACAGACGTAAATTGCACTCTCTTTCACTACTTTTCAAGCTTCTGAATTCATACACTCCTACTTACCTGGCGTCCAGATTTGAGAAGTTATCCTCTTACCACAATATTGACACTAGGTCACAAGATAGCAGTCTGCTAACAATTCCTCTTCATAGCACTTCCTCCTATTCTACTTCCTTCACAGTAGCCACTGCCCGCTCCTGGAATCTCCTTCCTCAAGATATCAGGGGTTGCCGCACACTTGGCACCTTTAAGTCACGCTTATACAGTTACCTGTCGTCTAATAATTAATTGTTCTCTATTTATTTAATTTTACACTATGTCATCAATCTTTCCCTCGTTCTCTAATAATTAATTTTTCTCTATTTATTTTATTTTATACTATGTCAATCTTTTCGTCGTTTTTTATATATCTTGTACATTTTACATATTTAATTCGTTAAATTTAGAGCAAATCAAAATACATTATAAATATTAATTGTATTGTATTCATAAAATGTAATCGTTTATGTATGTTGTAATTTAGATGTAAGACTATTATTTTTTGTATTTTTTAAGCCTGGTTGAGTGGTAGACAAGGCCTTAACTCTGCCAGTTAAAATAAAACTATTATTATTATTATTATTATTATTATCATTATCATTATCATCATCATCCTTCACCGATTTGGAAAGCAACCGGAAGCTACCACACCTACAATTCCCTAGTAAAGCTGCAAGCATAGCATGAAAATGCTATGATTGCAGTGAAGAACCTGCCTTCGGGCAGAAGTACTATGGATGGATTAATATATATATATATATATATATATATATATATATATATATATATAATTCTTCTGTACAGGTTTTATGTCACTGAACTCCTCTTAAATGACTAGACCGATTTTGATGATTTTTTGTGTGTCTTTGAGTGGCTCCCTGAATGGTTCAGATTCGCAATTGGGCCCTCTAAAACGATTAGGTGTAGGAGTTCATCTGAAGAGGAATTTAAAAAATCGTTCTAGAGGTCACAATTTTCAATGTTTCATTACAAAACTCAATACATCCTATTAAAAATAAACTGAGATAGATATTATCCAAAAATAAGCGAAATGCGACAATTGGAAGTGGAGGTTTCCCTGAAATCCGAAATTAAAAATTGCGTAAATGAATGGACCTATTTTGATTACTTTTTTGTGTGTTTGAGTGGGATCTGGATGTTCTAGATTCATAATTTGACCCTCTAAAAACATTAGGTGTAGGAGTTCATCTGAAGTGAAAATTTAAAAATCACTCTAGCGGTTACAATATTCGATGTTTCACAACGAACCCCAGTACATCTTATTAAAATAAACTGGGGTAGGTATTATCAAAAAATGAGCGAAATCCAACAATTAGAAGTCGAGTTTACCTGAAATCCGAAATTGAAAACTGACTAGCAACCGCCATGTTTGGTTAGTCTCAGCTTGTACCACACAATTTAATTAACCTTTAATATTTCATTTATTTAGGCCAGCGATGTAAAACTCCAGCTCCATGAAACGGTGCGCATCGATATGCTCTGGGAGCGCTCTACTGGACCGGTAACGCTTCTTGGTGACTTGGCTGTGTTTCACTCGTCAAACACAGTAATGAGCATGGCTATGTTCAGCATGGAGGCCTTGCGAGAATCAAGCCTTCGTATTTGTTGGTAAAGAATATCCGTCCCAATTTTCAAACGGTTAAATTAGCTAATTCGATGAAGAAATAAATCAAAAATATAAAAACCGCCTTTAAAACTCAACAACATCATATCAAATAAGATTGAATTAACAAATAAATACGAAAATAATGGCGTTTATAAATTAGAGTGCAACAATTACGACAAGTTTTACATTCGTAGAACAACAAGAAATTTAACACAAGGTACACTGAACATTTTAAAAAATCTGTTAATAACGAAGAAAAATCAAGTTTTGCCAAACATATACTACACTGCTCAAAAAAATTAGGGGATATTGTAGAATAACCTATTAATACCATGTTTTTAGGAACATATTAGATTCAATCATTTTCTATTACTCCAAAAGAATGTCAACAAGTTTGAAGTCATTACGTAACCTCTGTACTACACCAGATGTCAAAGAGATCCTGATTAGGAATATGGCAAACAAACAAAGCAACATTAACATGGGTGAAAATGTTTCTTTAGTATGGTGTATGGTTTCCTCGAACGGCCAGCACTGCCTCACACCTGTATGGCATTGATGCAATGAGGTTAGCAATGAGTTCTTGGGGGATACGTGGCCACTCTTCCATAAGAGCAATGTGCAGCTCTGGAACAGTTGTGGGAGGTGCTGGTCTGCCTGCAATGCACCTTCCTAATGCATCCCACACATGCTGAATCGGATTTAAGTCCGGGGAGGAAGCTGGCCATTGCATACGCTCGATACCCTCCACTTCCAGCATGTCTTCCACCAAGCCAGTTCTGTGGGGTCGTGCATTATCGTCCATAAAAAGAAAAGAATCACCTATGGCATCAGCATAAGGCACGACAAAAGGTCGGAGAATATCATCTCTATACTTTACCGCAGTCAAAGTACCACCTTGGATAACGTAGTCGTCCGTACGTCCACCACTACTGACTCCTGCCTTCACCATCAATCCACCGCCACCATATGGGGATCTTTCACGTACAAAAGCTGGATTGTTTCGTGTCCCTTTTTCTCTCCAGATGAATACACGCCGACTATCACATTCCATGTTGAATCGCTACTCATCAGAAAAAAGAACTGATCTCCATTCAGCATGCCTCCACCCACGATGTTCCACCGCCCAGTGTCTGCGATCTCTACGGTGTTGTGGAGTTAACCTGTTACACACCATGGGCCTACGGGCATAGATACCACTTCCATGCAGTCGATTAGGGACAGTTTGAGTTGACACCCTGCGTCCTGTTGCTGCTTGAAGTGTATTTCGCAGTTGAGTTGCATTCTGCTGTCTATTCCGATGGGCTGTTAACAAGTGGTAACGGTCATCCCTTGCTGTTGTTGCCCTTGGTCGACCTTGTCCGGCTATTCTGTGAACAGTGTGTTCTTTGAAAATGATTCCAAAGACTGGAAATCACGCTTTGAGACACCCCAATGGCTTGTGCCACCTCTTGTTGTGTCTGTCCAGCTTCCATCCTTCCATGGCCCTCCAAGCCATTGGTTCAGGTAAATCACGTTGTCGAGGCATCACTGTCCCTAAGGCAAGTCATTCACTAACTGAAAACTGGACTGGATTTAAAAACAGCAACAAAACATTCACCCCCACACCACCCTTTCACATCAACAGTACAGACACTGCCCTCTGGTCTTGTACCGAGGTTACGTAACAACTTCAAACTCTTATTTACATTATCTTGGAGTAATAGAAAGTGATTGTATCTAATACTATTCCAAAAAACATAGTCTTAATAGGCTATTCTACAATATCCCCTAATTTTTTTGAGCAGTGTAGAAACGGGTCATCAGTTCGTCAAAAACGATAATACTATGTCAATATTACACGGAGATAACAACAATAAGATTAGCATCCTAGAAGACATATACATTTTAAAATAAGCTGAGAATACAGACTTGCTCAACACGAACACGCCCGGAGATCTGAATCCTTTGTACAACTTATACAAAAACATTAGTATCTGTTGAAATGCAGAAGATGAAACATGGTTTTGTAAGGCCTTCATAATTTCAACTACTTGACGTTTTTAAACAGAACTTTATTTTAGTTGAGCACGGGTGGTTTATCAGTTACTAATTTTATATTTTTAATATTAAATTAGTAAAATAAGAAAGTCAACTGTCAAGTAAAAATTCCCGGGAAGTAGCACCCTGAAAAGAGGTGATTTATGTGTAGCAACGCAGGCTGGGTATTAGTATATATATATGTGTGTATGTGTGTGTGTGTGTGTTTGTGTGTGTGATCCATCAGAACTCTGGAACGCCTGGAGCAATATCAGCCAAACGTGGTACAAATATGACTTCATACCTAAAAATAAACTGTGAATATAAACACCTGTAGCATCGCTAGATAACCGAGAGGGGTATGATCTGTAACACTAATAGAAAGTTACCTATATTAGTTTCGAGTTGATAATTTTGGGGTCCTCTGTGATAAGCAGTAGCCTTCCCGTTGCCGTGTAAGTTTACGTTTAGCGCCCATCGACATAGAAGTAAGAAGGGATGAAAAATAAAATAACCAATAAGACCAAAATTAGTGTAGAGTTAATAGTTTTTGGAGTCTCTGAGATGAATAGTAACACTCCCTAGCCAATTAAAACCACATTCAGTGGCCATCGGCATGGACTCAGAAAGGGCGAAAATACAATATCCAAATAACCGAGATTAGTGTAGAATCCACAGTTTTCAAAGCCGCTAATCAAATTCTCGCGCCAAAGTTTAATTCTTAGTCTTCGTACGGTGGAGGGACGAGTGGAGGTAAAAATATAAAATATCCTCAATTCGTGTCCAACTCAGGATTGGGTCGAGGGATGAGATGAGACCCCAATATAGAGGTCTGTGGACTACAATGGTGCCGGTTGACCACGCCTGACACACCATCACGGGGGCAGATGAACGAAATTAAATAAAATGTAAGAAATGAGTAAGGAGAAATGGTGGAATGAAATTTGACAGGGGAAAACGGGAGGAAACCCAGAGAAAAACCTGCCCAAGCTCCGTTCTGTCCACCACGAAACCCACATAGAGTGTCTTGGGGCCCCAGCGATGACAGACGAGCGTCTAACCTCTTGCGCCATGTAGCCTCCTACGAGTGGAGGTAATATGTGAAAATAATCGAAAACGTGCCATATTAGCGTCTGATCAACAGTTATCAGCTACGCTGAAGTCAATAGCGGTACTCCAGATGCTGTTTAAATGAAAATCCATTCTATGTCGGCATGGGTGAACGAGAAGACGTGGAAAATAAAATGTCCAAAATTACCAAGAATAGTGTCGAATCAATACAGTAGTTTTTGTTATGGGCAAGCTTATTGGTGTGGTTACAACATATCACAAGAATGTAAATTACAAGGGAAGTGAAGATTGTCTTCAACGACAATTCAGATGGAACCAGATTAAAAGGAATACCAATAACAAGATAGTGGAATTGTGTACAAGCAGATGTGAAAGGACGTGGAATAAAGAATTGGAAGGGGTTGGTGATGGATAGAGAAGAATGGAAGAAGGCCATAGAGGAGGTTAAGGCCCACTCGGGCTTGTAGCAAGAATTAATAGACTCTAAGTACTAAAATACAATTATATGGTTATAGTAATAACTGGAAGGCGGACAAACGTGCACATGAGTCTATTACCAACATAGGAACCCCAAACGAATGGGATGTACCCCTCTAAAGTGTAATGAATAACATGTGCATTTGGAGTGGGGTAAATGACTTTATGGGAGGAGTCATCGCGCTTATAAGGCAAGGACACGTGACAAAACGCTCTCACGTACACTCACACTCATACGTTCTACAAGAAATAAGTCCTACAGCAACCGTCCGCGACCTTTAATAAATTTAGAATCTTAAGTATTTTAAAATCCAAGATAATTAGTAACTCAGAATTTTAGGTGATATTAAATACATGTGGACTTAAATAAAATCATCAACCCCACTCCGAATATTAGTGAGATATATAAGATAGTAATTCTGTGTACATTATTAATGCAAAATTATTCAATAAACTGGAGTAAATGTTTAAATTTATTTATAATTACATACATAATAGAAACTTCCCTGAATTATCATATTCTACCCTGAGCGAACCGGCACAGGCTATAATACCAAAGAAGAAGAAGAAGCTTATTGGTGACAAGAAGTTTGGGACAAAGACAAAGGCAGATAAATAACTAGTCTGCTATAATGATTTATTTTACAAAACGCATTACACGTCAAATAGAGAAAGCAATTGAGAAATAGCCTGAGACACTCCCCTCTACTTTCTATGTTCAGCAGCTGTTGTGTTGCATGAGATAGCGCAGCGTTCTCCCAGTTGGTTAAAGCAAAACTTCTCAAGCTAGAAGTTAGCGTATTCGATTGGCTATAAAGTTAGGGTTGGAATTTGAATAAAATAGTCTAAATATGGCGCTGCTCTTAACCTAACTGAAATGTGTAACATACACACTTATGATGGTAAGGGTGGTCGTCAAGCAGGACAGACAACTAGTCTGATATTACGTGATGTTTGTCTGGAAAGGTGCGAAAGTTAACCTCGAAAGTACTGCAAGGAAATCTAAGGTCAGTAATGAGATTACTTTTGTTTTAATTAAAATATAGTTATTAATATACGGTGCGTCGCTACCGTTGGAATAAGACTCCGAAATTGGCAGGTTTAAATCGTGCCGGGTTCAATATATTTTTTTAAGTGCGTAAAAATCCTGAGAATGGTTTCCCTCGGAAGGAATATAAAACCGTGGGTCCCATTTTGTATATTTAGGGGACATGAAGAATCTCAATTCTGAAATAAGTAGCTTCTAAGTAAAATATGTTCCCCACTTATAAGGGAACTGTCAACCATTGCATGCCGAAACATACCTTGAATTTCTTCCAGAAAAGCGTTGTGATGTGCCAAGGCAGAGCAAAAAAAAAAAAAAACAAAACAAACAAACAAACAAACAAAAAAAACAACAACATTGAACGGAACAGTGGTCTCCTTGCATAAATAAGAGCGGAGTAAAATGAGGCGGGTAATGAGGATTATTCATTCTACCAGTTCAGGTACTGTATTAACTAACTAGGTAACTCACTAGCACTATCAAACCCGTAGGTTTATGGCCGCGCAGATATACGCTCTCCCTACTCTGAGCTAATATTTTCCAATCATACCCTGTACAATCTATTTTCCTCAATCATAATTCATGTTATTCTTCTCATTTTTGGTCTACCAACTGGGCGTTTTCCCTCTGGATTTCCTACAAGAAGCTTCCATACATCTCTTTCATTCCTCATTTGTGACGCATGTCCTGCCCATCGCAGTCTACGAGAGTTGACTATTATTATATCTGGCTTCCTATAAAGACCATGTAGTTCACTTTTATGCAGTCTTCTCCATTCACCTGTCTGTTCATCTCTCTTTGGTCCAAAATTTTTCCAAAGAACTTTATTCTCAAATACTCGTAATTTCCTTTCCTTCCTTAAAGTAAGAGTCCATGTTTCACATCCATGTAATATAACTGGTAGAATAATATATTTAGGCCTACATATTTTCAGCTTAACGTTTTTTTTAAGCAGTTGGGACATCAAGAGTCCCCGTAATGCATAATAGCATGCATTTTCAGAATTGAGACAATGTTTAATTTCTTTGTGCATCTCATTCCTATTTATGATTATTGTAGATATTTGAATTCACCACTTCCTCAAAATTTCCCTCATTTGTCATTATTATGTGCTGTATTACTTCCCTATATTTTAAATGAGAGTTCTGACGCTGGATTTTAGTGAAAGGTTCCGCACCTATTTCGTGAGTTCTATCATTTTTTTTTTTTTCCACTATACATTATATTCATATGTAATATTCGAGGATTTTTATTTTAAATTAAGAAACCGTAACAATGAAGTTATTTTAGTGTTTCAATATATTTATAACTGAAACTGGAAACAGTAATTGTGCACAGAAATGGTAATACCGGATGAAAGAGGCTAAAATCAAAATCAGATAACGTTTGGGAAGATAAGAGGGTATTTTCTCTCGCTGCACGCACAAGTTATGTTCCGGGCAGTAAATGCCCGCTATGTGACTACAACCTCGCACGTACCTACATCCAGACATGTTTTATTGCCTTCTACAATTCAGCCTCAATACGTTCCTAGTTCCAATACTAAAGCAGATCTTCTCTACTAACCTCCCGCATTTTATCACGTCATACCAAGAAGGTCGAATTAACTGACATCTGTATACATGTAGGGCAAAGTTGTAAAATGGTAAACGTCATAGAAACACTTTAGAAGACCTATGTCACAGTTTTACTACGGGGCGAACCATAAATATGGCTATACGTTTGATCACGTTGTGTGATGAAAATATTACCATTACAGGAAATATGAAACTACCGTTGGAAAGACAATTATTCAAATTACAACAATGGAATAAAATAAAACAGTGTAGAACTTACGTCATTAGTCAAAATGGTCTTGAATATGCAACAGCAAATTACAATTGCTGCATGGGCAATAACGTATGGTAATGATCGTGAGGCCGCAAGACGGGCAAGACGTGAGTTTAACGTAGCATTGCAGACGTCGACTGTGGGGAAATGGAGAAAACGACTGCTGGAAACGAGAAGGATGCAGAAAATCAAACCTCCTGGAAGGCCTCGCATAAGCACGGATGCAGAAACAACGAAGAGAATTGTGGAGGCGTTCGACGCTAGTCCACAAAAATCAACCCGCCAAGCTGCACGTGAGCAGTTATTTGTTTTATTTTGTCCTATTGTTGTAATTTGAAGGATTCCCTTTCCAATGATAACATAATATATCCTTTAGTAATCATATTTTCGTCACAAAATGCGATCAAACGTATGTCCATATTTCTGAATCACTCTACTTACCTGAATTTAAAACTTTGTTTCTGGTTGGGAGACTTAAAATTGTCTTTATTTCATACATTTACGTTATGAAATTAGTGCAAATATTAATTATTACAGTTCTAATATGTACTATTTATCAGACGGAATTTTCGTTAACATTAAAACTAAAGTACAGTGTGTGGTGATTCATTTTAACTCAAGCGATATTAATGATGGCATTACAAAGTAAAATGTTAAAATATATACCTAGCAGGTGCCGTTGTCTTCAACTAGGTTCAACATTTTTATTGACTATTTAACTCATGCCTCAAATGCTAGTCAATGACCAATCACGTTTCAATGAATGTTGTTTTACAATCAATAACAGTCGTGTTTCACCTCGCTCTTTATCCATTTCTCTTTATCAGCTCCTGCTTTTGTGATAAAGAAAGCTCCTCCTTTTTAATGTTCTGAACAGGTCAAAGCATTATTTTTCTCCAACAAATACATTGAATATAGCAAATAATGAAAAGATTCCTTGTTTTTACTGAGTTGTTTACTAAAAAAATAAATGAATAACCCGTAATGTTGATTATGATACATAGTTTGATGTGTTTCATTATTTCTCCACTTGGGTGCACTCTTACAATATTGCGATCTTATTTGGCAATAAATAATATGATCAAGCAGCAGTGAATGAACATAACCTCACATTTCTGATTTGTTTTCAAACACCGTCGTTTACATTAAATATATAAATATTTTAAAATAACTATAGTTAAACAATGATTTGCGAGTAAACAGCTTAAATTTGTTCGTTAAATAGTCCTAACAAATGCTACTCTTGATTTCCAAATTCTCTAGATAAATTCACTCCTCACTTCGCGAGTCGTGAATTTATCGATAATTTGGAAATCACTCGTGGCATTACTTATGAAAACTTTTAAAAATTATAGGCCTTTAGGAAACCGACTTCCATCTTCAGCAAAATTATCAGCTACTATCTGTTGTTTGGAGACGCTTCAGACATCAGTGGCCTTCCAACGTATTCCTTCCAAACCCCTCTCTCATTCCCCGTTAGTGGCATATGTATTCCCATCGCAATCTACCACACTTAGCTGTTCTTATTATATCCTGTTTCCCATAAAGAATATGTAGCTCACTATTATGTAATCTTCTCCATTCATCTGCCTATTCTCTTTCTTTGGTACAAACATTTTAATAAGTACTTTAGTCTCAAATATACGTAATATTTTCTCGTCTCTTAAAGTAAGTACTATGTTTCGCATCCATTATATTGTAGCTGGAAAAATTACATTTTGTATATACTTTCATTTTAATACTTTTTTTAGCGAGGTTGGGGTGACAAAAGACCAAATATTGCATTTATAAGATATATTGCCAGATTTGAGGCTGGCTGCGGTTACGGCAGGATAGTCCTGAAAACGGGAGAGAAGTAACTGGTATTTTAAAAAATCTGATTATTACGCGACAGTATTAATATTTAGCGTTTCTCAAAATGTCAAATATTTTAAACCATTCACTTTGAGTTAATTTATTTTTTAAAAATTCGTGAAAAATCGCCATTTCGATACACCTCTCTCAAGAACTACTTCAGCTAGGGTATAACATTTTCCAGACATACTGTATTATTCACTTATTTGTCAAACTCCTGTAGAAGATTATTTTAATACCCATGTTTTCATTAACAGCTTAAATAAAACAATCGAATTAAAATCTAATCATATCATGACTTAAAAATATGCTTATCTAATATATAAAAATGAATGTTTGTTTGTTTGTTCATACTTCATGCGCGGCCATACGTTGATCCGATTGTGATGGGGTTTTTTGAAAAATATTCAGGAGATTCCCGAGATGAACATAGAATATAAGAGAGTTGTGATTACTCATCTCCTAAACCCTTAAAAATTGTCCTTTATGGTGGAAAATGTGAAAAAGTAGCTCTTTGGATGCTTAAATGGCTTACGCTGCCTAAACTTAACAAATACACAAAATTAATGTACACAGAATTGAATATCTCAAAAGTCCGCAAGAGCATAATATGTTTATCTCTTACGAATAACTCACAATAAACATTTTTGTCTTTCATTGATGTCAAGAAGATCGAGACAAGTGCGTAGATTCAGATTCCTTTGCAAGCATAACATCACATAACGAATTTTGTCTTTTAGCTCATTTATGCCAAGAAGATCGATATAAGTAAATTCCCGGGCAACACCGGGTAATCAGCACGGAGAATCTTAAAATAATTAGGATACACATTTATAATTTTTTTCATTTTAATTGTTCATCTAATCATAAGAAGTACATTAATTTTCGTCTTTCAACTCATTTATGCCAATAAGATTGGGAAGAGTAGATTTCCCGTAAACGTTGGGTAAACAGCACGGGGTATCTAAAAATAATTACGATATAAATGTTTCCTTATAGTTATGCAACTAAACATAAAACACATTAATTTTCGTATTTCAGCTCATTTATGTCAAGAAGATCGGGATAAGTAGATTCCCGGTTAACGCCGGGTAATCAGCACGGGATATCTAAAAATATAAATTTATAATTATTTTTGCTTTTACTTATTCAACTAAACATAAAAGTACATTAATTTTCATTTATTTAGGCGTAGCAGCGCACGCCGGGTATTAGCTAGTTACTAATAAATCAATAAAACTGTATGACAAATTTAAAATACTGTATAATGAAAATACATGTAATTAAATATTTGTCTTTAATATTTATTGTAGAAGATGAGAAAACTATAAGCTCCATGGCGTGACAGGCCTATAAGGCCCTACCAGTCGGCCTCACATCCACATGTGCTAATGACAATAGACGATCATCCAGACAATGTAGGGGTGACATGTGGTTAGCATGTCAGGTCCCCCAGCAGATATAGCTGGTTTTCTCAACCTAGAGCAGCTACTTATTGTAGCTACCCAAATTCCCCACGATGCTGGGTGGGAACAGGTTCCATACTGGCCGAAATGTTTATTAGAAAATGTCTTCTCCCATGAAAACTCGAACAAGTGCAAGTCCTGTAGCTCTGTGCTCAGGCACCTTGCCTAACCACTCGGCCACAAGAGCTGGGATATACATACATATTACCCATCCAAGTGTTTTGTGCAGGCGGAAAATATGTTAACTAACAAACTGTCTTTCTCTTTCTATTCCTTACTATGTTGCCACTTCCTGTCCTTTGTATTATGTTGTTTGATGGCAGGTAGAGAGCTGACAAATACTATGTATTTTAATGATCCGTCGTCTGCGCGGTCAGTGGCAGAATGACTAACTTGACAACCCTGTTACTTTTGGGGTTACGCCTAGCAATGAACGGTCCCTTCCTTGCCCTTCTCATCATATGTTGCCACTTGTGATTTATTGTCAGGCTGGTAATGGAGAGACGACAAATACTGTGATTTTAAATGATCCGACCGCTTGAGCGTTCAGTGCTTAAATGACTAATTTGACAACCATGTTAAGATCTTACACACGTGTTTAGAGATTCTCCCCCCACATTTGAAGTTGAAAAATTTCAATACGTGATCGGATGTACAGTTTTCTCCTACATCCCTTCCACAGATTCAGTAGATCGGCGACACTAGCGCTAAAACTCTTCCCCTCCGCCCGTGAACAGTTAACTTGGATGTGTAATACATACATAAGGACTTTATTAAAAGTAAGGTACATACAATGTTATTTACAAATATGGGTAGCATGGGCAGTAAGCCGTATGTGCTGTTGACAGTCCGTTACAATAAGTTAATGTTTGGTAATAATTTACTTTAAAAAAAAAAGAAAACACAATAATATTACAGTTAGATAACAATACAATTACATTATACATTAACTTAGTTATGTAGAATTATTAAGAATTAATGGTATTGCAATTTGTTAACATATTTATTTTATCCATGAATGAGTGTTGCTCTTATTTTCCACGTTTTGTCCAGAAATCTCCCCAAGTTTATCCAATTTTCTGGGCTTACCAATAACTCGTAGCATGCCAATCTTTCCCACACTAGTCTGGGATATATATCTGTGTGTGTATGTGATAGTGTATCCTCTTATTAAAAAAATATTCATAGTGAACAGTTTATAATATCTAAAAAAATAATCTATTAAACCAAAATGAATCCTCAATTAACACAACAATTGTAATAATGTTAAATAATTAAAATCAAATATTAAGTGCATTTTTTTTCGTTTACGAAACTATATCGCCTTAAATTCAGGATCATTTTTCTATCTCAGATATCCCCAAACTGTTTTTTCTCGTAAACTACGTGCCATTTTTTTCTATTTTGAGTCATCCAGATAATGTAGGGATGACATGTGGTCAGCATGTCAGGTCCCCCAGCTGGTTTTCTCAATCTAGAGCAGCTACTTATTATAGTTACCCAAATTCCCCACGATGCTGGGTGGGAACAGGTTCCATACTGGCCGAAAAATCGCCGATATATATATATATATATATATATATATATATATATATACAGCTGGTTTTCTCACCCTAGAGTAGCTACTTGGGTAAACCCCATGCCTTCCTAATAGGCCTATTGAATCTTTACAACATCAAGTAAGTTTTTCTCAGCTGACACAATGCTACTCACGTTTGTTTTCGCTGATATGGACCCTTTGAGGTAATGAATATTCTACCTCAAAAAAGGATCCAGTTACCTAGCGGTACCTTAATTTGTTTTTATGCTGATGACAAATTTAGAAAGTAATTCTAACAAGTTTGAATATTAATGGACAGTTTAGAGCTGGAATAGACCCTTTGTGTTCCCTGTGTACCTATAAAATGTATCGGAAGGTAGAGTTACAAATATTGACGACCGAGGAGAGTTGATATTTCCTTAGCATGTGTCAGTTTAGCGGAAGATGCCCGCAGCTACAATTTGTTTGAGAGCTTCTTCTTCTAATTCACTGGAGAATCTCCCCATGAGGGGGTTGAAGTGGGGGGGGTAGGATACCAAACCGGAGCCTCAGAGGGAGGCAAACCCCTTCTCTTGCCAACTTGTAATGGACCTAGTCTTTACTCTCCAACCCAATCTCCCATGACCTCAGCAGAATAGATGGCTGTGATAAAAGCATGTTTCTTTTTTCTCTTGTGTATGGTAGAATTACGTTATAAAAGAAACTGGGTTTAAGATGAAATGTAATCAGGGGAATCTCCTTTGATCTTCGCGATGACCCGGAGAACATTACAATTATACAAATAGATTAAGTTATTCTTGGAAACGTGATGGTGGAACAAATTACTTCTTTCACTCTCAAAAACAGTCACAAACTCGATTTTGACAAATATTTACTTTATCTGATTTAAGCTTAACGAGAATATTCTTGCAGTAAATTTACTCTATAAGGAATCCGAAAAGTGTTTCGCTGTATAAAGCTATAGAAAAAATGCTTCAGCATATATGATATATGTTTATATATCCATCCATCCATCCATCCATCCATAGTAATTCTGCCCGAAGGCAGATCCTTCACTGCAATCACAGCATTTTCATGCTATGCTCGCAGCTTTACCAGGGAATTTTAGGTGTGGTAGCTCCCGTTGCTTTCCACACCGGTGAAGGATGATGATTATGATCGTGATAATGATGATGATGATTATGATCGTGATAATGATGATGATGATGATTATGATCGTGATAATGATGATGATGATGATCATATGATTTCGGGGACCGTTTGGGCCTTAAAGTTTTCCTGACATTTGTCTTACAGGTGAGGAAAAATCCCGATAAAACCTCACCCAGAAAAGCTGCCCTGACAGGAGATCGAATCAACTAAATAGATAATGTTATTTAACTTTCATATTACAATAAATAAGTAAATAATATATATATATATATATATATATATATATAAAGTCAGTCTACAATAAAGTTGTTAGGAAAATTTTGGGCCAAAAACAGATGAACAGACAGGTGAATGGAGAAAACTACATAATAGTGAGCTACATGATTTGTATAGAAAGCAATATATAATAAGAACAGTTAAGTCTCATATGCTGCGACGGGCAGGACCTATGGCACAAATGGGAGATGAAAGAGATGCATGTAAGCTTCTAGTAGGAAAACCAGTGGGAAAACTCCCAGTTGGTAGACCGAGAATGAGATGGGAGAATAATAATATCCTTGATTTGAGGGAAGTAGATTATACAGGGGATGATTGGAAAATATTAGCTCAGGATAGGGATGTATGGAGTGGTTATATCCGTGCGGCCATGAACCTACGGGTTTGATAGAAACTTATAAATAAATCTAGCGCTGTGGACTAGTGGTTATACTCCTTGCCTCTGGTCATCAGGGTCTCGGTTCAAACTCGACCAGGTCGAGGAATTTTTAGGATGGAAAAATCTAAGTAACAAGGCCTCCGGAAGGAACCTTAAGCCATGAGTCCCGAGTCTTAATATTTTCAAGCTCGTAAGAGATCCTTTAAGCCTGAATAAAAAGGCCTCTAAGCAATTTTTACCAGTCTTAACATCCTAGTAATACCTTAGTTGGCTGCTATATGACTCATTGAGTCGGTGTGTTGACTATGCCATTCATGACATCTATCGACAAATAGAGTAACTAAATTTACTTGGACTAGTAACTCCTAACAAAGGAGAGGCTATGGCTTAACATTGGGCTACGCCATTGTAGATAGATATAAATAAACTACTAAAGAAAACAATAGGTAAGTGCAAAAGCAGTATGTTTAAATCCATAAAATACAAGTTACGAAATAAAAAAGATGGTATTATATTACAAAGTGACATGCAGATTACTGGTAAAAGCATCACTCATGAAGTGTCGTGTGTAATTATCGTTATTAGAATTCATTTTAATTAGCATTATATATATATCTATTTATCTCAGTTTAATATCTTTATTTGTAAGGGCTTCTTAAGGACACCGCCTATCGGCTAAGGATTTTCAACTCTGGCTCACACAAGCATTACATATTTTGTCCACACAAGGACATGGAAGGCCTCCCTGTTGAGTAATCAGCTCAATACATGGACCACCTCCGAAACAACACGAACATTTAAGGCAAGACACGCCATTCACCCTTACATTCTGGCTTAACAAGGGAAATATGGTATGGATAATTATGATATTTAGATGGTGTTCGGGGACATTTGTCTTACAAGTGAGGTAAAGTCCCAAAATAAACTCACCCTATGTACTAGACCCAACCGGGGTTCGAATCTGGGCTCGCTGCATACGACGACGTTATCCAGAGACCACAGCTGTGGATTAATCAGTATTATCATTTTTATAACTACGGTTATTATTAATATTATATCAACAATTTTATACAATACGATTGTTGTATTTGTGATATAGTTGGTGAGGTTAGTGGAAGAGAAGACACATGGACTCAAATCCATCACACTAAATATATTCCGAAAGTATTTCTAAATACTATTCATGGAAAAAAGAAATATATATATATATATATATATACACACACCTATAAGTGCTCATAATTTTACGAATTCCTTGAGGCAAATAAATCCCGGTATATATTAGACTATTAGCTTCGTCTTTAAAGATTTGCGGTGTTCTCAGAAAAAAATGCCCAAGACTTCATATTTTGGTATCTATTACCTGATTTTCATACAGGACGTCAAAACTGAGTATAACTTCTTTTTAACCCTTAAATTGGCAAAACAATAATTTCTCTTATCAGTTATTTAAATGTGGCGAACCGCACTGAAAACGAAATCGTGCATAACTCTTATTACGTATATTGTGTAATTCCATACACATTTTAGTAATTTCTTATCGTTAGCTATCATCTATTTTATTAAGGCTATTAGAAAAATTAAAACAAGGAAACAATGCGAAATTAAGGGTTAAGACAAGAAAAGCCGTGGGTTCAGTGTTATATTTATGGCAGAAAAAGAACATCAAGCCTCAAATTAGGGTATATGAGGAACATTTTTCGGCTGTCTCACGCCCACGTTTGGAGGTAATGATCTGAGATGTTAAAACCAACGTTAAATAAAACGCAATCCTGTCCCGATATCTGTTTATAAAATTTATGTTTTTGCTTTAACAAAAGTTAACATTTTTATAAACCCGCTGTTTAAAAGTAAGTTGAAATCTCGCTCAACTTTATACAGTATAGTCAGACAAACACTTGCTGGAAATTTCCTCTTTTTTAATACGCGAGAAAGAATTTACACACCATCAAGTTGGCGAACTGAGAAAATTCGATGATGGATTGGACTGAAGAAACTAATGGACTGGAATTGAGCAAAGTGTGTAGTCCATTACTTGGCCGCCTGCAGAGTTCACCATTACCGCCACCACCTCCCAGAATCATGTGACATGTCAACAACCGACACTCTTCCTACACGAATCTATATTGTCCTACACTCTTTCATTACGAGATTCAAAAATCAATTTAAATCATCTATATGTTAAAACTATTTAAACTAATTCGCTTTATTATGCTTCCATTTTGTATTTTAGATCGCTTTACTATTATTTAGTAGGATTCCCTAGAGTTACAGATGAATTAAGATGAAATAATTGTTTTATTCTTATGACGATTCAAAAAATTGCTAGATCTATGTAAGGGAAAATATGAGTTGCTTGCTCTTTATAGGAAACTAGATACTCCCATAATACGAGCACATAAAACTCATGGACAGCAATGATCACAGCATGTTGTATTAATGTGGAATGAACGGCGGCATGGAACTTCTTGAAGGAAAACACCAATAGGTAGGCCAAGAATGAGATAGGAGAAGAATATTAAGCATGATTTAAGGGCGATGGATTACACAATCAATTAGAATTGAAAAATATTAGCTCAGGACAGGGATGTGTGGAGAGCTCAAGTCCGTGCGGTCATGAACCTCCTGGTTCGATAGTGTGAGTGTGTTAGTCTTACAATGGAAACAAAAAGTTGAATTTTCACACACTCGTACAAAGTGAACTAATCTACAGCATATCGACTGCCAAGGGTTGGTCAGGGATGTTGGGTGGATAATCAGGTATACGGAACCCATCGTTTCCTGTGATATATCATTATGCTTTTGTGTGTTAGACGAGTAGCATAGAATGTTCTTTTGCACGATAAGATGGCTTCTGACTAGTTCAAAAGAGCAATTAAAAATTAATCAACTAATGCTCTAAAGCAGTTAATTTCATGAAGTATATTGTAGAGAACTGATTAAGTCAGGAATAAAATGTGTAACTCATTAATATTACATGTTCATTATTTTGTTGGCACTCCTTTTTCTTCCAACTGAAATAATATGTTGAATTTGCGGGATATTACATTTTACCCTCTAGAAATTCTAAATATAACCTTTGTAAATGCTATTTATGGAATATTAGTTCCTTGAGGCAAATAAATCCCGATATATTATCTTATATGTCCACCGCTGTGGTCTCCAGGTAGCGTGCTGCCTTGTCACGCAGCGGGCCCGGGTTCGATCCCCGGTCGGGACAGTTTTTCTGGGTGAGGTTTTTATCGGGGTTTTCCTCACCTGTAAGACAAATGTCAGGAAAACGTTCAGGCCCAAACGGTCCATGAAATCATATGGCTATCATCGTCCTTATAATTATCATCATCATCATCATCATCATCCTTCACCGGTGTGAAAAGCAACGGGAAGCTACCATACCTACAATTCTCTAGTAAAGCTGCAAATCATAGCATGAAAATGCTATGATTGCAGTGAAGGACCTGCCTTCGGCCAGAATTACTACGGATGGATGGATATTAGCTTATTAGCTTCGTCTTTAAAGATTTACGGTTTTCCGAATATTATACTAACAACTGCATATAGTCCATCTAACCAGTCTTTTCGCAATACATATTCCGAAAGTATTTCTACCATCACCTATTCGATGTACATGATTTGCCCATCTCAATCTCCTATACTTAATAATCGTGACTCATTAACAATGTATATCATATTTAATTGCTAGGCCTACACGTATTAAAATTTTAAGAAATATAAAATAGTACCTGGGATCTAGGTCGACCTCAACAATCAACAGTGTTAAGTTTCATCTGCTGTGCCAAACTGAAAGCAGAAGATGAAACTTAAGTTTTCGAAAGGCCTCCTACAAAACTACAATGCTGATTATTTAGGACGACTGAGATCTCAGTTACTGTTTTACATTTCTTAAGAATTTAACATAGTGACCTCAATTGAGTTTTGTAATGTATTTTTAAAGGTTTTTACTACTTGTATAAAAATCATTTTTTCAGATTAAATTATTTCATAAATTTAACAAAAACCAGTGAGAGTTAAATATGGATATTGTATGTTAATGTGCGAATACAATGAATGTTAATGTATAATGTCAGATGCCTGCTTTGAGAAACATTATGTTAATCGGTACTGTAATTAATTATTTCAACTCTCTAATCTATGACGGAATCTTCTCTCTAAATGATTTACAAGAGAAGGGTGGAATGGGTTGCACTGATGAGTTTCGTGTTGTTATCATGCTGTTAACTTTATCAAGATTGTCATCAACATTAGGAAAAAAATATCTGTATTATATATTAATTAACGGGGGCATTAAAGTAAGATGTATTGATCGTAATATCGAAAATTCGTGTGATTCCATTGTAATGAACTTGTAAGCCCTTGTTTCTGTCAACGAGACTTACGTGTTCTCCCCCTACAGGGGAGAAATTTAACCACACTCATTTAGTTACACATGTTTTCAGATATTTGTCATTGAGTGGCGCGGTGTCAGCGTTCCGCCTCAGAGTGACATCTAGGAATCCAAAGTAGCACTAGAATGGGAAAATTCGGTAAATTTTGCTTAGAGGTATTTTTTATTTAGGCTTAAGGATGTTCTACGAGCCTGAAAATCTTCAGACTCGTGACCCAGGATTTAAAGTCCCTCCTCGGATTTTTTCATTCTAAAATAATCAATCGACTGCGGCCGGGATTGAACCTGTGACCCTCGGGAGCATAGGCAAGGAGGATAACACCGCGGCTGATAATCGTAATGATCTCAAGCAACTTTTTCAAATTAAAAAATACTGACACACACACACACACACACATATATATATATATATATATATATATATCATCCGGTATCACGGCAGCTGCCGCCGTCTTCCGGAAACCAAACGCCATTCCTCTCTGTCCATCCATTGATCTTCCTCCATTCCTCTGATATTCATAGCTGCTTTTACCCCTTCTATCCAAGTTTTCTTCGGTCTTCCTCTCTTCCTCCTTTCCATTGGGATCCATTCCATAACAATTTTTGGCAATCTCTGGCATTCTTTTGACATGACCATATCACTGTAATCTTTTCTTTTCTATAATGCCTATGATTATACATACATATATATATATATATATATATATATATATATATACCTCTCTCTCTCTCTCTCTACGTTAAACTCCCTTTGCAGTTACTTTTACGAGTTGTACTCTTCGGGTCATTCTCGGACAATATCTGTCGGGAGATAATTTTTAACAAAAATTATTTCACTTTTATAATCAAGAACTGATATTTATAGGAGAAGTAATTATATTCTACATGTACAATGACATAACAGCCCAATGTTGATCGTTAGCTTCTCCTACGTTAGGAGTTATTAGACCAAGTTAGTTTAGTTACGTTTATTTGTCCACAAATGTATTGAATGTATGGTCAACATACTGACCCAAAGAGACATCTAGCAGGCAACTAAGTTATTACTAGGGTGGTGAGGTCGGTAAAGTTTACTTAGAGGCCTCTTTATTCAGGCTTAATGATATTTTATGAGTATTCAGACTCCCTCCTGGAGGACTTCCTTCTTGGATTTTTCAACCCTAAAAGAATCAATCGACCCCGACCGGGTTTGAACCCGTAACCCTCGGGACCAGGAGCATAATCACTGGTCCACTGCGACCGACATTAATTATATTATTAACAATAATTCAATGAAAACAAAACATGGTGCGTGAAGATGGATCTTGTATCACCACTGATTAGCAGCCCAATGTAGGGCTTGGCCTTCTTCAGAAGTCTAAAACAGTCTTCTCTATTTAAGGCCACAGTTCCACGGTTTTTTAACTCCCATATCCTTATACCAATGAACAACAATTCTCTCATATATTCTTAGTCTTGCATTTTTTGATGATTTTTTTTGTGATTTTCATATACCGCTATATAGTGTGTCCAGCCTTTCCAAATTTTAATTACCATAAACAAAGCGTCTAAGTATCTTTATTTCAATCAGAAATAATAGTTTTAGAATGAAATTTTGACGATGACCAAGTTTCAGATGCATAAAACAAAACTAATTTATAAGAGAACTTTACATTTCATCAGTTTTCTTTTTCTGAATATTTTATGGGATAATATATGCTTCGTAAGACCGTTGTTTATTTTAGAATTAACATACATTTTAGTGTTAATTTAGAATCTAAAATAATATTTAATTTATATTTACTTCTTTCTACCATGTTTTTACCATACGCATCTATCATTCAGCGCAAACATTTCTGATTATATATACCCGGTGATTAGAAATCTCCTATGAAATTATCTGCAAATGCTCCCAAAACGCAATATTGAATTAAAACACACCTATCTTTGTTTTAAAAATGTTATCATTTTGATGGAAGGTTTTGAAATTGTTACAATTTATTTCATTATACATAAAAGCGAAACACGATGGGTGGGTTGCAAGAAAACAGATCTAAATAGCTTATTCCCTCATTATTCGGTCAATAATTTTAACGCATTTCTTGAGTTCTGACACATTGCTGGTTAATTCAGAATTTATCCGTATTGTAATTGGTTTCAATAAGATAAAATATTTTTTTTATTCAATGACCCAGATTGTCATTTCGACTTTTCTGGTGTTCTCTTCTGGCATTGGCCTAATTGTAAACCATTTCTGAAGTTGGGGCGCCTGGAAGATGGAGTTACGTTACCCCGATGATACGATGGGTGATATATGATAATGAAGCGGCAGGAGAGTTTTTAACCTAAACTTAACCAAATTCCAGATCACAGACAACCACAGGAATGATTCCCTTTAAGGAAAAATTCCTATGGTTTGACCGGGAATTGAACCCGTGGCCTCATGAACAGTAGTCAGAAACGCTGACCACTAGCCCATGAGGCTGATCAAAAATGAAATAAAATTATATTTATTAGCAATAAATATTTGAATAGTATTT
The DNA here is from genome assembly GCA_030220185.1 of Diploptera punctata. Lineage (NCBI taxonomy): Eukaryota > Metazoa > Arthropoda > Insecta > Blattodea > Blaberidae > Diploptera > Diploptera punctata. Next base: position 915,764 of record JASPKZ010007225.1, on the reverse strand, counting down.
TTTTAAACTGAACATGTCCATTTCATTAAATTTTTCATGACAGGTCAAACATTCATATCTCTTAATTTTTTTTATTTGTTTGGTGTAATCGTCTGCTTTCCATGTATCGATTCGAATGAGACATGTTCATTTTGTAAACAAAACATTAAGAGCTCTATTAAAATCATATATATATATATATATATATATATATATATATATATATGCATTTTGGACATCTTCAGCTTTGAAAAAAAAATCTTTATGACTTTTATTAGACCATTAGAACTAATGATTTTTTGCAATATTTGCAAGTACTTACAGAAGAATTAGATAATAGATCAATAAATTTGTTCACTCAACCCACTCATATTGAGGTAAAGATGGATATTTTCATGATATCAGTAATCTCGTGATAAAATTTCAATTCATTGTCACGGACGTAAATGCTTGAAAATGTGAAAAAAAAAAACTCCTGACATGCCATATTATTTCTTCTTTCCATGTCGTTTCTAAAATTATATATACATAATTACTCCCATTTCAACACTATCGGGTCACCAAAAATTTCATGAGATCATTTGAACGTTATCAGATCATTAATATAAAGAAAATACAATACAATTTTATTTTTTGGCCAATACCTGAACTTATGTAATAACTTTATTTCTTTTATCAATTTCATAATCCTTACATCCATGTTACTGTTCATGATAGTGATGTATGGTATTAAACATTTGAAAAGAGCTTAAATAGCATTTTAGAACACATTTGGGGCGGTATTTTGGAGTGGCTGTTAAATGTCACTGGGGTTTCACTTTGATTTTATTGTAAATAATTACTTGCCCTTCCTCGGTAGCTAGTCGGTTTCAGGGTGAGCGCTGAGACTCCTATCTATAACGGGTTCGGAAGGAGATTGCGTGGGAACAGACAATCACTAATTATTTGAATTATTTTATTTAATTAATCTCTGCCAATTTAAATGAACGTTACACAGTAAAAATAAAACTGTTCTGTCCCTGGCCTTCGATATTTCGCTAATGAGGACTAGCAAATGACTAATGAGTTCGCGAGATTTTCCCTAAGTCCATAATCGTTGTTACAAGATATTTTTTTACTATACAATCAAGATCTTCTTCCTTCTAAGTGTCGAGTAGAAGTGCAAGTGTCTTAAATTTTGTCCTCATGAGTTCCGTATCGAAGTCAGGACCAATTATTCCCATATATGGTCTATACCCTAACTCTCATTTTGATTGGTTAGAATATTTAATCACATGTCATCCAAGGGCGTAACTATTTTATTTAAACCACCACCTACCTTTTGATTTTATTCTCACGGCTAGGGAGCGTGTTTGCCAGCTTGGGCTTTTCGCGATTGTAAATTTGGAGTTTGACATTTCTCCCAAACGTGAGTTTTGAAGCTAGACCCAGCTTAAACATTTCAGGTCTAATTTGAGGAGTTACATGTTTATGACCTCTTTTACTTAGGGTTTCAACCGCTTCTTGTGAGAACTATTTACCAACATGAAACTTAATTTATTTTTAACTATATTCTATTCCTTCATTATTTATTCATTTCTTATATTCATTAATCACTATTAGGGCCATATCATATTCGTCTCACATTTTAAACTTTTAAGTGCCTAAATTAATATATTTTTGTGCTTAAAATTCCTTACTTACTTACTTACTCACTGGCACTATCGAACCCGTAGGTTCATGGCCGCGCGGACATAAGCTCTCCTTACATCCCTATCCTGAGCTAATGCTTTCCAATCATTTCCTGTATAATCTACTTCCCTCAAATCATAGTTAATATTATTCTCCTACCTTATTCTTGGTCTACCAACTGGGCGTCTTCCCTCTGGCTTTCCTACAAGAAGCTTCCATGCAAGTCTTTCATTCCCCATACGTGCAACATGTCCTGCCCATCGCAGACTTAACTGTTCTTATTATATCTGGCTTCCTATAAAGACCATGCAGTTCATTGTTATGTAGTCTTCTCTATAATAAATTCCTAGGTAGATTTATAATATTAATTCATAAAACAGCATCAAAATACCTTGTAACACCTATATAAAACTAAAGTCAGACTAGATTTCTCTGTGATATACCATAAAAGAGGATAATAATTCCTTGTTCACAATATTGCTTGTGTTCTGCTTTGGATTGTACAACTGCACACAAACACAGCTTGGCATCATTCCTACTTATAAAGAGAGGGAAGGTAGGAAAATAAACACTACACTGATATAAGTAAGTAAAATATGTCTGGAAATATTAAACACCTTTTCTCTGTTATCCAAGTGCTAAGACAATATATATATATATTTTATGATATAAAACTTTCGTCATTAGAGGATTTCCTCAAGGACAAAGTATTACAGACAATTAATTTTTTAAATTGATGAAATACATTTTGTAAATACATTTAAAAAAATCAACTTGTAGGCCTGATTTGAGTATACATACTATGAAGATGTAATTTTGTAAATATGGTTTCTTAAAATTGAAATTGATCCTCTAATGACAGCGATGGCAATTTTAGAAAGTTACACCCTGTCCAAATCTAAGGAATTCCAAAATTTAGCTAAAAATCCTGGTATAGTACCTCTTTCCCCGATCATCAATCCTGTGACAGTTATACTACCTAATTGGTATTTATCATAAGTAATGCCACGCGTGATTTCCAAATTATCGATAAATTCACGACTCACGAATTGAGGAGTGAATTTATCTAGAGAATTTGGAAATCAAGGGTGGCATTTGTTAGGACTATTTAACGAATAAAATTAAGCTGTTTACTCACAAATCATTATTTAAATACAGTTATTTAAAAATATTTATATATTTAATGTAAACGGCGATGTTTTAAAACAAATGAGAAGCGATTGGTACGCTTCATTTGCTTCTTTTGTTCGTCACTGTAACCAGATCATATTATTTATTGCCAAATGAACGCAATATTGTAAGGATGCAGTCTAGTGGAGAAAAAATGAAACACATCAAACTGTATATTAATTCTTTTCTGATGTCCTATGATGTGAATATGACAATTACATTTTTCTGGGAAAAAATACATTTAAGAAAGTGCAAACAGTGGTTTCTTTTTTTTTGTGGTATAATAAATTGCTAAAAATGTTTTTATATTAACTCCCGCATGCGGTATGTGTTGACATTCATGCACTATATATACAATCCGGTAACCGTATTTCTTAGTGAGTCAGTCACTGCAAAATAATGCTATGACCTATTCAGAATGTTAAAAAGGAGGTGCTTTCTATATTATAATAAACTTTAGTTGGTAAATTCTAGGCGAAACACGACTGTGATTGGTTGTAAATAAAGAATCACTGTAACGTGATTGGTCATTGACTCCCATTTGGGGCATGAGGTTAAATAGTCTTTGTAATAGTCAATTGTTGGCTTTCTTTTCACAGTCAACTTCCCATAACTGGATGCATATGTGTAATTAAAACATGTTGAGTACGCCAATTAAACCAAGTCATAAATTCAACTTGGTAAGCAATTCGCTTAGTTTACGCAGATCGTGCGTGACGGACTTTTTTTTTAGTTTCTGTTAATTACTTATTTTCATCCCTATATTTGTACCATAATGTTTAAGCTCCCTATATAGAGTATAATATACATTCCTCATTGAGAAAGGGAAGGAAAAGATAATACCAGTATGTGAAATAAAATATGTCTGCAAAGATGACCTGGATTTATTCCTTTTTAAAATCAACATATTTGTATCTCTTGTACCAAGTGTTATTACGTCACAGAAGAAAGATATTCAATTGTATACATACATCTTCTGACACTCAACAGGGTTCCATTTAGATGCTCTGTTGAAATATGTAATATATTATTTGAGAACAACAACATACATCTTCTGACACTCAACAGGGTTCCATTTAGATGCTCTGTTGAAATATGTAATATATTATTTGAGAACAACAACATACATCTTCTGACACTCAACAGGGTTCCATTTAGATGCTCTGTTGAAATATGTAATATATTATTTGAGAACAACAACATACATCTTCTGACACTCAACAGGGTTCCATTTAGATGCTCTGTTGAAATATGTAATATATTATTTGAGAACAACAACATACATCTTCTGACACTCAACAGGGTTCCATTTAGATGCTCTGTTGAAATATGTAATATATTATTTGAGAACAACAACATACATCTTCTGACACTCAACAGGGTTCCATTTAGATGCTCTGTTGAAATATGTAATATATTTATTTGAGAACAACAACATACATCTTCTGACACTCAACAGGGTTCCATTTAGATGCTCTGTTGAAATATGTAATATATTATTTGAGAACAACAACATACATCTTCTGACACTCAACAGGGTTCCATTTAGATGCTCTGTTGAAATATGTAATATATTATTTGAGAACAACAACATACATCTTCTGACACTCAACAGGGTTCCATTTAGATGCTCTGTTGAAATATGTAATATATTATTTGAGAACAACAACATACATCTTCTGACACTCAACAGGGTTCCATTTAGATGCTCTGTTGAAATATGTAATATATTATTTGAGAACAACAACATACATCTTCTGACACTCAACAGGGTTCCATTTAGATGCTCTGTTGAAATATGTAATATATTATTTGAGAACAACAACAGACATATCAACTGACAACATTTTTCAGGGAATTCTGAAGGAATATAGCCACTGAGGTTGTATTCAAATATTTTTTGTTAGGAATTCCTCTACAATGCAGTAGTTTTCCTACAACCAATTACAAATTTTACTCCTCCATACTTCCCTATTCTCTTCATCACTCTCTGTTAATCCACTCAACATCATACTTCATGCACTCATTGAACTCATTATTTTGGTCTCCCCAATCTTCTGTTGCCCTCTGCTTTAAAATTTTATTCATCTGCAGTATCCTCTCGTCTGACATCCTCTTTACATGGTCAAACCGTTTCAGTTTTCTTTCTTCAATAACTTGTAGAACATTATTTACCTGATTTTAGTATAACTAATTTTGTCTCTTCTTGAATTTCTAGAAACCTTCCTGCAGAAGTCCATCTCAATCACCAATAGTTTATGTGCTTGCTCTATGCTTAACGTCCATGTTTCCGCACCATACAACAGTATATTATCCGCTAATAAATAAATAAAAACAAGTAAGTTTTCTTTTTTTGGTTTTGTTCAAAATAGTTAAGTATCGTAGGCTGCGATGGGCAGGACATGTGACACGAATGGGAAATGAATGACGCGTATGGAAGTTTCTTGTATGAAAACCAGAGAGAAAACGCCCAGTTGGTCGACCAAGTATGAGGATGGAGAATAACATTAACTATGATTTGAGATTGGAAAATATTAGCTCAGGGTAGGGATGTATGGAGAGCTTATGTCCGCGCTGCCATAAACGTACGGGTTCGATAGTGCCAGTGAGTTAGTTTTGTTCATAACTTTTCAACTCCACAACACCCAGTTTAACATTCCAAATGATTTCCTTCCTTGAGTTACTCTTTTGTTTATCTCAGAATTGCTTGTTCCTTCTGACTCTAATAATTAAATATTTCAATTTGTCAACTGTTTTAATTTTCTAATTTTCAATCACCAAACTTTCATTCATTTGCATTGTAGATTATTAATTAATCTGTTTTATTGAAATTAACACTTAATCCACAATTTGTGTATTCCTCAATCAGTTTTCTTATCATGTAAGATGCACCCTCGATGATGTCTTGTGTAATTAGTACTCGGTTGTCTGAAAACAGGATTTGATACAAATAGTAATATTTAAAAAAATCTTAAAAATAATAGTCAATCCAACTTACTGGGCACCGAAAACGACCATGACAAAAATTTGGCTTTACATATATATATATATATATATATATATATATGCGTGTGTGTGTGTGCACGCGTGAGTGTGTGTTTGCACGCGAAATATTATTTTCAGAATTGAACTCGATATATATATTATATATATATATATATATATATATATATATACACATATGTAGCAATAAGGGGCACGCCATAGTGCAGTGGTTAAGGCACTGCGCTACAAGCCGGAAGGTCGAGGGTACAAGTTCCGGTGGAAAGATTTTTAAACTGACCCAAAACTTCTGGCGGCACTATGGCCCTGGGGTCGACTCAGTCTCTAACGGAAATGAGAACCAGACGCTTGTTCTGAGGATAAAGGCGGTCGTTACGCAGGGCTGACAACCCGGCTGACATGAAGTGCCGATTGTCCAGAAAAAGTGGGAGCCTTAACCTCCTACTACTCCAAGGACCTCCTGAGGTCTTTACTTACTTTATATATGTACCAATAAATCTGAAGTAAAAGCAGAGTTCGTTAAGCACCAAAATCGGAATTCTTAAGTATGAGATAGGAGACTAATATTAAGCATTGTTTGGGGGTGATAAATTATACAGACTATTTAACTCATCCCCAAATGGGAGTCAATGACCAATCACATTTCAATGATTTTTTATTTACAACCAATCACAGTCGTGTTTAGCCTCGAATTTACCAACTAAATGTATTTCCCTAATTCCAGTTTACTCTCAGGGAGAATTTACTTATGGTCATATATTTATGTTTACAGGATTATTCAATGACTGATACGTCATTGTTCATAAAAGTTCGCAATATATCTCTTCCCTACATCTATAGTTTAACATTTAAATTTAACAATAGTAATATGTAGACATACATTTTAATTTCATAGTATGATACTTTCTTATCTAGTGCTCTCTTATCTCACATCTATTGCAATAGGATTTTCTTAATTCTAAAATAAATAATAGTTTTAAAAAACTGAAACAACACGCTTTATTAGAAAACCGAACTAAAAAAAATGAAAAATAATTTTAATTTCCAACACGCTTGGGATAAATAATTTTACCATCAAAAGCGTGGGGTGCTCTTTATAAATTAATATATTTGATAATAAACAGATATTGGTAAAAGTAAAGTCTCTGAGAAGAAAATGTAAAAATCATAAAGAGCACCCCACGCTTTTGATGGTAAAATTATTTATCCCAAGCGTGTTGGAAATTAAAATTATTTTTCTTTTTTTTTTAGTTCGGTTTTCTAATAAAGCGTGTTGTTTTAGTTTTTTAAAACTATTATTTATTTTTTATTTTTTAGTTTTAATATTTTACAGAATAAGATAAAAATATAAATATCTTTAAATTCGATACTATTGCAGTATGAGATAAAAATAATACTCTTCTAAAAAAAAACTCCCAGCCGGATTTGAACCAGCGACCTATGGATTACTGAAATTTTATACCACTAGAGTTCACCGCTCTACCAAGCGAGCTATTACAACGATTGACAAAGAAGTCGACAAGTCCACAACCTATTATACCAATTTTTCATTTTTTTTTTTATTTTCTGATGATTCTGGCCAGGAGTTTAAAAACAAAATATGAAATTATTGTATTGTCATGGGTCCTTTATAAGTATTACAAAGTTTCACGTCGATCCAATGTTTCTAAGTGGTCGAAAAGCGTTGTTCAAAGATTCCATTACATAGATACAAAGACACTTTTTTTGATTTTCTGATGATTTTGGCCAGAAGTTTGGAAACAAATACGAAAATATTGTATTGTCACGGGTCCTTTACAAGTATACGAAGTTTCAAGTCGATCCAATATTTCTAAGTGGGTGAAAATCGTGTTCAAAAATTCCGTTACATGGATACAAATACAGTTTTATCGATTTTCTGATGATTCTGGCCATGATTTTAGAAAAAAAATATGAAATTATTGTATTGTCACGAGTCTTTTACAAAGTTTCAAGTCGATCCAATGATTTTAAGTGGGTGAAAGTCGCGTTGAAGGATTCAGTTAACATAGATATATAGATCGATAGATAGGATAGATAGATAGATAGATAGATAGATAGATAGATAGATAGATACATAGATAGATAGATAGATAGATAGATAGATAGATAGCTCGTATAGATAGATAGATAGATAGATAGATAGATAGATAGATAGATAGATAGATAGATAGATAGATAGATAGATAGATAGATAGATAGATAGATAGATAGATAGATAGATAGATAGATAGATAGATAGATAGATAGATAGATAGATAGATAGATAGATAGATAGATAGATAGATAGATAGATAGATAGATAGATAGATAGATAGATAGATAGATAGATAGATAGATAGATAGATAGATAGATAGATAGATAGATAGATAGATAGATAGATAGATAGATAGATAGATAGATAGATAGATAGATAGATAGATAGATAGATAGATAGATAGATAGATAGATAGATAGATAGATAGATAGATAGATAGATAGATAGATAGATAGATAGATAGATAGATAGATAGATAGATAGATAGATAGATAGATAGATAGATAGATAGATACAGGTCAAGCTAATATAAAGCGTGTAATAATGTTATATCATCTTAAAAGTGAGACTTTCAATATTATGAGGTAATAATGATTCCTTCTCTAGGACATATCCCAGACAATCAATATTTCATAGGCTTTCCGAGTGCAAGAAAGTAGTGTACAGTGAAGGGATGCAACATCTCAATATTGTAAGAATAATAAACCCAGCTATTGTAAGCGCCTTTTCAACAGTTTCACTTATCTTTGAAATAATATGTTGACTTTAGTTTTTCTAGTGATATTTCCATATTACTTACTTACTGTCACTATCGAACCCGGAGGTTCATGGCCGCGCGGACATAAGCTCTCCATAATCCCTATCTTGTGTCGATGCTTTCCAATCATTCCCTGTATAATCTACTTCCCTCAAATCATAGTTAATGTTATCCTCCCACCTCATTCTTGGTCTGTCATTCCCTCTGGCTTTCCTACAAGAAGCTTCCATGCAAGTCTTTCAATCACCATCAGTGCATGTCCTGCCCATCGCAGTCTACGAGACTTAACTGTTCTTATTATATCTGGCATCCTTTACATTCACACACCTTACTACTCCAAATTCTGTACACATATTTACCAAGTTATTTAACAACACGTTTTCAAAATTTATCGGCTCATCACAATTTAGGAACACGATCACAAGACTCTTCTTTACTTTTGATACCACAACACGGGACCTGTATATACTCTGAATCTTACACAATATCTATGACTAGAGCATGGAACTCACTTCCCAGTCATGCCGGGACTGTCAATCTCTATCATTATTTAATCCAAATTAACTGATATCTTAAGTTCGACACAATGAAAACATTAACTGCATAACAATAGGAAGCTACTTACTTTATTTTACATAATTTAAATTTTATTATATTCTATGTTTTTGTTAGCATTAGCTAGTATTAGATCACATCATTGTATTTTGTTTAGTCTGTATTTTAATATCTTAAAATTGTAATATGTATGTAATTTTTGTATAATTTTACTATTCGCTGGTTGAGTGGAAGAGAAGGCCTTATGGCCTTAACTCTGCCAGCTAAAATAAAGCATTATCATTATTATTATTATTATTATTATTATTATTATTATTATTATTATTATTATATTTCCATATTACAAATTCGAAATTCCGAATAGAATCTACACAACTTTCACTGCAAAACATAAACTTCATCTGTCATTAAAGCGTCATCAGAGTAACATAAATACTGTAAATACATACATTTTAACTATTTATAAAAACAAGTTATTAGTAGGGTAAAAAAATAGAACTGTAGAGATTAACAAAATAATTTATGTTAGTATGATAATTTCATTACTTTGTACATTAAAAGCATTCAATTTACTACATTAAAACCCCGATTGATCTCATAATTAATATTACATTTAGTTCGTTAAAGTAACAAAATTCCATCAGAGAATTAAAATAATGTAGAATAGATTAACTGAAGTGCCTACATCAGTTGATAGATCAGTAAAATCAAGTATGCTAATATCTTTGTGAGACGTATAAATATAGAGGGTGTTTCAAAGTATTGTTTTCAAAAAAGTAGAGGTGAGAAGTAAAAATGAAGAGAAGTGGAATATTCCAGTAAACACCAATCCGGAAATTTAAATTAACCGGTTATGAGATAATGTCATGTTGTGCTGGCTGGGACTCATTCAATAAAGGTAAAAATTAAAGTTATCGCACTACAGGCATTAGGAGGCCCTTTTGGTAGTAGGAGATTATGGATCCAACCTTCGGGGACGATCGGCACTAGAGGTGAATCGGGTTGTCAACCCTTCGTGACGCATGACTTTACACCAGAACGCATCTCTTACTCATTTCTATTCGAGGCTGAGCTGACCCTATTATAGCAGCCAGATGTTTTAGGCTAGTCCAAAATTCTGACACCATCAGGATTAGAACCCGCGATCATCCGGCTTGTAGCGTTTTGCCTTAACCAACTGAGGTATAATTTTTTCTTCCCGAATATAAATTTAAAGATATCCTACTAATTGCTCATGAAGGATCGACCTCGGTAGTATAGGGGTTCATTCATTGCCTCCGGTCCCGAGGATCGGGAGTTGAAACACGGACGGGGTCCATGCATTATTCAGGATTGAAAAATCCCAGGGACAACTCCACCGGGAGACACTTTTGGGCCTTGGATCCCGAGTCCAGAAGATTTTCGGGGTTATAAAAGAACCCCAAGACTGAATTAGAGACAGAACAAAATTTAATCGGTCTTTCGCAGCCAACCTCAGTTGCCTATTACGTGTCTCTTTGAGAGAATGAGTTAACTACTTTTCACTCGCTGATATCTGCAGGGAAATAAGCGTAACAACATTTCTATAGTTGATGTAACTTCTGCAAGGGAGCATCCTCACCTCACGTGGATTGTGTGGATATAGACAGAAAAACAGAGAGATAATTATGAAGGCGTGAAACTACGTAAGAACTACGTCATCGTGTCTTTCCTCTACAATGATGTTATAGAACAGTGCCAAATTCCTGTCTTCGTTGTCCTCTCTCCTACGTACCTCCCTCTTCCTTCTTTATGCGCTGCGTGTGACTGCGAATCTTCCCCTCGTTATCGAAAGCCTCAAATAAGCTGTGCAAGTTAGTATCAGGGTCATCACCAACTTTGGGATCGTCGTGGTCAGGTCGACTGTAGCTCGAGGGAGCTTTTTTGGTTTCATCAGTCCCACAAGCCAGGGGTAGGGCGCAAAAATGGTATCAGAGCGTTTGGTTTGTTATTTTTGGCCAGAGATGATAGTAGTTAGCGTGAATTGTGTGGATATAGACAGAAAAACAGAGCGATAATTATGAAGGCGAATGGAAAGGTGAATTATTATTATTATTATTATTATTATTATTATTATTATTATTGTTATTATTATTAACTAACGACACGAGGGGTTGCTAGTTTAAAGATTCGACCGAATATTCCCCTGGTTTCCGTTTAAGGAGTCTGTCTAGCCAGTGCATTATAGTTATTATTATTATTCTTTTGTCCTGCAGGCGTTCAGCTGGAATTTATAGAAGAGAGTAAGAAGAAGTGTAATTAAACAAAAATATAATGGTAAGTTTATACAAAAAGAATGACGGAAGACACGATTCCCAAGAAGAATACTAGAATGACCATCACTTGGTAGAAGGCCAAAAATAACGCAGATTGATGGTGTTTTGAACAGCAAGAGAGTGAAAGTATTGGGCGATGGAGAATGGAATGACAGGGAGATGTAGGGGAGAATGACAGGTTAATTAGGAGCGGGAAGTTGATGTGAAACATTGTGAACCCTGCTAAATAAGTAAATAAAATATGTATTTAATTTATTTCTTTCGGAACTAAACTCGGCATAAAACAAGACAAGTAAATTCGCGTTCGTTAAGCAGCAAAATTGTTCTAATAGGAATGGGCGTTAATAAAAGTGAAAATTAAAAATCGCTCCTGCGGGAGTAACTTTTTACTTTTTTGGGATGCAACTCGGTATCTGCTACTGAAGTACGATAACATTAAGAAGATATTCTCCAAAACGTTAGAAGAGAGTTTGCCTGAAACCTGAAATAAAAAATAAATCTCGAGTATCCTCTATGTTCGTTTTCTCACAATACATATGATTTTAGTTAACAAACGGAGGGCATAGCCTGTAAATCAGAAAAAAAATATCGGTTCATAAATTCCACTTTCTGAATACATTTATAAGTGTACGCAGTTCCTGTGAGACGGGCATTTAACTTTATTGTTTCTATCTTGATGTTAATTACAGATTTTTAATCTGCTTAGAACTTTATGAAACTGTTTTATTGAGAGATGAAGATGAATGAAAACCGCATTAATCAATTATAGTAATTATATTTTCAAAGTTAATTAAGAAAATGTTTAAATTTTTCGCCGTGTTACGAATACATAGAGTATTTTACATAGATATTTAATTATTTCATAGAATATTTTATTTATTCCAAATAAAAACAATTGTTGAAATAAAGCGCTTAGACATATTATATTTCAGGACAGAGTTTTGATTATGGCAGGACAAAGTTTTCAAAGCTAACTGTAAAATCTCTGCATTTAGACTAATGCAATGTTAGTACAGTTAAGTTAGGGTAGCTGTAGGTCAGAAGTTTAGTATATAAACCTTGAAAATATGGGACTCTGTCTGTGGAAGCTAGAGTAGCTGATGGGTAAGTCTACATACCATTTTTCTTAATAAATTTGCTAAGACAATTAGAAATGTAGTCAAGCATCTTAAATGTTTTAATACTGTTTTTCAAAGTGTAGGTATTATTTAGATACTTATTAAAATGTAAATTAGGGTAGGTTGATAAACCCCCATCTCCCTCTTTCAAACCTTAAGAAAGTTCGAATGTAGGTTTTCTTAATATAAGCTTAGATTAGTTATTTAGGGTTAGAATACTTAGGGTTATTGTAATCATTATTCTCTAGAAATAAAAATAGATAAATTAAGAATCCATTTGTTTATGTTCGAAAACACGTATGCCTTTATAACTAATACATCCACATACTAACGCTCGGCTAGAACCTCATGCTACCAAAATTCCAAGTCCCGAAGGTCCTTTAGGCCCTAAGAAAACCAACAGTTTGTAAAACGCCGTAAAACTAGATTGAAAAAAGAGACTAAAATATTTACGATATCAACGGTCATAAGTGAACAATTTTGATTACCCCTGGAGAGACATGGTGGGGTCACGCCGCTTGGGTTCAAAGAGGATTGTTGTGGTGCAGAAGCAAGAAAAGGCTTTTATTGGTTTTTGAGTACACACCCACCCTCGCTATGATTACGCCTTTGGTGGCCTGAAAGGATTATGTGATACTTTTTCATATCGTTCCGTCTCGATACCAACCCGACGTCAGTTATACAAATAAAAACCAACCCTCAACAGCAATGAAACAACAATATTGTCAAAGGAATTAAACTGTTCTCAATTTTATTAAATAGAATGCAAAGTCTTATTTCAAACAAATCAGATTAACAAAATATCATTAATAAATAATTGAATTGATGGAAACTAAAATGATTAATAAATGGATGGGTAATTTCGTTGTTACATGAGAATTATTAATCATTTACTAACTAAATGGCAACATTTCATTGAATTTTGTTTTAAAACCAATGACAGTCGCTCTTAATCGAATTCTCTTTCCCACCTCATGCTGTTGTGATACAGAAAGCTCCTTTTTTTGATATTCTGAACAGGTCAGATCATTATTTTGCAGTGACTGACTCTCTAACAAGTACATTGAATATAGCAAATAATGAACAGATTCATTCGAACTACACATTTGATAATTGTGTTCAATAATTGTGTTTTTTAAATAATGATTTTATTGAATTCTTTACTAAAAATTAATTAATAACCTATAATTTTGGTTATAACATACAGTTTGACGTGTTTCATTATTTCTCTACTAGGGTGAATTATTACAATATTGCTATCCTATTCAACTATATTAATGGCATCCGAACAGAAAGAAGAAAAGAGGAAGACCAAGGTTAACATGGAGGGAAAACATGAAGACAGTAATGCAAGCTAGAGGGCTAAGCATCGAAGATGCCCAAGACCGTAGGCTTTGGAGGTTTGGCACGGGAAGACGGCAGCAGCTGTAAATCCCGAAGATAGATAGAGAGAGCGATCCTATTTCACGTTTTCGACGCCAGATGGCAATAAATAATATTATATGATCAAGTTGCACAGGATGAGCAAATTAAACATAACGTCACAATTCTGATTTGTTTTCAAGCATCGCCGTTTACATTAAACATATGAGTATTTTAAAATACCGGTGACTATATTTGAACAATGGTTTTTGAGTAAACAACTTAATTTTATTCGTTAAATAGTCCTAACAAATGCCATTCTTGAATTCCAAATCATCTAGGTATATCTTCATGACTCGTGGATTTATTGATTATTTGGAAATCAGTCGTGACATTACTTATGACTATTTAACTCATGTCTCAAATGGGAGTGAATTACCAATCACGTTTCAATTAATTTTGTTTTAAAACCAATAACAGTCGTGTTTCACATAGACATTTATCGAATTATGTTTACCAAAATAAAGAAGGCTCCTCCTTTTTAATATTCTTAACAGGTCAGAGCATTATTTTGCATTGACTGACACCCCAGCAAATACGTTAAATATAACACATAATGAACAGATTCCTTCGAACTACGCATTTGATAATCGTGAGTTCAATAATTGTATTTTTAAATACTGATTTTACTGAGTTGTTTTCTAAACAATAATATTTATTATTCTTCTTCGTCACGGTTTAAGCTTTTGATAGCTTGTTCCGGCTCCAAATTACTGCTCTTTCTATATTTTCTTTGGTCTTTCCAAACTTCTTCCTCTTGGTGAATAGCTGTATGCTGCTTTTGGTATTCTGTTCTCAGTCATCCTTGGCAAGTGTTCTTTCCAGTTTGTTCTGTATGTAACTATTGTTGTGTTTAATTCCTCTACTTTTAGTTGCTGTCTTATTTCTGTGTTGTGTTATTTGTCTATTCTTTGATTCCTGCTATTGGTCTGAGGAATTTCATTCCAGCTGCTTGGATTCTGGCAGATTTTCGTGTTGTCAATGTCCATGTTTCGGATCCGTAAATAATAATAGGAACTGACGTTGTCTTGTATAATTTCATTATACAGTATTTTCTGGCTTTAATTTTTAAAGTTATTTTTAGTGTTCCTGTTATATAATTAAACTTATTTAGTTTGTTATTTATATCTTTTTCCGTTGTGTATGATATTTCGCATTAGGTATATTAGGTATATTTTGTTTAGCAAAGTATTAAATTACAATGACATATCACTTCGTCAAAAACCTTGTTATAATCTAAAAATTGTGTTACGCAAGAACTGGATACACTAAGCGAACTCCTCAGCAGGTCGAATTTATGTTCGAATTTTGATGGTTACGGCAGTGAGGCATGAACTTTGAGGAAAGGAAAAGAGAGCAGGATAACTTCTAGTGAAATGAGATTCATGAGGTATACAGCAGGATATACCAAATGGGATCACAAATGCAACGACGATATTTTGAAGGAACTACTCTTAGAACCGGTCATTGAGTACATGCATTGATACCTGAACAACTGTATGAATCATTTGCGACGAATGAGTTCAGATAGACTTCCCAAGCCCATGCTTCGTTATTGTCCAACAGGGAAGAGATCTCTGGGCCGTCCAAGGAAACACTGGATTTAAATATAAAATTATGGAATATTCACCTGAAAGGTCCGTCTCCTCAACTTAATTAATTATTCCATAATTTTACATTTTAATTTTGAATAATACCTCAACGGAACACATCATGAATCTTATAAAAGTTGAAAACGCTGGATACAAAATTCATCAGTGAGATCGTAATAGGCCTATAGGCCTAAGACTTCGTTGGATGAAGAAGTTGATGGTTTACAGAATATATATTTATTTTGTTAAATTGGAGAAACTCGATTTCTGATTCCAGGTTATATAAAATGTGGAACTGCAGAGGAAATTATACATAACCATAAGTTATTATATACATATTGTATATTAAGATACTAAATATAAAATTGGTACCTGCTAAGTCAGTCGTCCTCAACTAAATTATTTACTTCGTCAAGTAGTTCCAATAAGGAGGTCTTTCAAAAACAATGTTTCATCTCCCGCATTTTAACTGGTATTGATGTTGTTGTATAACGGGATTAGGTCTGCGGGTGTGTTCTCATTGAGTAGGTATGTATTCTTTGCTTCTTTTAGAATATGAATTTTAAATGTGTTGATATTGTATATTGTTGTAAAACGTAACATCAATTTAAATAATATCTAACAATTCATTTGCCATTAATTTAATAGAATATTAAAGTAAACTGATATATTTTACAGGATTAATTGCCAATGTAAGTGTTAATTAAACTATGTATTATATACTGCGACCAAACAAACATGATCATAGCTAAAATAAATGTTTAATTTCGGGTTTCAGGTAAATTCCCAATTCTAATTTCGCTGATGTTTGGATAATATCATCCTCGTTTTATTTTAGTAGTATATACCGAGTTTCGTTGTGAAACCTGGAAAATTGCGACCGTTAGACCGATTTTTAAATTTTCGTCATCTACACCTAACGGTACGAATTTGCTGTTTAACGAACAGCATCTTACTTTTTTTTAAAAAATTCCATACGCCAAGATCAGTTTCGATGAAACAAAAATAGTGGCTGCTAGAGCATTAACGGACATAAATAAGCCAATATAAATTTTGCTCATGATCATTTTGTGTGTCTATTAGGTAGGATCGTCGAAGATCTGTATTTTGTTCAGAAATCTTTTCATGAGAAAAACCTCAATAACTCTATTCCTTCGGAATTCGCTAGAGCAGAAAATGTTTCCAAATTTCATTTTTAATAGCATTCTTAGAGTAAAGGTTACATCTATGAAAGTACGGCCTTACCTGAATCCATATTGTGCTTCTTTCAATAGGTTTTCTATGTAAAATTACAATTTCTTATTTAACATTTTGCCATAGACCTTCTAAAATTAATTTAATAAACTTTGTTCTCTTTATTTTTCAGAATTCATCGTATCTACGTTTCTAAATACTGCTATTTTTAATGGATATTTTTTCAATCTTCAGGTATCGTTACTTGTATGTAAATTCGGTTAATTATAACTGTCCGTAACATATTTATCATTGGCAATTTGACCAAATTTCGTTTTATTCTTGAATATGAAACTTGCTGTGAATGTTATAATGCAAAGTATTATAGCATATTTGTCCCTAAAGAGTTCGAGCAAAGGGCACGTGACTAATGATATAAATGAATAAATATTAAACAAATAGGCCCACTTCTAATTCTCGGATTTCACTGATCTTATGATGAGTACCTTTTTCGTTAGATTCCAATGCCTCGTATCTAGTTTTGCTGGGAAAATTGAAAATTGTGGCCGATATTTCTGATTAAAGAATTCGATCCTACTTCACTTGATTGATTCAAATATTCGAAATGTGTCCTCAAAAATACAAAAAAAAGTTTACAACACAAACGCACGCACGCACATTATATATATATATATATATATATATATATATACATATATACATAAGTCCCCCGCCGTGGTCTCGAGGTAGGGTGCTGCCTTGTCACGCAGCGGGTCCGGGTTCGATCCCAGATCGGGGCAGTTTTTCTGGGTGAGGTTTTTATCGGGGTTTTTTCCTCACCTGTAAGACAAATGTCAGGAAAACGTTAAGGCCCGAACGGTCCCCGAAATCATATGGCCATAATCATCATCCTTATCATCATCATCATCATCCTTATCATCATTATCCTTCACCGGTGTGGAAAGCAACGGGAAGCTACCACACCTACAATTCCCTAGTAAAGCTGCAGGCATAGCATGAAAATGCTATGATTGCAGTGAAAGACCTGCCTTCGGGCAGAATTACTATGGATGGATATATATATATAAGAAAAATAAATTATTGTGCTAGGATTGCTGAGTACTAGTTGGTAGAGCACTAACATGTTGAGTTAGAGGACTCGGGTTAAAATCCCGGCTCAGACATTTATTTTTCCTTACATGCCATAATTGGCCCTCATTGCTATATGTCAACAAGTAAATACATATCTAAACATCCAAGCGTTACTGCTATTAAGTAAAATTTTACTTTAAAATGCTTATTACAGTAGCCACTAGATGGCACAACAACCGATGTCCGGCTGCCTCTCGTGCAAGAAAAATAAATGTTTATGCTAGGATTACTGAGTAGCTCAGTTGGTAGAGCACTAATGTATCTCGGGGTCATATCCCGGCTCAGCCGTATTTTTTTCATGTTATATATATATATATATATATATATATATATATATATATATATATATATATATACATGTATAAGAAAATTGTATGTTTGTCTTGGAATTCTTGGGTAGCTCAGTTGGTTAGAGCGCTAAAGGTACAGACTTTAGAGACTCGAGTTCAAATCCCGACTCAAGCATTCATTTTTCTTTTCATATCATATTTGCCTTCATTGCCAAATGTCAAAAATATATTTATAATATCTATATATACAAGCGTTACTGCTATAAAGTAAATATTCTCTTTAATAATTTGCTTAACTGTTAAGTTAGCCGCTAGATGGCAGTCGGAAAATCTTTCCGCGACCTCTTGTGTGAATTGAGAATACTACATGTATAAGAAAATTGTATGTTTGTCTTGGAATTCTTGGGTAGCTGAGTTGGTTAGAGCGCTAAAGGTATAGACTTTAGAGACTCGAGTTCAAATCCCGACTCAAGCATTCATTTTTCTTTTCATATCATATTTGCCTTCATTGCCAAATGTCAAAAATATATTTATAATATCTAAATATACAAGTGTTACTGCTATAAAGTAAATATTCTCTTTAATAATTTGCTTAAATGTTATGTTAGCCGCTAGATGGCAGTCGGAAGATCTTTCCGCTACCTCTTGTGTGAATTGAGAATACTACATGTATAAGAAAATTGTATGTTTGTCTTGGAATTCTTGGGTAGCTCAGTTAGTTAGAGCGCTAAATGTAGACTTTAGAGACTCGAGTTCAAATCCCGACTCAAGCATTCATTTTTCCTTTCATATCATATATATATATATATAGGTCTGTATATTTCTTAATGTATTTTGTATGGTTAATTTCCGTGGATAAAAATTAGGATTGATGAAGATTTGTAAACAATTTTCAAAAATATTTTTTGAGAACAATGTCAATAGCTACATTCGCTAATATATTAAAAGAGAGTAGAATACAATTAATATTTAGAATATTTAGATGAATGATACGTAACGAAGTTGTAGTTGCACTTGTTTTGAATATCGAGTTACTATACACATTTCTACAATATGATTTATATGTAGAGATACTGTTGAATCTAAGGAACATGCGAGAAGGGGATGACACAGGCCAAAATGTTTGATTGTGACAAATGTGCCTGTCAGTAGCAATAATTTGAAGTAAATATCTCTGTCGTTGAAGCATAGGCCTACAGTATATTTTCTTCCATAATTTATCTGTCATATTCTGATATTTTCCAATAAATTACAATGGAACGAAGATGTTATTAAGTTGCCAAAATGTAAACAATTTATTTCATGTTTTTATTATTTTGATGTATTTCCAAACAAGTCATTATAATCGAACGAGTTGGCTCAGGAGGGAAGTTCCCGATTGAAACTCCGATATCGATTAATCTGACTGATTAGTTTTTTTCCTTGTTTTTCACAGTTATCAAGGAAAGTACAGAGTTTGAATATTTTATTTACATGACTAATTTCAACATAATCACCATTTCATGATACCATCTATACAAACGTAAGACACATTGAGTCTGCTCTGGGTACAACCAAAGATTCCAGTGGTGATATAACGTTCGATATTAAAAAGTGTGTAAAATATTATCCATCCGTCCATAGTAATTCTGCCCGAGGACAGGTCTTTCACTGCAATCATCGAATCATCATGCTATGCTTTGCAGCTTTACTAGGGAATTATTGGTGTGGTAGTTTCCCGTTGCTTTCCACACCGGTGAAGAATGATGATGGCCGAATGATTTTCGGGGAGCGTTGGGCAGCAAGCTTTCTGACATTTGTCTTACAAGTGAGGGAAAACCCTGAAAAAAACCTCCCCCAGGAGCCTGTCCCGACCGGGAGTGGAATCCGGGCCCTCTGCGAGACAAGGCAGCACGCTACCTCGAGACCACAGCGGTGGAGTAGTAAAATATTATACTGAACATTATTTATATTTTAAAATGTTCGTCAAGTAGTAAGTGCTTGAACCTAGCTAATTCCTAAGCAAGGAGAAGGTATGGTCCGATTTTCCTGCTTTAGGAATATAATTATTATTATTATTTTGTTAATTAAATTTTATGGTAGGCCTATACAGTTACTTGCGACAAAGCAAACATGGGGACTGCTAATTGCGTTTCAGGCATAATCCCACTTAAAATTGTCGGATATCGCTTTTTTTTTGTGATAATGCCTTCGTGGTGACATTTCAATAGCATATACTGACTTTAGTTGCGAAAAATCGAAAATTACGACCGCTAGAGCGATTTTTTAAAATTTAGTTTCCGGTTAACTCCTAATGCTCCGATCATAGCGATTAAGAAAATCGATCTTAATTTTGTATTTGGTCGAAATGTGCCGAGTTTGAGCTCGAATAAAACTGCGACCGCTGGAACATATATGAATATATATGTCTTACAAAGGAACTGTTAAAATTGCATGCCGGGATCTACCTTGAATTTTTTTTGACAAGGGTTGTGATGTACTAAGGCCATGTCAAAAAAAAAAATGCCGATTTTAACTACAACGCACTGAAATCCAGCGCCAAAGCTCTCATTTAAACTACAAGGGAAGTAATAAAGAAATACAACTCCTTGCTTGATTGATTGGAAAACCCTGAGAACGTGTCCACGGTGTCGCACCCGCCTCACACCACACTGCTCTAATTCTTGAAGGGACGTGTCCTACTTCTACGCACAACTGGTTGCCATTTATGGATTTTGGCTTCGATTTCTTTGCCTTGTAGTTAAAAAAAAAGGCAGATAATTTTTGGACAAGGCCTTGGTACATCACAACGCTTTTCTGGGAGAAATTTCAAGGTATGTTTCGGCATGAATTTGTTGACAGTTACCTTGTTAATAATTTTCGGGTATTAGAAAAATCTCAATAGCTTAATTGTTTCCAGAATTCGCCAATAGGAGACCGACTTAAAGCAGAAGCTTTTCAGCAAAGAACTTCATATTTTTATAGTTTCATTTTGTCAAAGCTATTAATATTTTATGGGGTAGAGATGGCAATGTTATGTAGCTAGAAAGTATGAGAGTAGAAATACTCTTAAGTAGTTAGTTACCAAGTCCTTTGCGAATAAAATTCGAAGGCCTAGACGGAGATGGAGGATAATATTCGGATGGACTTGATGTGACTCAATATCGATTATAGGAACAGGATTAAGTTGATTTGGATTAGGAACCAATGAAGGGAATTAGTGAATGTGGAATTGTGCCTCAGATTCCGTAAGACATATAGTTAGTTAGCTATGTAGTTAGATAAAAATAAGTGGCCTTAATTAATGATTTGTATTTTTTTCTAGTTGCGTGCGTTGGAAAAAAACTGTCGACAAAATGATAAAAAAATGAAGTAACATTTCAACCAGGGAAGGGTTAACGCACCTGTTTGCACAGTAAGTATTATTTGATATGTTAAAACGCACAATGTTTATTACTACCGGAGTTAGGACATTTTGTTCACGCGAAAGTTGTCTTAACTACGGTACAGCACGCCTCTATGTAGGTTTATTCGTGAGATGGAGAAATTATTTTCACTTTTAAGCGAATTTCTTCATTTCCCCGGAATTATTTATCGTGAATTAATCTTTCCGCAATTAATTTAATAAAAGAATACCAGCCTGAAATATATTTCATGAAATAATCTAATTTTGTATTTTCATACATGTATTTTTAAATTAATTTACAATTTATTTACATTCACAATTCATCTCAAGACGAAACTAGAAAAAATGGAATTGTAGCTTATAATTATCAAAGAGAAAGTCCTCCCGCGTATTAATTAGATTCACACACACAAATTTTACAATTAATTTGTTTCAATTCCGGGTATTAACACTTCTGAATTTACATTTCCAAGATTTTTACTATTAAATGGCTCATTTAACTCTATTACAGAATCTTGTCGTTTATAATAAAATTCAAACTAATTTTCAGATTAAATAATTGTCTTACTAGAGTCCGGATTCATATGGAATTACATATAGCATATATATATATATATATATATATACAGGGTGTAACAGGACCTCACCGACAAAATGATAGGGACGACAAACATATGTCAATAGAAAGCAAAACCCGCATATACAAAACGATAGTTCGACCAGTTATCGTATATGGAGCAGAAACTAGGGCTGATACAACAAAAACTATACAAATAATAAGCACATGCGAAATGAAAATCTTAAGAAATATTCAGGAGAAAACATTATTTAATAATATACACAACACAGAAATTAGGGACAAATGCCATATTCAAGACATAACCAAATTTATTATAGATAGACGAAAATATTGGAAGGGTCATATAGAAAGAATGGAAGAAAACCGGCTTGCAAAAAGAGCTAAAGATGATAGACCAATGGACGGGAGAAGAACAAAAGGAAGACCAGCCAAGAGATGGATAGACAGTAAATGCACATCCAATAAGTCTTCCTCCGAGGAGTGATTTTGGAAATAAACAGGATGAAAATCCTACAAATTATGATTAAGAAGAGAGAAGAAGAAGAAGAAATTTAAATAAAGTATAAAACTTATGTCACAGGAATACGTGCATTAGTGATTATTGTTCCTAGGTATTTGATTTCAACCACTTCTTCAAAATTTGTCATTAACTGTTCATTTGCATTCTACAGTGTGTTTCTGTGTGTAACAACATATTTACTTTTATTGATGTTTACTTCCAACCCCAATTTCTCAATTACTAAACAGAATGTGTTCGCTGCCTCTTACTATCTCCTCGCTATCGCCTAATAATACATCATCAGTATAAACTAACAGTTAATAATACCAATGAGATACAGATCTTCTTCGTCCTCCAACGATTTGATGGAATGTTCTAGTAAAAAATTGAATAGCAGAGGAGATAGTGCATCGCCTTGCTTTAACCCATTGTGAATTTCAAAACTATCTGAAAAATGTTCGCCTCTACCCACCCTACGATTTGTGCCATTTAGACATATTCTAATAAATATAATCTTTTAGGAATTCTAAAGTGTAGCAGAATAGTTCACAACTTCTCTCTCTTAATCGAATCGTAGGCCTATGCCTTTTTTTATATCTATAGATGATTGATGTACAATGCCGTTAAATTCCCATTTAATTTCTAAAATCTGTATTATTCTAAATTGTTTATCTATTGTAGACCTATTTTTCTAAATCCAGATTAATGATAATTAAAAATGTACACAAGTATTAATGGTATTTTTAAAAATAAGCAGTTTATTTATTTAGGAAGTCTGTTTATACTTGTACATCCCCATGTGGGGAAAAATTGCTTGTTGCGTCAGTTACTTAATCAAGCTATTCTAGTTACTCTTATTTCCCTAGAGATATCAGCGAGTAACAAGTGGTTAGTTCATCTCCTCAAAGAGAACAGTAAGAAACTGTGACATTAGTTGAAAGGAAAGGCATATTGATTCTAGTGAGATCTCTAATTAAACTTGAGTATCTACTACGAGCGCGAAAATCTTCAGACTCGGGGCCCATGACTTAAAATTGTTATCGGAAGATTTGTCCCTTAGATTTCTCCATCCTAAAAAATCCAGCCGGGTTTGAACCCGCTGCCCTCGGGACCAGGCTCAAGCAACTAAACCTAGACCACCGGCCGATTTTATTTAGGAAGTAGCCTATTATTAGATAATTTGAACAAAGTAGCCTCTAGTTCCGAGGGTCGCGGGTTCAAACACGGCCGGGGTCGATGGATTTTTAGGATGGAAAAATCCAAGGAGCAAGTCCTCCGCGAGAGACGTTAAGCCGTGGATCCCGAGACTGAAGATTTTCAGGCTCGTAAAAGATCCTTAAGCCTGAATAAAGAGGCCTCTAAGCAAAATTTACTGACATCAACGTCCTAGGGATACCTCAGTTGCTTGTTAGATGTCTCAATGGGTCGGTGTGTTGATTGCATGTCATCCATGACATCTATGTGCAAATAATGTAACTAAAAATTAACTTGGTATAGTAACTCCTAACAAAGGAGAGGCAATGCCTCAACAATGGGCTAAGCCATTACAGATAGATAGAATAGAATATGGTCTTGCAAGTACAACAAATAAGTGTATATACGTTAAAATGGCGTCCTATAACCAGGGAAAATAAATTACAAATATATAATTCAATAATGAGAAATACTGTCACATATGAAGTTCGAATCCTCGATCTTCCGGTTTGTAAAGAGTGCTGCCTTAATCAACTACACTACAGCGTGCCCCCAAAACGAGAAATGTTTTTTTTTTCCAAGAATCAGCGAAACCTTATTATTAGAAATGGGGGGAAGGCGTTAACTGAATATCAAAATAAAAAAATATCTAGCGGCCGCCTCGTTCGTTTTCTCGCAAAACAACATATGATTTACTTAACAACAGACGAAGAATTGGTTTTGAGAAGGCGTTCGATCGTGTTGATAGAGCTAATTTGTGAATATACATGGCTACCCCGCAAGATTAATTTATATGATAAAAACTTTCTATGTAAAATCTCAAATTATAATAAATACAGGCACATCGAACACCGAAACTATTTGAATAAATATAGGTGTAAGACAAGGGTGTAGTTTATCACCTACTCTTTTTTTTATTTATATATTAATGACATCATCCAAAATTGGAAAAGGAGTGTTAACATAGGTATAAGAATTAACCGTTTTAAAATATTAAACGTTTTAATGTATGCTGATGATGTGGTTATTATTCAAGTAAATTAAAATAATTTACAGTACTCTGTACATGAATTAAATCAGTTATGCCAAAAAATAATTTTAAAATATAAAAAGAAAAACAAACAAAAATAATGTCATTTTGGGGAAATGAACATACAAGGTCAAAAATCATTTAGACCACAAATCTCTGGAACAAATGACAGATTTTAATTATTTGGGTTGTGATTTTACTATAACACAAAAACCTGACAGAGACATAAATATGAAACTATCGAAATTTCAAATGATATGCGGAACTATATATAAAACATTAAAGAACAAAACAAGAAGAGATACTATTTTGAAGTTTTATAAAACAATGGCAGTTCCTGCATTACTTTATGGGAGCGAAACTTGGGTAATGACCAAAAAATTACAAAATAGAATACAAAGCGTAGCAATGGATTTCCTTATAAGAACAAAAGACTGCACAAGATTGGATCGGATAAATAATGAAGAAATGTAAGAACAGAGTTAAACATATATCCACTGAATGATAAACTCAATGAATATAGAGATAAATGGTTTAGACATGTAGAAAGATTTTTTTATGTAACAAGATTACCAAAAGCAGCATTAAGCTACAAGCCAAGAGGTTCGAGGAATATAGGAAGGCCAGTGAAAAGATGGACAGAACAACCGTAAGACGGAACAGGCAATTTGCCTAACCCGTGAAAAGAAGTGAAGAAAAAGAAGAAGAAGAAAAAGAAGAAGAAAAAAGAAGATAAGTTTCGTTAACCACCAATAACTGATCATACATTGTATTTGCCGAGGAATTCGCTTAGTTTACGCAATTCCTACGTTTAGTATTTTTTTACGTCATAGCCCTAATGACATTACACTTCTCATATTGTACCTGGCATACAGTAGACGAGCCCTGTATATTTATTTATGTGCATTAGCGGATGCGTATCACCATAGTTCGTTACGTTGAATAAAAGTCCACATTTATTTTTTCTGTGCATACGAATGTACAGGGTTCATGGCCGGGTGGATGCTATGCACATGGCACGCGTGACGGGATGGCATCAAGGTCATCAGAGCAGATGGTCAGAGCTCATCAATCAGTTTTCTGTGTGTGTGTAATTATTCACCCCATCTCCGTGCCCTGATTTACACCAACAGTTCGCTGCGGTTAAAGCGACAGCATCGAAACGAGAGCAGCCACCAAAACCAAAATAATTGTAAGCGATGCAAGTTTGCTTAGTGGTGTAACAAATGCGAGTTAATGTTTTATGTTAAGTCTCCTAGGAATTTAAAAACAAAATACAAATATTAAATGAATATACATTTTCGTAAATAATTTAGCATTGGGAACGTAAAATGCATACATATTTAGTTATGTGTGTTAAATATTTTGTATTTATCTGTTATATATAAAATGAATGTTTCCTTGTTCGTTTGTTCGTACTTTATGCGCGGTAATACCGTTGATTACATTGTGATTGGACTTCTTGCAAAATGTTCTGGAGATTCCCGGGTTGAACATAGGCTATAAGAGAGTTATGATACTCAACTCCTACACCCTTAAAAATCGCCCTTTATAGTGGAAAACGTGAAAAAGTATCTCTTTGGACATTTAAATGGCTTACGCTCCCTAAACCATAACAAATACACAAAATTAATGTACACAGGATTGAATATCTCAAAAAGCTCTACAAAAAATTCCGCGACACCATAATATTTATCTCTTACGGATAACTCAAAATAACCATTTTTTGTCTTTCATTGATGCCAAGAAGATCGAGACAAGTCCGTAGATTCGTGTGCAAGCATAGCAGCACATGGCGGGTATTATTTTACGGACAACTCACAATAACGAATTTTGTCTTTTAGCTCATTTATGCCAAGAAGATCGAGATAACTAGATTCCCGGGCAACACCGGGTAATCAGCACGCGGAATCTTAAAATAATTACTATACACATTTATAATTATTATATTACCCGATTGAGGGTCTTTCCACTTTTTCAGCGGTTGCCCTTTTACCAGCCGGCTGCTGGCCCTTCACATCCACATGTGTCAATCACAGAGGTAGATGATCAACAGCCAGTGTAGGGGCGACATGTGGTTAGCCTGTCGAGTCCCCCAGCCGTTATAGCTGGTTCCTCAACCTGGAGCCGCTACTTATTGTAGCTACCCAATTGCCTCACGATGCTGGGTGGGCACCGGTCCCATACTGGCCGAAATACCATGAGAAAATTTCTTCCCCCATGGAGACTCGAACCAGCGCAAGTCCCGTAGCTCTGCGCCGCTCGGCTACGGCGCGGGACATAATTATTATATACATTTATAATTATTTTTTATTTTACTTATTCAACTAATGATGAGAAGTATATTAATTTTTGTCTTTCAGCTCGTTTATGCCAAGAAGATCGGGATGAGTAGATTCCCGGACAATGCCGGGTAAACAGCACGGGTATCTGAAAATAAGTACGATATAAATGTTTCCGCTTACTTATTTAAGTAAACATAAAACACATTAATTTTCGTACTTCAGCTCATTTATGTCAAGAAGATCGGGATAAGTAGATTCCCGGGCAACGCCGGGTAATCAGTACGGGGTATCTAAATAATATAAATTTATAATTATTTTTCCCATTACTTATTCAACTAAACATAACATCACATTAATTTTCATTTATTTAGGTGTAGCAGCGCACGCCGGGTATTAGCTAGTATGTTAATAAACATTTTAAAATTTCTAAATATATACATAAAAATATACATCGAGGAATTAGTTTTATATGTTAGAAAGACACAATAATGCTTTTAATATTAATATATAACTAACTGACTGGCAGTATTGAACCCGTAGGTTGATGGCCGTGCAGACATAAACTCACCATACATCCCTATTCCGAGCTAATGATTTTCTATCATCCCCTGTGTAATCTAATTCCCTCAAATCGCGGTTAATGTTATTCTCCCGTTCTTGGACTGTCTACTGGGCAATTTCCCTCTTAGTTTCCTACAAGGAGCTTCCATTCCCCTCTTTTCTCCATTAGTGCCACACGTCCAGCCATCGCAGTCTACGAGACTATTCTTATTATATTTGTTTTCCCATGAAGATCATGTTATGTAATCTTCTCCATTCGCCTGTCAATTCAACCCTTTGGTCGAAAAAATATCCTAAGAATTTTATATTAAAATGTAGCCTATTTCAATTAGTATCATCATCCACGAGTGGAATGAATGGTATCGTGCGCCGTAGCCGAGCGGTTTAAGGTACGATGGCCGGTGTTGAGAATAAGACTTGCGCTGATTGGGGTTTCTGTGGGGGAAAAAATTCTCGTGGAATTTCAGCCAGTGTGGGGCAGGTGTTCAACCATAATCGTGAGAAATTTTGTTAGCAATATTAAGTATGGGGGACCCAAAATGCGGACTACATATCACTCTTGTACTGAGTGGATAGTAACCCACCTCTGTAATTAAGACATGTGGATTGAGGCCGGCAGACCAGTGGTAGGGCAAGATCCTTCTAGACCTATATCGCACCAAGGACAATATTACAGGGATGTTAGAGAACTCTCAAATTTGATAGTTCTAGACGAGTTCCTTAATATTTCTTCATCTTTATCTCCTACTTTGACTTCTGGAAGAAACGCCATAGTTTCCATGTTGTTTAAGGTCTGAAAAATACTCGACTGCCTTGAAGGTTCCATTCTAGTGATTTCTTAGTTAAATAATTTGACGGTCACAAAGGGTATGTTTCATCCACAATAATTTCCTCTCCCAAAATTTAAATTATGATTATAATTTTAACTACATATTTTCATTTTTAATCCCCATTCAGAATATTTGTACTGTCACAAAAGGACAACACGCACACACTATTGAGTAACACTAAGAAATTAGAACTGGAAGTAAATATCAATAAAACTAAATATATGGTCACACGTAGACATTCATTAAATAATGGAAATGGACAGCTAATGACAAATGAGGGAAATTTTGAGGAAGTGGCTGAATTCAAATACCTAGGAACAATAATCACAAATAGGAATGAGATGCACAAAGAAATTAAGCATAGGCTCAATTCTGGAAATGCGTGCTATTATGCATTGCAGAGACTCTTGATGTCCCAACTCCTTTAAAAAAACGTTAAACTGAAAATATACAAAACTATTATTCTACCAGTTATATTATATGGGTGCGAAACATGGACTCTTACTTTAAGAGAGGAAAGAAGATTACAAGTATTTGAGAATAAAGTACTTAGGAAAATGTTTGTACCAAAGAGAGATGAACAGACAGGTGAATGGAGAAGACTACTTAATAATGAACTACATGGTCTTTATAGGAAGCCAGATATAATAAGAACAGTTAAGTCTCGTAGACTCCGATGGGCAGGACATGTTGCACGTATGGGGAATGAAATACTTGCATGGAAGCTTCTTGTAGGAAAGCCAGAGGGAAAACGCCCAGTTGGTAGACCAAGAATGAGGTGAGAGAATAACATTAAATATGATTTGAGTGAAGAAGATTATACAGGGAATGATTGGAAAGCATTAGCTCAGGATAGGGATGTATGGAGAGCTTATGTCCGTGCGGCCATAAACCTACGGGTTCGATTGTGCCAGTGAGTAAGTGAGTAAGTAAGTAAGTAAGTAAGTCACATAAGAATTCCTTGAATCGGAATGGACTATCGTTACTCAGGTGTTTATAACTATACTTTAGTACATACGAAGAATATTACATTCCTTTCATGTAACAACATTGTTTTGTGCGATTCAGCAAGAAATGACTATGCAATATTCAAATGCAATACAATGCACATCTTACTGTAATTACATAATTAAAATTAAATCATATGAGCCCTTGAGTATTAAAATGGGCTTTGTCCACTTTTGACGCATTTACAAGTGAGCTCACTGAGAACCCGAGAGTACAATTATGTCTATAATTACATGTTTCTAGTTTTTACCATGTGTCTATTAAAATAAATGAAATAGGTGTTCTATCTATGCTATTTATAATCTAATATATGAAACTGAATACTTGTTTGTTGGTTTGTTTGTTTGTTCGTACTTTATGCGTGGCCACACCGTTGATCCGATTGTGATGGTTTCATTTTTGCAAAATGTTTAAGAGTTTCCCGGGATGAACATAGGCTATAAGAGAGTTGTGATAATCAACTCCAACACCCCTAAAAATCCGTTGTAGTGAAAAAGTCCCTTTTTTTTACCCTTAAAAAGTTTACGCTGTCTAAATCATAACAAACACACAAGATTATTATACACAGAATTGAATATCTCAAAAAACTTTACAAAAAAGTCCGCAACAGCATATATTTATCTTTTATTTAAGGATAACTCACAATAACCATTTTTGTGTTTCATTGATGCCACGAAGATCGGGATAAGTAGATTCCCGGGCAAGCATAGCAGCGCACGGCGGGTATTATTTTATGGATAACTCAAAATAACGAATTTTGTCTTCAAGTTAATTTATGCCATGCTACATCGGGATGCGTAGATTCCCGGGCAACGCCGGGTAATCAGGACGAGGAAACTAAAAATAATAACGATATAAATGTATTTTATTTTTCCTTTTACCTGTTCAACTAAATGCAAAAACGCATTATCATTTATTTAGGTGTAGCAGAGCGCGCTGGGTATTAGCTAGTATTTTATAAACTAGTATATAGAAGAAACTTTCAGTTTTTTCGTAATGTGACATAATGAACATGGCCTATCTTAATACTCAAATCCTCATATTATAGCATATAAATCACCCTATATGAAAAGCCCCCAACTCCAAAGAAATAAATTTTAGAGATGAGTTTTTTTTCTTTTCCGTCCCCTAGCTCAATTGGGTGGTTATTATGTGTAATTTAAAGACATTGTAGTTAAAATTGAGTTATTTCCGACGGGGAGTGGATTTGTTTTAACCAATAAAACAAAAATTGTAAAAATTGGAACTGGGTCTTTTCGTGTTGGGCGATTCATATATAATATTGGGTTATGTGTACGTATGTACTGGTCAGTACAAATCTAGAACACCTGGAGCAATTTCAATCACACTTGTTACACAAATGAATAAAAATCTGCAAAATATTCTATAAAGGGCAAGAGACCCCTAACACCCATAAGGGGTGTGATATAGGGTGGCAATTAAAATTATCTAAAATGACGGATATATTATATTACTCCTAAACGATGGAATGTATGGAGTATTTTCAACCCAATTCGATACATATGAATCATATAAAATATGTAACGAATATTGTGGATATCCACTAGGCAACCTTGATGGTGACCGAGTGGGTGATAGGCAAAACATTGGAAAACTGCTGATATTATTGCTGAATCCATATTTTTTGTAGTTGATCATATGATTGTTGACAGTTCCGAATACATTTAATCACACGTTTGACTTCTGGTACCAAAATGAGGGGTGTGAAGGGCTGAAAAGTGACATGTCTAAATTGACCAAAGTTAGTGTCAAGTCAAATTTTTTTCTGATCGATAAGCTGATTGGTGATAGTTCCGATCAGATTTAACCTTCATAAACCGTAGAGGTATGAGAGGAAGGTGAAATTAGAAATGATTGAAAAAAAAAACATTAGTGCCGAAACAATATATTTTGGAGTTGCTGAGTTGAATTGGGACTATCTCTATGCCATTTAGTCCAATTTCAAACTCCACCGGCAAAGGAGAATGGATGGGGTTATAAATAAAATTCCCAAAATGACCTACGTATCAAATCCATGATTTTCAGAGTAACTAAGCTCATTTGTGACTAGAACTCCGGGATGAATAAATACCCGAGCAAAGATTATGTGCAATATGCGAGAGCTCTGAAGACGAAATACATATATATATAGATAGGCCTATAGGCTACTAGAATTTGTTAAGATTTGAAATATTGGAAGCGTCAGTTGTTGGCTGCTACGTTTGTAAATTCAAATGGTGATAGATTGGTATACTAGGGGGCACGCCGTAGCGTAGTGGTTAAGGCACTGCGCTACAAGCCGGAAGGTCGAGGGTTCGAGTCCCGGTGGGGTCAGGATTTTTAAACTGACCCAAACCTTCTGGCGGCACTATGGCCCTGGGGTCGACTCAGCCTCTAACTGAAATGAGTACCAGACGCTTGTTCTGGGGTAAAGGCGGCCGTCACGCAGGGCTGACAACCCGGCTGACATCACGTGCCGATTGTCAAGAAATAGTGGGAGCCTTAACCTCCTACAACCCAAGGGCCTCCTGAGGCCTGTAGTGGGATCACTTTTTTTTGGTATACTACGAGTTGATGTTTTTCGGGCCAAAAATATATGAACAGGTGAACGGAGAAAACTCTGTAGTAGTGAGGAAAACGCCCAGGCGATAGACCAAACATGAAGTGGGAGAATAACATTAAACACGATTTGAGATAAGTAGCCGAGCGGTTAAGGTAGGAAGCCTTGGTGCAGAGCTACGGGACTTGCGCTGGTTCGAGTCTCCATGGGGGAAGAAATTTTCTCATGGTATTTCGGCCAGTATGGGACCGGTGCCCACCCAGCATCGTGAGGCAATTGGGTAGCTACAATAAGTAGCGGCTCCAGGTTGAGGAACCAGCTATAACGGCTGGGGGACCCGACATGCTAACCACATGTCGCCCCTACACTGGCTGTTGATCATCTACCTCTGTGATTGACACATGTGGATGTGAAGGGCCAGCAGCCGGCTGGTAAAAGGGCAACCGCTGAAAAAGTGGAAAGACCCTCAATCGGAAATCGGAAGATTATGCAGGGAATGATTGAAAAAATTACCTCAGGATAGGGATATATAGAGAGCTTATGTCCGTGCGGCCATGAACTTACAAGTTCGATTCAGCCAGTGAGTTACTTAGTTATGGGAAACCACCCACCCAGTATCGTTAGGAATTTGGATACTTAAAATAATTAGATCTGGAGATTTAAAAAAAAAAACTTTAACGACTGACGTACCCTAAAGGCTAAATACATCATACCCTTATACTGGGTGGATGATCGTACACGGTCTACCTCCGTAAATGAAATATGTGGATGTAAACCCAGCAGCCGTCTAATAAAGGCAAAGACCTAAAAAATGTCGCATAAAAACTTTCTGGATGAATATTAAGAAAGCCTAGTTTAGTTTGACGTAAATTAGAAAATAATTATAGAACAAAGGTAGATAAGGTTATGTTTATTTATAATCTGAAAAAGTTAACATGCATGAAAGAATTATCATGAAGTGTTTGAAAAATGGTCATTTTATGTGAAGGTACAGTTACACATGTGCCACATTTTTATTTACAATACAAAGTCACGGATATACTGCAATATATTTTACACATAGTATATTTTGATACTTCCAATTACACTCAAGTAGCCTACTTTAAAATAAACAAAAGCCCGCACGCAGAACTGCGAAAACTTAAGCGAATTCCTCAACAAGTCTAATTATTTTTCATGATCCGATTATCTTAGTTTATAAGATATATATATAATTCTTCAGTACGTGTGTTTGTCACTGAACTCCTCCTAAACAATCGGATCGATTTTGATGACTTATGTGTGTCTGATTTGGTCCCTCGATGATTTAGATTCACAATTGGACCCTCATCATCATCATAGGTCGAATTGGTCCTTCCATCTCTTCAATGGTCTTTCCAATATTCTTCTGCCTTTTGGTTTAGAATTATACATTCTTCTTGGACCCTCTAAAACTAAACGCGAAAAATAAGGACAACACTCATTCATGAATAAATATATGTTATCAAAATGCAATACCATTAATTATTAACAATTATATATAAATTAATTAGTGTATAATGCTATTGTGTTATTATCAAATTGTAATATTAATGTGTTTTCTTTATGTAATTGTAATGTTAATGTTTTTCTAGTGTATAATGCTATTGTGTTATTATTTAATTGTAATATTATTATTGTGTTTTCTTTATGTAATTGTAATGTTATTGCCGTTTTTGTTGTTTATTTTTCTTTACACTAGTACCAATTATTACTTTATTGTAACGGACTGTCAACAGCACGTACGGCTTATTGCCCTGCGACCCATATTTGTAAATAATATTGTAAATATCTTACTTTTTGTCTAATAAAGTCCTACTACTACTATTAAGTATAAGAGTTCACCTGAAGTGAGAATTTAAAAATCGCTCTTGCGGTCACATTTGTTTTGTTTCACAACGAAACTCAGTATAACGTATTAACATAAACCGAGGTAGGTATTATCTAAAAATGAGCGACATCCGACAATTAGAAGTGCATGTTTGGTTGAAACCCGAAATTAAAAAGTACCTGAACGACTGAAATGATTTTGATGACAAGTTTTGTGTGTGTTTGAGTGGGTGCCTGGATATTTTAGAATCATAATTGGACTTTGTAGGTAGCGCCTGCGATCGGGTTATAGGATATTTTAATGTCATATGTGCAGTCATCTACATTATCGACATTCCGAGCGATAACAATGTGGAGTCATCATGTTCGCTTCTTGAGCCACAACAGATGGTAGTAAGGATTTTCTTGCGAACTTATTTAATAACATCTAATTACGTCTTAGTTAGTGAATTTTATGGTAAAAAAGTAACATACTTTTATTGTCCGGCCATGACACGAGAACTGGATGTTCCGGTAGGAAAACGTCTGCCGGGTCCGCTAGCATATATATACACACGCGCGCGCGCACACACACACACACACACACACACACACACACACACACACACACACACACACACACACACACACACACACACATACACACACACACACACAAGATCTTATCTATATCAAATTGTAAGTTTTACTGCGAAGAGACAAAAATTACAACGTAGAAACTTGTATTGAAATTACTTGCGTGCTTAAATGACCCAGAGATATTTTCCGGAGATAGCATTGCTGCCGAAAGGTGACCCCTGCTGGACAGGTCAAAGGCGATAAGCCAGAAGAAAAACAAGCACTTTGGTTGAACCAGTGGCGATCTTTAAAAGTAAAAATTCAACAGTCAAGTAACACGGAAAAGGATTCCACTGGGGTAAAATATTTCGGAGGTAAAATAGTTCACCATTCGGTTCTTCAGGTTCGGACTACTTCAGGGAATCCATGGCAAAGGCTTAAACACTGGGACATGTTCCTAGGAATATGGAATGTTAGAACATTATATAATAGTGGGGCACTAGAAATAGTTGGTAGACCAGGAGGAATGAGGTCTTTACATTTTGAATGTGTATTTGATCCTAAAAGATCTGCTCTCCTCCCATTCTCGCTTCGGTTTTTCCTAAACCATTAAAACAAAAATTCATAATATTGAAACGATTATACCAAAGAAAATACAGTTACATCCAAAGCCTACGGATCAGTAACATATTTTATAAATTTACGAACTACGTCGAGGAACATTAACATTAATAGTGTTAGTGAGTTTGTTAGTTAGTTGATGTTCACCATCATTTATAGGCTACTAACCAACTAGCTCACTAGCACTATCGAACCCCTAGGCTAATGGCAGAACAAACATAAGCTCTCCATACATCCCTATCCTGAAATTTTTCCAATCGTCCCCTGTATAAACTACTTCCCTCAAATCTTGGTTAATGTTATTCTCTCACGTCACTCTTCGTATACCAATTAGGCGTTTTCCCTCTAATTGTCCTATAAGAAGCTTCCCGCGCGCCTCTTTCACTACCCATTTTTGTTATATATGGCTTCCTATAAAGACCACGTAGCTCCCTGCTAAGTATCTTCTCCATTCATATGTAAGACCAGCTCTCTTAGTCCAAAAAAGTTCTAAAAACTTTATTCTCAAATACTCATAATCTCCTTTCCTCCCTTAAAATACGAGTCCATATGTCGCATCTGTAGGCTAAAATATAACTGGGAGAATAACAGTTTTATGTATTTCTAGTTTAACGTTTTTGGAAAGGAGTTGGAACGACAAGAGTCCCTGTAATGCATAATAACACGCATTTCCAGAATTGAGCCTATGTTTAATTTCTTTGTGCATCTCATTCCTATTTATGATTATTGTTCTAAGTATTTGAATTCAGTCACTTCTTCAAACTTCCCCTCATTTGTCATTATTTGTCTTAAGCAGCTAAGGTAATTAGCGTAGTAATTCAAATGCGAACATATAACGGCCCTGCTC
Source organism: Diploptera punctata (assembly GCA_030220185.1). NCBI lineage: Eukaryota > Metazoa > Arthropoda > Insecta > Blattodea > Blaberidae > Diploptera > Diploptera punctata. Next base: position 879,725 of record JASPKZ010007225.1, on the reverse strand, counting down.
AGATATTTTTAATTTCAATCTCTTCGTTTAAGTGTAGTAAATGTACAATACTGGATTCATGGTTTCGTTTTCTTCTGAAGGAAGTCACAGTCAGGAATTTACTCCTTTGAAATAAATAAATAAATAAATAAATATATATATATGATATGAAAAGAAAAAAGAATGCTTGAGTCGGGATTTGAACTCGAGTCTTAGAGACTCAAGCATTCTTTTTTCTTTTCATATCATATTTGCCTTCATTGCCATATGTCAAAAATATATTTATAATATATATATATATATATATATATATGTACAATAACTATTATATACCTATATTATGATCTTGTTATGGTGTGGTAAAGTTTCACGAGTTATAGATCATCTGAAAAGAAAACTGAAAATAATATTTCCAATCACCATGTAGGAGACATCTTTGAAGGGCTCAAGGTCTGTTTGTGTACAGATTTTGGAGAACTCCCCTTACAGAAGAGAAAATCCAATACCATCAACAATAGCAGAGGATGTTGTTCGAACTTAACAACAGGCATTATTCAAAAGCTTCTAGACATCGGAAAAATCTTCCCCCTCCCCTCTTTTACCCTCCTGAGTATAACAAGAGTAGGCATTTCCCACAAGTCTGATAACCTTAACCCTTAGTTTTTGTTTTCTCCTTCTTCCTCCTGTTGACATAGATCTGTTTTTTCTTCTTCTTTTAACATTCCCGGATTTATTTTTCTTACAAATAACAGCTACTACAAGAAGAATTTGGAAGACTGCTTCTCCACTATCTGCACTAAAAATAGGACTGCCAGCAACTGAAGATGTATTGATTCCATACAGCACGTTCCTTATAGTTACTAGTCCCTTGTTCTTGTAAGCCCATGTTTCCCTTAACAGAGATTTAGGCCCTCTCCCCCTACAAGGAAGGATTTGAACCATACTAATTTAGTTACACTTGTTTTCCTATAGGTGTCATTTGAGCGGTCCGTGGTCAGCGTTCCGCCTCAAATTGTAAATATTGAATATATTTCTATTATTACCAAATAATTAGATCCAAGGTTTCGAGGTTCAGGGATTCAATACCAGCTGGAATCCATTGTATTCTTAAGAGAGTATAAATCATCAGTATTTCATATTTATAATTAAAGTTTTGAAGAAAAAAGTCAACCATCTCTCGTAAAGCGTCAGGGATCAAACACTCTGAAGATTCCCCAATGTTCTTGGATACTTTCGGTGGATGAAATTTAAAAGAAAAACAAATACCTTATCAGTTTTAATGTTATCAAGATGGACATGATAGTAATTTTATAAAAATTAGTAATTACATTTTTAGGGTTAATAAATTATATCTTCAAACCACAGTCAATCCAAAAATGTTCAAGACTAAAAGTGTATAAAACTCAGGCTCTTCGAACCCTTTTGTATGGTAGTGAAGTATGGACAATGAAACAGAAGGATATACAAAGACTTAGATCTGCAGAAATGAGATATCTTCCAAGGACTATAGGATACACACTACCAGATCATACAAAATTAAGACATCTTAAAAGAATTACAAATGGAACTTTTAGCTTTTAGGAAACAAAATTTCTGACTATAAATCAAGATGTATGCAACATACTCATCGATTGGAGGATCACAGGAAGCCCAAGCAAATGTTAAACTATCAACTTGCAGGAAGATGAAGACCAGGATGTCCACTCAAAATACTTTTGGATGGTTCTATTAAAGCCGAAACAAGTCAACAAATGACCTAAATTCGTGAGTGGGCCATGATGGTAATGGTAGTAATTACATTTTGTTTGGTATAAATCAATTTGAGCATTTATTTCCAGTAAAAGTGGGTTAGCATTTTTTTTTCATATTTTACTGAGTCTTTATTTAAAGACTAATTATTTGTATGACTGACTGACTGAGGTTAAAGTGATTTGATAAATACATTCAATAAAATTATCCCGATGCAATTATAAATAGTGCAATACAGAATAAATAAAATTATTTCCTCAAGTTCTCTCTCTATATCGACATACTAGTCTGTCCCAGAAGACGTTGTGATTGGTGATTATCATGCTCGCCTCTGATTCCGAGGTTAGTGGTCAAGAAAAAAATGAGAAATATAAAATATTTTTATAACATTCTTTTACTAAGAATATTTAGTTAACAAAATAAATCTGTAGGTGGTAAACAATATTATAGTAACTGAATTAAGTAATGTAATAAATTCCTTATGAAGCGTTTATATGCAGAGTGAACGGTAATTACACTGAGAAACTTCAGGAACTAATTCCTGACTGGAAATGAAGGAAACAATGTCCTATAAATATGTGTCCGGAAATGAACGATGTGCGTGCAACGACAACAAATCGTCCCGGCACAGAGTACAAGCATAATAGAATCCACGTCACAACAGATGCTCAAAGTGGTCTCCGGTGGTCTCCATGTGATGCAATGCACGCGTTCACACGTATCAAGGATTGCCTCACTCTTTTGCATGTACCGGCCTCTCTCCGAATAGCGTCAGAGGTGACGTGGACACAAATTTAATGGGTTTATTGTATTAATTATCCTTGCCTCAGTCCTTGTAGGAGCTATCGGGAGGAACTGGTTCAGCATACACAACGCTTTTCAGATGCCCCCAGAGGTAAAAATCCAGGGGGTTAAATCCGGTGATCTAGCAGGACATGCAACAGGGCCGAGAGAATAATGTCATTTGTCAGTGTCCTCTACCGTGGCAACAATGCATTTATGGACACCTATTCAAAGGATATGTTTCTCCATTTCCAGTCAGGAATCAGTTACTTGCAGTTTGTGGTGTAATTAAAATTCACTCTGTAGTTAGGCCATGGAAAATTAACTTTTAAAGGTTTAAAAATCCTGATTATGGCTTGCTTCCAAAGAAAAATAAAGCCAAGTCGTTCAAAACAATGTTAACCCTGAAATCAGGATTCCCCGTGCAAAATATGACGATGCTTTAATGCCAGATTTGAGCAGAGCCAAAGTACCTGAGTTTTTAAAGAGCGTCGTTAAATAAAGTACTAAATAACTGCCTAATCGAAAGTATTCTATAGGACTAAGAAGGTGATTGTAAAGTAATGAGTTAAGTAACTGAATATCAAAAGCTAAATTAAGTTGAAGATGTTACTGCGAGAGAGAGAAGCAAGATCTGTATTAAGAGTTAGACCTTCATTTCGCATAGGAATTGTTGGGTCATTTGGTTTAAAGTTCACTCAACGTTTTCTTCCCTTTTCTTGTCTAATCTGTTATACAGAGAGCTCTCCAAAATTCAATTCTCAAGTTTCTGCACATCATCATTATGAGACAGATTTAAAAATTCCAATTCCAATTCAAATTACATCGTTAGGTCTACGCTATCAAAAATCCAACATTGGAATTCCAATATTAACATATTAGAGAACGAAAATTAACGTAACGTTCCAAAAATGTTCCCTACTTCAATTAAAATTCACAAAATTTCCTATCATCAATACGAACACAAAATTCCCGGGATAAACGAAATAACTTAATAAGAATCCCTAAATTACTTCATCTTCGTATTAATATTTTGAATTTTAAAATAGCAAATGATTTAAAGCATAGCCAGAAAAGTGCAAGGAGTTAGTGGTCATAACCCTAGTAATGGGATTTATTGACATTTTGAAACAAAGGAAAAACATTTTCATTTACATTGCGCACGGGCCTGTTTCGCCGTATGTGCATATTATGTTTTATGAATAAAGAAAAATATGAATATATAAATAAATACATACATAGCTACATATTATGCTTACATATAATTAACTAACTAACTCACTGGTACTATCGAATCCGTAGATTCATGGCCACGCGGACATAAATTCTCAATATATCCCTATCCTGAGCTAATGTTTTCCCATCATTCCCTGTACAATCTAGTTCCCTCAAATCATGGTTAATATTTTTCTCCCACCTCATTCTTGGTCTATCAACTGGGCATTTTCCCGTCTGGTTTTCCTACAAGAAGCTTCCATGCATGTCTTCATTCCCCATTCGTGAAACATGCCCTGCTCATCGTCGAGTATGACACTTAACTGTACTCATTATATCTGGCTTCCTATAAAGGCCATGTAGTTCAGTGTTATGAAGTCTTCTCCATTCACCTGTCTGTTCATCTCTCTTTCGTCCAAAACTGTTCTTAAGAACCTTTTCAAATATTCGTAATCTCCTTTCCTCCCTAAAAGTAAGAGCCCATATTTACAATGCATAAAAACAATGAATATATATATATCATCAACATCATCATCATCCGGTATCATGGCAGATGCCGCCGTCTTCCGGAAACCAAACGCCATTCCTCTCTATCCATCCATTGATCTTCCTCCATTCCTCTGATATTCATAGCTGCTTGTACCCCTTGTATCCAAGTTTTCTTCGGTCTTCCTCTCTTCCTCCTTTCCATTGGGATCCATTCCATAACAATTTTTGGCAATCTTTGCTCTGGCATTCGTTTGACTTGACCATACCACTGCAATCTTTTCTTTTCTATGATGTCTATGATGTCCGGCTCCTCTTGTACACCCATAATTTCCCTTATTTCTTTATATCCGTGTGGAGTTGCCAGTCTCCCATCGGACGCCTCCCCAGGTGGCGGATAGGGGAATGCTCACTAGATATGGCGGGTACTGGGGAAATAAAATACCTAGGGCGGACCAAAACTAGCGCAGCTGCCTTGCAGTAAGATACTGGACTATCAAAGGCTAGAGGAAGTAAACCTTGAACAAAAATTACCCGTCCCCCAGGATGGGGGTTGATGCATCGGGCCAGTTCCTCGTTCATCATAAAAAGAAAAAATTGCTAAAAAACCAAACATCATGCCTCGGAAAAACACTCTAGGACGATTAAAGCTAAGAATATATATCTAAAGTCTACATCTACAGCACATGTACAATAATACACATCTACGCTCATGCATATGAGTAAAAAAAAACATGTATAGATATTTAAAAAAAAACGAAAAATGTCTCACTCTTGTAAAATAAAAGAAGAAAAATTAGCTACATAACGAATTTAAAAAAATACATACACACACTCACCCACGGGCATACAACCCCAATCCCCGCAGACAGCAAATGCACTACATAGAAAGCTATTCAACTGAGGTTGCTTATTATATAAGAGCAGATCAGAAACACATACCATAACCAAGTAGAGAGATATGGATGGGTGAAATTTATTTATTGGAGAATATTTAATATAACAGGTCTTTAGAGTCCAAATTCAAGTATGAGCATATTTTTATCTCACAACATATGCATTGTTTCATTTGGGTTAGTCATGTCCATGCATCACAACCATTACATTACAACTAAGTAAAGTAAAGTAATCCCACAACAGGCCTCAGGAGGCCCTTGGGGTAGTAGGAGGTTAAGGCTCCCACTTTTTCTAGACAATCGGCACTTTATGTCAGCCGGGTTGTCAGCCCTGCGTGACGGCCGTCTTTACCCCAGAACAAGCGTCTGGTACTCATTTCAGTTATAGGCTGAGTCGACCCAAGGGGCCATAGTGCCGACAGAGTGTTTGGGTCAGTTTAAAAATCCTAACCCCAACGGGACTTGAACCCTCGACCCTCCGGCTTGTAGCTCAGTGCCTTAACCACTACGCTACGGCGTGCCCCACATTACAACTGGCTTCAATTATTATGTTCAGCATATCTGTAATATAAGTAAAAAATAACTATTTTATCAGTTATTGTAAGATTTAACACAATTAAATACTTTTTTTTAATTATAAAATTCCACAAGTTGGATTACATGGTAATAGTACGATGCAAGATTGGGTTGTGGTTTTTACAGAAGGGAGGAAAATGTTTAAACACCGAGCGATAGCAAGGTTTTTAATTTCCGAGATTCTGTAAAACACTTCACAAACGTATGTTGTACATTAGTTTTTGCGCGATGGTGTTTTCAGAATAATAGTAAAATAATAACATCTTTGTTGGAAATATTTGCGTCCATATAAACAACTGACTAACGTTAACAGTGTGGGCAATATTTATTAGTTGAAACTACAGAAGAACATGGCACGAATCAGTGATAAATGGCAGCAAGTACGTATTTATTGTTTTATATTGTTTCAAATAAAGTTCAGTTTGTTTAAAATGCAGTGATTTGTTTCGTATAATATATATCAACATTACGTTTTAGATATTATTTGTGTACACATTGTACATAGTATACATAGAGAGCAGTGGTTTTACTTCCCACATGTGGTTTGTAATATGTAATACCGGGTGCGGCAGCATAACTTCCTTTTTTAAAATGTGCGCCATTTAGTCGGTTGATGTCGTAGCGGAGCGCTAGTGGTCTCGTTCGAGAGGGGGGACTATAAAGTTTTGTCCTGACACAGTTCAGTCGCCATCGTGCGTTGGAACAGTGAGGAGCGTGCGTTTGCCATTGAGGCCTACTTTTCGAGCGGATGTTCTGTGATCGCAACCCGGCGCGCCTTTCGGAATCGCTTTAATTTAGCCCCGTTGGCCCCTGTCCCGGACCGGAAATCAATTGTTACGTGGGTCACTACGTTCAGACAAACTGCAAGTGCGACAAGACGAAGAACTGGAGTCCCTCGGCCGATTAGATCACATGAGAACATTGAGGTAGTGAGAGCTTCAATGTTGCGATCACCACGGCGTTCTGCGCGCAAACATGCGTCTGCCCTTGGACTTTCCGATCGTTCTGTAAGGAGAATACTTCATGATGATCTTCATTTCCATCCATACAAGATGGCAATTGTGCAGGAACTTTCTGAACGTGACTTCAATTCTCGGAGGAACGCGTGTGAGGTTCTTCTGGAAGTCATTCCTGAGGACGCTATTGTTTTTTTTAGTGATGAAGCCCATTTCATTTGTGTGGATCCGTCAACAAACAAAAAACATGCGCTACTGGGCTGACACCAATCCTCGACAATTGCATCAAAGGCCTTTGCATTCACCTAAAGTCACAGTGTGGTGTGCAATTTCCTCAAGTGGAATTATTGGTCCCTGGTTCTTTGAGGAAAATGAAGTCACAGTGACAGTGAATTCGGACCGGTATGTAAACATGTACAGGAATTTTTTTTCCCACGGCTAGATGAGTTGGACTTAGGGGACACTTGGTTCCAACAAGACGGTGCAACGGCACACACTTCAAGAGCATCGATGACTTTTTGAGGGAACACTTCCCAGAGCGCCTTATCTCAATTAGGGGCGATTTGAAGTGGCCGGCCCGCTCTCCCGATTTGACCCCTTGTGATTTTTTTCTATGGGGTTATTTGAAATCCCGTGTTTATGTGAACCGTCCAAGGACCCTACAAGATTTGAAGACCAACATCCAGGAAGAAATTGCCAACATAACGCCTGCTATGCTGGCAGGAGTCATGACAAACGCCAGAAATCGGTTTACTCAGTGTATGGAGAATGGGGGACGTCACCTACCTGATTTGATCTTCAAAACTGAGTAAAACAAAACTTTATGTATGTGCCTATATTATAAAAAACGAATAAAAGTTTTCTGATTCATACAATGCATTTTATTAAGTTTTAAAAAAAGGAAGTTATGCTGCCGCACCCTGTATTAGAGTATAGTTATTTTATTACAGTATAGTTATTTAGGTGGGCAACCCCAAAATGTAGGAAGGTGAACTTTCAATCATGGTCGCCATTGTTGTAAGTATAAGAAAACGCAATATCGTGCAAAAAAAAATAATTGCGAGTTTACTGTGCATGTATTCCAAATCTTATTGCACAGCTTAATAATTTCATAAACCTCAAAATTAAGTTAAGGTTTATTCATGTAATTTCGAAGATATTGTCTGCTTCAGAGTAATGAGTGACTGGTCTTGTTGTCATAATGTAAAGGCATATTTTGTTCGTAGATAAGGCAGTTTATGTGTGTAATCAATGACAGTGTATAAAACATAATAATCGCAGAGCATTCTGTGACAATATAAGTAGCAACAAATTACTGATTTGCGATAACCTCACCTAATGTGTGGCTAAACTGCTTTTGCAGAAAGAACCTTTATAATTAACAGTGATTTATGAATAGTAATAACAAGGTATTTTAGCAAAAGTTTACAATTAACTTTTTTTTTCTCCTACTTTTAAAGATAAGAACATTTTAAGGAAATTTGTACAATCGAGTTAACGTTGAACATAAATATTAACTTGTCCAAGAAACAAGTAATTATAGTATGTCGTAACGAGATTTCCAACTTTAATTGATGAAATAAATGTTATAATTTTATTATTCTTAAATTTATTTTATTTAAAAAAATGTTATTCATATATATATACATATATATAGGGTTTCCAGTATAAAACCGGACACTCTGCGGCTGCAGAGTGAAATGAGGACGAGGAGAGAGCGCAGCCTGATGGGTGAAACCCCGTGAGGCGTGTCCGGTTTTATATTGGAAGCCCTGTATATTGGAAAGAAAAATAAATGCTTGAGTGGGGATTTGAACCCGAGTCTCTAAACTCTGTACGTTTAGCGCTCTACCCAACTGAGCTACTCAAGTATTCCAACACAAACATACATGTTTCTTATAACTTATATGTAGTATTCTCATTCATATTTATATATATACTGCATATATACTAAATTGACGTATCTATAAATTTTGTTATGGATTCCATCCATAGTAATTCTGCCCGAAGGATGGTCCCTCACTGCAATAATAGCATTTTCATGCTATTCTTGCAGCTTTACTAGGGAATTGTAGGTGTGATAGCTTCCAGTTGCTTTCTACACCGGTGAAGGATGATGATGACAACGATAAGGATGATGATGATGGCCATATGATTTTGGGGACCATTTGGGCCTTAAAGTTTTCCTGACATTTGTCTTACAGGTGAGGAAAAACCCCGATAAAAACCTGATCCAGAAAAACTGCCCCGACCGGGGATCGAACGCGGGCCCGCTGCGTGACAAGGATGCACGCTACCTCGAGACCACAGCTGTTGACATTCGTACATATACGATATGAAAAGAAAAAATGAATGATTGAATCGGGATTTGAACCCGAGTCTATAAACTCTGTACGTTTAGCGCCTTAACCAACTGAGCTACTCAAGTATTCCAACACAAACATACATTTTTCTTATATATGCAGTATTCTCAATTCATATATATATATATATATATATATATATATATACTGCATTGGCATATTTATAAAACTTTTTATGGATTATGCAATAAAAATATCGCAATATGGCTGATTGAGATATTCATAATTTTCTTCAATATTGAATGATTAAGTATTACATTAAAATGTTTAGCATCAATTATTACGCGTAAACTGGGAAATTCAGGAATACTTTTCTTTAAAAGCTCCCGTTTTTAATTATCTTCAATATGTTTATCAACTTCGGAAACTACAAATCTTTAAACCTGAAATAAAAATTAAACCGTTTCTCTTCAACATAAATATCAGATTGTAATAACTTATATTTTTAATTATTAGCATATTGGGAAACACGTTTCCTACAGATGCATCAATTTATTTTTACTCGGTAATTGGATTTCTGAATTTTCTCGACTCCCAACCTTTGTACTAGTGTTATTTCGACATCCTTCACATAAAATCTCTACCATGTTATTTAATGATAATAACAATAATATAATAACAATACTTTATTTATTCTGACAGAGTTAAGGCCATAAGGCCCTCTCTTCCACTCAACCAGCACAAATACAAATAAATATTTGACAAATATAGATATACACTATACTAATTATAAAGAGTTAAAGATACAATAAATGTAGCAATATAAATTTCATGTACAAACAACATTTTATAGGGTAACAACAGTAATGATACGATAATAATAATAATAATAATAATAATAATAATAATAATAATAATATAAATATGATAAATTATACGAGAAACACCAATTAATATATACCTTACACTGGGTAATAATGAAAGTCGAAGTTAGAGCAAATATAAATTTAGATTTCTTTTAAAAGATGCCAATGTCCGGCAGCCCCTTATTTCTTGTGGTAGGGAATTCCAGTTGCGAGAAGTGGAGATGGTATATGACATGGAGTGATGTGATGTCCTATCTTGCGGTATATTTCATGCTTACTTACTTACTCACTGGCACTATCGAACCCGTAGGTTCGTGGCCGCACGGACATAAGCTCTCCATACATCCCTATCCTGAGCTAATGCTTTCCAATAATTCCCTGTATAATCTACTTCCCTCAAATCATAGTTAATGTTGTTCTCCCACCTCATTTTTGGTCTACCAACTGGGCGTTTTCCTTCTGGCTTTCCTACAAGAAGCTTCCATGCACGTCTTTCATTCCCCATACGCGCAACATGTCCTGCCCATCGCAGTCTACGGGACTTAACTGTTCTTATTATATCTGGCTTCCTATAAAGACCATGTAGTTCATTGTTATGTATATTTCATGCTTAGTGAAGTAAAAAGTACAGCATGTTCCAGAAACATTTTCGCATTACCAGCTGTACTTTCGGTTTAAGATATATGGTTTAATTACACTAATTTCTTCCTACGTACAGAAAAAAAAATATATGTTTACACATTTACATAACATTGAACTCCTGAAACGATATGGAGAAAGGGTTTTCTGGATATTGATCGAAACTCACAAACATATAGGCAGATTAATGTTTATAATCATGTTAGGTACAATACATTGATGATTTTGAGCGATAGTGCGTTTTGTCGTACTTACAGTAATAGCGACCATGATTGAAAATTCTACTTCCTACATTTCAGGGTTGCCAACCTTAATAGCTATACTGTAATAAAATAACTATACTGTAATATTACATATTAGATACACGCGTGTGGGAAGTAAAACCACTGCCCTCTATGTATACTACATAACTGTATATACAAAAAAAAATCCAAAATGTAGCGTTAATATACATTATACGAAACAAATCACTGTATTTTAAAAGAACAGAACGTTATTTGAAACAATATAAAACAATAAATACGTACTGTCCTCCATTTTATCACTAAATTGGTCTCACGGCCTCCTGTTTTTTCAACTAATAAACATTGCCCGCACTGTTAACATTAGCCAATTGTTTATAATTAACGCAAATATTTCCAACAAAGGTGTCATTACATGTATTTTACTATTATGTATTATTTTGAAAACACTATCGCGCAAAAAATAATGTGCAACGCACGTCTGTGAAGTGTTTTACAGAATCTCCGAAATTATAAACCTTGCTTTCGTTCAGTTTTTAAACATTTTCCTCGATTCAGTAAAAACCACTTCCCAAACTCGCATCGTATTATACTATTGTATAAGACCTGGCACAAAATAATAGAATGTGGGGCCTTGTTTAATAATGTAGTATATTTAACCAATGTTTTATGAGGTTTTTTTTTATATTTTTAAGTCAAATGCTGTAGAATATCAAGAAAGAGTGTAAACATCATTAGAATTCAGTGGAAATATTTACATCAAAAATATGTTTTGGCAAACTATTATTAAAGACGCATAATGGATAGGTCAAATTTTGATATTTAATAAAGAGTTTAGGTTGAAAAACAAATTAATCATGGGGTCTCACAGTAAATTTACAAAACACAGAATATCCGGCAATAAATAGCAATAAAATAATATTGGAAGAAGGAATCCAAATAAAGCAAGTGAAACAAACTAAATATTTGGGGATAATTATGTATAACATTAAAGGTATAGGCAAAGAGAACATAAAACATAGAATTGAATTGAGTAGTAAAATAATATCATCGTTAAATTCCATATGGTGGGATAAGCATATTTGGAAAAAGACAAAAAATATATTGGTAAATCATTGGTGGAATCTGTTGCAATGTATGGAAGTGAGGTATGGAAATATCAGTAAGTACTACAAGAATAGCCTAATAGCTCTAGAAATGGATTATTTACGAAGAAGTGCCAGAAAGTCTAAATTAGAACATGTCACAAATAAGGAAATTAGAAACATAATGGAAGCAGAAGAAAGCATACTAGATAGAACTGAGGAGAAGGAATTAAAGTGGTTAGGACATGTTTTAAGAATGGAAGATGAGCGATGGCCGAAGTAATTATATGGGTGGCATCCGAACAGAAAGAAGAAAAGAGGGAGACCAAGGTTAACATGTAAGAAAAACATGAAGACATTAATGCAAGCTAGAGGGCTAAGCATCGAAGATGCCCAAGACCGTAGGCTTTGTAGGTTTGACACGGGAAGACGGCAGCAGCTGTAAAAACCCGAAGATAGATAGGTAATAAAGAGTTTAATCAAGTTTTATGTTTTATCATACATTATAAAAATGAACAGTTAACACGTTAGTAATAATATAAACATGAATACTATTGGTTCATCGGAAGTGAATTTTTTAAATTATATAAAGAAACATTCAATTGAAGTGATGTTCCGAAGGATAAACTCCCTCTCTGCTTAGCTTAGTTGATTCTCCCACTTTTTAGGTACTTTTACATGTCCCCCCACTCGGGCCTTAGAGTAAAACGACCTGTTGGGAGAGAATTTTTAATTCTGGATAACACGCACGCTATTTTGGCCACACAAAGAATGAAAGGCCTCCTGTCCTGGATGAGTGATCAACTCGATGCCAGGATCATCTCCGATACAATAAAAACATTTAAGAGAAGACACGCCATTCAATCAATCATTCATTCATACTAAAAAATAATACTTTTAAAAAACTAAAACAGCACGCTTTATTAGAAAATCGAACTCAAAAATGAAAAATAATTTTAATATCCAACACGCCTGGGATAAATTTAAAGTGGCCAGCAAAAAAATCTTCTCCAACACATGTAGAATAAAACCAGAATTATCAACAAAAAGAAAATAATTTTACCATCAAAAGCGTGGGGTGCTCTATATCAATTAATATATTTCATAATAAACTGATATTGGTAAAAGTAAAGTCTCTAAGAAGAACATGTAAAAATCATAAAAAGCACCCCACGCTTTTGATGGTAAAATTTTTTTTTTTTGTTGATAATTCTGGTTTTATTCTATATGTGTTGGAGATGATTTTTTTGCTGGCCACTTTAAATTTATCCCAGGCGTGTTGGATATTAAAATTATTTTTCATTTTTGAGTTCGGTTTTCTAATAAAGCGTGCTGTTTTAGTTTTTTAAAACTATTATTTATTTTTTATTTTTCAGTTTTAATATTTTACAGAATAAGACAAGAATGTAAATATCTTTAAATTCCATACTATTGTAGTATGAGCTAAAAGTATTACTCTACTAAAAAAAAATCCTCCCCAGCCGAATTTGAACCAGCGACCTATGGATTACTGAAATTATATACCACTAGTTCACCGCTCTACCAACTGAGCTCTTACAACGATTGACTAAAACGTCGACAAGTCCGTAACCTATTATATTTTTTAATTTTTTTGATTTTCTGATGATTCTGGCCAGGAATTTAGAAATAAAATATCAAATTATTATAGTGTTACAGGTCCTTTACAAGTACACAAAGTTTCAAGTCGATCCAATGTCTCTAAGTGGGTGAAAATCGTGTTTAAAGATTCCGTTACATAAATACAAACACACTTTTTTTTTTATTTTCTGATGATTCTGGCCAGGATGTTAGAAAATAAATATGAAATTATTGTATGGTCACGGGTCCTTTACAAGTATACAAAATTTCAAGTCGATCCAATTATTTTAAGTGGGTGAAAAACGCGTTGAAAGATTCAGTTACATAGATAGATAGATACAGGTCAAGCTAATATAAAGCGTGTAAAAAAAGCATAATATATTATATAGTTGATGATAGTCATACGATTGCCTTGAAGTTTCTCGATATTACCTTACAGGTGAGGGGAAAAACCGGAAAAAACTCACCCAGGAAACTAGTCCCTACCTGGTATCAAACCCGGTCCCACTGACCTTGAGGCAATTATATTACATCGATACCAAGAAGTGCATCCGAAGTATAAACTCTACAATCAACATATTTTTGAGAAATATGTTGAAGTGACCAAAACGGGAAAGAAATAATAAGATTTGTACAATATTATTTTCTTATGAATCAACAGGAAAACATTTCGAAGTTCTAGGAAATGGTGAGCAGATTTATCTGATAACTGATTATAAGTTTTCGTGTCTATGATAGTTTTCATAATAAATCTGAATTGCAATTTAATATTTATAACCTGTTGTTATAAATTTAGATGACTACATCTAATATATAAAAATGTTTGTTTGTTTGTTTGTTCGTACTTCATGCGCGGCCATATCGTTGATTCGATTGTGATGGGGCTTTTTGTAAAATGTTCAGGAGATTCCCGGGATGAACATAGGCTATAAGAGAGTTGTGATACTCAACTCCTACACCCTTCAAAATCGCCCTTTGTAGTGGAAAACGTGAGAAAAGTAGCTCTTTGGACTCTTAAATGGCTTACGATGCCTAAACCATAACAAATACACAAAATTAATAGACTCAGAATTGTTTATCTCAAAATGCTCTACAAATACGTCTGCGACAGCATATGTTTATCTCTTACGCATAACTCACAATAACCATTTCTGTCTTTCATTGATGCCAAGAAGATCGAGACAAGTATGTAGATTTCCTGTGTAAGCATAGCAGCATATGGCGGGTTTCTTTTACGGATAACTCACAATAACGAATTTTGTCTTTTAGCTCATTTATGCCAAGAAGATCGAGATAAGTAGATTCCCGGGCAACACTGGGTAATCAGCATGGGGAATCTTAAAATAATTACCATACATATTTATAATTATTTTCCATTTTACGTATTCAACTACTCATAAGAAGTACATTAATTTTCGTCATTCGCCTCATTTATGCCAAGAAGATCGGGATGAGTAGATTCCCGGACAACGCCGTGTAAACAGCATGGGATATCTAAAAATAATTACGATATATATTTTTCCTTGTATTTATTCAACTAAAAATAAAAAAACATAATTTTCATATTTCAGCTCATTTATGTCAAGAAGATCGGGATAAGTAAGACTCCCGGACAACGGCGGGTAATCAACACGGGGTATCTAAAAAATATAAATTTATAATTATTTTTCCTCTGACTTATTCAACTAAACATAATTATTATTATTGAATCTCCAAATATGTTGTAACCCTATTTCCCCACAAGGCATGTTAGGGTTGTAGCTTACTATGACAATATTATACTATACATTGTAAAAAAAAACAGAAATATTATCTTATGGTTTTGAATGAGAGTTATGAATTACATAAATCATCTAAAAAATACTACATATTGCTATGAATCTTTGTTATGAAATTCATAAAATGTTTATAATAATTTTGGTACTTAAAAATCAGTTAATTCCGACTATTAGAAGTAGGGTTTACCTAAAATTTGAAATTAAAAATGTACTCTAGCTACCGCCAAGTTTGGTTCGTCGCAGTGTACACTATGTAATTAATTAATCTTCAATATTTGATTTATTTAGGCGTAGCAGCGCACGTCGGGTATTAGCTAGTCAGATATAAAAATCACACAAAACAGTAAGACGCAGTATTTATTGTGAATGTCTAGTTGAGGTTATATTAGAAGCTGTGATTGACTGGGAACACCGATTATCCCAAGTGGTGTAAATCCATTAGAGTTGAGGCTGTTATAGCTAAAAGATTGTCTGGTATAATGGAACCTATAAAGTGGTTAAGGGATTCCAGCACTATTAACAACCCTTCCTGTGAGAATTTACTCTCAGCGCATAAACAATTCCTTGTTGGATCTTTGTAAATCTCTCGCAGGGATGTTGTACTCCGTGAACAATTCTAATCAACAACATATGACTAACTCAAATACGAGCATATAATATGAATACAATTTAAATATAATAGATGTTAGAACATACATAGGGGGCACGCCGTAGCGTAGTGGTTAAGGCACTGAGCTACAAGCCGGAGGGTCGAGGGTTCAAGTCCCGTTGGGGTCAGGATTTTTAAACTGACCCAAACCCTCTGGCGGCACGATGGCCCTGGGGTCGACTCAGCCTCTAACGGAAATGAGTACCAGACACTTGTTATGGGGGTAAAGGCGGCCGTCACGCAGGGCTGACAACCCGGCTAATATAAAAAGTGCCGATTGTCTAGAAAATGTGGGAGCCTTAACCTCCTACTACCCCAAGGGCCTCGGGGCCTGTTGTGGAATCACTTTACTTTACGTTAGAACATACATAATCGGCTCTAATATACAGGCTGTTCCGAAACTATTCGTTCAAATTAATACAGGAGGTAGAGAACGTTAAAATAAAGATATTTCAATAAGGAACATACGGCCTAAAATGTCATCTTGTAATGTTAGAAAACATTTTGTTAGTGGTGCTAACGTAAGCTGTTTTGTCGGCTGAGGTGATCCTGTGGCCTGACAATCCAGGTAACCTGACCTCACGTGTCTGGATGGCTTCCACTGGAGGGATATGAAGCAGCTGGTAAATGAAACCGTTGTGGAAACTGAAGATAACCTCGTCGCTAGAATTGCCGTCAATGCTGTGACATTGCGGATATGCCAAGAATCGTCGAATGAGGACGACAATCAATGGTCAGACGATGTACTGCTTGCATACACGACAGTGGTCGTTCATTCGAGCAATTCCTGTGATAATACTGCTGTAATTAGCATGTCAAACTATTGTATTGTAAGCCTATGTTTTCCCTTTACAGAGATTTAGGCGCTCTCCCCCTACATGGAAGAATTTGAACCATATTATTTTAGTTACACTTGTTTTCGTATAGATGTAATTTTGAGTGGTCCGTGGTCAGCGTTCCGCCTCATACTGACATCTAGAAAACCAAGGTAGCACTTGGACGGGAACATTCGGTAAATTTTGCTTAGAGGCCTTTTCATTCAGGCTTAAGGATTTTTTACTAGCCTGAAAATCTTCAGACCCCGGTCGTGTTTAAACCCACGACCCTCGGGACCAGAGGCAAGGAGCATAACCACTAGTCCACCGCGGCCGATATATTGAACTATCTACTGTGTAATTCGTCCCTAATATTACAAATATTTGTTTTGGTGTTTTCTACCTCCTGTATTAATTTGAACGAATGTTTCGGAACGCTGTTACGATACAAGGATGGAAAAAATTTTTACGTATCAGTTAAAATGTTTATGCTCTAGTCGATGGATGAGGGCACAATTTTTCAACGAATACATAAAATCCTTTCATCCTTGTATTGTAATATATTAGGTTCTTTCTTAAGTAATATTACTTTAAGTCAATTTTACGTGTCCAGGAGAATTTTGACGGTGTGAGTGTGTTGCAAACGGATGTGCAATCTATGCGGATATATAGTCTCTACATTCTACATTGGAAAAACTAGCAGAAGCTTTAACGTTAGAATTAAAGAACATTTTAGAGATTTTGTTTATGACGGAGGAAAATCAAGTTACGCAAAACATATAACTGAAGGAGAACACAATATGCATAATATCGATAACGCCCTCACAATATTACGTAGAGAAACATACCAACGAAGATAAATATACTGGAGGAAATTGCAATTCTAAGAGAAATCGATAACAACCTGATTCTGAATGAGAACACACCCAGTTCACACAATCCTCTATACAAAATATTCATAACCAAGTCAGTGTTTGAACAAGGGGCAACAAATACAGACATAATTCGTTCTGCTGATGATGGGAGTAGTCCCGAAAGGCCTACTGAGTATTAAAACATCTTCAGTTGAGTAGACGGGCCTACAAGGTGACTATTTTATAGTTTTTAATTCGTACATTCTACTATTGTGCCTTAATACCTCAACGGAATCCTACCATGGAGTTTACTAGTATCGTTGGCCTTGCGTGTTGACATGGTTTGTTTGAATTTCTTTTCCTTGGCGACGCAGTGTCCCTCCATTCCATGGACTGCTGCTTCGATTCAGGTGTCATGTGAGACGAGACACCCAAGTCTCGTCATCTGTCACGAAAACCAGCAGGAAAAGTAGAGTTGCCAAATACTGCGTGTCAGATTTTCCATTTGACTTTTGATCATTTAACGCGTTCATTCGAATACAATGGGACAAGATACGTTCTTGTGGAATTTGGGCCAGTATTCTGGGACCAGTGATGTCTACACCACACCTAAGAAAGCTGACTAAATTTTACACATGTGGTTCCTATATATACACCTCTATGATCGACAAGTGTGAATCTATAATGGCAGATATGTTACTACCAACGGTAAGCGTTCGCACTATTGCCAGACTTATCTATACAGGTTACACTGAATCATACTAAAATCCAGACTCCTCTATTTTTAAATAAAATTTAATTGAGGGGCTCAGTGGAATAAGGGCCCATCCCAACCGATGGTTGATTTTTAGTTATTTGCAGATTATGTATCCTATGGCCATCTTCTGTTAATCTTTAGAAGCTCATAACTCTAGCTTTGCTCAAAAGAGGATAAATGAGACTTTATGTCTAAGAAAAATTTCTAACTTTTTCACGCGCGCGGGAAATAAAGGCCCATCCCAACTGCTGACACGTGACCGTATATTGTCCGCTACTCTGTGGTCCGCTGCAATACTGACTAGCATTGGCGGCAAATATCAGTAAATGCAGAATGGCTGATGCGACAGATTCTTGTGCAAATGGAAATAGTGTAATAAAATATAAGAAAAGAAAAATAAATGTGCAACAGTAGAATAAAATGAAGCAGAACATTTTACGCAACAGTGGAAATGAATATATATCGGCCTGAATCAGTTGCTTCAAGAAGTGCGGACGAAATTGCTTGTTGCTTATTAAAAGCTGTGCCACTGATTTGAAAAAGGAGCTAATAAAAATAAACTTATAGTGTATATAGTGATTCATGTGTTGTTCAAAACAAGAATTATACAATAATGGGACTTTGGCTGTACAAGATTGATTGTGGTTGGTTTGAAGAAATTGAACATAAATGTCTTCTACCAGGTCACACTTTCCTTCCCTGTGATGCTGACTTTGGTGTGATTGAAAAAGTTAAAAGAAAAAATACAAGTGGTTTATACACCTGAACAGTGGGCTCACCTCATAAGAAAGAGTTGAACAAAAAACCATTTACAGTAATTGAGAGAAATGCAGAAGATTTTAAATATTTGGATAACTTAAATAAAATGTTCACAAAGAGAAATGTGACGCTGGACAACCATAAGGTGGGCATCAGAAAATCATCTCAGTTTCGTTTCGTGGAAAACAGACACGTAATATACATACAATCTATTTTCAGTTATTTGGCTTTAGAGGAAGTAATAACCCTTTAAAAAAAAAAGGAAAGGAAAGTGTCCAGTATTACGAGATGTAATATTGATAACAAAATATCCTAATGATAGGATGATAAAGAAGACATCATGACTCTCATGACATTTGTGCCACCTGTACACAAGACATTTTAACAGTAGCCTTAAATCAGATGATTGATGATTATGATGATGGTGACGATACAAATGCTGCAAACGTAAAATACGTAGATTAATGCAATATTCAAGTTAAAAGTGTTAATTAATTTGTTTATTTATGTTGTATTCTTTTATATTCTGAATTTTCTTTTTCTTAGATTAGACATATGAAACAATATAGTGATCTATACATTTGCAGGCAGAAAGCTTATTTTATGTACAAGACATGTACCAAATATTATCAATGTGTGCTCTATATATTTTACTCAATGTAGAATTTAATAAAATGCAATTTTTCTCCAAACTTAGTGCAGTTGGGATGGGCCCTTATTCCACTGACCCACTCAATTGTTAATTGATGCAATCACTTCTTAAAATAAAAGCTCTATTGTTATAAAACATACAAAACGCATTTTCCAAAAGCATTTTTCTTTTTTAGTTTGCAAGAAGTTAAAAATATATACACATGTGGGCACCCAGCAACACGGTTGGTTAAGGCAATACACCACAGTACGGAAGGTAGCGGCTTCGTTCCCTGATGAAGTAAGGACTTTTAATCTGGCCTAAAACTTCTGACGACATCATAGCCCTGGGATCGACTCATCCTCTAACGGACATGAGCACCAAAGTATGTTTGTGTGTAATACACCCCTCATGTTAAGCTGAAAACTTGTGATAATTGTTTAGATAGGTGAAATCTTAACGCCTTATTATTCCAAGTGCCTGCTAAGATCTGTAGTGGGATCACTTCACTCTTACCTTTCAAATCATAAAAATTGTTATCTCTAGAATAAACCCTGGGCTAGTGGAAAACAAGAATATGTAAAGCAATATTGACCTTTGCCTCCTAAACATGAGCAGATACTGTAAAACAAATAAACTTTAGAAATAAACGAAATTAATATTGTGAGGAATATTGTACGTAAATAAAGGAAATATAAAATTATAAAAGAAGAAATAAGAAGGTAGTTGAATATTCAGGCAATATGCGAATGGGTGGAAAAAAGGAAATTTGAATTGAATCTACAAATATCCTACATGACACCAGAGAGAAGTGTACGCATACTGTAGTAAAAGGTGAGTTATAAGAGGACGGGAGAAGAACCCGAAGGAAGAGATGGAGGGACTCTTAATCCTGGATGGAACAGATCATGGACGTCAAACAAAAAGGAGGAGAAGAAGGAAGATCTTACAGCCTTAAATTCATAAGATAAAATAAATAATATTAATAATAATGATAATAATAAGAATAATTATTATTAGTATCGGTATTATCATTATATTATTATATTATCATTATATTATTATTATCATTTTATCATTATATTATTACTATTATCATATACTATTATCATTACATTATTATTATTGTACATATATTGGAAAGTTTCAAATACGTTACGTCAAGCAATAAGAAAGAAAGCTGGAAAATTCAATATGACATAGGATAGAGGAGAAACAAATTATAACTTATTTTTCTTTTTTAAAAGTGATGTAAACTGTGCATGTGAACAATAAAATCAATATGTATATAGGTATATACGGCAACAAGCTTCTATATATGTACGACTGATAAAAAATACAATATATCCTCTATTTGCACAGCAAATCCTTATTGCCAAGTTTGCAGTCGTCCACGATATGCTTTACTGACAATTATAAAAATGTAATAAATATACCAACGATAAGTTTTTTTGTATTTTTATTCTATGCAGCAATATTTTTCTTTCGGTGCTTTGTGAAGTAACGTTAATTAAGTCTATGTTTAAAATTCCAACTCGAGAACTCCACGGTGTGACTTGTGTAGAAGACTCTTGGCCTGCCAGTAGACTACTAGTTTTTGTACGCGTATACGTATATATGTAATATGTATATATCCATGTAGCTTATATGTATGTACGTATGTGCATCTACGCGTATGTGTGTAGGTAAACACATAGACCTACACACACGCCCTCTCTCTCTCTCTCTCACACACACACACACACACACACACTCACACCCACCAACACACACACACCCACCAACACACACACACACACACACACACACACACACTCACACCCACCAACACACACACACACACACACTCACACCCACCAACACACACACACAGACACACACACACACACTCACACCCACCAACACACACACACCAACACACATACACACACACACCCTAACACACACACACACACCCTAACACACACAAACACCAACACACACACCCTAACACACACAAACACCAACACGCACACACACACACACACACAGTGGAATTTGACATATTGTTTTCCGAATAAATACATGTATTTACAATAGGCTTATGTATTTATATAAACGGTACGACCCGGCTCATGATCTTTGTGGTCAGAGTTTCTAATTACAATTCCCAAGGTCTTAGATACGATTACCGCTTAGACCCCAGACATTTTTCTTTAACAAATAATTATCAATATGATTTTCTAAGGTCTGGTATTTAGCTTAACTTTAGTTTGAGGATTCTCCTGACGTTTCTTTACAATTTATCGCCCATCATATCATCAGTGTGTCGTAACTCCACATTCCAGCAACCTCAGCTTCAGCAATGAGTTATATTTCCGCCATTGCCAGGTGATAATGACATAAATGTAGTAAGACAATCTAGTGGCAGTGTACAACAAAAATTACAATGACTATTTAACTCACGCCCCAAATGGGAGTCAATGACCGATCACATTTCAATGATTTTTTATTCACAACCAATCACAGTCGTGTTTCGCCTAAAATTTACCAACTAAAGTTTATCATAATAAAGAAAGCACCTCCTTTTTTAATATTCTGAATAGGACATAGCATTATTTTGCAGTGACTGATCTTCCAAGAAATACGGCTACCAGATTGTATATATAGTGCATGAATGTCAACAGAAAGCGCATACGAGAGATAATATGAAAACATTTGTAACAATTGATTATACCACCCAAAAAAAAACACTGTTTGCACTTTATTAAAGAATTATTTTCCAGGAAATGACGTTGCAGAAAAATATAATTGACATATTTACATCATAGAACATCAGAAATTATTTAATACCTATATCGTTGGTTATAAATTTCTCCACTAGGGTGCATTCTTACAACATTGCGATCCTTTGGCAATAAATATCATCTGGTTGCAGTGATGAACAAAAGAAGCAAATGAAGTGTACCAATCCTTTCTCATTTGTTTTCAAACATCGCCGTTTACATGAAATATATAAATATTTTAAAATAACTATATTTCAATAATAATTTGTGTGTAAAGAGCTTAATTTTATTCGTTAAATAGTCCTAACAAATGCCACTCTTGATTTCTAAGTTCTTGATAAATTCACGACTCACTTCATGAGTCGTAAATTTATCGATAATTTGGAAATCATTCGTGGCATTACTTATGATAAATATATAATCTGAATGCAAATTGAATCTATCTGTTTACCTATTAATGGCGTAACAGTACAATGTTGAACCTTAGCCTCTCCTTTGTTAGGAGTTACTAAACCAAGTTAATTTAGTTCGTTTATTTGGCCATAGATATCATGGATGTTATGCGGTCAACATACTGGCCTAATGAGACATCTAGGAAGCAACTAAGATATTACTAGGACTATTTAACTCATGCCCCAAATGGGAGTCAATGAATTTTGATTTACAACCAATCACAGTCGTTTTTCTACCTCGATTTTGTCAGTTTAATTGTATCACTTTAAAATCAAGCTCCTCCTTTTTAACATTCTGAATAGGGCGGATCAATATTTCGCAGTGACTGATTCTCTAAGAAACACGGCTACCAGATTGTATATACAGTGCACGAATGTAAACAGACACTGCTCGCGGTGACATTATAGAAAACATTCGTAGTAATTGATTATACCACAACAAATGAAACCACTGTTAGCACTTTCTTAAACGTATTATTTTCCAGGAATTTACGTTCCAGAAAAATATATTTTACATCATAAGTCATCAAAAATTAACAACCTGTAATGTTGGTTATAAACACTTTGATGTGTTTCATTTTTCTCCACTAGTGTGCATTCATACAATATTGCGATCCTAAAAAAAATAAATAAATAAATAAATAAATAAATATGATCTGGTTATAGTGATGAACAAATGAAGCATAACAAACGTTCTCATTTGTTTTCAAACATCGCCGTTTACATTAAATATATAAATATTTTAAAATAACTATATTTAAATAATGATTTGCGAGTAAACATCTTAATTTTATTCGTTAAATAGTCCTAACAAATGCCAGTCTTGATTTACAAATTCTCTAGATAAATTGGAAATACTCGTGGCATTACTCATGATAATGAGGTCAGTAAACTTTGTTTAGAGGTATTTTTATTCAGGTTGCAGGATCTTTTACGAGTCTGAAAATCTTCAGACTAAGGATTCACGGTTTAAAGTCCTCCCTAGAGGACTTGCTCCTTGGATTTTTCCACTCTAAAAATCCATCGATCCCGGCCGGTTTAATTGTAGTTTAGTGAATAAATTAAACATAATTATTGACAGTATTATATTTCCTTTATTATATTATTAATCCCCTGACCACTAAGATTTGAGACACCCTAAATAAATAGTCAAACCTTAGAAAGTATTGTGTTTTGAAAGCACTAATTAGAGGTTAAATTCCTCTTTTAACTTTGTGACTACTTAAATATGTTCACTAAATAATAAGGGAAATAAAAAAAGCTTAAAACCCATAAAAAATAATAAATAATTTAAAGATAAAGGTAAAAAGCTCTTTCACGCTAAATACATTTTAATTGATGATTATTTGATTTGAAAGCAAGTTAAATATATACTTGAATTTTGGCTAATACGGGCTAAGAAAATTAAGAATAGATCTGAGAAATTGTTAGCTAAAGAAACTGTATGCCTTGCATGGTGCAAGAAGTACGGTATAAAAATGTCGTTTCTCTCACGCTGTCAATTTTGATAAATATGAAGAAAAAACAACTATATAACTTCAACTATAAATAAAATGGTATCAAATTAAAACTACTGTTCCTGTCACAATACTCTTGTAAAATCCATTTTACATAAAAAAGACAATTTATCACAAATTCAATATATCAATTTAGTGAAAAATATCAAGAGACAGAAAGGAGATATGAGGGAAGTTTGTAGGACAAACCTCGCATTGGGGGGTTCGTGAGCTCAGAAGATTAAGGTTCCAACGCTTTTAAATCTACAAAATACCGTCTGTAAGATAAACTATAATAATGCTCGCGTGAAGAAAATCTGTTCTAGAAAACTCTAGCAAGGTGTTTTAAAATAGGTTGTGGCCACATTTCATGCATTAAAATATCCTTACATATATATACAAACCAGTTATCGTATTTTATATCCCAATAATAGTTGTTAAGACATGAGTATAACTGAAAATTATCGCAAATTATAAATCCATTGCCACTTACAATCTTACATCGGGCTGATTATTGTAATTTTACTTCCGCGAAAGTTGGTAATAATAGGCATATATACTATGAAATAATTTGTTAGTCTTTATTTTAAATTTAGCAATCAAAGTTTATTTATTTAATTCATGCTCTTGCATAAAACGATTTAAACACGCTCTATATCCATACATACCACTTAAATGCCACTAAAATGTATCTACAAATTAAATATAAATATATATATATCCTTTAAATGCATTTTCATTTATATTTACATTTAAAAAATCGATGGCGCGACAGGCCTAGGATATCCTTGGCCTACCATCCGGCTGCTGGCCTCACATTCACCACATGTGTTAAAGTGGTAGACGATCATCCAGCCCGTGTAGAGGTGACATCTGGTCAGCATTCGGGCCCCCGCCGTTATAGCTGGTTTTCTCAACCTGGAGCCAGTACTTATTGCAGTTACCCAAATGCTTCACGATGCTGGGTGAGCATCGGTCCCATACTGGCCAAAATTCCATAAGAAAATGTCTTCCCCCAGGGAGACTCCAACCAGCTCAAGTCCCGTAGCTCTGCGCTAAGGGATCTGCCTTAACCACTCGGCGGGACTGTATATTTACATATGCAAACACCCATGTTTAATACAGTAAAGCTAAACAAGAAACTTTTTTTTTTCATATTTTATTAGGTATTGTTTCAGAAGAAAAATTACCCAGGAAAACATTAGAATGGTGTCCATCTGGAAGGAGGAGGAGAGAAAGGCCTCGAAACTCGTGGATGCAGGAAATAAGAACTGGAATGAGAGCAAGAGGACTGGATGACATGGATTGGATGGAGAGATGAGTGGAGAAGAAAAATAAAACTTTAGCACAGAAAGGTGTGTGAACATTAAAATTCTGTATATAAATAAATAAATTGCTTCAGTTACCTAATGAATGGAGAAGACTGCATAACAGTGAAATACATGGTCTTTATAGGAAACCAGATATAATGAGAACAGTTAGGTCGCGTATACTGCGATGGGCAGGGCATGTGACACGAATGGGGAATGAAAGGCCTGCATGGAAGCTTCTTGTAGAAAAACCAGAGGGGAAAACGCCCAGTTGGTAGACCAAGAATGAGGTGGGTGAATAAAATTAACTATGATTTGAGGGAAGTAAATTATACAGGGGATGATTGCAAAACATTGGCTCAGGATAATGATGTATGGAGAGCTTATGTCCACGCGGCCACGAACCTACGGGTTCGATAGTGCCAGTGAGTTAGTTAGTTCAGTTACTTAATAGCTACAATTTTACAACTTTCAGGAAAGTTTTGAGATTCATTTATTCTGCAATGTTTTTTCATCCGCTATTTTTAACGTCATGCTTATTTAATACCTAAATTGGTGCAACAGGCCAATGTTGGATCTTAGTCTCTCCTTTATTGGGAGTTGCTAGACCAAGTTAATTTAGTTACTCTTAATAAATGACAGTATCAAGTCATATTATGAGGCTCTTCTTATTAAATAAGGTGAATCTGTTACATCTTACCTCACAACTTTTTTTGTTTCATTTGACATGTTTCGAACTTGTCTAGACTCCGGGCAAGCTAACGATAATATGGACAGCATATTGCAACATGTCAAATGAAACAAAAAAATGTTATGAGGTAATATGTACCAGTTTCACCTTATATATTTAGTAACTTTTATTCTCCTAAATATGTCATGAATGGTATGCGGTTAATATACCGACGCAATAAGACTTCTACAGTAGTAGGTTTTAATAGGATGAAGGAGGTCTCTAAAATTTATTTAGGAATCTCTTTATTCAGGTTTAAGGATCTTTTACGAGCCCGAAAATCTTCAGATTTGGGACCCACAGCTTAAAAGTCCCTTCCGAAGAACTTGAACCTCGAATTTTTCCATCCTGAAAAAAACCATCAACCTTGGCGGGGCTTGAACCGCGACTCTCCCGACTAGAGGTAAGAAACATTACCACTAGTCCACCGCGGCCGACCATTTTTATTTATAGACGCTTTAAAATGTGAGGTATTATCGCATCTGAAAATATTGATTGTACCGAATAATTTGTGTATATATACGTATTGTAAGTAATCGGGTGTTCTTGTGGATGTTCAATTATTTAATATTTAAAAATGATCTTTTTAATATTTAAAAATGATGACGATTAGGATGAAACGTGTCCTGGTATTCAAATGCAAACCGAAGTTAATACTTTTCAAGCAAAATTGTTGATCTTTCGGCATACTTTTTTGTGGTTTATGACTGTTGAACGTTATCTGATTATGAAGGAATTAAAACCCTTCAAATTTATCAGTTACACTGAGCAACAAAACAAACTTTTTTTTTGTCTCAGAAAGAAAAATATGTGATTCTGATAGTAGATTTTCTCCTGAATTCAAATATAATATCGGGGTTTCTCCATCACGCAAGGTTTCTGAGAGACGGGAATTTATAATTTCAAACACTTTAATCTTTTCTACATTCGTAACTACACAATATTCGAATATTCGGACTCACCTAGAAAGTAAGAAATGGTGATTTTCTGCTATATTTCGCCTGTGGAGCATCCCTCTTGATGGTCCAACAACAATCGGCCAGCATATTAGGATTCAATTTGCCTTGGTATCTCTCTATTAAAGATACTTTTGGATTCCTAATTTTCCATAGCTGAAATCTCCTGATGGAAGTGTTCCCCGTTTTATTTTACAATGGACAAATGGACGAAAAAACGTTTATTAAAAAAGTATTATTTTAATAATAAATAAAAAATTGTGGGTGATGGAGAAATTCCGAATACATATTTGAAAACACGATTAAATATTTCATTAAGTACAACTATTGATATTCATAAGACAAAAATAAAGTTGACCAGTGTTATCATTCTTGATATAAAAATATTTTTAATTGATTGCTATTTGGGAAATGCAGTCTCCATATTTGGAGGAGCTTTTGAAGATGTAAGATACAGGATCAAGAAAGCAAGTTCAGCATTCATCCAGCCTTGTCCCGTCTGGGTAAACAAAAATATAATTAATCATACAACATTTTAAAAAATAGAAGCAACACCACAGCTGTTTTATGATAGGATCTGAAACCTGGCTAGTTAATAACACAATTATAACAAGAATTATAGTATTTTGTAAATAAGTGTTGAAGAAATATTTTGAAAATCCATTAGTCAATGAAAAGTAACGAAGAAAATATGGAAATTAACTGAAGGAGGACAATTAGGGACCAAAATTAAAAGACGGATTAGAGTCGGATAGGTCACAGACTAAGGAAACCTAACGAGATCATAGATAAGTACTGGAATGGAAATATCAAGAACACGGAGAGGAGGACGAGAAAGACGGAGAAAGGAGATAAATGAAGAAATTGAAAAGATTAGAAATATGTGGAAAGAAGTGAAGGCTATAGCAAAGAATAGTGTTCGAAGGAAAACTCTCAACGAGGTCATGTTCCATTTTCTTCGGAAGAGAAATTAAGTAGCGATTCTCGAGGCCTAGATTAAAAGAAACCTCAAGCCTGAAATAAGGGACATCTAATTTATCTGTTTTAATGCCTAGATTTGAATTGAGACGCCAATGATCTGCATTGTTATATGGCGTCGTTAAATAAAATATTAATTAATTACAAATGGCATAGAGCTTGAACAATTAAACTGTTTTAAACGTTTGCATCTGAACATTAAATAATATTGGCTCTGCACTACTTTAAAAGTCCTCTAAATAATATTGAGTCAATGCCCACATTAGTTTTGAGGCGAAAAAACATCCGTGTTTATCGCTACTAACTTGGGGTAAGTAATTCATAAAATTATCGTATTAAAATGTATACATACAAAGTGGATATAAATTCTACACGTCGCCACATGATGGCAGCACAGATGTGCACTGTCTCGCTTTAAGATTTATTTTATCTCATATTTTATAAATACATATCCCGCCCCTTGCCACTGGCATACGTAAATGCTTGTCAAATCATGTGTGCTATAAAAATAAATTATTTTACATATATCCATACAAGAGTAGGAAAATAAAAACTTCGTTGAAATATAAAACGTTCTTCTTAAAAAGTTAAAAAAATCTAAAAAGAATCTCATTCCAATAATGTAATTTATCAAAAATATGTACTTATTTATTTTGCTGTTTGAGACGTTAATCGTATGTGCGAGGTACTTTATTAAAATTATAATGGACGGCCAAATTGATTCAAGTTTCTTTATGATTTTTCTTAATCATTTTATATAAATAATGGATTGAATTTATATCATAAACATACCAAATTTAACTTGCAAGCGATACTACATTTGTTGTGAATACATAGTTCTTTATATAGATTTTTTATTGTTTTTTGATTATTTTAATTATCCATTCAAAGTCTGTTGAGATAGAGTATAGTTCAGATCAAAGTCTTGATTGAAGCTAACTGTAAACATCCCTACATTTAGTTCATTGGAATGTTAGTAGTACAGTTTTAGGGTGACTCGAGGTCATTTTTGAATATATAACACATGAGTAGTGATGAAATAGAGATGAAAATAAATAAAAAGATATTAATTCTGGTTTGGGAATTAGATTAATCAGACCTTGGAAGAGAGAGGGAAGTTGTGGAAGAAGAACAAAAATGTTTTTCGATGTAGCTATAATAATTGAGCAACCATTTTTTTTATTATCTTGTAAAAATCTATGCATGATATATATATTAAGAGAGTGTATTATTTGTTTTGTCTAGAAAATATGTCTGTTAGGACTGAATAGGATAAAAATATAAAACCATTATAGATTGGCAAAAATCATTGCTGAAACGTGGTCCTCTTAACGGGATATGTCGACGTATGCGAACCGAACTCGTAGCTTGTGGAAGGGGATGACACGCCATCATACTAACAGGAATATTTTTGCTGATGGTGATTGTGACCAATAATAATAGAAATAAAATAATTTCTCTGCAATAATAATTACAAAATAGCATGAACTAATTACCTTCGTGGAAAATTACTTCCATATAATACTGAAGTACAAGGGTTTTAAATGTCTCGGGTTATTAATTACCAGGGCAACTCAAGCGATACCAACATATGAACGAAATGTTGAATTAAATGAGAAAATTTAGAAACGTTATATAGGAATTATTTTTAGATCTTTTCCTGCGAACAGATCGTTTCTGCATGCGTTGGAAAATATATTAAATATGGAGATTAAATAAATAAACGGACTGTGTCACTCCTATGTTGGCAATACTAAATGTCAAGTCGAAATCATACCGACGTTGTTTAAATTAGTGGAAAATGACAGGTCATATATATATATATATATATGTAGCAATTATGAAATAATTTACGGGGAACTACAGGGTATTGATAAAAAAATATTTAGAGAAAAGAGTCTCGGGTTCGAACCCTGGTGACTAGCTTTACAAGATGGCGGCTGGAGTGAAGGCTAGGTTTTGGAAAGGTCAGAAAAAAACAGTAAAATAAGTTTTCACATACGGTGACTACCAGTTGTTTTTTTTTATTTCTATTTTCTTGTCCGAGAACGGTAAGCCAGTAGTGTTCTAAATTAGCTATAATACAAGTATATTCCTAGCAGGAATGTTAAGATATGTCCGAGGAATATTTAGTTTGAAATATGTCCCCGTATGCGAGGCTATCTAACGGGATTTTGATAAAGATTCTGAAAATTTTCCAACTTGAATGAGGGAGTTACACATTCAAATAATTCGATCGGCACTATACATCATCAGATCAAATATCCGAAATCATAAAGAGTATCAAATTTTTTTTAAAACAGATTGATCTGGCAACACGCGTAATGTGTTGGCTAGGATGTCGTCACTAGAAGTCTTGGATTCGAACTCAGGAAAAATGTATTCAGTATTTGGTTAATCTCTCCAGAATAGCGCCAGATGGCCATAGTTTGGAAATTTTTTCGAGGTTATTGGAACTTGAACTAATAAATTATTTTACCTTTTTTTACAAGTCAGGTATATTTAGCATTTGTCGGGAGTAATATATTGGAAATTTTCCGCAAACTCGTATAACTAATTTATCGAAGGAAAATATGGAAGTATGGAACTTAGATTCTTTTACCGATTAAATAACAAAATGATTTAAAATAAAATAAAAGTGGCTCGTGGAACTCAGTTCCTTTACAAAATAAATAATTAACTTAGATAAAATCTTGGTTTCAACGGGAGTTTATTTAAGTGTAGCTTATAATAGAACAAATTATACTTGGATGGGAAACTTGTAGCGGGCACATCAGATTAGGCCTTGTAACGGTGTATTGAAAATAGATTCTGAAAACTTTCCACAAATGTTACAATGTATGTCAGCTGATGGTTCGAACTAGGACACATATTGCCGCATAACGTCCTTATGAATTAGAAACAGAAGAATATAATTAATCTATCTTATCGAATCGGTCGATGAACGTAATACGCGGTGAATTTATTAACTAATGGGTTGGATACAGCTAGTTGATGAATTATGATTTAAATGATGTTGATTCATAAGATAGCTAGTACTGCTGGGGGAACCTTGATGCTGACCACTCTTATAATTCTCTGTCCAAGTAAACGACCTTGCCCGCAGTAGACTAAGTATTTAATTAAATAATAATAGAACATTATGTTTGGCAAAATAAACATACACTGATAGGGCCGAAGATGTTAAAACAAAAAAAAAAATACTAGGAATCATAAAAATTCTATACCTTAACGATCGCATAATCTTTTCTATAAGTATGGTGATAATTACGTCTATTTTAAAAATCACTTCGGAAGAAAAAAAAAATAAATAAATAATATCCACAAAAATAAATGAATAAATACATGGAATTGTCTATTAATCCTAACCCCAAGTGATATGATACTGCATAACCAGGGATATATTTTTTTGAGATTCTGTTGTGAATTATAAATCTTATGTTTTATCTACCTTATAAAATTGTTTGTGAATTTTCAACCGACTTTATGCAGTACGTAGGACTTTTGAGTAAATATTTGAATACCTATATGGTGAATGGTGACTTGCAGTTTCCCAGAGAGATTTTTATGCAGTGAAGAGTTTGGATTAAGTCAAGGGTGTCTAGTTGGTTTAGGATTATCTTTTAATGCGACTACATATTTAAAACAATATAATTTCGATAGGTGGCAGCATTTTTTGTAAGATTGTGAACTGTTCCGATAAACTTTATAATATTATTGGATTATTTAATTTCATAGTGAAGTGAGCAATCTAGTCGTAGATCTTTTAGACATTTTATTGTAGCAAGCGAAGTTGATAATTGAAACGTGGTGATAATGCCGGCGCACTATAGGACCCTAGAACACTGGAAATAATTTCTTGTCATTCAAGTGCAGTTTTTGAATATTTGAGTAGTGAAGCAGACTTAGTGGTTTAACCTAATCCGTAAACGCTCGATCATCATGAATAAAAAAACTTTCATTACATATATTCCAGATGAAGGAAATATTTGAGGAATGAGAACGTGTGGGAAGTTAGAACTCAATCAACGAATGATTTAATAATAATAAATATAAAGAAATTGCAATAACAGATGAGTAGCATGAGATGTAATATCGATACTTAAAGTAATAATTAACTATATGAGGAACAATCAGATTGAAGGATTGCGGATAAATATTGAAGGGACAAGGGCTAAAAATCGTAGCACTGAGATAACAGATAGGACTAGCAGTAATCCTTATATCGTATTTAAATAATAATCATAATCATAATAATCATAATAATAGCAAGAATAATAACAATAATAACCTTAATACCTATATTAATGAAAATAAACAATGATACCAAACATCAGTGATAACAATAAAAGTGACAGTCATACTGCATAATAATAATAATTCACAGTAAAATTAATTACCAATAATAATAATAATAAAACCAGTAAGAAATAAAAACTAATTGCAATAACATAATGATAAGCATAATACGTTATATTAAAATAATAACTAGTAATGGGAGAAATCATTAGATTAAAGGATGGCGGATATTATTAAAAGGAATGAGGTCTAAATGATCGTAACGCTGAGATACCAGATAGGACTAGCAGTAATCCCTATATCGTAGTTGAATAATAATAATAATAATAATACCAGAAGTAAAAGAAGTAAACAAACGTGAAGGGTCAGACAAACGAACATCGACGAATAAAACCAGGAAGATAAAACTATTAATATTAGTGAAGATCCTAAAACTTAATAAAAAATATAATAATAATAAACCGCCCGAATAGTAAATAATAATAATAATAATAATAATAATAATAATAATAATAATAATAATAATAATAATAATAATAATAATAATAATAATAATAATAATAATAATAATAATAATAACAATATTAACTATATTAATAATAATAATAATGATAATAATAATAAATATAATAACAATAATAATAATTCGCGGTAAATTAATAAACCACAATAATAACGATGATTAAGTAAGAGCAGAAATAAGACTTATGCTTATGAATAAAATGAAAGATAACGGAAAACCACAATCTCATTTTTCAGCAATTAGGACTCATTTAATATGAATGGGTTCCGGGATAAGTAGTAGGCTAGTTCGCGAGAAGATAACGTGGAAGTAGTCCAGATAGAGGCACGTAGTATGTTAAGCCTATAGCGGAAGACGACTGATAGGTTCAATTAACCAGCAGTTATGCCAACACGGAGGATAGAAATTATTTTAACATCGCAAGAAATAAGGAGTGACAACAGTTCAGATTAAGAGGGGAGGATGTGCATTATCCAACTTGGTTTAAAAAAAAAAAAAAAAGTATTACAAAGAGAACGGAAGAGGGGCATGTGAACTTAGGAAAATTTATAAACTTTTTGAAACGCAGTGAAGAATAGGACAAGCGTTGAAAGATTTCCCCAGAATTATCGAGTGACAAACATGCAGAAATGATCGAAAACAAATTAATTTATTCCCATAGTAATTTAGAAGATGGAGGTTAGGATACTTCACCGATAGTTGGGTGTCTTAATCGATCTAGTGGAAAGTATTATCATATAAATTTTGGGAGTTCAAGGGCTACACTGAATAATAATTCTAATGGAAATTACACAACAATTATTATACTCGGCTGAACATGACACTTGACTGAGGTGCCTACAGGAGGAAACAGAAAGAATCTGCGGCCGAGATTTCTCCCTCTGTATACCCTGATAGCATAACAGTGGAACTAGTGACCAGCTGAGAATAGACACACACATACACACACATGGGATTTGAAACTTATTTTAATAGTAAATGACCACTAGATCGCCTTAAGGCTCGCCAGACTTGGGCCCACACTCACTCGGAACCATATTCAGATAAAACGAGCGAATAGACTGTAACCTAGGTCAATCTTGGCTAAGCGATGTTAGGGAAATATCACAGAAACCCACAAGAAGTTAGAAGAGTAACAGATTTAGGATAGGAAGCAAGGGAGTCATACTACTTCGAGGAGGCCTAGCCTACGCTAGAGCCACTGGGTAGGGATGCGAACAGCGACCCGTAGGAGAAAAACAGTGCACAGGCGAGAGAGACAGAGAAATAGGGAAGAGTTAGGGAGTGCGCAATCGGAAGGTGGGACAACCCCGTAATAAAAGGATCTGGAGTCACAGTCCTCCTCGGTGATCCTGGGGCACTGGCAATAGCACCTTGCCGACTTGGCACTGACGTTTAGGACCAGGGAACAACAGCAGATAGAGAGTTAGGCATCGGAGAACGAACATTTAACGAGAACACGGATTCTCGAGGAAATAAACTTAGTCAAACACCCGGGTGATAATAAAGGTGAGCAAGATACGAACCCTGTCACGGGAAATCGGATCAAATCCACCCCCAATGAGACAACGGTGATTCGGTGAAGCCACCAGATATTAAGAACGAAAATTCTGAAGGATCAGAATGAGAGGGTGTGTTAGGAGGAACTCGGGACCCCTTTGTCGAGAATGGTGCTAATCCCACTTCCTTGAGGCGATGGCTCGACTAACCTCGGGACCCCTTGGAAGTAAGGGAGAGCCGTTCCCCGCCATTGAGGCGATTTGCTCGACGAGCTGTCTAGGGCCTCCCCCGTAGTTGATGATGATGATGCCAGGAAATCCGCCGGTGGTGAGAAAGCGGAAAGGAATACCGCGAAGTAAAGACGTACGCACAGATAGAATATGGTCCTAACGGGTAGATAACAAATACTAGCAAAAATAACACCGGAAACATTAGTGCACTAGAGGGAACAGAAGGAAAATTGGGAAACGCGCATACATACGATTGTGCCATCGACAGACAGAGCAAGAGGGGGTCAGAATGAGCGGGAGTACGGTAGGGACGAATTGGGCCCCGAATGGTCAGGGCGGTGATGGGTCCCCTCCCTTGAGGCGATTCGCTCGAGTTTTCTTGGGCCCCGAAGGGAGTAAGGAACTAGCGCCGTCCCCCATTGAGGCGATTAGCTCGACGAGTCCGCCAGAATAAAACGGAAGAGGGACAGATTGACCTAGGATGGAAAGGGAAGAGGACGACATAAAAACGAGAGGTTAAACACCTATGGTGGTGTAGATAAGTTTAAGCACATAAGCAGTCTAAAGTAAAGTAGAGCCCTAGGATACAAGCAGAACAGATAGGAGTAGTTCCGAGTGAAAGAAGAAGTAAGGAGAGAACCCAGGAGTAGGACGTGGGTAAATATTTCAGAGTAAGAAGAAAAAAAAATCGAACCCAAATAAATGATGATATGTATGAAATGGGAAATCAAGGAAATCCCGGGAGTAAGAAGTAGAAAAAGCAGGTTAAATACATGTAGATCAGGAAACAATCAAGGAATAAAGTATACGAACAAAAAAATAAAAGTATAAAAAGTTTAACAAATCAGCTATGAGAATTTGCCAATCAAACAAATAGTTCGGTAAGGTAAGAGTGTAAAGCACGCCGTATCAGAAGTTACGGCAGCAGAAGGGAGAATGAGGACAAGGAATCAGGTTACGTAACATCACGGTGACCTTCTAAAATCGAATCAGTAAGGATTATGAGGTTAAACTAAGTGGATTGATACATTAGCAGTAAGATCAGATAGTCCCGGAAAATTAGACCAATGAAAAATGAAAACCTGAATCCCTGTCCAGACACAAGTAGCTTAAAAATCATATCTCAATTAAAGCACAATTAAGACTAGGAAAGGAGTTACGAAATAGAGGCAGTTATTTCAGAAGTGGGGAAAGGAAAGAATACTCTCAAACTCAGGACCCTAAGGAAACGATGACGTAAACTCAGGATACGAATATTAATTGGTGTTTGTAAGGACTAATTAGGCTTTGGTCAAGTAGCATTTACATGATAAATAAGTTTAGTATATGTCTTTCCGGCTGATGTGAAGACGAGCGCACCCACTCGAACCTAGGACTCTATTATAGAGAAAGGGACTAGATAAAACCCTTAGAATTAGGCAAAATTTAGGCCTGCAAAATATAGCAAGATATCGACCGATCTAATTATGGAAATTATGTGTATATATACACCTGAAGTACTGTCAAATTGAAAGTTTTAGGGAAGATACAAATTATTTAGAAACTGATATTTGTTGATGATGGCTATACACAGAATTGATAGGCATAAGAGCACTCTTTCCCGTTTTCCAGTTAATAAAAAACAAAAGAAAAAATTGCAAAATACAAATTTTGTTGGTTGTAACATTGAGATATGACTAACTAAAAGTAAATTTAGAGGAACTGAACGTAGGAAAATTATAAAAGTAAAGGTGTACATGGTTGCTCAAGATTCGGGGTTTAGTTAAGAGGGATACTATTCTTAGTAAGAAACTAGGATTTGGTTTTTAGACCCCAGAAGGTACTATTGATTCATTTCTAAAAGTCCATATGGAATTTATTAAGAAAAAGGTAGTGCAAACCCATAGTTTTAAACAAATAAAAATCAAAAAGAAAAAAAAACAGAAAAACTAAACAAAGATAACGGTACACAAAAAACCCTCAGCACAAGAAGAACGACTACGCACACGATCTGACACTACGAGCACGACTGGGCTAACTAGAAACGACGAAGGATGTTGAGTCACCTAGGACATCCCCCACACCACGAAACTTAGACTAGCTGATACCTAAAGGAGGAAGACAGGGTCTATGCGGGTACGACTTACTACATCAGGGATAGTCATTCAACATGGGAAATGTCCACCAGTCAATACGGTGCGACATGAGAGACCAAGCAAATACCTTAACCATATCAAACCGAACCTCTGATCGTCCGTGGATCATATAATAATTCCCAACCAGTAATATACAGTAAGAAAATTGGATAAAAACACAGAAATCCCATTAAACCTATCCTCCGGATAATCCATGGCTCCTAAAAGAAATTGCTGGTCTCGAGAACTTCAAAGGACAGACCCAGTATCCGGCATGGCTCTCTCCCGGACGAAGGAAGATACCATCATCGAACGTGGTCCCAGGCATCGGATTCAACCAGGGATGCTGTAATAGATCAGCATGAGCGCGGACATGCGCGGCGCCAAACAAGAACTAAGTGCTCAAGTTTCTCGGTGAACGCGGCTAATGGGAAAGCCGAGTGTTGTGAAGAAAGTGATAAGCTCTAATTAAAGTTTTAGATTTTTCTTTTTTCAGAATGACAGTGTGGAAAAGTAACAGCATTGAAGAAAACAGAACTATGGAACAGTTGAAAAGGAAGAAGAGTAGATAAATTGTGTTTTTTATATGTTTTCTTGTTTCAGGTTCGGAGTGACAGGCTAATCCATTTTCCAGATGTAGTTTGAAAACCAGATAAATGTGGTTGATAAAGTATGAACACGTCTATGTCCCATATAGAGGAAGGGAACTACGGTAAATTGTAAAGAGAAAATGGATTAACTTGAACACACTAAATTTCATAATATATAAAAAATTGTTCCTGTTAAAATTACTGTTTGTAAATCATATGTTAGAAAGAGTTAGGTAGCTTTAGGAACAGGAGATAGAGCAAATCTGTAGTATCAATGTAAACAAAATCCAGATCAATTAAATAGCTTGTGCGTAGTCTAAGTACACAACTGCAGCGGCCCCAAAAAGGGCCTTAAAAGACCCTTTCTTGGGATTGAGAAGGGGGGAATGTTGTGAATACATAGTTCTTTATATAGATTTTTTATTGTTTTTTGATTATTTTAATTATTCATTCAAAGTCTGTTGAGATAGAGTATAGTTCAGATCAAAGTCTTGATTGCAGCTAACTGTAAACATCCCTACATTTAGTTCATTGGAATGTTAGTAGTACAGTTTTAGGGTGACTCGAGGTCATTTTTGAATATATAACACATGAGTAGTGATGGGCTCGTGTCTGTCTGTGTGTGTACTGCTGGAGGGTAAGTCACCAACCATTTTTCTTAATAATGTATTCCATTTCTTTTGGATTTAAATTCAAGTACAATATAATATTTTGAAACTATATGTTAGAAAGGGATATAACATTTTAATCATGTAGATTTGGTTAGATTAAAAATTCCACAACTCCCTTCTCAACCCTCCCCAAGAAAGTACTGTAGTTCTAATATAGGCTTAGAATAGATTTAGGGCTAGAGATATTTAGGATTTCTAATTATTTATATTTTAGTAATAAAATAGTTTAAAATAAGACTCCATTTGTTCATTTCTAAACATGTATAACTGTACATCCTCATACTAACGCTCGGCTAGGAAACCGCTACCAGATTTTCCAAGTCCCGAAGGTCCTTTAAGCCTAATGAATCCAGTTGGACTCATAACAACATTTAACATGCTAATTGTTATAGTGACAGACCGGTGAATGGAGAAAGTACTTAACAGTGAACTATATAACATTTATGGGAAACCGGGTATATAAAAAAATAAGTATCTGACTGTGATATACAGGACATGTGACAAGAACGGGGAATGAAAGAGAGCCTTGGAAATTAATTTGTAAGAAAATCAGATGGAAACCGGCCTATAGGTATCAAGAACGAGATGGGAAAGTAATATTCAAACATGATTTGAAGGATGTAAGTTATGCAAAAATAATAATTGCAAAATATTAGCTCAGGATAGAAGATGAATGGAGAGTTGATATGAATTGAATAATATAATTAAATAATCAAAATATAATAAATCATATCAGATCTCTTAGGATTGGATCGTTTGGTCATCTGATCAGAATGGATCAACAGAGATTAGTTAAACTATACAAATGGAAGCCTACAGGACCTAGAGCTCGTGGTAGAACTAAGATGAGATGGTAGGACAGTGTTTGGGAGGATTTGATGAAGATGAGGGCGACAAACCTGAAATTGGCAGAACATAGAAGAGTCTGGAGGAAGAATACTTAGAAGGCCAAAACATTCAATTTTGAAGCTAATGTACCAGTGGGCATAAACCTCTGGGTTCAATAGCACTATCGAGTTAATTAACTGTTATGGGAGAGAAAATGAATGCACATTCTCTGAACAAAATCTATGTTATATATATGCGGTTATTTGTTTTAAGAAGAGCAACATATGCATTTTTAAACATGTATATGGCAGTAGAGGATCTGATTGATTGCATAATGAAATTTCTACATTCTCTTTGATCACACAAAGACATTTGTAAAGCGGCCCCTACACGATCAATATTTACGTCAATATATTGCACAATAATTGACATTGTACAATAATATTGAGCGTGTGTAGATAACATTGAAAGATTGCTGAATATATTGAGTCAATCAAAAGCAGTTTGATTTTTATTGTGCAATCTAGTAAATATTGCGTCGTCTGTTGGCAATATTGCTCAATACTAGTTCAGTTCTATGTTCTGTTCTTCTTATTATTTCACATGTTGACTGCACAAGTATCACCCACGAACTAATTTACTAAGCAATAATATTGTGCCGTGTGGGTTGATCGAATAATACTATTACACAAAATATTGTGCAATATATTGACGTACATATTGATCGTGTAGTGGTGGGTTAAGTGTAGGGTGGTAAGAAATACGTAAATGTGCCTAAAATATGTTAAACTAAGAATAAAAATCTAGGCATGAAATTCAATAATTTTTATCTTTATCCCTATATCAGATTTTTTGCTAGATTGCAGAAACAAAGCCTAAGCCATTACCTTTTATCCAAGTGTTTCTTCCTTTCATATTTATTACGAAGCTTGGACTTGATAAATAAGTAAATACAGAAAAGGTTAATTACATAAAGAATTGCCTTGATCGAAACACAACAGATTATGACAAGATACATATAGGGAATAATTCTATGAAGAAGTAAAAACATACTATTACCTATAGCTTTGTTTATGAAATTTAATGTTTTATGTAATAGATTGTGAAAGTTGAAATACTTCTATAAGGGATGGAAAAAATGGAAGAGGCTTCACAAACGAGTTCTGCAACTTTTTTCCCAACACGAATTTCATGTTTTTATTTCTGTATTTAATTTCTTCTATGTATGATTTGTTCCATTAAGATTCCAGTTTTATACATTTTAGATTCAACACTGAATAAAAAATCGAAGTGGTACTCCAATGGTGTGGAAGAAGATCTCTTACAAAACGGGAGATCCTGATTATTTTTTTAAGATTATTCATATTTTGTTTAAAGTAGAAATAAAACGTTAGTAGACCTGTTTTATTTATTAAATGATGCTTTTTAAACTGTATAGATCATTAGCGTCACAATTAGAAAATGTATTGAAAAACTTGTTTTATATAGTTGTCCTAGTATTCTCAGTCCTACTGAGATGGTCAGGTTATGTAGACAAAATAAATAATAGTTTAAAATAAATAATAGTTTTAAAAAGCTAAAACAACACGCACTATTAGAAAATCGAACTAAAAAAATGAAAAATAATTTTAATTTCCAACACGCTTGGGAAAACAAAGTCGTCAACAAAAAAAATCATCTCCAACACATATAGAATAAAACTAGGGTTATCAATAAAAAGAAAATAATTTTACCATCGAAAGCATGGGGTGCTCTATATCAATGAATACATTTTATAATAAACAGATATTGGCAAAAGTAAAGTCTCTAAGAAGAAAACGTGAAAACCATAAAAAGCACCTCACGTTTTTGTTTTTTTTTGTAGATAACTCTAGTTTTATTCTATATGTGTTGGAGATGATTTTTTTGTTGGCCACTTTAATTTTATTACAAGTGCCTTGGAAATTATTTTTCATTTTTAAGTTCGGTTTAAGCGTGTTGTTTTAATTTTTGAACTATTATTTATGTTTTAATTTTTTAGTTTAATTGTCATAAACCGGAATCCCATGAAAATTAGTTGCTTACGATATTTTTAGAGTATAGGCAGGAATATAATTATATATTTTTAAAATTATTATCATCCAACATTATTATATCTTCTAAAAAAATCCTCCGGGCCGGATTTGAACCAGCGACCTATGGATTACTAAAATTATATATCACTACAATCCACCACTCTACCAACTGAGCTACCAGAGGATACAATATTCATTTGTTACAACGGTGGACTAAAAAGTCGGTAAGTCCGCAACCTATTTTATATTATTTATGAAATTATTGTATTGTAATTGGTCCTTTACGAGTATACAAAGTTTCAAATCGATCCAATGTTTTTAAGTGGGTGAAAATCGTGTTGAAAAATTCCGTTACATAGCAGACAGATACAGGTGAAGCTAATATAAAGCGTGTAAGAAACATTTTATCCACGTTTTTCGTTCCTTTCATGCCCAGATTTTAACTGTGAAGCTAATGATCTATACAGTTTAAAATCATCGTTAAATAAATAAAATAGGCCTACTAAGTTTTATTTTCATTCTTAGTTTAACATATTGTGGGCACATTTACGTGTTCCTTACCACCCTACTCATACACACGACCTGTCGGCAAAGGGTGTGTAAACTCTTGGTAAAATACATACTCTTTGATCACACAAGGACATGTAGGGCCTTCCCGGATTATGAAGCAATTTAATGATGGGGTCACCTCTGAGACAACAGGAACATTTAATAGAAGATGCATCTTTACTCATACATTCAAAATAAACTAGGCGCATATGATAGGGTGATTATGATGGTCAAATTTTGAAGCATTACATTTTCCCCGAATTTGTCTTACAGACGAAGAAAACCCCCGAAAATGTACACCCACAAAACTTGTCCTGATTAAGGTTCGAACTCGGGCTCGCTGCTTACGAAACGTTATTAACCCAAGACCACAGCAGTAGAGTAAAATACTATTACACTGGTTAATATGATTTTTGTCCCATGAGTACCACTAGTTGTACTTAATGCAGTTTTTTAATCGTGTTTTCAAATATTATATATATGGAATTTTTCCATCACCCACAGTTTTTTAATTTCAATTTCAATTAAAGGATTTAAATAATTATTTTTTAATAAACGTTTTTTCGCCCATTTGTCCATTGTAAAATAAAACCAAATGAGCTAACTCTAATGGTTTCAGCTATGGAAAAGAGATATCAAGGCAAATGGAATCCTAATATGCTGGCCGATTATTGTTGGACCATCAAGAGGGATGCTCCACAGGCGAAATATAGCAGAAAATCGTGATTTCTTACCTTCTAGATGAGTCCGAACGTTCGAATATTGTGTAGTTACGAATGTAGAACATATTAAATTGTTTGAAATTATAAATTCCTGTCTCTCGAAAACCTTGCGTGGTGGAGAAAAATCGATATCATATTTGAATTCAGGAGAAAAATACTATCAGAATCACATATTTTTCTTTCTGAGACAAACAAATGTTTATTGTTTTGTTGCTCAGTGTTATTCGTAGAATAAAAATAGTCTAATAAAAGATACGAATAAAACAGCAAAAACAAAGAGAATGATGCTATGTATTTTGCTATTACATGGCATATATTTACTTAAAACATCATTAAACTTTTTGAGTGATTTTAAAGAAAGGTAAGAAATATATTAAGGTCTTTTAGAATATTGATCATAACGGTTGGAATTCCAATTACCACTTCCACACGCAATTACATTTTGAAATTTCGATAAACACAATATCAGCTTCTGCTTTCAACATATTCCATAACAGAAGTACAAAGAGCTGGTCGTTATCGGTGTTTGTGCACGACACTGCAAAAGGATGAAGTTGTAAACCTGAGAAGTTTTATCGAGTCTGACAAATTATATCAGAGTAATTTCTAATATTTCCCAAGGTGCATGTTATTGCGTGGTCAACAGCGCCACGAATATGCAATAATTATGTTGTTATACACTGCTGCATGAAACCTTTTACATTTCTCCTAATTAATTTATTAGAATTAGGCCTATCTCATTCTTTAATGTATAAACAAATGTAATTACACGCTTTATATTAGCTTGACCTGTATCTACCTATGTAACGGAATCTTTCAACGCGATTTTCACCCACTTAAATCATTGGATGGATATGAAACTTTTTACTTGTAAAGGACCAATGACAATACAATAATTTCATTTTTTTAAATCCTAGCCAGAATCATCAGAAAAAAAAGTGTCTGTGTAATTATGTAACGGAATCTTTCAACATGATTTTCACCCACTTAAAATCATTGGATCGACTTGAAACGTTGTATACTTATAAAGGACCAATGACAATACAATATTGTCATAAATGTTTCTAAAATCCTGGCCAGAATCAGCAGAAAATAAAAATAATAAAAACCGGTATAATAGGTTGCGGACTTATCAACTTCTTACTCAATCGTTGTAAGAGCTCTGTTGGTAGAGCGGTGAACCAGTAGTGGTATATAATTTCAGTAATCCATAGGTCGCTGGTTCAAATCCGACCCCGAGGATTTTTTATTAAGTATTACTTTTAGCTCATACTACAGTAGTATCGAATTTAAAGATAATTAAATGTTTATCTTATTCTGTAAAATATTAAAACTAAAAAATAAATAATAGTTTACATAAATAATAGTTTAAAAAACTAAAACAACACGCTTTAACAGAAAACCAAACTAAAAAATAAAGAATAAATAATGGTTTTAAAAAACTAAAACAACACGCTTTATTAAAAAACCGAACTAAAAAATGAAAAATAATTTTAATTTCCAACACGCTTGGGATAAAATTAAAGAGATCAACAAAAAAATAATCTCCAACACATTTAGAATAAAACTATAGTTATCTACAAAAAAAATTATTTTACTATCAAAAGCGTGGGGTGCTCTATATCAATTAATATATTTGATAATAAACAGATATTGGTAAAAGTAAAGTCTCTAAGAAGAAAATGTATTAACCACAAAAAGCACCCCACGCTTTTGATGGTAAAATATTTTTTTTGTAGATAACTCTAGTTTTATTCTAAATGTATTGGAGATTTTTTTTTGTTGACCACATTAATTTTATCCCAAGTGTGTTGGAAATTAAAATTATTTTTAATTTTTTAGTTCGGTTTTTTAATAAAGCGTGCTTAGTTTATAAAACTATTATTTATTTTTATACGGAGTACAGTTAACTCAAGGAACTTCCTTGGAGCGACAGATCTACCAGGCACATTAATAATTAAAGAAATGGATGATCATTCTGCCGGTGTTCAGGTGACGTCTAGTTAGTACGTCGGATCCCCCAGCCGTTAAATGTGGATTTTGTCAACTTGTGAAGCTATTTATTATAGCTATCAAAATTTTTCACGATGATGGATTTACACCGGACCGAAAGTGGAAAAATTCTATTTCAAAATTTCAAATGTTGTCAATGGAATGTTTTTA
Organism: Diploptera punctata; assembly: GCA_030220185.1. Lineage (NCBI taxonomy): Eukaryota > Metazoa > Arthropoda > Insecta > Blattodea > Blaberidae > Diploptera > Diploptera punctata. The sequence continues at coordinate 835,178 of JASPKZ010007225.1, read as the reverse complement.
TGTGAGATGGAAAATGTTAAATTTTATAAAGTAATGAATATATCAATTTTACCCTAAAGAAGTGAAATTCAAATACAAAGAAAATAAATAATATTGTTATTGTTATTTATTATTATTTTTTATTATTGTTATTATTATTTATTATTTTATTTGATTATTATTATATTATTATTCTTATATTATTATTTTTATTATTATACATTTAAAAATGAGGATATAAGAAAACAAATGTAATATTATTAGAGGAAATGATTCACCATTATGTAGATCAATGGATTAATCACCTAGTAAATATAAGTTTACATTTCGTCTTCTTAGAAGATTTATTCATTATAAACCTGAAGGAAGGAGATTATTTGGGAAGATCACGGAAACGTTAGTTGGAGAACAGGCTTAATAGTTCAATCCCTGATTGAAGAAGAAGGAAAAGAAGACCTCCAGGTGATAACTTCTAGTTAGGATACTCGTCAGCACAGAACAACATAGGTAATGTCTACTATATGTTGCATATCTAATGATTAAAAAAAACAATAGCCGGGAATCTAATCCTGATAGCCCTTGGATGTCAGGCACGCATGCTGTTACACCATAGAGGAAAATAGAATAAAGCATGAGCCCTCGTTGAAAACTATGAAACAAGTAAATAGGGTTGATTTCTTATTTTGGTTGGAAATTGAACTCTAGTTGGCGATGTTAATAAGATAACGAGACCTTAAGGCGCAGATTTATTTATAGTTTATCAACGTGAGAGGAAATTTGAGCTTGTTAAATGCATGATGGAAAAGTTTTTCTTTAATAAAAAATATATCAAGAACAACACACGCTACTAGGAATTTCATTTTGGATTGTTAATCTTCAGACTGCAGATTATATTACTTATTCAAGCGAGGTCCGTTATGCGGTATGACGGATATAGGCTCATAGTTTCTCCGATAACTCTGTGCATATATATAATATATATTTATAAAACTTTCCTGATTGTATCAGACTCATGTTAACCAGGCTACCTTCATTACCAGGTGATTTACTGCATAATCAGGGGTGTATAATTACTCAGCAAGCAAATTTATAAACACCCACTTCTGGACACTTCATAAACAACGTTCTAATCATATGGCAGAAATGTAGCCTAAAGCCATTTTTTCTCAATTGGTATATCTTGTTTATTTCCATGGTCTTAACGCCATCAGGTAAAATAAATAAATAAATACAATACATTTGGATCTATTTCCTACCAAAAATTGTCATATAGGCCTTTCGTTTATTTATATATTTGTTTATTTTTTTATATCCACGGCTGTGGTCTCGAAGTAGCGTGCTGCCTTTTCACGCAGCGTGCACAAGTTCCATCCTCGGTCGGGACAAGTTTCCTGGGTGAGGTTTTTCCTCATCTGTAAGACAAATGTCAGGAAACGTTAAGGCCCAAACTTACTTAGAGTTTTATATGGTCATTACAATCATTACATTAATAATCGCCTTAGCGTAAGACTTCCTGGCGCACCATTATCATAATCAGCGCCCATCATATCACCGGTGCAGCGTAACCCCACCTTCCAGGCGCCCCAAACTCAGAAATAGTTTACAATTACTCCACTGCCAGGAGACAAAAATCATAAATGTCGAAGAGATAACTGGGATATTTAATAAAAAATGTGTTCTTAGCATGAATCGTTGTGGAATTCCAACTTCCTGAGCTAGTGTTAGGTTTGATTTTCCTTCCGAAAAATTCTTCGAGTCTCGGAGAACAGCCACTCCCTGATAGGTGATAGTCACATTCAGAGTATTTTGAATATTTGGCAATGCCTTCTTTGTATCTTTCTATATAAATGAATACAAAATTAAAATAATGTATCGTAAATAATCATATTTAAAATCAGTCTGTAAAAAAATGTATGAAATTCGGGAGATAGGAATATTTGACCAATCTCGAATCCATTTTTGGCGTTCATAAAGCTGGGACCAAAAATCGATTTCTACTGGTAACGACATTCTTACCTCACTTATTACATAACTATTAAGCCTATTTCATACAATGTCGCATTTCAGAGTCTACCTAAAGATTTCTATAATATGACCGGAAATGTAACATTACAGTATCATAATCTCTGCAACATTAAAAAAATTGAAAATAACTTTCATCAACATATAAATAAACAAAAAAAAATATTACAAGTAAAGGAAACCAAGAGATATTTTATTCCTCCTATTCCATAGTTTTAACCTGTCCCGTTTTATGTATATTTAAGTTTCCACACTCTATCTGGACTCCATAGGATCACGACCAATCCGGAGAGGATTTTGAACTGTGAATCACATATATAGACATCGTTTTTTATCCCATAATGATGTGGAGGATCTCAGCGGACGAGTAATTATTTCAATGTAAGTGCCACACCCGACACAAAAAGAATATTTAAGATAAGATACAACATTCATACTATACAAGAAAAATATGACATGGATTAATATGAAGGCCAGGTGGTATTAGAGAACTATTTGATTCTAAAAGTTTTTTTGATCCCTCTATGTTTTAGATTAAATTATTGGATTATGTTGTATTATTATTGAGTTTATATTAATATATTCTTATTAACCTGACATTTGTTTCACTGTTGAGCTATAACTCCCCCTAAAAAAAGTTGAGAATTTTCTACGTGGCAATGAACCTGGGCCAGATGCATCTGAGACGACGAATCCCCTAATCTATAGTCATGGACCCAAAAGAATCTACGGGGGCATAATCTACTTTATTAAATTTTATTTTTATTTATTTATTTTGCTTGATGGATGTTAAATACGAGGCAATTGCGGTATGATAAGATTTTAATTATTTTGTACTAATCGAATCAGCCTTTATTTGTTTCTTTGTTACAAACGTTGTCCAAAATGGCTATTTAGACTTTCATAATTATGAGGTTTCAATTTATCATATGTTAAAATTGAATATATTAATGAGAAAATAAATAAATTTAATCTAATGCGTGGCACTATTAAAAGAACTCTTAAAACACAAAAAAAGAAACAATAAAATTTTATAAAGTAATCCCTGTTCCTGTATTGATGTATGGATCAGAATGTTGGACGATTACTAAAAGACAAGAACAAAGATTGGAAGCAGCTGAGATGAGATTTTTAAGAAATATAACAGGGTATATTCTGCTGGATAAGAAAATAAATAAAAATATAAGAAAGGAACTAGATATTTTCAAACTTACAGACCGAATAATTAAATATAGAAACGCCTGGAAAGAACATATTGATAGAATGCCAGAAGAAAGATTTCCAAAATTATTACTAAATCATAAACCGCACGGAAACAGGAATGTTGGACGCCCACACAGAAGATGGTCTGAACAATTTTAACAATTTCATCTTTCATGAAGCCGGAACGAGCCAACAGGCTTAATCCCTGGATGATGATGATAATTGTGAGTTTATACAATGGTTAATCATTTTTAGGACATAAGCATGTTTATACATTGTTTCTTTTTTATCTAAGAACTCTAATGCCATGTATGAGATATTGATTTTGAACATGCATCAGGAATAACTTCCTATATAGTTTATAAGAACGTAGCTGTGCAAATATCTATTTACTAAATTTATTAAATTCGACATAATATGGAATAAAATTATGCACAAAGCAAGAATTCAAAATGTTTTATAAATTTGTTACGGAATACTAATCTGAAACTACAGTCCTTGTAACGTAAATAGCTATTACAGAATTATCTTGCATGCAAAATTCTCCAGTATTTATTCGGTTTTGTAAAGTTATTTTATCTAATCAGTGAATGTGTAGTGGAGAAGGTAGTTGGCATGTTTATTAGCGATACTGTGATAAGTAATTATGATGCTGCCTGATTATTTGCGGCGTTAATTACAGTGATATCATCGGTATGTTAGATTTTTTTGTTGCTTCTTGTTTATACAGAAAGTTGAGATAACATGCTAATTATCTTTTCAGCGGAAAAAAGGACTATGCTAACTCCTGAACAATGCGTGAAGGAACACTAACTAAAAGTTGAAAATTTAAATCATTAAACCTGCTTCAAAAATAAAATGCTTGATAATTTCTTCAGTTATGAATACAATATCTTTAAACATAAGAAAAACACACAATTCATCATTAATTAATATTTTAACATGGAGTCTCTTTAACACATCTTATTGAAACACAGAGCACAATTTTATTCAATGTATTTATTAACATTGTAGATTTAACTGAAGTTAAAATGTAAAGGTAAAGTGTTCCCACTACAGGCCTCAGGAGGCCCTTGGGGTAGTAGGAGGTTAAGGCTCCCACTTTTTCTTGACAATCGGCACTTGATGTCAGCTGGGTTGTCAGCCCTGCGTGACGGCCGCCTTTACCCCAGAACAAGCGTCTGGTACTCATTTCAGTTAGAGGCTGAGTCGACTCCAGGGCCATAGTGCCGCCAGAAGGTTTGGGTCAGTTTTAAAAATCCTGACCCCACCGGGACTCAAACCCTCGACCTTCCGGCTTGTAGCGTATTTTAATATAATTATATATATATATATATATATATATATATATATATATAATTTAATAGTACACCAATGTGGTCTCGAGGTAGCGTGCTGCCTTGTAACGCAGTGGGTCCGGGTTCGATTCCCGGCCGGGACAGGCTCCTTGGTGAGGTTTTTTCGGGGTTTTTCCTCACCTGTAAGACAAATATCAGGAAGCTTAGGGCCCAAAGGTCCCCGAAAATCATCCGGCCATCATTCATTATCATTATCATTATCATCATCATCATCCTTCACCGGTGTGGAGAGCAACGGGAAGCTACCGCACCTATAATTCCCTAGTAAAGCTGCAAAGCATAGCATGAAAATGCTATGATTACAGTTAAAGACCTGCCCTCGGGCAGAATTACTATGGATGGATGGATAATTTAATAAAAATGTGATAGATGTTGGGTGAAGAAAGAACAATGCTGGAGCTCATAAAGAAGAGGAAAATAAATTGAAATGGCCACTAGTTAAGAAGTGACGGATGCCCTAGAAGGAATGGTCAACGGAAGGAAGGTTAGAGGCAGAAGAATACATCAGATCATAAACAATATTAAAATAAATGGTTTATATGCGGATACCAAATGAAGGCTGAGTTAAGGAAAGAGTGGAGAATGCTGAGTTTGCAGTAAAAGACCTGCTTTTGGCAGAACACTAAGTACGTACATATATATGTATAATTTAATACCAACTTCTTAATTGTTTTGTAATCCTGCTACATATTTTTCTTCTCCAAAGAAGTTTAACCTCTCACCTTATAGGCATAGGTATATATATATATGCCACACATCATCTGGATATTATAGAATGAGAGATCAGCTCAACCCAGGGCCTCCTCCGAAACAACATGAACATTTAAGACGAGACACACTACTCATTTCACACACACACAGACATATATATATATATATATATATATATATGGTACGACAGCCCTAGTTAGCGGGAATACTCCTATCACAGACCTCAATAGTGAGGTTCTCATCTGACCTCATACCTTTGACCTGGCAATACGCCGGATACGAGAAGATGGTTTAAAGTTGAGAATCTTAACACTACTTGGATCGTATTTAAAGGATGCATTAACTTAGAAGTTAAAATCCACAAATACGAATCTAATTTAAATCCTTGAGATTTTAACTGGTTGAAAGCGCTCCACGTACCTAAGAATACATAAACTTAACCTAGATATTTAACTGAAGCCCCAAATGGGAGTCAATGACCAATCGCATTTAAATTAATTTTGATTTACAACCAATCATAGTCATTTTTCACCTCGATTGTATCAATATAATTTTATCACTTTAAAATCAAACTCCTCCTTTTTAATATTCTGAATAGGTCAGACCAATATTTTGCAGTGACTGACTCTCTAAGAACTACGTTCAATATAACAATTTGTATATTAAGATGTAAGAATTTTAGAACTCATGTGATTACCAGATTGTATATATAGTACACGAATGTTACCAGATATTTCTTGCGGGATATAATATAAAAACATTTGTAGCAATTGATTATACCAAAAAAAACACTGCACTTTCTTAAACGTATTATTTCCCAGGTAATAACATTCCAGAAAAAATATAATTCGTCGTAAGACATCAGAAAGTAATTAAGTACCTGTAATGTTGGTTATAAACAGTTTGATGTGTTTCATTTTCTCTTCACTAGAGTGCATTCTTACAATATTGCGATTCTATTTGGCAATAAATATGATCTGGTTGCATTGATGGACAAATGAAACATAACGTTTCTCATTTGATTTCAAACATCGCCGTTTACATTAAATATATAAATATTTTAAAATAACTATATTAAAATAATGATTTGTGAATAAACAGCTGAATTGTATTCATTAAATAGTCCTAACAAATACCACTCTTGATCTCCAAATTCTTTAGATAAATTGGAAATCACTCGTGGCATTACTTATGATAAAATTATCTATTCCTGATCAAATAATCATCAACGTGTAAATTTTATTTGAAAGCTAGGTTTATTCAAACTTTATATAAGAACAAGAATTGAGATTATACCGTAGAAACAAAACAATGAAATTCGAGTATTATACACAGATATACACAACAAGTAAGAAGCGCTGAAATGTAGGGAATTAAGAAAATTTCAAGTGTAAATAAACAATAAGGAAGGAATAAAAATAAAATTTTGAAATTAAAAAAACTTGGTTAATGAATTAATCGAAAACAGAAATATAAATACCTATTAATCTTTATATATAAAAATGAGTATGAGTTTTATGGACTCAGTTACTGCTTGACAGATTTGAATGGGATTTTCACCACCATTTAGAGAAGTTTCTGGTACAATTAATATATATATCACATTACCGTACTACGTACTATAAGACCGGAGCTAAAAAAATAGAGTGCATCGGTGCATCAAAAAATAGTTTTTTTGGGCGCTTAAATGGCTTACGCTGCTACCAACAATTACATCAAATTGATGCATACAGAATTGAATATCTCAAGATATTCTACAAAAAATCGCACAAGAGCATATGTCTATCTTCCACGGATAACTCACATTAGCTATTCTTGTTTTTCAGCTCATTGATGCCAAGACGATCGGGATAAATAGATTCCCGGGCAACGCCAGGTAATCACTACGGGGTATCTAAAATTTATTACGATATACATTTACAATTTTTTTTAACTTATTCAAAAAAGTCCACCGCTGTGGTCTTGAGGTAGCGTGCTGCCTTGTCATGCAGCGGGCCCGCGTTCCATCCCCGATTGGGGCAGTTTTTCTGGGTGAGTTTTTTATCGGGGTTTTTCCTCACCTCTAAGACAAATTTCAGGAAAACGTTAAGGCCCAAACGGTCCCCGAAATCATTTGGCCATCATTATCATCATCATCCTTCACCGGTGTGGAAAGCAACGGGAAGCTACCATGCCTACAATTCCCTAGCAAAGCTGCAAGCATAGCATGAAATGCTATAATTGCAGTGAAGGACCTGCCTTCAGGCAAAATTACTATGGATGGATTCAACTAAACGTAAAAATACGTTTTATATATTATGTGTATCAGCACACGCTTGGAATTAGATAGTAATTGATACAAACAATTTTAATTAAATTGGTAAATATATACAATGTTTTAAAAATCAAATGAAAACAAAATCTTAGCATGAAAATTAAAAAAAAGACGGGATGAAACTAATAATAAAAACGAAAGTAAGAAAACATAACTCGGGTTTATAAGAAAAAATTGGATACGAGTATATAAAATACATTTTAACTTTAAATGGTGGAAATAAAAAAAATCAGAAAATTGTATAATAAAAAATGAAGAAAAAATGTAAATGAGTAAAAAAAACGAAGGAAAGAAATAAAAAGCAAGAATTATAGTTTCCTTAACCTGTGCGCAGTAGAGATTATAGTAACGTAGATTATAAATCATTGCCGGTGGTGGGTTATAAATATCTACTCTTCTCAGGCACATGAGGAAGGGAGGGAAGTTTAGAGTTTTATCAGGGAATACAGAGATTTGCGTAATATATAAAAAAGAAGTCGATATGTGAGTATAATCCGGTACAACAGCCGAACACACGTTCCGTGGTGTACAGTAAATCAAGCCTCTAAGCCAGAATAATACCACCGCACACATCTAATTCTAAGCTGGACTGTCAACCAAAAAAAAAAAAAAAAAAAAAACTCCCGGCATTGCTACCAACTAACTTTAAGTCTATTATATTTTATATTAGTGAATGAGATAGATAGAAGATAGTGCTTTATTGAACTATGCTCTTCCAAAACTTAGTTCAGTAGCATTAGGCCTTATTATTGAAATATGGGAATAAAAGGGACGACACATTTTCGTTATGTGCCTCTTGTATTAGGTTATACAGTATATTACAATGCGAGATTGGGAAGTGGTTTTTACAGAAGCTAGGATATGATAAAAAAACCGAACTATAGCGAGGTTATTAATCTCCGAGATTCTGTAAAACACTTCACAAACGTGCGTTGTACATAATTTTTCTGCAAGATGGTGTTTTAAAAATAATAAATCTATCTATCGTCGGGTTTTTACAGCTGCTGCCGTCTTCCCGTGCCAAACCTCCAAAGCTTACGGTCTTGGGCATCTTCGATGCTTAGTCCTCTAGCTTGCATTATTGTCTTCATGTTTTCGTTCCATGTTAACCTTGGTCTCCCTCTTTCCTTCTTTCTGTTCGGAAGCCATTCATGTAGTTGCTTCGGCCATCGCTCATCTTCCATTCTTAAGACATGCCCTAACCACTTTAATTCCTTCTCCTCAATTCTTTCAATTATGCTTTCTTCTGCTTCCATTATGTTTCTAATTTCCTTATTTGTGACATGTTCTAATCTAGACTTTCTGGCACTTCTTCGTAAATAATCCATTTCTTGAGCTATTAGTCTATTCTTGTAGTACGTATTGATTGTCCATACCTCACTTCCGTACATTGCAACAGATTCCACCAAATAATAATAGTAAAATATTAATGTTTTTGTTGAAATATTTGCGTTCATTATAAACAACTTACTAACGTTAACAGTGTGGCCATGTTTTTATGGCAAACGCCTAAAATAACTTAGTTGAGACTGCAGCAGGCCGTGACACCAATTAAATATAAATGGCGGCAATTAAGAATTGTTTTATATTGTTTCAAATAAAGTTCAGTTCATTTAAAATGTAGTGATTTGTTGCGTATAATGTATATTAACACTAACTTTTGGAAATATTTTTGTATATACATTGCACATAGTGTACATAAAGGGCATTGGTTTTACTTCCCGCACGTGGTAGGTAATATGTAATATTACAGTAAAGTTATTTAGTTGTTTATAGGTTGGCAACCCTGAAATGTAGGGAATTGAACTTTTAATCATGGTTTTCATTGCTGTAAGTACGACAGAACGCATTACCGTGCAAAAATTACGTGTTTTCAATGTATGCCAAGAGACTCGCGGATTTAGTTCCCTTCCGAAGAATGCCACAACCGAGATTTTATGTCATGAAAATTCTACCGACAGAGCCCGGATTTGAATTCGCGAATCTCTAATCGAATAATGGAGAATGTGAACCATTTAACCACCGGAACAGACATATTATAACATGATAATATTAAATATTGTTTAAACATTTACTTGTTCTACAAAATCAATAAAACTTCATTTACAATTTACATAATTCTTATCTTTTGCCTCTTCTTCTTCTTCTTCTTCCTCCTGTTCTTCCTCCTCCTCTTCCTCCTCCTTCCAAGGATTAAACCTTATTGGTTCATTCCGGGTCCAAGTATCCATGTCCATTTCTTTCGTGGGCGTCCCCGATCACTTTTTCCTCCTCTCGGTTGATAATTCAGACGGTCTATTGGTATCCATTCTGCAGGCATATTCATACCGTTTTCTCCTATACTATTCTATTTTATCTGTCAGACTGAACATTTGTAGTTCTTTACGAATATCTTCACTTCGTTTTTTTTAATACATTAAAATATATCCTGTCACAAATCGTAAATATTTCAATATGTTATCTTTTTACTGACAATCTATTATGTGTGTGATCAGTGATCACATTGCATCTAGAAGATTTGAATTTATACTTGTAGATGGAGTACCGATATTTGTTATTACTGCGCGATTTTTTCATATACGTATGTTGAATTGAATTATAAAATTGTTTATTCATTGATGGTTACTAATTAAAAATAATATGTGAACTCCGGATAAGGAGAAACCACATAGAAAACCCGTATTTGTGATCGGCCCTAAGGTTTAAACCCAAGTCTTACGAAAATAAGTACAACAAGTAACAATCCGCCAAGTCAAAATATACGCGCATTTTACTTAGATAAAGTATAAATAAAATATAATTGCACTTCATAAGGGTGTTATTTTAAAAACGCCTGTCCAAAAAGCAATATAAGTGAGGTTGGGAAATATATACTGAGAGTTAAGAAAGATAAAGCAGTGAATCAGATAACATTTAACCCACATACCAACTGACATGAAACTGTGTTTCCCAAACAAAAGAATATGTTTTCCAAGTGTTACATAGTTTCGCCGTCTTTTACATAAAGAATGAAGTTGTTCAAAACAACGTAAATTTAATGACGTGCTAAGTTCGAATAAACTTCAAACTTAACGAAACAAAAAGTTTAAGAATTAGAATCCAGTTCTTCTCTCAAAAGAGAAGTTGATTTTACTTAGAGTAATAAGATTATTCCACGTATTCATTCGTCACTGCCTTATTTTACAGCACTATATTGTAATTTTTCATTGCACGTCATTGTTATACTATAAAATCTAAACTATCATACACATAAAATTGCATTGGGGTATCATTCAAATGTAACATTTTAGAATACATAATTTTAATACTTGATATATGTTAATATAATGTCATACTCAAATTGGTTTACAATTTAATACTGGAGGCCTTTCATATATTTGTCTATCATCAACAGATGTACACTGATATCAATTGATGTTAATAATGCTGTAGAGAGAGTTATTCTTATTGCATGCGCTCTCGATTAAAATCATATTGTCGATTTATTTAAAAATTTATATGTGTGCTTATCTTTTCGATATCATGACATGCAAAAAATATATAAGATATCTTGACTTACTCAGTATAGATAAGAATATTGGAGCTGGCAGAAAATTTAAAATTTTAAAATAAATCATCAAAATACGTATAATAAATAAATGTGAACGCATACAGTAATAACTCTCATTACAGGACTATACCAGCAACAAACTTAGCATCATTCTGCTGATGATGGAGAAATGTCCGAAAGGTATCCAATTTTAAATAGTGAACGAAGTTGATGATAAAATTTAAATGTATAATTTTTACGATTTTATATGGTGAAACAATTTATATGTTATAAAATGTATTAAAAGTATATCGAATAAATACAATAATTTAAAGAATATTGGAATAATGTAACGGACAACGAAAACAAATATGGACGTTATAGGGTTATGGAGATTAGCAACCTATTTTTAGGTTGACATCTGAGGTACAGAATATACAAATCATTTTCATGTATCTGATTTTAAAGGATTAAACTTAAACTATATATACATAAGGACGTTATTAAACTACAAGTAAGATACAATGTTATTTACAAATATGGATCGCACGGGCAGTAAGCCGTACGTGCTGTTGACAGTCCGTTAAAATAAGTTGATGTTAAATGAAAACACAATAGTATTACAATTAGATATAAATACAATTACATTATACATTAACTTAGTTATTAAGAATTAATGGCATTGCAATTTGCTAACATATTTATTTATTCCTGAATAAGTGTTGTTCTTATTTTCCGCGTTTTGTCCAGAAATCTACCCAGGTTTATCCAATTTTCTGGGTTTACCAGTAACTCGTAGCATGCCAATCTTCCACGATTTGAATTTAAAAATCTTTCCGGTAATAACTGATGTGTGCAATATTCTAAATCGTTACATTTTCTTTGTATATGCATCTCGTCTTCAAAGCTCCTGCACATTGGATATATTCGCATATCGTGATCGTCGCTAATTTTTAAAAATTTCCATGCCCCTAACTTGAACCAAAGAAAGAAGAAGAACGAGAATCGTTTCTATATAAAAGTAATTTGAAAAAAAGATTACACAGTGTAAATCCCATTATGGTAAAATGGTCTTTATCAAGCAGAGGGAAGAGAATCAGTGCGAGGATACGTGATGTAACAATTACCCATAGAGCAATTAATACATTATATTAGAAAAATCGAATGAGTTCGTAAACAAATCTGTCAACATTATCGATTGAAGGAGTCATTCTGCACAAATTGCACTATAATACGAGAGAACAGTATGTAATAGTTTCATCTTACCAGATTCATTGTCTTCCGAATAAATTTTATTGCATCAGAATTATATTATCGCCTTACTATGAAGGTTGTCGTTTATATAAAAGCGAGTGCCGCGCGACAATGCTTAACATGCGGAATTATAGTGGCGGTAGTCGGCATCTTTGTATTTAATTATATATAACAGCTGTGAGGAAACAAAGCGAGCCGCTGGACAACCATCATAGTGAGGTGATGATACAATAAAACTGATATTTTTACTTGGCGACGTTCTTTTACAGCTATAGTCATTAGCGTCGGAATTCAAAATATAGACGTGAAAGGACCGAACAATTTTGCATAGAGATCTTTAATCAAGGCTCCAGGTTATTTTATCTGCTGTAAATCTATGACACGGGATCCTAAACTTCAGATCCCTTCCGATGGAACCCACGCCCTGAAAAATGTGTCTTCTCCTGCCAGGTTTGAAACCACGAACCTCGAAACCAGATGCGTTTATAGTAACACTCTGTACTATAAATAAATGAAAAAAAAAACATTTAAATTCGCAACATAACCTATAAGATAATTAAGGTTTGGTTTATAAAATATTTTCAATAAAATAGAAAAAGGAATGAGTAGGTATTACATGAAATTGTGTTGTATTTCACGATATTATAAATCCATCCATAGTAATTAAGCCCGAGGGCAGGTTTTTCATTGCAATCATAGCCTCTGCATGCTATACTTTGCAGCTTTACTAACGAATTGTAGGTATGATAGTTTCCCGTTCCTTTCCATACCGGTGAAGGATGATTATGATAATGACAAGAATGATGATGATTATGGCCGGATGATTTTCGGGGACCATTGAGCCCTAAGCTTCCTGATATTTGATTTACACGTGAGGACAAACCCCGTTAAAAAACTCACCGAGGAGCCTGTCCCGACCGGAAATCGAACTTGGGCTCGCTGCGTGACAAGGCAGCACGCTACCTCGAGACCACAGCAGTGGACATGTTACATACATACATACACATATATGCTATAACTCACTAGCTGTATGGAACCCGTAGGTTATTGCCGCGCGAATATAAGCCATACATCCCTATATATTATTATATACTGTTAGGAAAACAAAAGTTTTAGCTTTTAGAGGGTATGACCTACTAAGAGTAAAAATCCAATTAGAGAATAAAACAATAGAAGAGGTGAACAATTTTAATTATCTGGGATACAATGTGCCATATCGAAAAAGTGAACACACTGCAAACAAAATAAATGTAATTAAATGTGTGGCACCATAAAATAAAGTGTCAAAGAAACAAACAAGAAAGGATACGCTTTTTAAATGTTATAAAACAATGGCGGTTCCAACACTGCTACATGGATCGCTCGGAACACTGGGTCATAACTAAATACCAGGAACGAAGAATTGAAAAGTCATGAATGAAGTTTTTGAGTAGTGTGGCTGGTTATACAATAACAGATCGAAAATGAAATGGATACATATGAAGGTAACTTAATATATTCGAACTATTATATATAATTACACAATGCAGATATGAATGGATGGTCCACATCAATAGAATTCCGGCACAAATTCTTCATTACCAACCACTAGGACGAAGAAATTTAGGAGAACTCAGTAAAAAGGTGGAGAAACCAATTCTAACATGAGATCGGAACAGACCTTAAGATGTAATCCTTCATGCTGATGACGATATATTAAGGGTTCAGGGAAAGGACGGGTATGTCACTTGTTTGCCGGAATAGAGTTTGAGACACCATTAAATTCTCTCAGGAAAGAGGACTATATTTTAGAAATATGAATACATGTGGTTGTGAGGCCAGCAACCGGCTGGCACGTCAAAGACCTTTTAGGACTGTCGCGACATGAAGTTATGGAAACAGTGAAAAAAATTGTTCAGCGAATGATTTATTTACCTTCAAATGTAATTAAAAAAAAATTTTTGTAGATCTCATGGAAAATTGATTTTTTTTCCCAATAGGCTACTGTTCAATTACACTGAGCAACAAAAAATAAACTTTTTTTTGTCTCAGAAAGAAAAATATGTTATTCTGATAGTATTTTTTCTCCTGAATTCAAATATGATATCGGGTTTTCTCCATCGCGCAAGGTTTCCGAGAGACAGACATTTATACTTTCAAATACTTCAATATTTTCTGCATTCGTAACTACAGAATATTCCAACATTCGGACTCACCTAGAAAGTAAGAAATGACGATTTTCTGCTATATTTCGCCCGTGGAGCATCCCTCTTGATGGTACCTCTTTTCCATAACTGAAATCTCCTGATGAAAGCGTTTCCCGTGCTCATCCCTCAATGCGTCAAGATAATAAATGGACGAAAAAAACGTTTATTAAAAAATAATTATTTAAATTCCTTAATAGAAATTGAAATAAAAAACCGTGGATGATGGAGAAATTCCGAATACATATTTGAAAACACGATAAAAAACTGCATTAAGTACAACTATTGGCACTCATGAGACAAAAATCATGTTGAACAGTATTATTTGTAGTGAGTGGAAGACAAATCTACATGACATTATCTCTAACAGGCTAAACAAGTAAATATATAAAATACTATACGTATTTATAAAAATTGTAAAACCATAGTTGTGATTTATATTTTTATCTGCAATTCACTGAAGGTATTTCAATTATGTTTATCTAAAATCTTTCATAAAAATATATCTTTCATTTTACTATAGATGTTGTGAAGAGCATAATCCAATTTATTTATTTACATCTTGCATGTATTTGTGAAACATCCTATATATATCACATCATTATCTTGCTTCCGTCTCTACGTGCGTTTAATTCAGTCGCGAAGAAACCAGTAAGCGTTAAGTAAACAGCAAACTCTACGTATGAGTTTGCAATGGAAAGCAACTTACACACTTCAAGTTTGCAATGCGGCATTCAAATTGTGGCTGTCCCGAAACACGGCTTGCTAGATTATATCACTTTACTGAGTTCTGCTCAAAAAACAAATATATAACCCAATACACGCTTATCCTACATTCATTTGTCAAGGAAGAAAATTATGCTAAGGATGATACACTTTTGTTTTATAAACATAAACTTTGAAAACTAACAGAAACATTCCAAAAGTAAATATGATGTATAAAGATTTTACAATGTCACATGATAAGAAATCTTATCCATCAAACCACACTTCTAAACTTATTTTCATTAACCCATTCGCCTCAAAAGACGAGGTAGACTGGCAGACAGTTAAATGGCCTTCAACTTAGAAAACGAGGTACACTCGTTTAACTCTGCTCTTATATATTTTGCAATATTTTCTACATCCCTTGGCAGGGCAATCTTTTGTTAACGTTTATGAATAACAGAGGAATGTGTTTTTGCTTCACCCTTATTGTGATCTGAAGTACCGTTATAGTTTGTTTGTTTTGAGTATCTGAAAATAGACAATATAATTTACGGTAACTTAAATCCGGTATCTGGGGAAATTCACTGAGCATTTAAACCTGAAGCAATTGGGTTAAGCCTAAAATACCGAGTGACTTCGCTCAAGCGGAAGCGTTAGAGATAGTATTTGAATGAACCCGGATTTAAACCTGGTGCTGTGTAACATAAATTCATTTATTCCTGTTTTTAATCAATCGTCAAAGGAAGTGAAGGGTTGCAATTTCATTACCATAACCCATTTCATCATATTCATATTTCATAATATGACCTATTATAAATAAATATATACCGGTAATATAAATAAATATTCACAATATCATTATAATATTATAATACTAGCTAATACCCGGCGTGCACTGCTACGCCTAAATAAATGAAAATTGATGTGCTTTTATGTTTAGTTCAATAAGTAGAAGGAAAAATAATTATAAATTTATATTTTTAGATACCCCGTGCTGATTATCCGGCATTGCCCTGGAATCTACTTATCCCGATCTTCTTGACAAAAATGAGCTGAAATACGAAAATTAATGTGTTTTATATTTAGTTAAATTAGTTCGAGGAAAAATTTATATCGTAATTATTTTTGGATACCCCGTGCAGTTTACCCGGCGTTGTCCGGGAATCTACTCATCCCGATCTTCTTGGCATAAATGTGCTAACAGACAAAATTCGTTATTGTGAGTTATACGTTAAAGAATACCCGCCATGTGCTGCTATGCTTGCACAGGAATCTACGTACTTGTCTAGATCTTCTTAGCATTAATGAAAGACAAAAATGGTTATTGTGAGTTATCTGTAAGAGATAAACATATGCTGTCACGGACGTTTTTGTAGAGCTTTTTGAGATATTCAATTCTGTGTACATTAATTTTGTGAATTTGTTATGGTTGAGACAGCGTAAGCCATTTAAGCGTCCAAAAAGCTACTTTTTCACGTTTTTTACTACAAAGGGCGATTTTTAAGCGTGTAGGGGTTAAGTATCACAACTTTCGTATAGCCTATGTTCATCCCGGGAATCTTCTGAACATTTTGCAAAAAGCCCCATCACAATCGGATCAACGGTATGGCCGCGCACAAAGTACAAACAAACAAACAAATTTTTAAAGATCCTCTACTCGTGTCCAACTCAGGGTTGGGTCGAGGGATGAGATGAAGCCCAATTATTTATAGAGCTGTGTGAACTATAATGGTGATAGCCGACCAGTTCTAATGCAGCGTCACAGGGGCGGATGAACGAAATGGATGAGATGAGTATGGAAAAATGGTGTAATGGAATTTGTGGCAGGAGAAAACGGGAGAAACCCCGAGAAAAACCTGACCAAGCTCCGTTTCGTCCTCCACGAAACCTACATGGAGTGACCTAGACTCGATCTTGGGATCTCAACGGCGAGAGACGTGCGTCTAACCGCTTGCGCCACGGAGCCGTCTGAATAAAACTATAATATAAATAAATATATATGCATCCTAAAAAAACCTTAGAATAACTGTTCATGACAATTATATTCATCGATTGATACCTAATTTAGTTATATTACGTCAGTCAATTGATCAATCAATTTTGGTCAACAGTGCTTTCCTCATTTACAAGGATCTTCCACAAATCCCTGCTGTCCGCTTCTTCCAACTGGACATCTACTCGTGTAAGATATTGATACGTCTGTCTTTCCAGCGTATCTTTGGACTGTACAATGCTCTGTTACTTTGTGGATAGTTTTTTATAGCAATTTTTATTAATCTTGTGTTCTCTTGACGCAATATGCGATCAAGCAATCCGAGTCTTCTACTTTTCTCTACTGCTACTACATCTGGCTGTTGAAACAACATTCTCAATTCTATTTTCGTTCTTATACTCCGACCCTCATTTCATTTAACAGCATCAAAAAATGTTGTACTTACTTACTCACTGGCACTATCGAACCCGAAGGTTCATGGCCGCACGGACATAACCTCTCCATACATCCCTATCCTGAGCTCTTTGGCATGGGTTCCCTGAAGTAGTCCCCGCCCGGAGAACCGAGTGGGGGACTATTTGACCTCCGGAAAATTTTACCCCAGATGAACCCATGTCCGCATTTCTTGACTGTTGTATTTTTACGGTGAAAGATCGTCAGTCTTTCGCCCAAGGTACTTTTTTCGTCTGGCTTATCACCTTCGACCAGTCCGGCATGGGTAACCCTATCGGCAGCAATGCTACCGCCGGCATAGCTCTCAGGATCATTTAAGCACGCAAGCCACTCCACCACGACAAGGTAAAGATACCTTTGTAGAGTTCTATTTTCAAAAGTAATAAGGAATTATTCTTACTTTTTTGTGAGAGTCCAACTTTCAGCTAGATACAAGATTGATGGTAAAAATAATAGTTTTATAACACAGTTGTGCCAATATAATTTGTAATGTTCCCTGCAAGAATAAAAAATATTTAAGAATGGATTAATAGCTTTACTATCATTTCGAAGAAAATGCTCATGACTTTTATGGCGTGAAAAAATCTATCGATCCTTAACGGATATGAACCTACATACCTCCAACCTAGAGAAGAGCATAATTATCATAAGTAATGCCACGAGTGATTTTCAAATTATCAAGAGTGGCATTTGTTAGGACTATTTAACTAATAAAATTAAGATGTTTACTCACAAATCATTATTTAAATATAGTCATTTTAAAATATGTACATATTTAATGTAAACGGCGATGTTTGATTATGTTTCATTTGTTCATCACTGCAACTTGATTACATTATTTATTGCCTAATACTAGGATCGCAATATTGTAAGAATGCACCCTAGTGGAGAAAAAATGAAGCACATCAAACTGTATATTATAATCAACATTATAGATTACTAATTATTTTTTCGGAAACAACTCAATACAATCAGTATTTAAACACACAATTATTGAACACGCAATTATCAAATATGTAGATCGAAGGAATGTGTTCATTATTTGCTATATTCAACATATTTGTTAGAGTCAGTCACTGCAAAATAATGCTCTGATGGGTATTAAAAATGAGAAGCTTCCTTGATTTTGATAATCAAAATTCAATAACACGGGTCAACATGATTTTTGTGTCATAAGTACCAATAGTTGTACTTAATGCAGTTTTTTATCGTGTTTTCAAATATGTTTTCGGAATTTCTCCATCACCCAGTTTTTCTATTTCAATTTCAATTAATGGATTTAAATAATTATTTTTTAATAAAAGTTTATTCGTACATTTGTCCATTGTAAAATAAAACCAAACGAGCTAACTCAGGAGATTTCAGCTATGGGAAAGAGATATCAAGGTAAATGGAATCCTAATATGCTGGCCGATTAATGTTGGACCATCAAGAGGGATGCTCCACAGGCGAAATATAGCAGAAAATCGTCATTTCTTACTTTCTAGGTGAGTCCGAATGTTCGAATATATTGTGTAGTTTACAAATATAGAAAACATTAAAGTGTTTGAAACTATAAATGCCTGTCTCTCGGAAACCTTGCGTGATGGAGAAAAACCGATATCATATGTGAATTCAGGAGAACACATACTATCAGAATCACATATTTTTCTTTCTGAGACAAAAAAAAGTTTACATTTTGTTGCTCAGTGTAATTATCGAGGTGAAACACGACTGTCATTGGTTGTAAAACAAAATTCATTGAAACCTGATTGGTCATAGACTCCCATTTGGGGCATGAGTTAAATAGTCATTGTATCTGCGGGAGCGACTTCCTTAAAATATATGATTGTATGCAGTATGCTGTTTATTTGTTATACTGTAAATACTAGTTTATAATATATAAATTCACTCATTTGAGATCAGGATGACTGGTGCCAGTATTTTGGATCGCAGACTTCCCAATGCTACCTCCTGATCCAACTATCATGCAAGATTACATTTTTCGTCATCATAGTACATTCACGAATTTAGGCCATTTGTTGACCTGTTTCGGCCTCAAGAGAAACACCATCCAGAAGTCTTTTTAGTGGACGTCCTGGTCTTCTTCTTCCTGCAGGTTGATATCTTAACATTTGTTTGGGTATTCTGTGATCTTCCATTCGAT
Source organism: Diploptera punctata (assembly GCA_030220185.1). Classification (NCBI taxonomy): domain Eukaryota; kingdom Metazoa; phylum Arthropoda; class Insecta; order Blattodea; family Blaberidae; genus Diploptera; species Diploptera punctata. The sequence goes on along the minus strand of JASPKZ010007225.1, from coordinate 815,325 downwards.
GAACATGTTGCATCCATCTTGACTTATAATCAGAAATTTTGTTTTCTAAAGATTCCATGTGTAATTCTTCTAAGATGTCTTCATTTTTTTGTGATCTAGTAGTGTGTATCCTGCAGTCCTCCGAAGATATCTCATTTCAGCAGATCTAAGTCTCTGTATATCCTTCTGTTTCAACGTCCATACTTCGCTACCATACAAAAGAGTTGGAAGAGCCAGTGTTTTATACACTTTTAGTCTTGAATGCTTTTGGACTAACTGTGGCTTGAAGATAGAATTTATTAACCCTAAAATTCTTAAAAATTTAGATATTTTTGCATTTACATCCTTTTCTTCTTCATATGAGATATTGCATCCTAGATATGTAAAATTATTCACCTGCTCCAAAATTTTATTGTCCAGTACAATTTTACTTCTGACAGGATCTACACCTTGAAATGCCATAATTTTTGTTTTTTCTGTATTAAAATAATATTAAATTGTTTTCAGAAGAATTTGAAAATACTAAACTATAGGCCTATATGACTTTTTTGTGTTGGTCAAGTTAGAATATATTTCCATACAGTGTTTCATGCAAAGTGGGCTGAAAGGATCATTAATTACAACGATAAACCATGCGGACGCTCAAGTTGAAATAGTCTAAGTACTTTTCCCTGTAAAATGACTTTCAAGAGACATTTATAGCAGTTCTAGGTTCCATACATCTTGGTTCAACCCTTCCCCTCATTCTCTCTCTCTCTCTCTCTCTCTCTATCTATCTATCTATCTCTATCTCTCTCATACACACACACACACACACAAACATAAACTTTGCCTTTTCTAATGGTGAATGTTACCAGTATATATTATACTCTACTTCAAATTCCAACGTTCGTGTTTGAAATATAAAGACACTTTCACACTCTTCTATCACAAATGTCACCATTCATCGTCTAATTGTAGGTTAGAGTAATTTGATTATACATTCAAGAGCTACTAAGAATGTTTATAAAGGACAATTATTTTTAGATGATCATGCATATTCAGCTTTTATAATTACATATATAAATATTGACAGACCGAAACTTAAATACATCTTTCTTTGGCCCTGCAGGGGGAGGAGACCCTATTTTATATCAACATTTATTTTGATTCTTTGGTCACCCAGAAGTTTATATTTTAATTCTATCTGGATTTGGGATAATTTCCCATATTATTTGATTCATGATTTTTAAAATAAAAAATGACATCTTTCGGTATCACAAATCTTTACACGAACATCCCAATTGAAGAAACTGTAGAAATAATAATAATAAGAAAATTTAGATAGGACCTATATTGTGCACTTAAGTAATATGATCATCACATCTCTAAAACAAAATTACTTCAAATTCAATAACGAATACTTTACACAAAATGACGGTATACCTATGGGTAGTCCTACTTCTGGAATTTTGTCTGAAATTTTCTTACAAAACTTAGAAGAGAGACATTTTGAAAAACTGAAGAAAAAATTCAACATGAAACTAATAACAAGATATGGAGATGATGTTCTAATAATTTATGACAATAAAAAATCAATAGAGAAAGATATTTTAATAGAACAAACAGGATGCATGAAAAAATAAAATTCACATCGGAAGCTGAAAATAACAATTCTATAAATTACCTAGATCTTACCCTAACAAAAAAATTTAAATAGCAATAGTTTGGACATTGACATATATATAGAAAACCTACAAGCAACACAATCGCTATCCATAAAACATCCAGACATCCTCCACAACAAAACATTAGCACTTTCATCAGTTTAAACAACAGAATGATGAAATTATCACTTACCCAAGAAAATTATAACAAGAAATTAAATTATGTAAAACTCCTAGCTTATAAAATGTATATAATGAAGAAATGATTAATGAATTAATTATGAAATAAACCAGAAAAAAAGAACTAACAAATATAATACATTTAAGGAGGGAAATTGATAAAAGAGATAATAAATAGGTGTCATTAACATACACAGACATAATAACACAAAAGTTAGCAAAAATCCTCAAAAAACAGGATAAAAACATAAAAATTGCCTACAGAACAAATAACAAACTAAATAATATGATTTCAAATAAAACAGAGGAAACGAACATATACAAAAATAAAGGAGCTTATAAATTGAATTGCAATAGCCGTGGCATATTATATATTGGAAAAACTACTAGAAACTTCACAAGAATTAATGAAAATTTCAGAGATTTCCTGAAGAATGAGGGTAAATCCAGTTTTTCAAAACATAGTATAAGCAGATCATCAATTCAACACAATAGACAATGTATTATCGATCCTGCGTAGAGAAAACGATACATCGAAAATCAACGTTCTCGAAGAGTTAGAAATTTTCAAGGAAACCACAAATAAACACCTGTTAAAAGAGAACGTACTCAGCAATATAAACCCTCTGTACAGAATAATTACCATCAACAGTCAGTACCAAAATGAAAGCAGAAGACGATACTTAATTTATCGAAATGCTTCCTATAAAACAACACTGCAAATTATTGAGGACGACTGAGATATCAGATACTGTTTTATATTTCTTCAAACTTTAAATATTCTTATTTACATGGCATCTTTTTTTTTAAATTAACAGTAAATAATATATATATATATATATATATATATATATATATATATATATATAGATTCATTCAGATACGCTGATGATACCTCACTCTGGTCACAAAGCAAGTCGGCAAATGTCAACACTCCCCTAAGTGCTCATGCAGGGATAATGCTTCAACATATCCAGCCCTTGTTGGCTGGATTATTAAATCCCATGGAGCGTCTTCTCTCCATCAATCGACTCATTAACCTACGATTTACATAGGTTAAATCCCCTGGATAACCTATCACTTAAATTGTGTGAGATCCCCCTCGTTAAATATAAATGAAGAAATAAGAAGACAGTTTGAATATTCAGTCATTAAGTGAATGGGTGGAAAAAAGAAGATTTGAATGGAATCAAAAATATCCCTATGACACCAGATAGAAGTGTACGCATAGCAAAAGATAAGTTACCAAACGATGGGAGAAGGACTCTGGAAGACCAAAGAATAAATGGAGGGACTCTTTACACTGGATGGAACAGGTCATGAACCAGAACAAAGAAAAGAAGAATAAGATATTACCTTGCCTAGAATAGCGAGGTTCATTCTGCACTGTTTGGCTTTCGGACATTCTGCGTGCCTCCAGTTAAGATTCTGACGCCCTATTTTAGTGTGATAATGTCCACTTATTTTTTCCCCAACATCGATTTATCAGGCGAACAAATTTTGCCGCAAAATGGCTAGGGTTAACAATTCACAACTCTATCTTGATATCCATGAAGGAATCAGCTGCCAAGGAATCCCCGGGCTACAGAATGCAACACATCGTTGCCACTATGTATAGAAGCGATGTTTAGTTATCTTAAGCTTATTATTTATTTAATTTGTTTAAAGTCAACGTCATAAGGTATTCTGCCCAACATATAAAATCACAACATATTTATTATTACTTAGTAGTGTGCTCTCTGGATAATGGAGCTCGAATGAGATAGTAGAATTTACTCTAGTAGTACCTAACCAGCTGCTGAAGACTTCTTGTTCCATTATCAGCTACTATATTTATAGTAGTATCTATCCAGCTGGTGAAGACTCCTTGTTCCATTATCGGCAGCTGGTATGTTCTCTAGTAGTATCTATCCAGCTGCTGAGGACTTCTTGCTCCATTATCAGCAGCTGTTACATACTCTAGTAGTATCTATCCAACTGCTGAAGACTTCTTTTTCCATTATCAGCAGCAAGTACGTTCTCTAGTAGTACCTATCCAGCTGCTGAAGCCTTCTTATTCCATTATCAGCAACTGGTACGTTCTCTAGTAGTGTCTATCCAAGTGCTGAAGACTTCTTGTCCTATTGTCAGCAACTGGTACGTTTTCTAGTAGTTTGTATCCAGCTGCTGAAGACTTATTGTTCCATACCAGCAACTGGTACGTTCTCTAGTAGTACTTATCCAGCTGCTGGAGACTTTTTGTTCCATTACCAGCGGCTCGTACGTTCTCTAGTAGTATCTATCCAACTGCTGAAGACTTCTTGTTCCATTATCAGCAGCTGTTACGTTTTCTGGTATTATCTATCCAGCTGCTGAAGACTTCTTGTTCCATTATCAGCAGCTGGTAACGTTCTCTAGTAGTATCGACCCAGCTACTGAGGATGGAACAAAAAGTTCTGAAAGGCTTCACTGGTTTAGTGAATTTTAATTTGTTGAGGACCACTGATATTTCAGGTACAAATTTTAATATTTTAAATGTTTACATAAGTACATCAATATTGGTTCATGATGAATTTTAAATGTATTTACAACGATATATTAACATTTTAAAGAAACAATTAAATTATAATTCAACAGTCGTCTTATTGCAGCTGTGGTAAGCCTATATATATATATATTATATATATATATATATATATATATAATTTTAATTTAATGTAGCGTAGTCATATTTTCTATACTCAGACAGTAAAGGCAGATTCCCCGAGAACTGGGGCCTGAAGTATCTATTGTGCTATCCTAGTATTATGGAGATGAGTGGTATCAAAGTCTACTCTCTGGTGTTATATAAGTTGTAGGCCGTTTTTCAGATCGACACACCAAGTTCTACTCCCATGACCAAAACCGCTATTTTTTGGGTAGGTCCCGTGTTACGAGAACGGATTACAATACCTCCGTCGCCGCCTTCTGCCCTTTTTCCTTGCTCAGGCTTGGAGTTACGAGGCAGCACACTGGTAAGGTTCCCGCAACCACTTCTTTTCAACACTTTGGATTTCTAACCAAACTATCTTCTACCTTAACATGAGACGATATGAAGGGTAATATGAAATTAATTAATTAGAAATTAAATGGCATGAAGGGCAGAGAATGGGGTATGGGGAGTGTTGATGGGATGAACTTAGGGAAAAGGGATAACTCCGAAAAAAAACTCCAAAAGTCCGGTACGGCCCACACTTCAATATCGCTGCAGAACTGTCAGGATTCGAAGTTGGGATCCCAGTTGTGACAGTCGCACGCGCTACCACGCGTCTACTGAAACGCCCGTTTACTTATAACTCGAATGCGAACTTTTTTCATTTTACATACACAGATGGAAGGACGGTTCTACAGAGAAATAGAGGGAAACGATTTTCCTGCCCGGAAACAAATACGACAAAATATAGCTTCCATTTGTATTCAGGTTGTATAAATGCGCGATAAAAAAATGTTCTTCTCGATTTCCTAGCTGATATAATTATGTAGCACAAAATTTATTCACCCCGATCTGCAGATCCACTCAAGCGAGAGACTGGAGGAAGGGTTTCTTGTGAATGAATTTAGATGATATTGAGGGAGACCCTGATTTATTCATTATAAGGGTAATACATAAAGAAATCGTGCAGTAAAATATATGAAATGTTGAATCCGCTGATTCTTGCAGCATTCATAAAAGTAATTTGTTTTTATGACTCTTTTCCGATTTGTGCACGTAGTGGACTTCATAAAACATTGCAAAACATGAAATTCAAATCAAACGATTTTATTTGAAACACATAGAGAAAATATTTATTTCGTCGTCTAGGAAAATGATGGGTTAGAATTTCACTTCCACTAATAATCTGAAAATTAATCTCTCTATTTGTTTATTTTTTATTCTGCTTCATTTAGTAGGATTTACATCTCATAGGCAGTACAAACCCCTGCCACATCCTCATTACATGTCGGCAAAAGCAAGAATTTTGAACCACGCATTAGACAGGTACACAGTGGCTATGCCATTATCAATGTTCCAGGGACACCATAAAAAACAACACAGGATATCACACATGAAGCATACCCAGAATTTATATTACGATTTATAGCCCTGTATCTAGTCGAAAATCAGACCTAGGCCGCCAGAGTGGAAGATGAAGGTGTCTTAGATCAGACACCGTCATCAACTATGGTTAATCATTATTACATAATTGATTATTAGTGTCTTAAAGTTTTCTAAAATTGAGTTGAAAACAAAAAATATCTCACTCAGGAAACTCATTCCAATCGAAGATCAAATCCCCGCTTCCCATATTTGAGACAACGACGTTACTCCAAGACCACAGCGTTGGATTATTATTATTATTATTATTATTATTATTATTATTATTATTATTATTATTGATGGCACCGATGGAGTAGTAGTTACTAGCTCGCCTGTGTGTTCATGTGTCACGGGTTTAACCAAACCGGAGTCGATGGATATTTGAGAGCATAGAAATTCTGGGTGTGAGTTCTTAATATGGGTGTGGCCAGTGCTTTATAAATTCTACTTCGTGTGTGTTGCTGTACTGTGTTTGGCTAGAAAATATTATTTATAATTCCAGTTACTCTGTTAAATTTTATAATTTTTTGACTAAAATATTTTTCTTCTTCGTATGTAACTTGGTATCAGAGATAGTTAAATGTGTTGGTTTGTTCTAATATTTTATTATTAATAACAATTTTACTGCGAACTGGGTCTTTTCCTAGGAAAGCCATGACTTTAGATGTTTCTGTTGAGATTTCCATGTTATACTTTATTGAAATTTGGTGAAAATAGTGGACTGAACGTTGTAGGTCATCTTCTGAGTTTGCTATAAACACAACGGCATCTGCAAATAATAGGGTGTCTAAATTATATAATATATTAAGTGGTATATGCCATGTGATTGTAGTGTTCATTCTTTAATAATTGAGTTCATATATATTATGAAGAGTACTGGTGAAATACCACATCCTTGTCTACCTCCTTGATTAATTGGTCTGCATTCCGAGATTTTATTTTCAATCTTAACTTTGAAGTAATTATCATAAGTAATGCCACGAGATATTTCCAACTTATCGATAAATTCACGACTCACGAAGTGAGGAGTGAATTTATCTAAAGAATTTGTAAATCAAAAGTGGCATTTGTTAGGACTATTTAACGAATAAAATTAAGCTATTTACTCACAAATCATTATTTAAATATAGTTATTTTAAAATATTTATATATTTGATGTAAACGGCGATGTTTGAAAACAAATGAGAAACGATTGGTACGCTTAATTTGCTTCTTTTGTTTGTCACTGCAACCAGATCATATTATTTATTGCCAAGGGAACGCAATATTCTAAGAATGCACTCCAGTGGAGAAAAAATGAATCACATCAAACTGTACATTAATTCTTTTCTGATGTATGATGTAAATATGACAATTATATTTTTCTGGATTATTACCTGGAAAAAAAATACATTTAAGAAAGTGCAAACAGTGGTTATTTTTTTTGCTGGTATAATCAATTCATACAAATGTTTTTATATTAACTCCTGCATGCGGAATGTGTTGACATTCATGCACTATATATACAATCTGGTATCCGTATTTCTTGGTGAGTCAGTCACTGCAAAATAATGTTCAGACCTGTTCAGAATATTAAAATGGAGGAGATTTCTTTAATATGGTAAATTTAATATTGATAAATATTTGGTGAAACACGACTGTAATTGGTTGTAAAACAGAAATCATTGAAACGCGATTGGTCATTGACTCCCATTTGGGGCACGAGTTAAATAGTCCATCATCATCATCATCATCATCATAGTACATTCAAGAATTTAGGACATTTGTTGACCTGTGTCGGCCTCAAGAGAAACACCACCCAGTAGTCTTTTGAGTGGACGTCCTGGTCTTCTTCTTCCTGCAGGTTGATATCTTAACATTTGTTTTGGGTATTCCGTGATCTTCCATTCGATGAACATGTTGCATCCATCTTGACTTATAATCAGATATTTTGTTTTCTAAAGGTTCCATGTGTAATTCTTCTAAGATGTCTTCATTTTTTTTGTGATCTAGTTGTGTGTATCCTGCAGTCCTCTGAAGGTATCTCATTTGAGCAGATCTAAGTCTCTGTATATCCTTCTGTTTCAACGTCCTAAATAGTCCTTACAACTATCATATATAGCTTTTATCAGTTAGTTTATGTTTCTTTTACATTAATGAATACTTATTAAGAAATAAAATCGAAAAAAAAATATTTAAGTGTAAACCTGCTGATATTTTATTAAAAATCCAACTGCACAAGTATAAATGATACATACTGTATATTATGGAAAGATGTGTTAAACTAAGGAGTTTGTACTGTACTGACTGCTGTAACTAAGAAAATAGGCTATATTATGTAATGTTACCACAGCGCGATCGTTATATCCGAGTCCTGACTTAGTGATTGACTTGAACTGTATCTTACACATATGTAACCTCAAACCATGACAGGCAACACGTCCAACTTAGTAATGCAGTATTGCTGTAACACCCTCCTCACACTTCACTTTAACAACTTCATCTTACTTCGGGGCCATTCAACGTTTGCTTACCATGTTCTCTGCCAAACAATGCGCATTATAAACTTCTGTAACAGACTTCCACAAGATTTGGTGTATCTTTTACACAAATAAACTGTTTTGCTTTGAACTTTTATAGGATAAAATCACTATGAGGTTTAAAGTAAGATTTAAATTAAAATATTTTTTACACTGTGTTACTAATATTGTATACTTACTGTTATTGTTCATGTGCATCCGCATACAATCTTGGTTGCTATGAAAACAAAATAAATCTCAATACTTTAAAAATGACCAAAAGCACTAGTGCGGTAAGTAAAAACATTTATTTTGAAATATTGATAGTGATATTGCAATTAGTATTAATTTCGGTATTAATTCATCACATCCAGCTTTCCACGCCTCTTCTATTTCATCATCACTGCACACATCGTCTAAAACTTTCTCTGTAATCAGAAATAGATCCCAAATCAAAATGATTTCACAGTTTTAACAAATATAAGATAGCGACATGACCAACAATACTTATTATTTCTCCATAGGAACACATATAGCTGATTCACCTTCTGATTTTTTTCAAATGCCCCAGGTTATCTTTCGACATTCCTGGTGTTCTCTCCTGGCATGGAATAATTGTAACCCACTTCTGAGGTTGGGGCGCCTGGAAGGCGGGATTACGTTGCCCCGATGATATTATGTATGATAATGATGATAGTGGTGCGCCTGAAGAGTCTCTAATCATAAGCTTTATCTAGGTGAATATAAATGATTGCGATGGCCATATGATTTCGGGGACCGTTTGGGCCTTAAAGTTTTCCTGACAGTTGTCTTACAGGTGAAGAAAAATCCCGATAAAAACCTCACCCAGAAAAACTGTCCCGACCGCGGATCGAACCCGGACCTCGAGACCACAGCGGAGGACAATTAAATTCTATAAGATAGCGACAGGACCAACAATACTTATTATTCCTGCATAACAACACATATAGCTGATTAACTGTTTGAAATTACATTTATTAATATTTTAATTAATGTCTTAATTATTAACATCATCATCATTCATGCAAGTATTAGGCCATGTGGCCAGTTACGGTCTCGAAGAGGAATTTTCCATCCAGCGCTTTTTTGGACGTCCCAGCGATATTTTGCCTTGGGGCAGTAGCGAAGTATGGCTCTTGGAATTCTATGAGACGGCATTCGTTGAAGATGGGTTTTCCAGTTGTTCTGGTAGTTTTGTATATGGTGAAGGATGGGTTCTACATCCAACTCTTTCATAATTCCCTCATTTCTTTTATGTCCCACTTTGTGTAGCCTGCTGTTCGGCGCATAAATCGCATCTCATTTGCTGTTATTCGGATTTCGTCTCTTCTTCGTATTGTCCATGCTTCACTACCATATCTTAGTACTGGTCTTGCGAGAACCTTATAAAGCCTTAATCTTGTGTTCTTCTGTACTAAAGATGGTTTTATTATACTGTTAATTATCCCCGTTGTTTTTGTAAAATTTGTGATTTTCTTAGATATATCAGCTTCATCTTGAAATGTTAAATTATAACGCAAATAATTAAATTAATTTAATCGTTCTAAAATTTCATCATCCAAAACAATTTTGCTAGGTATAAGGTATTTCCCACAAAAGGTCATTACTTTAGTTTTTTTTTGTATTGATTTCCATATTGTACCTTTTTGCAATTATATTAAAATTGTGTATATAATACTGTAAATCTGTTTCTGTTGGAGCTATTAAATTAACATAAATACACATAGTGAAAAATATGGTATGCAATACTCACGTGGTAAACACACAACGGCGCAAGTTCCTCGTTTTATTAAACTTTTGCTATATCCGTATCTAGTGTTTACCACACTCATTGTGTCGGGTGATACCAATGCTTTTCTCAACAAACAGATAAAAAGTTAAATGTGTTTCAGGTCACCTTTTTTTATTGAGTTAGTAGTGTAGTATCTATTTAACAATACTGTTTACACTCAAGTCACTGTGGTCGAAATTTAAAACTGGGAATCAAAGAACTCAAAACTATTGTTTAGAGGAAGCATATTTCATCTTCCAAGTTCTTTTACGTGCCGTAAATCTACGACACGCAGTCACTGCCTCTTTTCTCTTCTCAAAGAAGCCGTGTTCATGATTATTAAGCCATGGAATTATCATCAACAGCGACCGGCATTGAACTCGTGAATTTTAGAACCATATACGAGCACAATAACCACTAATCTATCCAATTATAGACTATATTATCATTAACCAATCAACTAAAATAATGATACTTTGAGTTGGCAGAGTTAAGGTCATAAGGCCTTCTCTTCCACTCAACCAGCGAATAATAAAATCATACACAATTCAATAACAATGGTGAACATGATTTTTGTCTCATGAGTACCAATAGTTGTAATTAATGCAGTTTTTAATCGTGTTTTCAAATATGTATTCGGAATTTCTCCATCACCCACAGTTTTTTTATTTCAATTAATGAATTGTCTAATAGTCTAATATTAGCTAACACTAACAAAACATGGATTTGAAATAAAGTGAAATAAAATAAAATAAAATGTTAAAAGCTTCCTAGATGAATATTTATAGGTATTACAAAATGGTGAAAATAGTTGTTATGTAGGAAGTATTTTCATTGCATGAAACTTAAGATATCAGTTAATTTGGATTTAAATAATGATAGTAATTGACAGTCCCTGACATGACTGGGAAGTGAGTTCCATGCTTTAGTCATAGATATTGTGTAAGATTCAGAGCAAAGACATGTCCTGTGTTGTGGTATAGAAAATAAAGAAGTATCTCGTGACGTCATTCCGAAATCGTTATAAGGCGAAACATTTTGAAAACACGTTGATAAATAACTTGATAAATATGTGTGAAGATTTGAAATAGCAAAACAAGTGAATGTAGGGTTCTTCTGTCATTTACATGTAACCATGGTAAAGCATGAAATTAAGGAAACACATGGTCATAACGACGGAAATTGAATACAAATCCAATGCACGCATTATGAGCACACTGATCAGTTGTCAGATTAGTCAGTAATATGTCGCAGTAACCGAAGTGTGGCATTACAAGAGTCTGTACAAGTATTTGTTTTAATTTAATGGGAAGGAAGTTTCTATATTTATTTAGGAAGTGAAGTATTGAGAACACGTTCCTGCAGGTATAATTCAACTGGAATTTCCAGTCCAGCTGCAGGAGATGTAGATACACAGACGTTTTACTACTGAGCTGTAGGGTTGTGGGAACCCTTAGATTCAATCCCGCAATCGCTAAAGGTTCCTCTACTAATCCTTATCCGAATGCAGTTCGTATAACCGATATTCAGTCTTAAGATCCATAAAAATCCTCCCACCTATGCTTAGGCCTTACTAATGCTCTTTTTCCAAGGATTGAACTACACATTTTGAAAATATTTCTACCATTTGTAACAATTCTACTTATTTCACATTAAAATAATTATATTATGTATTTAACTGTAGACCTAAAATGTGTCACCACTTTCATGAATCAATATTTAATACTAGATTTACCACTTCTCACTCAATGACAAATTAAATTTGAAGAGAAAAATATATGCATAAATCGGGATTTGAACCAATATCCCTCGTTATATACACCAGTGCTTTAACGATTTAAGTTATTAGGCATCACGATTTAAACATATATTTTTCTCTTATACTAATACGATTCCCATGCGCCAATATCGACATTCCCATAACAATGGAACCTTCATTTATGAACTATTAGTTCCTTCGAAGAAAATTTGTTATACTACTATTAATATGTTATAATTAAATTTTTGACATTGAGTATATATATGACATAAGAAAAATAAATGCCTGAACGGGATTCGAACCCGGATCTCTGGGTTGGTACCCCAGCGTGTTATCCATTACACCACCAGACGATTCCAATTCAAACACTCATTTCTCTTATATATACATTATATTCTCCATTATTACTAAATGTCGCGATAACTCGGTTTTCACTGCCATCTAGTAGCTGACTATAACAAGTAAGCAAATGAAAGATAATATTTTTACTTTATAGAAGTGACGCTTTAACGATGTTATAATTTAATTTTTGACATTGAACATGCAAGCTTAATATGATACGATAAGAAAAATAAATGCCTGAACGGGATTCGAACCCGGATATATATAGTGTGTGTGTGTGTGCGTGCGTGTACTTGACCTTCAAGGAGGAAACGATTATTAAAATCATTTATAATCAATATAATCATTATATAAGTTACAACAGCTAAAATTATGACAATAATTATTAGGGCATGGTCATGAAAATAAATCAATTGTTCTATAATAGGGAAGGCTCTATCTTGTGTGTGTGTGTGTGTGTGTGTATATACAGTTGTTTATATACTGTAACATGCATGTATTTATCTATTAATTATTGCACTGTAATGCAAAATAAATAATTTTGAAACTAGAAGTAACATAAGCGACATTCTTAGTATATCTATAAATCACAATATTTGAATGTAAGCAATTATGAATAATGTTGAAATTGTTAGGTCAAGGGGAAAGGCCTAATTGTGGACAGTTCGAAATTATCTACGCCAAACGCATAACTTTTCGAAGGACGCTAGTTCAAGTAATTAAGTATAAAAACAAAAGATTGTTGATAGAAGATAATATTTTTAAGGCTCACAAATCCCTTATTGTATAATTTACAACATGGCGTCGCTTGCAGCGGGTCTGCACAACATGTCCATCTTTCATGACAGTTGTTTGAAGTGTGTTATAAACGTTCTGGATTCCCATTGGGAGATAGCAGTAATAGCATGACTATCATTAAGTTTACAATATATTTAAATTATGCAATAATCATCAGACAAATGTAGCCACCGTTTATACATATATATATATATATATATATATATATATATATGACACGATAAGAAAAATAAATGCTCGGATGGGACTTGAACCCGGACCTCTGGATTCATATCCCAGTGCGCTACCGACTACGCTACCGAGCAAGTCTAGTACAAACATTCATTTTTCTTATATATATTCTCATTGTTACTAGATGTGTAGTGGGAATATATATATATATATATACACACTTATATATGTCTGTCTAAGCAAATGCAACTATTTACTCGCGTCTTAAAGGACTCAACAGAAATACCATGGCCCCTAAGTCGGCCAATACGATGTCCATTCATATTTGTAACCATAACGGATAGTATTTTTTAACAAAAATACTAGTTTGCTCTTTGGCATGTCTTTTTATAAAAATACAGAGTTTTTATCTTTCGAGTAATAGTGTCATATTTTTTCTAACCGTATCGATATGTAAAATGCTCTCAGCTCACAGATATATCTAAATTAAATTAAGATATTGTCGTAAATGGCTGTATTTGTATTCTAGCGATGTTCATGTGAAGCAGCAGTCAAGCAACGTAACTTGGATTAAATGAAAAATAATAATAATTTATTCATTCTCGAGTATTAGAAAGCTCAATTGGAATGCTAACAATGTTGCCCTTTATTTACTATAAATTGCTTTTTCTCTGAACCTTATCAATCAGGATCAAGTACTTCAAAATTATCATAGTTTTATGCCAAAACTTTTATTTTTTGTATTAATTAAATATTTCATCTGCTTCTATAAGTCCTTCATAAGATTGTTTTCATGTAGAAGTGAGATGTGCTTTATCCGCTAGTACAGTGTCTTCAGTTTGTCATCACGAGTAGGCCTTACGTCCAGCGATAACACAGCTCTACAAAAAAAATTGTTGCCCTGGATATCTCAGCGAATTTTTACGTTTCCAAGTGCACAGTTTACGAATATATTAATGAATGTGCTGAATGTGCTCTAGTTTTCATAATTTTTGAGTATCTTATATCTTAAACAGTAAACGGCTTGTTACTAATAAAATTATGTTTCCAGTCATGATTTGATTTCTGAGCATTGTTTCGCGTATTACATCACGTGATCCCCACTCTCACACACCTCACTCTGAACATCGACCGTGATTCCTGTCTTTTGACAAAATTAAAGTACTCACGACGTGCATCTGGATATGATAAAAGAATCGTCAAAGCGTTGGACAAGGAAGGAAAATGTTTCAAATACATTTGTAGAAAATTTCCTAAGCTCAGTATGTAAAAGTTAAAAGGCGGAATATTTTATGGTCCTCAAATTCGGCAATTGATGAAATATGCAAATCAAAGTTATGACTGTTCCGGAAAGTGCAGCTTGGAAGGGTTTTGTATAGGTAGTAGAAAATTTCCTAGGTAACTATAAAGCACCAAATTATAAATAAATTGTGCAAAACATGTTGTAAAGCTTCAAGATTCTGGGAGCAAATATGAGTATAAAGTTACACTTTCTCCACAGTCACCTGGATAGATTTCCGGGTAATTTAGGAAATTTTAGCGACGAACAGGGAGTTCTCTTTCACTAGGATCTAAAAGTAATGGAGGAAAGGTATCAGGGTAGATGGGACCGTCACATGATGGCAGATTACTGCTGGTCTTTAAGAAGAGATTGTCCCCTAAAAAATTATAGAAGAAAATCTTATTGAAGTATAACATGGGTTTTCGATATTTTTCTTTCTATTTACGTCAGTGCATACTAATTAAAAAAACAATTGACATTATAAATATATCTGTTATATTTTTTCATATTTTCGATTTTTGTAGTGTAAAATGAAAACAAAGATTTAAAAAAACAAAGCAAATCTTCCAAAATCATTGATATTTTCATGAATTGTGGGCATAAATATATCCGAAATTAATCTTATACCAAGGACAACATTACCACTGTTGACCAATACAATCCAAGAACTCTATATGTATGTAATATCGACATGTGCAACCAATATATGTACTTTTTTTTTTCCACCTCCGAAATGAAACGGGGCAGGCAAAGCTCTGGAGCTGGGTGAAGCATTAACTTATTTGATAAAATACACAAAACAGAAATTAGGGACAAATGTCATATTCAAGACATAACCAAATTTATTATAGATAGACGTAAATATTGGAAGGGTCATATAGAATGAATGGAAGACAACCGACTTGCAAAAAGAGCTAAAGAAGATAGACCAATGGACGGGAGAAGAACAAAAGGAAAATCAGATAAGAGATGGATAGACAGTGAATGCACATCCAATATGTCTTCCTCCGAGGAGTGATTTTGGAAACAAACAGGATGAAAATCCTACAAATTATGATTAAGAAGAAGAAGAAGAAGAAGAAGAAATGTATATTTTTAAGTTAGTTCTCATACGTATAAAACGCAGTCAATAAAATATATTTTAGAGAAAGCCAACTCTTTACAATCAGTATTTATAATATCCAAAAATAGAACTTTCCAATATCGGGTCTGTAATTTTAAATGTTTTCATATATAACTCTCAGTACGTACATAATATAACGTATCCTTATTAAAATTCTACTTCAATAAATGTTACCATATTTTTCTTCAATATTTTATATGATCTAGTGCATATTACCTTTGGAGGGGAGAATAATAAATCATAAGAAGGCTGAGAACATATCCAAAAGGATCTGGTGACACTGAAGCTCTTCACATACCTAGAACAAATAACAAAGAAAACTAGTATTTACACAGATCATGAAAAATATAAACACATTCATTTTATACCATCTATATTCATGACGTATTTAATCAAATTAAAATTTATGGAGATCATAAAACGAAGAACCAATTGAAACACACATAATAAGTGGAGGTAGTAAGATATTCTATACGAAAACCAAGAGAGGCCATTGAAACAAATACATCGTAATTGAATCCTCAGTGAACTCATGCAGTGGAACGCCCAAGAGGAACATGGAGGAGATTTGTCAAGGATGAACTGGAAAGCAGTGGAAGAATGTAGATTTGGGCTAAAGTCGATGGAGATCTCTCATTAGTCCCTATATTCCACCATCGAGTGAAAGGACCTATTTCTACTAATAGTACATAACGCAGATCAGAATAAAGTGAGCGACAAGAATTCCGTGAGTAGCACGTAACGTAATGAGGGATTATACTAAACTACATCGTTTAGTCTCTCAGTGCATGCTAGTTCCGAGTCTAATGGACAATCCTTACTAGAATAGGCTCCACACAGTTTCTTGATATATGACTTCTTGTACAGGGCTTCCAATATAAAACCGGACACGCCTCACGGGGTTTCACCCGTCAGGCTGCGCTCTCTCCTCGTCCGCATTTCACTCTGCCAGCCGCAGAGTGTCCGGTTTTATACTGGAAAACCTATATTAGTGGTTGCATTTACCCCAGCTTCCCTCATCAAGCACTTGAATTTTATTCTTCTGATCTGCGAACTGTACTGCTACTGCTAGTACTTCTAAACAAAATATGATATACTTACTTACTGGCACTATCGAACCCGTAGGTTCATAGCCGCGCGGACATAAGCTCTCCATACAGCCCTATCCTGAGCTAATGTTTTCCAATCATTTCCTGTATAATCTCCTTCCCTCAAATCATAGTTAATGTTATTCTCCCACTTCATTCTTGGTCTACCAACTGGGCATTTTCCCTCTGGCTTTCCTACAAGAAGCTTCCATGCAAGTCTTTCAGTCCCCATACGTGCAACATGGCCTGCCCATCGCAGTCTACGGGACTTAACTGTTCTTATTATATCTGGCTTCCTTTAAAGACCATGGAGTTCATTGTTATGTAGTCTTCTCCATTCACCTGTCTGTTCATCTCTCTTTGGTCCAAAAATTTTCCTAAGTACTTTATTCTCAAATACTTGTAATCTCCTTTCCTCCCTTAAAGTAAGAGCCCATGTTTCGCACCCATATAATATAACTGGTAGAATAACAGTTTTATATATTTCAGTTTAACGTTTTTTGAAAGGAGTTGGGACGTCAAGAGTCTCTGTATGTCCCAACTCCTTTCAAAAAACGTTAAACTGAAAATATATAAAACTATTATTCTACCAGTTATATTATATGGGTGCGAAACATGGACTCTTACTTTAAGGGAGGAAAGGAGATTACAAGTATTAACCTTAAATAATTTTTGTTTATTTGTTCAATATCTCATTTTAATTTAATTGCTTTTGTTGGTGTTGTAAAGCATTTTGGTTAATTAAATTTAAATCCCTGAAAGTGAAAGTCAGTTACAGTCAATAACTCATAGCGTCAATTAATTTGTTATGTATTGCTACTGACGAGTTATTAATACAAAAAATTAAAAACTTCATGACTCAGAAACATTACAGCAACTGAAATATTTAATTCAATTACATAATTATTTAAACGGAAAATAAGTTGTTTTTCGTACTTCGTATCATAATTATGTCATAAATAATACCGTATGTTGTGTTATGGAACTTAAAAATAGTTAATTGCTAATATGTCTGTATTCAAGTTTGGGTAAGTACCATATTAATTATTAGCCCTCATGTGTCCCAAATAGTGTAACTGTAACTTTTTTAAAAGTTGGATTCGATGTGAAATAATTGCTTCATACGGATTTGAAGTTGTTTTAAAATGACTTATTTAACCTCAAATTAAAAATATTAATTTAAAATATTTATTAATCAAAATTATTAAAAATATCTTGCCATCCACAAATTGCTTTTTTAATTACATTTGTTAATACAGCTATACAACAGTCGAAGACAATACCAATATGTTCATTAATCCATTCTATTATTTGTGAACCATTCATTCCATAAATTTCAAATAGTAACTCACTATATTTCTTTCTCTATTCAGAAATATTTAGAGCCGCGTTTTCAAGCAGAAAGGTGTGGCATTTTACAGTAATTCTAGTGCTGCAGAAGATCGCTGGCACTCACCAACTGATCGTAAGTAGACGAGCAGATCGGCACGCATTACCAAGAGTGTCATTGCGAACATAGCAAAGATAGTGAGAAGGTACTGCACCTTGCTGGAAGAGATAATCACTGAATTCTTATTCAGTTGTAGCATTAACCGAAGTTTGAACATGTCAAAGTAAGATAAATACCATCGACAATAAAATAAATAAAATGGAACTACACATGCTGTGATATAACACATGGCACAGAAAACATTAAACTTGGTTGAATTCCGTTCATATTGATTCTGTGTAGGCTTTCAGTTCCCCAAATTCAGCAGTTATGGCGATACACCTTTTCAGCACCAGAAAATGACATTGTTACATTAAAGTACAACGCAACATGCGGTCAACAGAGGAAACTTCAATGTAAAAAGTCATATGACCCATCAAATGTTAACTTTGTATGGTGTTAAACAACAGGGGACTATGAGAATCACTTTTGCTTGAATATTTTCTAAACGTTGTCCTTCGTACGTTATGCTGGTAAAATTATTATTCAAAAAAACATAGTAGGAAAATAGAAGAAAAAGTTTGAAATGGTATGGACACCTCATAATAATAGAAGAAGATAGAATACCAAAGAAAATCCTTCATTGGAAGCTAGTGGAGGAAGTGGAAGAGGCAGACCTAGAAAACGATGGATGGATGGATGGATGGATGGATGGATGGATGGATGGATGGATGGATGGATGGATGGATGGATGGAGCGAGGAAAGAATGGAAGCTAGAGATTTGAGGGAAGAAGATGCTTTAGACAGGAACCTGTGACGACAAATCACTTTGGGTTGAAGGCGAAACACTGTATTGTGGAATACTCCTAATAAAAATATTACAATATGCTTTATTAACTAAAATAATAAGACCATTTAGATGGTAACATGTCCAAATTATCAATATTTCTGTCTAATACATAATTATTATCGATTGCTGAGATGATTATTGGCATTTTCTATGACGTTTAAGTCCATGTTATTTACCTCGGTTTAGGAAGTGAGAAGGGATACAAATAAAATTAACAGACGTGAAAAATTAAACGTCCAAAATGGCCAAAATTAGAGTTGAATCAATAGGTCTTGGAGTCGATAACCTCACTGTTGACAAAAAGTCTGAGGCAAATAAATATCCGGGCATTCAGGGTAATCAACTAGTAAACAAATAAAGAAAATACGTTTTTTAAAAGTACGCTATGTAACAAAAGAAACGAACGGGGTAAAATGCTGTAAGTAAACCATCGACCTGAGGAAAGCAGGCGAAGCATTGATAGCAATAGAAGTAGAATTTCTAGGATCTCGTAACGAGGAGAACAAAACATGAGAATGGTATCTGGCTAGCAGAATTGTGATAGGGTTGAATAGCCTTGTTTAAGTGCACATCTCTGAGTTTGAATTCTCTTGCGTTTTGGCTGCAGCATCTCTGCATTTAAATAAGCGCAATGTCTGTAGCCAGAACATGGAACAATTACGTTCACTAAACTTGTGAGAAACTCAAATGCAATAATGTCATTCCCCTCATTTGAATCTCCTCATTCTGCTTTAACGATGTCAATTGCTTCACAAAGAACGTGGATAAGTTCTTAACAAATATCCATAAACAAAACAAATCCAGTTTGAGATATATACATATATTAATCTGTAACTGGGTAACAAGTATTATACACATATGAAACTTCGCACTGCTCGGAATAATTCTAGTGCATATGATTCTAGTGCATAATTCGAAAAAATAATAAAAACGCACAAATTCGCACAATTTATAATAATAATAATAATAATAATAATAATAATAATAATAATAATAATAATAATAATAATGTTTTATTTATTCTGGCAGAGTTAAGGTCATAAGGCCTTCTCTTCCACTCAACCAGCACAAATACAAATAAATATTTGACAAATATAGATATACACTGTACTAATTATAAACAGTTAAAGATACATTAAATGTAGCATTGCAAATATCATCTACAAACAACAATTTATACGATAATAACAATAATAATACTTACGATAATAATAATAAAATAATATAATAATATAATATTAATAATGATAATAATTATAACAATAATATAATAACATAAATATGATCAATTGTACGAGAAACACCAATATATATATATATATATATATATATATATGATATGAAAAGAAAAATGAATGCTTGAGTCGGGATTTGAACTCGAGTCTCTAAAGTCTGTACCTTTAGCGCTCTAACCAACTGAGCTACCCAAGAATTCCAAGACAAACATACAATTTTCTTATGCATGTAGTATTCTCAATTCACACAAGAGGTAGCGGAAATTTGTTCTAACTGACATCTAGGGGCTAACATAACAGTTAAGCAATTTTTTAAAGAGAATATTTACTTTATAGCAGTAACGCTTGTATATATAGATATTATAAATATAAAAATATATATATATATATATATATATATATATACACCTTACACTGGGTAATAATGAAGTCGAGATTAGAGCAAATGTAAATTTAGATTTCTTTTAAAAGGTGCCAACGTCCGGCAGCCCCTTATTTCTTGTGGTAGGGAATTCCAGTTGCGAGAAGTGAAGATGGTATATGACATGGAGTGATGTGATGTCCTATGTTGCGGTAGTATTAAGCAAGAGACTATGTTGTGATCTTGTGTTTAAGTTATGGTTTGAGGATAGATAAATAGCATTATGTGGATAACGATCTAAGGTAATTTTTGATAAGAAACGCATGTCCGGAAACGTACAATTTCAATGTAAAATAGGTTTGAAGATCGAAACACAATGGACTGATATCATGTGTCTTGTGTATCAGAATAAGTATTACAGACTTCTAGGGGTTGTACTAAAAATGTAATTCCACGTGGCGAAATTGTTGTTTGTTGCACAAAGTGTATCTGCGACGCATGGTTTCATACAAACGCCCCACAAGACCTGTTGTGTGCTCAATCATTTCTGCTGCCGTCAGAATTCGTGCAATATGTTCTTCCTCCGACTCGACAGGTGTAGTACAAAACTAGAAATGTGTAATACGTATTCTGAAACACAAGACACACGATATCAATCCATTTTCTTTCGATCTTCAAACTTATTTTACATCGAAACGGTACGTTTCCGGATACGGGTTTCTTATCGAAACTTTATGTACTAAGACCTTTCCACAACCCCTAAAATCTGTAATACTTATTCTGAAACACCCTGTGTGTGTGTGTGTGTGTATATATATATATGTTCGAAGATAGTACAGAAAATACATAAACATTAATTCAAATTAGAGTTGAATAATATCTTTAAAAACGCCATATTAACAATATGTAATATTGGGATATAGCTGTTAAATATCTAATAAAGCCAATTACGGGAATACGCTAAAACAAACACCAAGCGCGGCAGCCTAGAAGACCCTTGCCCTACCAGCCGGCTGCTAGCCTCACATCCACATATGATAATCACAGAGGTAGACGATCATCTAGCCAGTTAAGGGTAACATGTGATCAGCATGTCGAGTCCCCCAGCCGTTACAGATGGTCTTCTCAACTGGAGTCGCTACATATTGTCTCTGCTGAAATGCCTCACGATGATGGGTGGGCACCGGTCCCATACTGGCCGAAATACCATGACAAAATATCTTCCCCATGGGGACTTGAACCATTGTAAGTCCCGTAGCTCTGCGCCAAGTCTTCTTGCCTTAATCATTTGACTAACGCGCGGGACGGAATACGGTAGAAACTGAAAGAATAGCCCATATCAATCTTAAACTAAAAATGTTACCAATATGACTCATACAAAGTTCATATTTGTTCATTTTTGTAAGACATGTTATTCTTAAGCGTAATTGTCCGTGAAAAAAAATTACGTGAATTAACTGTATGTGGCGGAAATGTGAATACCACATGTTGTTAAACATGTACCCTGAATTCTAATAGGCTATATAAGTTTCGACTTAGTAACTTGATTTCCATTACGAGATCCATAGACTGTTTGTTATTTGTACCAGAATAAATTTCAGGACTGTAATCTTCAGGACATAATTACAATTAAATGAGGACCCCTTAATTTATATCGTTGTTTCAATGTACTTCTTCTTCTTCTTCATTATCCAAGGACTAAGTCATTAGTTCGGTAGCTTTCATGTAAACATTTTGTAACGTACGAGTAAATTGTCCCCTGAAGGTGTTACTTCACCTCACAGGGTAAGATGATTGAAGGGGCTGCCTTCTTAAGGTTCATCGTCATAACCTCCCATTATATCAGCCCTAGTGGGAGGGTTGCCTCTTCCGCTCTTCTCAGACCGTTGAGGACTTTCTCTTTGTAACCCCGGAGATGGGTCCTTATATTTCTCCCTAAGCAAAGGGTTGCCTCTTCCGCCAATTGCAACATTTAGAAGCTTGTTCCATCTTGTTTTTGCCGTTAAGATCTTCATCCGTATCCTTGGGCAGGGACTCTCGATATACCCCGAGAGACTTGAATTCCTCACAGAACTTAGTCACTAATATATTAGTGTCCGCCCCTGCGACGAAAACGCGCCTGTCTGGAATTATTCAATTGTTTTAATATACAGATGGGTTATTACATTCATAGGACTGATATGATCAGAAATGTAATTCGAAAGAGTGACAGACTATTTATTGAAACTAAAAACGGAGAAAATAACATTCAGTTCTGGCAGGCCTAATACGCGGAAGGATAAATTCGGATCGATCTCATAGTACTGGATATCGGGGAAATGGATTCATTGGCTTAATGTAGGAAGTAGTGGAAGATCTTACTGAATAAAACATTGAATCTATAGGTTCCATAAGCAACATATTTACTTAAAATAAAAAATATCTCCTGCAAACAAAAAAAAAAAAAAAAAAAGTGACATCTGAAATAATGATGACTATCTAACTCATGTCCCAAATGGGAGTCAATGACCAATCACGTTTCAATGAATTTTGTTTTACAACCAATGACAGCCGTGTTTCTCTCATTCTTTATCGAATTCTCTTTACCACCTCTAGAAAAATGTTTCCGATTCGAAGAAAATACACAAATCCCACAAAAATTATACATAAATAAAAGGTATTAACATTAATAATTAAAATAAATTTTAGTACTGTATACCAAAAATAAGATACCCTTTTAGAACTTCAAAGAGGAAATATATATCTTCATAAGTCTCCAAACCTTATATTTTACATAAACTACATTTTAATATAAATTTAACCTTATAATCGCTTTAATTAAAATTATATTGTAATCTTGATTTCCAAATCCTCTAGATAAATTAAAAAAATCACTTGTGACATTACGTATGATAAATTACTGGAATAAAACATTTGTAACTATTCTTTTGCCCCTTCTGTCTCTAGGAGCTAGCAGGAATAGCTTTCCAGAACTGATTCTAAGAGACGTTTCCCCGGTGAAAATCCAGTACAGAATGAGTTCCTGTTGAATGAATCAAGTGGGAAACCCAAAGAAGAGATTAAACAATAACAGTTTTTTTGAAGTCTTCTTTTCAGTGGACTGTAGTAAAGTTTATTTTACTGGAATAGATTAATTGCATGTTTAACTCCAATGCTTATACGACCAGACCCATTCTACTCTTTCTACATCATGCCATTTTTAGACAAATAAAACTCAAAATAACAACGAATCTCAATCAGTCATGTCTCCACATGGCCACAATTTTATAATTGTCATATTATAAACACTCCCTAGAATTATTTAAATAAAGTCAGAAAATACTCTATAATGAAATTATACAAGATAATGGCAGTTCCTATTATTACTGACGGATGGGAAACATTAACAGTGACAACACAACAATTCCAAGCTGCCGAAATGAAATTCCTCAGACCAATAGCAGGATATTAACGAACAGGCAGAACCAACAACACAGAAATAAAACAGAAATAAAGTGAGAAATTAAACACAACCATAGTAAAATACAGATCAAACTGGAAAGAACACTTAGCAAGGATGACTGAGAATACAATACCAAAGCAGCATACAACTATTCACCAAGATTTAGTAGTAGTTTGGTAAGGCCAAAGAAAATATGGAAAGAGCGGCAATTGGAGTCGGAATGGACTAGGAAATAGTCTAAACTGTGACGAAGAAGAAGAATATCCTAGAATTATTCGATTTGCTGAACTCTGATATTAATATAACTTAAAACACTAATCATTACAACATTGACATTTGAAAACTCTGTTGGAAATAATCATATTTTAAAAAAATCAGTGTTTACATGTAAGTAATTTCAACCAGTTATAATGATGTCGAAAGTAATATACATTGTTTAAATGCATTGAACTCAATCAATAAAACTATCACATGCATATTTTTTTGTCCACTGCCACCAGGTGGTATTCATATAATTGAAATCCATTTATTCGGTTCGGAAACTTGGATGGCGGAGTTACGTAATCCTGATGATATAATGGGTAATAAATGATAATTAAGCGCCAGGAAGTCCTTAACCTAAATTTAAGCTTAATTCCAGACCATGAGCAACCACAGGAACAATTTCCTTTAAGGAAAACTTCATATGATCTGACTGGGAATGGAACTCAAGACCTCATGAACTGTAGTCAGAACCTCTGACCACTAGCCCATGAGGTTGACCGTCTGGGGTACGGAATACGTCTTCTTCTTCACTTCACGGGCTAGGCGAATTGCCTGTTCCGCCTCACAGTTGTTTTGTCCATCTTTTCGCTGGCCTTCCTACATTCCTTGAACCTCTTGGCTTCTAGTTGAATGCTGCTCTTGGTAATTCTGCATAAGTCGTCGTTAATTAAATCCGTCCGGTTGAACACTGTGAGAGAGATGAGTTTGGAAATATTTTATATGGTCGGGTTACCAGCCCAGACGCACAACCACCTTCCTAGTGAATAGGGGATTTATTTCGGAGTTTCCTTATCCTAGACGGGTTGCTAACCAAAGCTTTGGAGTCCTATCTACCCCTTGGCTTGCAGGTTTCCTCTTCCGCCTTCTTTACCGTTGAGAACAATTTTCTTCATCCGTTTCTGAAGCCGTTGACGTATCCCTCGTAGCAAGCTAGTTAAAAACCAGACTTCCCTATCTAGTCGTCTGGATCATTAGGTACTGAGCTCCTCCACCACGACAAGGTCTAGCCCATGGGGGGACGGAATACGTATTTTTATTATTCACTGATATTAGACAATGTAAGAAAATGACACAATAGATTTACCTACTTTGAGTAATGTGTGGAGATCGTTTTCAGAAGTTGCATTGTTTGGTAGAGTACATTGTAAGCGAACGTTTGAAACTAGAGTTGAATTACAACAAAACAAACTTAATTACTGTTGTAGTTATTTCCCCCTCATTATACATTGTCAAATAAGGCGAGCTTCAGTTGCCCTTTACTTCAAGAGACAGTTGAGCATGTAAACTTCTGCTTCTTCTTCTTATTCGTAATTTGTATGATTTTCATTCTGTTTATTTCCCAATTCACTACTCGAAGGAAGGCATATTGGATGTGCAACCACTGTCTATCCATCTCTTGGCTGGTCTTCCTCTTGTTTTTCTCCCGTCCATTGGTTTAGCTTCATTAGCTCTTTTTGCAAGTCGGTTGTCTTCCATTCTTTCTATACGACCTTTCCGATATTTTCGTCTATCTATAATAATTTTGGTTATGTCTTGAATATGACATTTGCCCCTAATTTCTGTATTGTGTATCTTATCAAATAATGTTTTCCCATAAATTATTCTAAGATCTTCATTTCACATGTGCTTATTATTTGTTTATTTTTTGTTGTTGTATCAGTCCTAGTTCCTGCTCCATTTACGATAACTGGTCAAACTATCGTTTTATATATGCAGATTTTGCTTTCTATTGACATATGTTTGTTACGCCAATTTAAATCTTTCATATTCCTGATATTTGTGCTGCTTTATCAGCTTGTTTCTTTATTCATTTTATTATATTTTTAGTGTTTGTTATTCATACACCTAAATAATTAAATTCTGATACTTGTTCTATAATATTTCTTTCCTCTTCTAATTTGTATCTTACTGGTTCTTTGATATTGTTAAACATTTAGTCTTATTCGTATTAATTTCCATATTATATTTTCTGGCATTTGTATTAAATTGATGTAAAGATCCTTATAAAGGAGAACCAAATGATCTGCGTAATATATCAAGTAAAATCTAGCGTTTTCCATGCTATAACTCAAAACGTGGTTGTATCTTTTCAACAATTTTATCCAGTATAACATTAAATAAGAATGGACTTAAAGAGTCGCCTTGCCTGATCTCCTTTGTTAGAGTTATTTTTTCATTTTGCTGTTATTTTACTTTGATTACTATTTTGCAGTGTGTGTTAATTTATATTATTGCTCTTAATCTGTTCTTTAGGAATTTAATTCTCTCTCAAGATATGTACAACATTTTCAAGCTGTATCGCCTTGTCGTGGCTGAGGGGCGCAGTACCCAATGATCCAGATGATAGAGCTAGGAAGAGTAAGCTGCTGGCCTATAAGAGGAGAGGGAAAGCGAAGAATAATCCACAACGGGCGAACAAGACAACTCATTTAGGAGAGAGAACTCCTTAATAAAACGGGACAGGCTGAGCTCTCGAGCTGGGTGAAGGCAATCGGCCTAGGGAGGAAACCCCGAATAATAAAACCCGCCATGAAAACGGGCTAGCAACCCACTTCATGGCGTATCTAACATATTGCTCGCAATCCAAGGATCAAGCCTCGGATAATAGACGGAAGCTTGTTATCAACACGTATTTTTAATTGTTTGCCCCCCCTTTTTTTACTTAACACAAGCCCAGTACTCGTAGGTAAACCAAAGATGGAGATTTAATATTTTCTGCCTCGTCGGGAATGGAACATGGATTACTGGAATGCCTGATATCAATCAAATCAAGATAAAAAGAAGAGTGCTATATGTGAGGGTAGATACTGCACTGCTCTCCAGTCTCTTGTTTTTTTTAAATCTGGTTGATCAAGCACAGGGGACAAGGAGAGGATCCATCTAAATAACTCACTGGCACTATAGAACTCGGAGTTCTTATCCGCGAGGCCATAAGCTCTCCATACATCCCTATCGTGGACTAATTTTTCAATAATCCTCTGTATAACTTACCTCTCTCAAATACGGTTAATGATATTCTCCCACCTGTTTTTGGTTTATTTACCGGGCACTTACCTTATGGCTTTTCTACAAGATGTTTCCACGCCTGTCTTTCCTTCTCCATTGTACTGACTCAGCTCTTTCTTTATTCTTTATTCTTTATTTATTTATTTATTTATTTATTTATTTTTATTATTATTATTATTATTATTATTATTATTATTATTATTATTATTATTATTACGAAAGGGCCTTACTCGTTACTAGGTAACGTGTCGAGGAAATTAAAGGAATGCATGAAGTGAGAACAGGACAGAATTTACACACTAAAAGAAGCCATTGACACGGTTTACAAAACACTTTAATATAACTATGAGAACAGTTAAACATATTATCAGTAGACTACATATGAAAAATGCTTAAGATAGAACTTGGAAGCACCATTTAGTAATAGGTTAATATTTGATTAAGAGCGATTAAAATTTAATTTAGACATTCCCGAGAGAATTGAAAAACTCGATTGCAAACCCTACTTATGTAATTATGAAATGGGCCAGCAGGTCGCTGGCCCTGCTCTGCGACCTCGCTGTCCGATAGCTGCCGACCAGACTCTCCTGACTCTTTTACACCCCCAGTTATATATTTCTCGTTTTTTGTTATTATCTAAAATATTTTCCCAATCTCCCTCTACCCTCTAGTAACGTTGGTTTTTTAAAAACTCCCCTGTCTCATAAACTAGCTATTCCATTAACTTAGGTATATTTCACAGTACTGATCGCGATCTTAAACCACAACCCTCCTTTCAAGGGGTTTGTTTTAAAATACTTCTTGTCTCTTAAATATACCTCTTGTCTCGCGTTCCTTATAAATTAAAGTCCTTCAGCATATATATTCTGTTTGTCATTATTTTCTGTTCTATTATATTACTCAAATAATTATTTTTTGTCTCGTTATAACATCCATTAGTACAATATGTCCTATCCCTCTCAGTCTACGATACTCGTCAAGTTTCCCATGAAGATCATGTAACTCACTGTTATTCAACAGTCTTCATTCACCCAAATCTCTTTGGTCCAAAAATATTCCTAAGAACTTTATTCTTATATATTTGTAACTTTTTCTCCTCCCTTAAAGTAAGAGTTCATGTTTTGCATTTATATGATACTAACTAATACCCGGCGTGCGCTGCTACTCATAAATAAATCTTAATGTGTTACCACCAGCCGCTACTGTTCGGGAATCTGCTTATCCTGATATTCTTGGCATCAATGAAAGACAAAAATGGTTATTGTGAGTTATCCGTAGAAGATAAACATATGCTGTCGCGGACTTTTTTGTAGAGTTTTGTGAGATGTTCAATTCTGTGTACGTTAATTTGGTGTATTTGTTATGGTTTAGGCAGCGTAAGCTATTTAAGCGTAAAATATGGACTATATTTCACGTTTTTCACTACAAATGGTAAAGGGGTTGAATATCACAGCTTTCTTATAACTTATGTTCATCCTGGGAATCGTCTGAACATTTTGCAAAATACCCCATCAAAATCGGATCAACGTATGACCGCGCATAGAATACGAACGAACAAACAAACAAAAAAACAAACAAACGTTGATTTTTATATACAAGATAACTGGAAAATTACAATTTTACACATTTTTAGTTCAACGTTTTTTGAAAGAAGTTGAGATGACATGAAGTCCTGTAATGCATTGGCCCTAATAGCATGCGTTTCCAGAGTTTAGCCTATGTACAATTTCTCTCTGCGCTTCATTCCTGACAAATTGCTGTTCCTAAGTATTTTAATTCTATCACTCCTAAAAAATTTCCTAATTAGTCATTGACTATTCACTTCCATTTTGAAATGTATTTCCTCGTGTAACCACAAATGTAATTTTATTGACAGTTACTTCCTTCACCAATTTCTTAGCGAGTACAAACAGGCTGAGTTCATTAACCAATTAATTTAATTTAATTTTGCATAATTAAAAACAGTAATGAAATGTTTATTCATATGGTTTGACCTGTATCAATATCGACTCTACTACATCCATTGCGTACTTTATTTATATTTAATTCAAAATTGCAGCTTGTTGGTATATCTATTCACTCATTCTTATGTCTTATCCATCTTGGTCGTCCTGTGTTTCTCTTTCCTTTTGGTATATATTTACTTATTCTCTTCACTAGTCTCTTGAATTTTCCATCCGGGTGGATGTATTCATTATATTTTGTTTCCTGATTAATTACAGAACATATCATAGATTATATTTCACATTATTTGCTATTATTTTTACTTCTTCCTTTATCTTTTGTTTTATTTGTATTTTTGTTTTTAAATTCTCATCTCAGTAGTTAAATCATTTGTTTGGTTTCACATTCTTAAGTATATATTGGTCATACAATAGATTTTAAAAAGTTACATTTTAATTTCTTTTCGGAAATTGTTGTTTTATATAATATCATAAACAATCACACATTTTACTACCAATATTTATTTAATGTATTACCTATATGCCCTATAAGTAATTACAAAGGCCAATGGCCTTACATTGGAACATAGGTATTTTATCAATCGTTAAGGTTGATATCCCCATCCTAAAATTAAAAATAGTGTAGGGATTAAACTTCTCTCAAAAAATAAATAAAAAGTAAAAAATCTTATTCTTATGTTTAAATAATTTCGAAATTAATAAGTATTATTTCGAATCAACCATTTTCCCCAGACATTTAAGAGGATAAATCTGAAACCTATACTTTGACAGCATGTTATAGACATACAAATCTAGCCGACGAATAGCAGAAACACATAAATACAATAAGATAATTAAAATTAAGTATAAATGATACTTAGAGAGAAAAAAACACTGAAAAACCTATGTCGTAGAATAAGATTTAGCTGTATATTACAATTTAAGGAGTGAGAAATTGGGAGAGATAAAGAGAGAAGAAATGAAATTAATAAAAGAGAAGAATGGAGTAAGGCAGGAAGGAAGTTACACAGTTGAGATGCAGTGACGGTAGCGTGAAGCGCAGTTAAGTCTGGGTTTAACAGAGCTGCAACCGGCGTGTAATGTAATTCCTGGACGGCAATTAAACGATTGCAATCAGCATTATTCGAGAATGTGCTGACTCCTCAACAGTCTAGCCACTCGTAAAGACTTGCCCTATAAAAACACTTGCCAACAACCTCACTTCAATACCAACTGATTAAAACATCAATCGCGTAACATGTGTTCCCATTGAGAAAACTCATGAGCCAACACATGACGATTAAAGGAAAAACCTTATTATTATTATTATTATTATTATTATTATTATTATTATTATTATTATTATCATTATTATTATTTTATCCATCTTCCTTTCTTATGAGTTTCATCCCTATGGAATTTATAAGCCAATGGACTGGGGCGGTCACATATAGCTTGTGTCTGAACCAAACATTACAGCACGCTCAGTGGCGGGTCTCCCTGAATCTGCATTTAGACCAGATGTCAAAGCTAAAGTAACGACCTTCAAATATTTTTTTGCTGCAGCGAATAGGAGACATGTAACTTTACAGGTTATGAGACTCAACCTCCTACTTTGAAAATGGCATAACCGACGCTTGGGTATAAATATCATTATTTTATAAAAATGGAATATAAGTAAACGCAAAAAACTGCGATTTTAGCTTTGCAATGAAATAGAAGAAATAATCCATCCATAGTAATTCTGCTGGAGAGTAGGTCTTTCACTGCAACAATAGCATTTTCATGCTATGCTTTGCAGCTTTACTAGAGAATTATAGGTATGGTAGCTTCCGTTGTTTTCCACACCGGTGAAGGATGATGATGATAATGATAAATATGATGATGATGGCTGGATGATTTTCGGGGACCATTGGGTCCTAAGCTTCCTGACTTTTGTCTTACAGGTGAGGAAAACCCCGAAAAAACCCAAGAGCCTGTCTCGACCGGGCATCGAAACCGGGTCCGCTGCGTGACAAGGCAGCACGCTACCTCGAGACCACAGCGATGGCGAAGAAATATACCACTACGCCGTAGCGTAGGCACTGAGCTACAAGCTGGAGGGTCGAGGGTTCAAGTCCCGTTGGGGGTCAGGATTTTTAAACTGACCCAAACCCTCTGACGGCACTATGGCCCTGGGGTCGACTCAGCCTCTAACGGAAATGAGTACCAGACGCTTGTTCTGGGGGTAAAGGCGGCCGAAACGCAGGGCTGACAACCCGGCTGACATAAAGTGCCGATTGTCTAGAAAGAATGGGAGCCTTAACCTCCTACTACCCCAAGGGCCTCCGGGCCTGTTGGGGATCACTTAAAAAAAATATATATATATATAATGTGTATGTGTGTATATACCGACAATTTCAACCAAATGTGGTACACATACTAACCCCTAGGTTCATGGCTGCGCGGACATAAGCTCTCCATATACCCCTATTCTGAGCTAATGCTTTCCAATCATCCCTCTATAATCTATTCCCTCAAATCATGGTTAATATTTTTCCACATCATTCTTGGTCTACCAACTGAGCGTTTTCCCTCCTGTTTTCCTATAGGAAGCTTCCACGCCCCTCTTCCATTTCCCATTCCTGCCACATGTCCTTCCCACTACCTTCTGCCAGATATAACATATTATATCTGGTTTCCTATAAAGACCACGTAGCTCACTTATCTAAACTTCTCCATTCGCCTGTCTGTTCATCTCGCTTTGGCCCAAAAAGTTTCCTAAGTACTTTATTATCAAATACTCGTAATATTTTCTCCTCCCTTAAAGTAAGAGCCCGTGTTTTGCATTCGTATAAAATAACAGTAGAATTACATTTTTGTATATTTTCAGTTTAACGTTTTTGATAAAGTTGGGACGACAAGAGTCCCTGTAATGCATAATAGAATTGATTTCCAGAATTGAGCCTATGTTTAATTTATTTAGGCATCTCATTTCTATTTGTAATTATTGTTCCTAGGTATTAACATGATACACATATAAATTACAATACGGCAATGTGATTGTGAGGGGTAAAATACTGCATTGATACGGGAATTAAAATGAAAAATATGTTCGTCAGTGACAAAGGTATAGGCCTATAATACGGTTTCAACATAACTCCTGAATCCCCCAACGACTTGATAGAGATGTTCAAGTTTTAAATTCCTGATGGAACCGCTCGCCATGTTCTTGAGTTGTGTCGGCTAAATTGTCCTGAAAATTATCTACATGTGACATTAGAAAATGTAGTTTTAGGCTCACCCTGCATCCTAACTTATATATCTTACTTTTTTACTTTTGAGGGCCTCTCCACTTTTCAGCGGTTACCCTGTATTCCCATTCGCCATTCTTGCCGATCACGCCATTCATCCTCCTCCAGACCTCGGTCGTTCATCAATCTATGGATCTCTCCTCTCCAAATTGTTCTTGGCCTGCCCCGTTTCCTTCTACCAGAAGGTGACCATTCCAAAAGAGTTTTGGACCACCTATCATCCTCCATTCTCCTGACATGGCCATACCACTGAAGAGCTCGTCTTTCGATCCTTTCCACCACTGTCTCCTCCATATCCATCATCTGCCTCATTTCTTCATTCTTCTTCTTCTTTCCAACCTGGACACCCTGGCAACTGCGTCTTATTCCATCCATCTCCACTGCCAAGATCTTAGTTTTTTGTCCCTCTACTAAAGTCCAACCCTCAGTACCATAAGTCATTATGCTTCCACAACAGACTTCAAAATCCTCTTCTTCGTGTGGTTTGACATGGTCCTACTCCACAGTACTCCATTCAACATTTTTATGGCTCTTCGTGCTTGTACTAACCTGCTATCTACATCTTAACTTATAAACTTCTGTAAAGTATCTTCCACTACTTCGTCGTAAAAAGGCTGTTTATTCTAACCAAAGAAACGATGCAAAATATTTTTTTAAATTCTCCAAGTTTGCTGTTCTATTTCCGTCATTATACTTTCAATGTGCTTATCAAACATTAACTTATGTATATCCGGTCTAACAATTATCCCTTCATTCAACTTTGCAGCTGAGAGATTTGGGAATTAGCTGTATGGGTATTGGAAACAGTTTCCTGACTCGACCAATGCTTTTTACATACTGCCTCATCAGTCTTAATTTTTATGTGCAGTGAAGACAAAGTGATGTGACACAGGTCAACCAAATGCTCATTCAAAATGTTGCTCCATCCCGCTAGTAGGTCATTCTTTCCACCTATTTCAGTATTCATTAGGCTATATGCTCTACTATCCCATTTATCACATATACATATAGCAAGGCCTCTTAATGTACCCTGTTTGGTGGCCGAAAGGGGTGCCAATAATTTTAAAATCACCACATACGAGTACAACCCATTGATGTTCTTCACATTTTTAATGAGTAATTTCATTGTACTCAAAGTATATTTTATGAGTGCTGAAAACGCAATTAAAATTGATATTTCAGGGCTGTTCACACACTGTCTTCCTGAAATCTTTTCAATGATATAACTCCACTGACAACTACTCGTGTAAACACCTTCCTTCAGCTCACAGAACTGTTGTTTAATGCGGCGATAATAGAAGGCCAGTATTGAAGATCGTTCTCTCCCTGTCTCGTTCCCCATCTACTCAAGCAATGTTTCTAAATTTATAAATTATACTAATGGAGTTTTCCACGAAAAAAAAGCGTTGCTCTTATAGAGCAATTCTTGCTAGTAAATGTGTCACTTAATGTGAAATTGATTAATTTGAAATAAATAATTTAGTTAAATAATTTTACCTACAATTTTAACCAGAAGTTCGGTGCCCGATTAATGGAAAAATACTATTATGGAACATATAATTATTTCCGCGGCATATATATATATATATATATATATATATATATAAAGTTAGGGGTGAATTCAATTACCGAAACAATGAATAGCGGAGATGCCATTGAACTATCTTCTTTCAACGAAAATTGGAGATAATTATATCTCCATCTTTGTCACTCAGTCTGCGGCGACAAGTGACAACAGTGTTCCCATAAGAGCCAAGACTATTTTCTGGACTTGAAATACTCTATACATAACAAATTTCGCAGCCAATTGCTTGTAGTAGCCTAAATAGCCCGCAGTGGGTTCAGAAAAAACTGAGGCAATGAAAAAAAAGAAGGTATTTTCATATTCAGGAGTACCAAATTACTAAAGAACGTCACTCATTCTCGAAACCCCAAAAACCACGTCGACCTGTGTTATCATATTCATAATTAACCCATTCGCTTCAAGTTTGAGGGCTCAATACATTTCCCCATAAACCGGATTTAAGTTACCGTAAATTTTATTGTATATTTTCAGACATTCAAAACAAACACAATATAACGGTACTTGAGATCAGAATAAGTGTGGGGGCCAAAACACATTCATCTACTATTCATAAATATTAACAAAAGGTTACCCTGCCAAGGGATGTATCAAATATAGCGAAATATATAACAGCATAGTTAAGCGAGTGCACCTCGTCTTCTGAGTTGAAGGCCATTTAAATGCTGGCGAGTCTACCTCGTCTTTTGAGACGAATGGGTTAAATTAATTAAAACAGGTTTTTTTCAGAAAACAAGTGGTTACACAAAAGTCATAATGTATAGTATACTGAAGTATATAGACGTCTCAAAATAAAAAAAAATGACTAGTGAAATCAAACTATAAAAATAGATGTACTTTGATTATAAAACAAATCCTAATTAAAGATAATAAGTTTCTATGCAAGGGAAATAACAAATAAAAGCTAGTACTTCAGATTGGAACCGTATGAAAAGTGAAGTAGGTCTTGATAGAATCAATATCGTTCAATATGCAATAAAATAGCTAAGTGAAAGTCTGTACTAAATATTCAGTTTCATCTCACTTGACTGCGTCTTGCTGTGAAGTATATAGACGTAGGGAACATTTTTCACTTGAAGTTACTTATTACTTCCATAGATGGCAGGCAGCTCATTCAGGCCTTATCCTGATCTGCAAGGAAATTAAAATTCCGCACGAGATGAAG